>QUSF01000003.1:8595511-8678535 GCA_003676055.1 Chloebia gouldiae
GAGTTAAATAATCATTCACCTTTATAACAAAGCACAGCTGTTAATTGAACACGTGCCAATAGTGGCACCTTGCATGGAGGGCAATGCTGACCTCACACAGCCAGGACTCACTGAGAGCAACAGCCTGGGTGCCAATCCTGCACCAGCTCCAGTGGGAACAATGACATTTCCCTGGCCTTTGGGAACTCTGTGTATGCAACACAGACCAGCAGAAATAAGGGTGTCTTGAATCTGGACACACGCTGGCACAGAATCAGTATCCCACAAAATTAGGCAGGAGTGAAGAGCCTGGAGGGCAACAGTGGAATACAGAGTACAAACACCCAGAAGACAGAAAATAATTAGCCACAAGAGCAAAGTCTAATTCAAAATCCTCTCTGCTTTTCAGCCCAAGACACACATCACCAGGGAACTGTGCCAGTGTGCATCGCAGCATTTCCCTCTGCATGGACAAGTGCCTAGTGAAAAACATTGCCCTAAAACTTGTATTGTACTGCTCCAAGCCTCAGTGTCAGGGCTGCTCTGAGTTCTACTTGGATCACAGAGCAAAATTTTTGTCCCTCCTCTCCACACCAAAATGCCACAGTGGAAAAGCTCTCTTCAGAGTAACAACCTGACACGCTCATATGTAAGTGAAGAAAATTGCATTCAAACCACTGTACCAAGAAAGAACCACACATCTTTGTTAATTAACAATATTTACATAAAACATGATTTTGCTGGCTTTCTACAACTGGCCTTAAGCTAACAGATCAGCCAGAGGGCAATGCAGAACTTCACACTGCTCCAGATCTCAGAGTTTCAGGGCTGAAACTTTCAGGAGGCACACTTAGAGTGACATTGGTGTTCTTAAAGGGACCAAGATAAAGAACAACAGTATTCAGATTTCCAAAATATCTAATATGCAACTAACTGTGCAGTTTTATCAGCTGCAGCATTTTTACACAGTCTTTCATCTCATGTGTTTCGTTAATGGCTCAAGTAATAATTTACAAAAAATCTCTAATCTGGACAAATGTAATAAACATTACAAACAACTTCTTTGGGATTCTTCTAATACACTACAAAAATTAAACCCCAAGGAGAGAAAAAACAAAGCAAAGCAAAGTATTTGCACAGTCCTGTTATAGTAACTCCTCTGCAGTAACATTCTTTGCAGAATCAAGGATTTAGTGTTACAACTTGTGATGCTCTATTTAAGCCTTGGAGACAAAAACTCTAAAAAATACATTTTCACACTGTAGCCAAAAATAACAAATTTTAAAAAAATAGTTGTCAGCAGCAGATTTTTATTTTATCTGAGCTAGCCATAAATTTGCATCTGACACCAAAAGCCCTTGTTTTTAGCATTATGAAGCAAGGAAGGTGCATGATAAATTGTAGTCCTATCAGATACAAATTAGAAACAAAATATTTTAAAGTATCATGGAGAACCACTGAAGATTTGATGATGAATACAAAGATAACAGTAAACAATTTCCAACTTGGCAGACCAACTCAAATCAATCTGTTATGGAGATTAAACACTTTGAAGCTTAATTGCACATGCCTGTGTTACCACACAACAAAAATAAAACCAGAGATAAATATTTCAAACATCTGATGCTTTCACTAGTTCCATGCTCTGTAACATGTGAAAGCATCCAGGATAAAACACATGTTCCCTCTTCTGAAGGTAGAAGATGAAAAGTTAGATTTTCTTAGCTCTAATACAGACTTAAAGGGGCACATAATCCAAGCAGATACATGCTTGCACATTTCCCTTCTCAAATCCAAGCTAGGAAATGGGGATTAAAGATCAAGGCAGGCTTGAGCGGCAAACAGGTGAGCAGAGGCAGTGTGTGAACCTTGGACACCAGTCCCAAGGGTGCCCTCTGACATGGCACAGCTGATAATTTGTTTCTGCAGTGCCCCATGTGAATGTAATGAGTCCTGGTGCATCTGTAAGGTCACCTTGGCTACTGCTGGGCATCCCCACCGGAGCTGGAGCTGCCATCCCTCTGCACGGGGCGGTGTCAGTCGGTCCCCTGGCAGCACCAGGGCTGCCCCAGGGCCAGGTGAGCCCCAGGTCAGTCAGCCCTGGCACGAGCCTGCTTCCCTGCAGTGGCTGTAAAAGGAGCCAGAAGGACCAGTTCTGAGCCAGGCTCCTCAAAGCTGGGCATCTGAGTGAAGGTAGATAAATCCTGCTCTTCACCTCTGAGTCACAGTTCCTCCTCCGATTTTCACCTGAGGCTGCACAACTATGCAACACCCACATGCAGGATTTAAAATACATCCTGGCCAAGAGCAATCTGTAAAGCAGGAGGATACAAAATTTTGACAGTTTTATCATAAATAGCCCGTAGGCCTTCTAAAAAGAAGCCATGCAGAGAAAACAATTACGGCCAGACAACCGTATGTTTTAATGGGAGTGCAGATCTCCTCTGAAAATTAACTTCACAGTCGTGTTGTAGGGATATGTTTATTGCTCCTCAGTGATAAAAATAAAACTATCATTTAATTTGACTGCCAGGGCTGAAACCTCCACCAGAGCTTCAATCTCCCTGTTTTACACAGCACCACTAGCCCCATTGCTAACACCACATTACTACTGCTGTCCTATGAGATGCAAAAGTCAAGCTAAATATTCCTTTGATGCCCAAAATAAACAGACAATACTTGAAGCTGAAGAAAGCATTTCTGTTGTAACAATTTTACCCTTTCATATTAACAAACTATAAATAGATCTAAAAATATTTACTGAAGGCCAAATTCTGCAGAGCTGAATTTACCCAGTGGTGTTATGTAAGAAAGGGTTTCAGAAATGCACTAAATGGGGCTGATGTTACAGCTCTAGAAATAATGTCTTCCATTTTCATGCATTTCACTTTTTTTCTCAGTTTCTTAGACTGATAAACTTGCAGTGATGTGTTTCTCTTCAAACAAATCTCCAGTACCTGATGATGATGATTTGGAATGAAAACTGGCACTTGCGGCCTCTTTATGCCAGTCTTTCCTCCCTCGTCCAAAAAAAGTTCTGCTGTAAACACAACCAAAAATTACAGAAGGGCAGAGTTAACCAAAACAGTCTTCAAAAATGATTAATTTAAATCTCCCTGAAAAACTTTTCTCATTGTCATTTAATTTCACTGAGCAGATTTACAGCACTTGAAATATTTTGGCAAGTATAATAAACGAATGAACAGTGACACTGATCTGGGTCAGGCATTTCTGCCAGCTGCCCATCCTGCTGCCTGCCTGAGGTCCCACACACCCAGCTCCAGTTTGCTAAAAGAAAATCCTGAATTTATCCCATATTCAGGTACAGTAAAGTCAGTAGCACTGACAGTGAAGGACCAAGTTGGTCTTGTATATCATATTTTACTCTTAAATGAAGACAGCCCTTGCTTTTAGGCCTACAAATAAGCATACTGCAATTCCATTACTAGAATGGCAATGATAAGAGCAGAATATGAAATTTAGAAAGTTAACAACAGTAGAAAATTAGCAATAGTAATCCCATAGTAAAATTCATGTTTTTCATAGCATAGAGAGGTTTTTCTCACCCAGAGCTTCCCATCAGTATAAGTGACATGCACATGTTCAATGGCACATCTGGAAAGAGTCTCCAAAGCCAGAGAAAGACAGAGAGAAGACTCCTCACTGTTAACTTTTTCCTTTATTTCTACCTCCACACTGTAGAGGACCAGGGGAAACACCCAGGCAAGAGCTCACAACAGCAAAGCTTCCCCAAGGCACAAGATTCAAGACCCTGCTCCTGCAAGCTCCATAGGGACCACAAGTTTTGCTGGCCACATCCACATTTCCCTGCAAGGCCACAGAGGTTACCAAAGGAGGCAGGGGTGGGGGGTGCTCCACATCACAACTCTAAAAGCAGTTCTAATTCTCTCCCCAGAGAATCTCATTTAAAACACAACCACATTGTTAAACCACCATGATTTATTTGCCTGCAAGACTGAACTTCCAGGCTGCTTTCTGTGACCTCTCCTAAGAGGATGTCCAAACCCTTCTGCATCGTGCCAGCAGGTGGAACAGTGTTTGGCCAAGGGAGATCCAAGTCCCCTTTGCTCAGCACTGGCAACAGCAAGTGAAATGCTGCCATGCAAAGACCTTCCTCGAGACAGCCCAGATTTTGGGTTCTCACACAGATGAGTATCCAGCCTTCAGTGTGGTGTTTCAACTAGTGGTGTGTCAGGGTCAAATGATACCAAGGAATATTATAGAAAGCAGAAAATACTTCTAAATCACTGCTTCACACAACAGCCTATTGAGAGAGGATATGAAGTCTGACTCACTGTAATCTTCATACATTTAATGGATTTTTCCACACTCCAGTTGGGCTCCATACCAACAGGAAGAAGGTTATTTTCCTCAGTGAGGATCATTAACAATTCATATGCAGCAGTTTCTGCCATATGTGGCTCATCAGCTGACTGCCTTGATCTGTTAACCAGTCTGCTGGTGGGGTTCTTCTAGCTTAAATGAGGAGCACATTATTTTATAGTTTTAATAATATCACCAAAAATGATACTAAAGCCATTTGCTGTGAAAGAAATGCCGCTTTTATTCAGAAAAGGTTGTTAAACCATCCTTTACCTAAATGCGTTGCTCATTTTTTCTCATTCTCCTCTATTCTTTGCGGGGGAAGAAGGAGATGTGGGAGGACATTTGCAAGACATAAAAAGCTTCAGAAGTTTCCAATTGGTACCATGCACTGATAAAACCTTGTTTCAATAGGCCAGAAAATAAGACAAGAGAGAAAAGGGGGAAAATTTGTAGTAAAGAACAGTTCTCCTACTTGCTTCCAATCACTGCTTAGTTCACTGAGAAAGGGGTAAAAAAGTATCTTCCCATCAACATAAGAAAAGCAGATTTCAAAGCAGTTTTCTACAAATATCAGCACTATCTCTACTGCACTTCCTCCCTGCATTGAATCACCATTTTGCAAATATCCAAGTTTTGGTTAAACATGAGCAATTATAGGAAGCAAAAGAGAAAATCATGATTTCACTTCAGCTTTATGCAAAATTATACTTATGGAAATAAATGTAATTATTATTGTTGTGGAATGAGAAGAAAATGCATTTTACATTTCTCCAAGCTACTTACATTCTGTGCTCCATCTCAGATAATGACACTGTCGTCACTAGTAATCAAGCCTCTGGTCAACAGTCCAGCAAATTTGTCAATTAATGATGATTCCCCTACTCCACAGTCAAGCACATACAAAGTTACACCCTGCATTTCTGTCCCTCAGCTGACTTCATCTTCTCTGCATAATCCATATAAACTACTGTACTTTCAACACATATTTCTAATCAGTTCATCTCAGAGTCCCAGAGCTGTCTATATGTATCACACAAGCAAAATTGACTTCATCAAGGAAATAAAAACCTCCACAAAAGAAAGCACCAAAAGCAATCAGAGCATCTGTGCATTCAGATGTTTGGGCCAGAACAGATCAGAAAAAAGGGACAAATCAAATGTGACCTTCAGTCTGTATGTCTACTCTTCAGATTCCTAATCTCACTCCATGAAGCCTTCAGAAGGATGGTAAATGGAATTATTCCAAACCCAATATTTAATGGTTTATGGAGTGACAAAAAAACACAAGAGTTCCTAAGCGGAACAAAGATACTGCCAGAAAACAAGTTAAAAGAATTTTGGCTGTTTTCCTATAACATTTGAACAGCCAGAAATACAAATTTTACAAATACAGAAAAGGGTCATAAAGAACCATTCCAGCTGTGTTTGTTTTGAAAAGAAACTTGTTTTAAAATAAAACTTAATCGTGGCCTCAGAACCAGAAAGATAGGGAAGGTCTAGCACAGGCAACTCCAGGGTTCTGCTCCTCACCTCTCGTGGAGTTTTGGGCAAAATGTGCATCTCCACAGCATTCTCAACATCCCTCACTCTTCATCTGCCTGGGGGGATGTCAAATGCAGCTACAAAGCTGAGATGCAATAGAAAGCATTTTTAGTCCAAATGTTAATGATTTAGTTAAATCTGAGTTCACGCTATTAATATTTTGTTAAAATTCTTCATACTATATTCAAGGGATTGGTACAGAGATTAGTAAGAAGTATTTTTCCTCATAAGAGATTAGGTTATAGCAATTATTTATGTGTTTTACATTTCCTTGGCATGGAGAGCTAAATTAACTGACTGAGTTTTTCAGGAGTAGCTCTTAGATGGTTTCAAAAATGACCTTGCTGAATTACCAAATATCTATCTCTGAAATAAAAAAATAAATTCTGAAAATCCTGGGAAGCTGAATATTGTTACAATATCAAGACTTACGGAATTTGGTTTATGGTACAGTAATAAAATGGCATATTGTTAGCAAGATGAAATCAGCTTAGTGGTCACAAGAACAAAAGTGAAATCAAGTTAAGATTGTTTCTCTGAAAGAAAAAGATGACTTGACAGACAGTAATCAAGAGTTATTTTGTAAATGGATTTGCTGATGCTTTCCAAAGGAATCAAAAAGGCTTAAGTTATTCAAAATAAAAATTACACTGTTTCATTTTTAAATACTTGTCCGCTCAATTTAATTTGTAATTAAAGTGGATATTATGATAGACATATAACATGCAAGAAAAAATCTTCTGGCCTTTTTTTTTAGAAAATTTGAAACCTGTTTTTCTTTCTAATAGAAGAAAACGTGAAAGCAAGATTTCTGTTCCAATAAAACAGTACTGAGATTTATTTTCAGTTTAACTGAATATTCAGGTAACACTGAAGAAATTATTTCAGTGGGACTGAAGAAAGGAAAGTAGCTCAGAGCTTGAGGCCAGCTTCTGCAATGGCTTCATGGATTTGAGATTTCCTTTCTGATGGATTCATGCTGATACACTTTGAACCCATTTAGAGTTCTTTTATCCCTACACTGTTGATTAGCTTCAGCTTCTGAGCTGGAATGAATAGCAGGGAAAGGCAGAAGACCTTGCATCTTGATCATGAAAACAAAAGCATGTTTGAGTAAGACTGATCAGCACTGCAAAACTGGAAATATGTAATATTTTTCCAAGTAATCAATCTGCTATAAAAGGAAAATGTGATCCTGAGGTCTCATAGTAAGACAACATGCCCAATTAAAAAAATTATTCTTAAGAGCTGCCTAAAATTATGAAGCCTCCAAACCTTTATGTGATATTGTTGCAGCATTTGTAAGATCTGATTCACTGCCTGAAGTGCAACTCCCTTCTGCTTTAGCTCACCAGCTGAAAACACATCCCCATGACAACCCGGGAGCCGCGGAGGAGAGCACAACACCCAGCCTGCTGCCAAGCACTGCCAGAGCCCTCCTCCAAAGAGGGCCCTGCCAACCCACAGCAGCACATTTCTGTCACTGCCATGGGGCCATGGACATAGAATATTTGAAGAGAATGGCATTAGCTGCATGCCAACAACCCTAACACTCAGCCAACATTTTAACTTCCAACAGTGACAATACCATCTCTGCAATCTAATATATTATTTGTGTGAATAGATCAGGAAAAAAGAGAGGTTATTTAGATATCCAAATGTCTACCTCCTGCTTGAGCAGGATCAGTGACCAACCCAGACTTGCAGTATGAATCCATTACATCTCAGACCAGCTCAGGGAAGCTGCTTTTTCTCCTCAACAATATGCAAAAGAAATCTGCTAATAGTAAGGATGGAGTGGAACAAAACATAACTGTATTTGTCTAGATCAACACTGCAGACAGATTACAACCATTTCACCACTAAAAGCAAAATAATTAGCTATATTTATCACAAACAACACCAAGCACTGTGTATCTCAGCAGTTGTACTGCTCCTTCAATTATTCTGCCTCTCTGTTACATAAGCTCTACTCTGCAGCTCCAGGTGATACAAGAAAAACTCAAATTCATATCACTTTTGTAGTCTACTTTACAGCACAGAGACAAAGAAAAGTATGTTGAAAAAAATTGGGAAAATCACCTGGTATACTATTTTGAAGTAGTTCCACTTCAGTAATTTCTTAAATATAGTCTCATGATCCACTTTGGGCAAGGACTTAATGGGTTTGGCAATCAGAGCTACCCAAGCATTGAAATGTCCCTGGTTAAAATAAAACATGACTGTAATAAGTTCAAGGTAGTTGGTACTTGTGTGCACTATTTCATCCTCACCAAATACAACAATTAGCTCACATGGTGAAATCCCAGCTGAAAAGAAACCAAGAGCAAAACCTCATTACCTTGAGGCGATGGTGACCTCTCCTAAAAAGACTGCAAAAATCCTGTTAAAACAGAATCCCCTTATTACAACATCATGGTGAGTACATACAACGTGCCACATATTTTCCTGACCAGTATTTCCAGAAATTGGTTCTGGAAAACAAATCCTACCATCTCTGTCTTCAGTGCCTGGCAGGCTCCCAGTTCAACTCTTCCCAGAAAGCATAAAATCACCATCAACAGACTTCAGCTGGCATTTACTGTCAGCTATACAAAGTTGTTGGTCAAATATTCCATAGCTATTGCTGCTTAGCTCTTAAAAAATTATCATGTTTAAAACTAGAGTGCAAGATTGAAACTTGGTATTTTCTAATGTACCATATTTTTCAATCATCTCTCCTGACAACTTGTTCTGGTTTGTGTGCATCATACTTCCTATTATTTCTTAATTTGGTAAGTAAGTTTACAGTATCCACAAATTCATACCAATTATACAGTGTAATCAATGACAACAACCCACTGGGAAGTCAGGCTCTAACTCTGTACCATCTTCTATATCCCTTAACCCTTCCTCACCCATCACCCCTCACGTGAACCAAAGCCACCAGCAAGAGGAGGCTGGCAGAGTTGGTTACTGCAATTCAGAGTGACACTGCTATGCATGTGCTTTTCAGAAGCCTTTTAGGACAACACCAGTTTAAAAGAAGCCTCCTGGGAAACAGCACATGGATGATACCCACGGAGTGTGGGTATGAGTAGGGTACCCAGGCAGTTTCTGGGAGCTGCCCCAGCTCCAGACATCCCTGGGACCTGGCGGCCACGCTCAGGGAGAGCCCACGCACTACCTGTGCCCAGCAGCCTGCAAATCCCATCTGTCTCCTTGACAAGCCATTTTGCATTCTTTCTAGGAAAGGTTTTAGGACAACTGCCAAAACACGCTCCTTGCATTGTTTCTGCCTCATGCTGTCACCACAAGGCCACATGGGATGGCTGGAGATGAGGACCTACCACAGAGCAAATGCAAGGATCTGGGATTTCCTAATGGGCACGGAACCAGCGCAGGGCACACAGGCAAAAGCAGCCCAAGCAGCCACCCAGGGAGCCACTGCTGGATTCTGTGCCACCAGCCCCCACTGGGTATTGATCCCACCCTGCCAAGTGCCACAGCCTGCACGGGCTGTTCTGAATGTTGCACCAAGTGCATTCTGGGGTGAAAGTCTAATTTTTCAAGGCAAATTAGACACACAAAGACTCACATTAATTACAGGTTCTGGGCACTAATCCATGAAGACAGGTGCAGAAACCACAAGTTTACTGCTGCTTCAAGAGTTTAGCAATGGCAAGCCAGAATCAGTGTGTATCCCATCCCAGGATGTAAGACCTTCTGTGTCTGGACAACAAGAGTGAAGCAGCACAAAATAATAAACATTCACATGTGAGTGCTGCTCAGAACTTTACTCTGAGGGAAACTCTGCTGGCTCTGTTACCAACAAACCCCTCTCCTGGCCTTCTTCACTCTTTGCATTTACTTCATCTATTCCTTTTTTATACAAATAAGAGCTCTACTACCGAAATGACCAGTCTAAACACTTCTTCTAAAAAGAAATCTCTTCTTTTTAGAGAAGTTTTTATTAGCTCCTTTTAAAGAGTCAGAACAGGCTAAAACAGCATTGCTACTAATGAGTCACATCGGTGGGCTGCAAGAAAAGTGCCTTTGAACACCACCAACAAAACTGCTCTTCATAAGGCTGTTTACCATTACACTCTACCAGATAAAGCTTGGAGAACTTGTCTGAAAAGGTTACTGTGTTCCCCATTCCCATCACCTGCACCTACACCAGTGGGACCAGGGTCAATCTGAGAAGTGACAGCTTTCCTGCTTTTACTGAGACCAAGTTGTATGGCCCCTATTCTGGCTGAATAAATACTCTGAGGCCAAAAAAACCCTAATTTGGGTCATTAGGCAGAGGCATTGCTGCTGAAGGTGTTTCTTCACTCCAGCAGCTGAGCTCAATGCCATGTTCCCAGCCATTGCCAGCTGAAAAAAATACCACCAGTTTCTGGTCTCCAGCTGACTGCCAGGGCAGATGCACAGCACATTCTCTTTTCTGAAGACAGATAAGGATGAAGGTCCCAGACACTCATCTCACCCATTCCTGCAGCTGACACAAATCTAAGAGGGAGGACAAGAGGTGAATTCCCACAGATTCCCCAAAGGGACAAAATAATTTCCAGTAGGAGAACATATTTCACAATCACCAAATCCCTCTTCTCTTCCTCTAGATCAACAGCCCAGACTTTGGAAGTACCTTCAAAACAAAACAGGACCAGCACAAACCCTAAAATGAATTATTTAAACAACTAAAAGCCACAGACTGGCACATTATAACTTCCCATATAGACCTTTCTCTCAACCAGGCCTTTAATGTGTTTTCAATTATGTGAATAATTTGCATAATTAAGTTGCATTCAATACAGGTTTTTCTCAACTGGTCAGAATTAACTTGAAAAAGTCTGCTGTCACAATGATTTCATTTCTGAAGGCAACCCCCTAAGCCACTCTGGTTTCAATAGTTTAGTTTGACTTATCTAGGGCAGATCTAGAGCAAATTTAGTGTAATTTGGAACTTAAAAGGCATTCTGAACCTAGCATTTTTATTAGTATTTCAACATCATGGTTGGGAAGTTCAAACATACAAGTCAAGTACAAGCTCAAGTCCAAAAAATCTTCAGTGTGTACAACCAATGAAGATGGTTCAATGATCAAAGAGGTAAAAACCCTTTCTTTGTAGAGAATTACATAACATTTCTTCATCCAAAGCATATTGTTCTATTCCTGTCCCACCTGAACATGCCCAGCCTGCTGCAGCTACAGAGTTTACACAAACCTCACAAGTGCTCATGAAGTGCCAGTTATAATCTTAATCTTTTTTATTTCTCCTGTTCCAGTCCTTGCCATTTTTTAGGAGATGGGCCAGAAGCTCTTCAAAAGGATCTAGTTACTTTACAGTCCCATTCAAGTCAGGAAGAGATACAGATGGCCTTCAGTGATTTCTTGTGTTCAAGGGATGCCAGCTCAGAGAACAATTGTGAATGGTTGAAAGACTGACTTAAAAACATCTTGATAAACAAATACTCCAATAACCCTTAAATTAATTTGTTTGCCAATAATTAAATGCATTTAATTTCCCAAAGCTGAAATGCTAAGGATGCAAATGTTCATTAAAATCTAAATGCACTATACTCAATACAAGGTGCAACACTAGCATAGTCTAGAGCTCAAAAGGACAAAAAGATCTACAAATCTGCATTTTTATTTAAGTTGCATTGCATGTTAAATTCTGCTGCTTACAAGCCAAACATTGTGTGCTTCACTGGTACTAAATTGTCCCAATGAAGTCAATAAAAATATTTCTGTAATGAAATAAAAATAATTCAGCCCTATGCTAACAGAAAACTTCATCCAGGGAAAAATGTTTCTTCTTGAATATCACATGAAAATGTAAATTAAGCAGTGGGCTGGTGCCTGCCGTGTAGTTTAAATGAAGACTACTAAGGCAGATTTAATTTTGAATGCCAGGAAACTTGGATGCCTTCTGCAGATTTGAGAAAATACGATGCCAAAGTACCAGTATGATTTACCTAGTGAGCAACTGGTACTTTAAGACACTGCAGGCAGTGAAGATGCTCCAGCAATATCCAGGAACAACCTTACAGGCACCTATAGGGACACTCAACTCAGTGCCTAAAGTTTCATATATTTCTGAGCAATATGCAACACATTTCCACTATAAGCATGGAAATACCTGGTAAGAAACTTCTGTTCCTACAAGAAAACACAACCCTGTAAATTGAAAGGGCTGTGAGATGAACTTTAATTGCACTGAAGCCAACACTGCCCTCTTAACATCAGTAACCAGACACAGAGCTCTGGCTGCAGACTGAAATGGAGATGAGAGGACAGGCTCCCCAGATGTCCCTAATGGTGTCCCTTGTCCATGGCACTCATGCTGTCAACCCCTGCAGGGAGGATCCAACATGGCCCATGTGGAGTGGCTTCCCAGAGGGATGGGCTTTTCTAGGTATGTTGAATAGAACAGCTCCCAGCAGGTTTGGAACAGGGAATGTGTTGGTTAATTCCATTTCTTTTCTAGACATGTTAGAAACCCAGAAATAGAAGAACATGACTGGAAATTATCTGAAATGCATTCCAGACATGAATAAAGGCTCTGACTTTTCTTGTTGTCCCTTCTACTAAGCAGCTCTTGCAAGAGAATCAGCTCCCTGCATCACAGTGGTGTCTGGTGTCTGAGGTGCCTCTATCCACAGACCATCAGTCTGCAGTGGGATAGCTGTAAAATCTGTAAAGCAGCTTTTGGAACTGAAAGGCCCCTGAAGTCTGAAGTAAAAGGGCTTATTCTGATTATAACAAACAAATACTATTCCAGTTGTAACAAAGGAATCAACTCTTTCTCACATGAGAAGACATATTTTTTAAAAATATTTTTTTTCTAACTTGCTGGTTATATATACAGTACTTAAAATAATTTTAACTACAATCCACTTATCAGGTTACTTGGATTTCTAGAATACATAGAAGTTTTAGTCAGAATTCCTGTCCCATTTTCCCATTGTTTGGCAGTAGAAAGAGTCACTGAATGAATTTGTCTGAGGCCTGACCAGAAACCTTGCAAATACCAATAGTGAAATTCTCTGGCTAGGATGTCTCAGTTTTGTCAAATGTATCCATCTCATTAATCTGGTTTCCACTCCTAGACAATGGTTAGAGACAGACACTCCTGGGCTGCAATTCACGAGACCCTCAGATGTCTAAAAAAAGGATCAAGTGAATCGTGTCCAAGAAAAAACTGTTCTTTTCCTTTGATTACATAGGGAGCCTATAATGATTTGATCAGAGGCAGACACCCAAACTGCTATCTAACCTTACACAAGATGATTCACAGCTTCAGCAGCTCTGACAGAGTCTATCCAAGACCTCTGTGCAGCCATTAGCCAAAATAAACCAATATTCTCCACTCAGTTGCCAGGACCCACAAGGGTCAGTATAAGAACTGAATGTACCCCTTCAGCTCTACTGCTACACAGGGCTGAGTTACCACAACCAGTTCTATGGGAAATCTCTTTTGTGTTCTATATTCACATTTCAAAAAAGAGAGATGCCAAAACAGAAACATTTTTATTTCAATACCACTTTTTTTAAAAAAATTAAATTCTACATGCAATACAAGCTATAATGTGTTGGACTGAAATTTTCTGTCCAAGTAGCAGAAATGCATGAAAATCCCAGCTCATGACAAACCACACTGTGGTGCCTTCAGTCCTGTGTGATCTGGCTGATCCCATAGCAAGAAGCTATGGGATCTCCAAAGCTTGATAGAGCTTGGTCTCACACAGACAGCTTCATACAGAGGCCCTAGCTATCACCACTGTTCTGGGTGTATCTATATGGAGAATATTCCCTGCACAAGCTTACACAATTATGCTTCTACAATGTTACAACAGCCAAGAGGACAGCCAGTATACAGCATATTTACACGTATTTTCAAGAAACAGGTGAAAGGATGCACACAGGTTAGATAAATTAAACAGTTCCACAAAAATCACAGGTATTCTGCATCTCATTCTTTCTAAATTAATAATTCAAAGATACTGAGCACCTGCATTTCTTACCAACACCAGTGGAACTGCTTCTTGAGTGCTTCTTCTGCACTCAAAAGACATTTATCACTGGTACAACAAGGAGGATATTATTTGAGTGATGACCTGGAGAGGCCTTATCCTGCAAGATGCCAAGTGTTTCCTGTGGTTTGAGAGTGACTCTCGTGTAGCCATGAGATCTGTCAACACTACAACACCCACACCTTCCTTAGCCTGCCTCCCCCCTCGCCATCTCTGCTCACCAGGACTTCTTCTGACCCTGGAATGTAACATCTTTGGGGTAAAAATCACTTCTTTGTATACTTTTGTATAATAAACTGTAGTGACCAAGCCTGACACTGACTGATTAAATATAAATAAAAATCAGCACTGCACATCTATATTTCCCTGTCAGGAGAGATTAATTAGAACCATTCATATAATGACAGGGCTCCTTCTGTCTCACCTCAAATGTCACCAATGTAGCTCATACTAGATATATAA
Source organism: Chloebia gouldiae (assembly GCA_003676055.1). Lineage (NCBI taxonomy): Eukaryota > Metazoa > Chordata > Aves > Passeriformes > Passeridae > Chloebia > Chloebia gouldiae. The sequence goes on from QUSF01000003.1 coordinate 8,609,863, forward strand.
TTTTATTTTTGACCCTACCTGTTCGTAGATGGAAGAGATAATAATGCATCTCATGTACCAGCTTTCATTTCTCCTGTCTGTTTATGTTGTAAACTCTCATGACTGCCCCTGTCTCTTACTTTCCACAACACCCAACAGCAGTGGTTTGAACCACACTCTACTGTAATTAAAGGATCTACACCATTTATTATCTCCAGAGAGAAAAAGTGGCTTAAGCAAGCCTAGATCTCTTACACACCTATGGCAGTATAGTCGTACCTAATAAACAGCCTAGGTAAAACCATAAAAGATGTACTAAGAAGACCAGGGGGAGGGAATGAAAATGACAATGCAGTAGCCAGTAAACCTGAAAGTCCCTTGAAGGAAACCATTGACATGGTGGCACCAAATACTACTCAGTTTCGAAAGTCCTGACAGACTTTTTTTTTTTTAAATTTAAATTCCCAGATTGAACATAAAGCTTCAGTAAATGGGAAGATTTCTTCTGTTGAGTAGGCATGCATCCATCACCGTGCACCAGGATTTGATAGCCTTAAAACAACAGGTCTTGCACTGGCTTGAATACATTATAAAGTAACACTCCACTTAAATAATGAAGTGTTGCAATACCCTGGCAAAACACTAATCTATGCAGTGAAAGCCAGGCAAGAAGAAAAATGTGTCTTACCACATAGTAAATAAATTTCAAGTGTTTAGTAAACCTTTATAAACACCAGGATTTGAATGCCATGACAAACGTAGCACTGAATCAGCCTGGAGGAAGGGCAGGTTGGGGAAGCACAACCCACCTTGGGGCAGAGAGCTCACCCTGTGCAGGGACACCCTCCCAAGACCAGTGATTGGCATGCAAGCAGCACATGAAGAATCCAACCTCTTCTGCTCTTGCAGACCCCCAGCCTGATGTAGAGGGGAGCAGATGGAACTCAGACCACTTGCGCCTGCATGGCTATGAAATCCTGAAACCTCCTGCCATGGATAGGATCACTATTCTATCCATGATAACCATGATATCCATGGCAAGGCAAGGCAGGCTTTTTGGGTGGTCCAGAGAGGGGAGAATACTCTGCATCACTTGCATCAGGGCCACCTTTATATTTAAATAAATATATTTATATTTAAATAAATGCTCAGCCACCTTTATATTTAAATAAAAAATAACCCAAAAAAAGACATCCTATTTCATGACAAGGATGTAGTCAAACAAGCTTGCTAAAACACAAGGCCCCTTGTGACAATGGACATAACACAAATGTCAGAAATGGCAGAATTATCTGTAACTGTAAACTCAGGGATTTAATTGCCCCAGTGATCAAAGAGGTAAAAATTACTCTTTATAAAAAATGTTTTAGGTTCCACTGTGTGGATCCAGACAGCTCTTATCTGTGAAACTCTGTAACATCTCAATTACCAATGCCACAGAGACCAGCCCAGCTTCTCAGCTGTACAGTCTGGCCCAAGACCATAACCCTGTGCCAATATGCAAATCAACTGTCCCATTGTTAATGATTCAGAAATGCTAAATTTTTGGCAAGTTAACAATAAAGAGAATTTGAACTACATACATTAATACACTAAGGCAAAATTGCATTGCAACCCCCCAGGCACATCAGCAACTATATATATTAGGCTTTAGAGATACTTCTATTTGCACAGTTGAAAGGTCTGAAAAAAAATAACATTAGGGTATAATCTGTCATCTGTTTTACATGACAATGAGGTTATTTGGAGGTTAATAATTTTGGGGTTATTATTTTCAAATACAGTTCTTATAAAAATAGGTTTTCATAAAAACATATACAATGACAATTCCTGGATATATTTAAATAAAATACATCTGTATACTGGGGACTCTGTGAAGATCTTTTATCACTATTTATGGTATTAAGTGTTTCTTAATCTCACAACTACAACATCCATGAGAAAGAGAAAGACATATCTAGGTCCTGCTACTAAAATTATCTGTCAGGATAAAGCAGCTCTGATCTCAGGGTATATTTTCTGACTTGCCTTTAGCTAAGACATTCTTTCTAAGAAAGGAAAGTTAAGGAAACCCAGCCTAAAGCTGCATGTGAAGCTGTGAGCCGTGCTGCCTCATCTGCTCCCTTCAGGCATTATCCAGGAAAAGGAGCAGCCACCCAAGCCCAGTTCCCATCCCACTTGACTCAATTGCTGAATATAAACTTTCATGCCTTTGCTTGAGGAGCTCTGACCATTTTTAATTGCCATTTATTTTCCAGATCACAAATTATGTTTTGCTCAGTTCTTAGAAAAAACATTGCTGAGATCAATAGCTTTTCATATCTCCAGCTTTTTTCATATTTGGAATTTACTCGACCAAGGTTTTCCAAGCTTTCTTTGGAAACCATTGTGCAAAATGTTATTCCTAAATTCTGAATTCTTCTAAAAAAATTAACAAAATACAATAAGCCAATTCTCTTTCTTTAAATAGTGTGAAACTGAAGGAGGACAAGATTGCTTCCTGACATACACAGTCCAAAACATTTAATTTATTCCCAACATAAAGTAAAAGACAAAAGATTAAGTGTCTACACTTCTGAATTAAATATATATACTGAAATTTCATTAATATTTACAACAAAGGACTACAAATAATTATCAAATGTGCCATTCTAAAATGCAGCTTTTAATCTGATGTGTCCAATAGTTATAGTTGGTGTCATAAATTGTTGCAATCAACCTAATTAAATATACAGTATTACTTGAGTAATATGGCTATGTTTATTCTAAAATTAAATATACTGCAGCTGTTAGTGCTTTGGTTACATTTTTGAGACCATGCTCCCTTTTTCAGCATGAACAGCAAATGCAGGAGAACGTTTTCCACTGTCTTCCAGCTCTGGGAACACCAATGCCTACATTTCACTTAAGTATGGGCAGTCTCATTTCAGCCAGTGGGAATACTTACAAGTTTAAATTTAAGCAGAATTTTAAATTTAAGCAGAATCATGGCTTAGATGTTCACATGTAATAGTCAGAACATAATTCAAATCACACTAAAAAAAAAATCCTGTTAAAATTCTTATTTCTGCCAAAACTAGCCATCATTACAGCCTGCTGATCACAACCTTGAACTCAACCCATATGAGACACCATCACTTTTAGGCCCAAGATTTTTTGCTGTTACTTAAAATGATTCCAATGAGTTGCACGGAAAAAAAGGCAATGTCTTCCTCCCAAACATTGTTATTTAAACTCTACAGTGAACATATTCTTAATGCTTATAACATGGGGCCCACTCTGTTAAAAAATGCAATTACAGAATGAAAATAGAGGTCAGGAGTAACTGGCCTAGGAATTTAAGAAGTGTTTAAAACTGGCAAGGATGAACAGTAACAAACCACCCCACTGGGAGCACACTGGCACTTGTGACTGAATGGACATCTCTGCCTTTTTCACAGCTACCACAACATACATTAACAACAGGTATGCAGCACAGGGAAGGAAAGAGTTGCTCAAACCCTAATCCACTGTCATACAATATGCAAAACCTGACCCTTTAAGAAGCACCTAAAAGCTCCTATTCTGGAGAACATCCTGTAGAAATAAAAACTGCAACATTCCCCAGAAAACAGAGTGAGCGTAATAGTCATAAACAGAAATAAACTGAAAGTCATTCTTCATTCAATTCTGGACTGCCAGGGAAACGCCCCTGTGAACTCCACTGGGCACCCCATTTTCAACTTTTATGAAACAAGAAACACTAGATACATATGAATCAAATTAGTCTTTTACTTTATTATCACAAAACATCATTTTCAAACAAAGTAACCCTTACTGTGCACAGTTACACAGTAATACTTGAAACCCAGTTAAAATTTTGAGTTGGAACATATTATCACTCAATAAGAACTACACTAATCACTGTAATTAAGTCTTTATTTAAACAATTATTTTGGTATTAAAACTGTTTTCCACAGCCTTAGTTTTAATGCTATTAATCCACTGTGAAGTTCCTTTCATTAAGCAAGAACAAAACTTTTGTTGAGATACTTCTTAATCACAGACTAAACCTGTTGGCTCTAATGCTGACTTTCATGGTCTTAACAAGAAAATCTGTTTCATTTCCTCTGGATAACAAGGAGACTTTTGACACAGTTACATCTCACCGCAAACAAGCATTTTGCTTTGCAACAGACAGAGAATTCAATTCTCATCACAGCCACCTACACTTGAATTATCCCAAGTAAAAGTGTGGCCCTGCACAAATGGAACCAAGGAAAGAATGGCCACAATTTTGCAAGACCAAGTTTCCCCAGCACCAACACTGCACCTGAGGAGCAGTAACAAGGTCGACCTAAAATCATCACCATGGACCTCTCCTGGTCTTCCTGTCATTGATCTGTTACAACAGAAGTAATTTCAAAATTCTAACAAAGACCAAAAAGGAGGCAGCAATCAGAAAGCATTTTGCTATCTGAGCTATTGACTCTAACTTTCCAGCTCACATTCAGTCTTTCAATTACAGTGAATTAAGAGCATACTCCTTAAACACTGATCAGTTCTGTCTGTAGTTATGTTCTTATTACAAGATTACTGCAATAAACTTTTCCACATTGAATTTTACCTTCACTGAATGAAAATTAATTAGGTGCACACTAAACAGCATCCAAAATTCAGAGGTTATAAAAGTTTAAATGCTGTATGTAGACCCTGTTGAAGTCTTTTGGTTAATTAACTCCTTTTCTCTTGCAGTGCATGCCACATGCTTAGATAATTTTAGCCACATTATCTTCAATAAATTTTTCCATTTCCAGTGTGTAAGAAGTAATATTCAAAAGACTAAACTTTTTATGCCTCCATAAGTTATGACCTTAAAATACAAGAACTACTTAGTTATATTACCTTTGGTTGCTGCTTCTGACTTCTATCTCATGACTTCTATTACATGATCAAAAAGTAGAAAGCAGCAATATTTTTAATATAGCATATATACAAAATTATTTACATCCCCAAGCTATTGAAAAGGTCTTTATTAAGTGTGAAATGCCTATATTTTATAGGCTGCCATTAATATTCGGGTGCAGTCACAACCTACTTTATTGTGTGCTGTGAGTAAATGAATCCCTGAGGGGTCCTGTTATGCTCAGGCTTACACAGGGCAAAAGGGAAGGCTCAAAGAATTCTAGACATTGAGCAAAAGTGAGCTTGACAGACACCCAGCATTTCAATAAAATTCAAAATGGAAAAAGAAGAGACATTCCTCCTTAAGAGACATTCCTGCTTCAGTAACAGAATTTGCATGCATATATGGGCTACATTCCTACCACTTTGGGGAAAATAAATTACAATTATTGCAACCCACTGATAGTTGAAAATGTGGTTAGTTCAATGTAAAAACTAGTTTGCAATATCTTTAGTTACAACTTGAAAAGGGGCTAGGCTAGGCTAGGCTAGGCTAGTTCATTGGGAAGGAACCTACAAGGATCATGTAGGTCAACTGTGATATGCCAGTTTTTCCAGCAGACCTAGAAACTGAAAGTTTTTCATAGCTGATGCATCAGTCATTAAACCTTGAACACCACAAAAGAAACAGCACTGTTTTCCTTTAATAAAAATTCTTTTTCACCACAGTGAGTAATTTTAGGCTTCAGTAACTTGCATTCTCACTTTCAACAGAGCTAGTAATATGTCCAATCTCGCTTTCAAAAAGCAGCACACTACGACAAACCTCCACAGAAAAGGTATTTGAAAGAGAAACCTCCAGTTCCATAGGGATCCTCACCATTTCAGTAAAGAAATGATCCTTGCAGGGAGAAACACTGCAGGGGTTGGAGCTCTCACACTACACAGGAGCCTCCAGAACAGCAACTTCCAAGCTCTAGACTGCTCTGTTGTATTGACAGCTCTTAACTGATAAAACTTTATCACCACTAATGAAAAGCGTTAATGAGGAGTAGGCAGGGGAAGAGAAAAAAACTTCAAGAAAATGTTATCATTCAGGTGTTACTGATGGAAAGGTATCACCTGTGGCACACATGAAGTCGTGGGGGATAACACAACAGCAAAACTGCTACTCCTGTATTTAGATGTATACAATGCTGCCAAAGCCCAAATCTGTAAATCCCAAAATAGAGTCACGGATCTGCCGAATTTTGCTTTGCCAGCGTGGGGAATGACATCAGGGTGACTCACAGTGCACAGGCAGAAGAGGCAGCAAGAGAGCTCAGAAAGGGAGCGAGGAGGGAGGGAGAGCAGCCATTCAGTAACACTGCTGCTCCGCATCGCAGCAGTCATTTACACATTTATGTTCCCGTGCCTTCATTTTCAAATGAAGAGGACATGCTAAATTTAGCTCAAATCTCTTCTCATGACACATTTTAGAGTCTCAGTGGCAAGCTGTATGGAAAAGCAATGCAATTAGGAGTTAAAAATCTAATTGCAAAGAGCCTGAGAAAATATACAATCCTGAAATTGCATCTTATGGATAAAAACATTGGGTTTAGAAAACCCAGATGGCTCATGCTAACCTTGAGAACTGATCCTATACAGAATTAATCTTGCTGCTTAATCCCATGCTTCAAAACAATCTTGAAAACATAACTTTATTCTTTAGATACCCATATTTCCCTAGTATATGCAAGCAGGAACCAAAGGTATCTCACAAATAGAGTCCTCCTGACTGGACATACACTCACATGATGCAGCTTTTTTCACACTGTTTTTACCCTAATAACAATAGTGTGATTCCACCTTATGAAGCATGTTTTCCCTTTTAGTCTTCTGTTTTGCCATTTAGACTTCCTGGAGTCACTACATAAACCCTACAATTAATTACACAGGAAAAAGTTGCAACATAAACACTGGTTATTCCTTAGGAGAAAGCAGCAGCAGTGTTAATTTAAAAAAAAAGAAGATCCAGTGGCCACAGATAATGAACCTATTACAACATACACATCTCTAAAGCTGTGTACATTGCAACAGTGCAAGAGCAGAGCCAATGAAGTCCAGCACTGACTCAAACCAATGTAGGAGAATGTACCTGAAACATCCCCCTGCAGCACAGCTGTAAATAAGCTCACTTGAAACCTTCATTAACAAACTGGCTAGCTGAAAGAAATGACACAGTATAATCGAATTTGAAAAGACAACTGACACAGGTCAAACACCGTGTATTTCTTTTTCCCACTATTCTCCAGTAAGGTAAACACAAGCACTACACATAACAATGGACTCTACTAACCCAACAAAACACACTTGGGGGGCTGTGGGTGGGAGGATGATGAGAGGCCAGAAAAGCAGAGATATTTGTCCTCTCACAGACTTTGATCAGTCAAAACCAAAAACTAGCAGAGTTATATTTGTTTATGATCATATAACCATAAACAAAGACACTTTTGGTGTAACAGAGGTATTCCATCAAGTATGAATGATGAAGATCATGAATCAAGTTCCAGCATTTTCAAACCTCACCACCAAAATGCCCTTCTCCATATAAGCCCGGATATTTTTAATGATACAAAAATCCTGGATATTATAATAAAAAATAAAAAAAAATCATCTGCTTGAAAACTAGTTGCAGTCGGACCCAGATGAATTCCCTCCCTGCTGCCATTGCTGCTGAACTCCACCTGGTATGTGGCTATTAAAACAGATTGTGAGTGTGACATGACACTCTAAAAGATCTCATCAGTTTTCACACAGCAATTTTCTTCTTAAATTTATAAGACCTCTGTAAAATGTACAGTGATACAATACCTGTTAAAAGCATAGGGAACAGGAATGCATATTCTCTATTAAAACACATGCCAGAGAAGAGAAAGCAAACTGCAAAATTTTCAATTCCCTTTTTTGGATTAATCTGCTCTTAAATGCCATTTCCTAATCTCTTGTTCTCATTTTCCTCAGTCATTTTGGAGTCAGAACAGAAATAGCCACGAATACATGTTTCAATTTTTTAACCTTTGAGATATTTTTTAACTGCCTTAATTTCTCACTCCACCTCTTCACATCTCAAAGTCACTCTAGAAAGCTTAAGAGAGAAACAATACATAGCAAATTGGGAACATTTTAATTCTCTATTGTTCAAACAAAGCTTGAATCCTTCAGATATAGATGTGCTGAGTTTCTCAAACTTTTCTAGCTGTGTGCTGGTTTTTGGATGCTGTCACCTACTGAGATACTTCATTTAAATGCTGAAGAGTGGTAAAAAGGCAAAAACCCAAAAAATATTAATATACTCTCAGAGAGACAGGAAGTCAATGCAAAAACTGGAGCTGCCTAGTTGCCTGGAATATCACTTTCCTTAAGAACTACTTGCAGGACTTTACAGGAATTTCACCTCATTATTTGCAGGAATGAATGAATTGTTACACAGGATGAAGCCAAAGGTCCATCTGATTGAGGATATTTTCTCTGAGCAGTTTCATATTTTATCTAACTTTTGGAATTATTATCCTCTCTCTTGTAAACACAAAAAAACTCATGGGGATTCACAGAAATTACTGTTCAGTGGGTTAAAAAAGAATCTGACTAAAACAAAAGGACCTTTCCACACAAACAAAATCATTAAATTGTGAAACTCTATGCTACAGAGGCCAAAATTATAAATGGTTTTACGGAAAATATTTGGGGGAAGTAAATTCATTGCAGACTATTGACAAGATGACCAAGCTAACAGCTCGGAAAGCCTCAGGCTTGGCCAACTGCAGGAAGTTCAGGGGATTCACCAGGGAAGCACTGCCCTGTGCTTACCCCTTCCTAACACTGTCTGTGCTGGCCAGGAACATGCTGGGCTTGTCAGATCCACTACATCTCTTCCTGTGACTGAAAACAGCAACAAGGATCCTGCAGCTCAAAGGACTGAAAACTTTCAGCTTATTCAGTCCTGGTGCACAATTTTCCCCTTTGGCTAACATTATCCTGGGTGCTGATGTGTGAGCAGCCAAAGGGGTTAGAAAGGATATAGATTCAAGAATATTTCTATGGGTGGAGAGTCTTCCTAATTTTGGGCAGTGCAAGACGATTCACATCCTGAAACTCTAGGAAAGAATTTTCCCTACACCAACTTAAGGTGAGTTTCTCAAACTAGTATGAACACCTCCCAGAGTAATGGACAGTAAGTAGAATAATTCAAAGGATGTCCATATAAATGGGCTGTACCAAGCTATGCTGCCAGCTGACTCACTGACATCCCTGCAGTGTTTTGCTCAGAGATCTAAGTGAATGCTGCTTTCACATGTGCCAGTGTCTGGTAGCCCCCACATCAGCTCTTTGTATCACTTCACTGAATGGCAAAGGAATTGGGGTCAGCAGGGATTTTGGGAACCACCTAGTCCAATCCTCTACCCAAAGCAGAACTGATCAGAGTAAATGGCACAGGACTATGACTAGTTGGGTTTTGAATAGCCCTAAGGATGGAGACGTCTCTACTTTGTTTATTGTCTTTTAGCAGAATTTCCTGTATTTTAGTTTGTGCTCATTGCCTCTTGTCCTATCACTGGATACTATGAGAAGGGCCTGGCTTCAGCTTCTTTACTCCCTCCATCAGGTCAACCCCACCATCCTCATGTCACAGACAGAAGTCAAAATTCAGAAAACCTAAAAGAAAGTAAAAATAAAGGTTTACTGCCTGATCCTGGACTAAAAAGACAGTGGTCTTAGGTGCCTGTCTCAGCTGCCTGATCCCTGAAGTTTGTATGGCCATCTCATCCACCAGCAAGCACCACTGAGGCTGAGCAGCTGCAAAGCAGCGTGGCTGTAAGGGAAGAAGGGAGCAGCAAACTTTCTCTCAGGCAGAAAACTTACAGCAGTTCTCATAAGATATTTAAAACTCCAGACGATCTATTAAAGTAAAATAACCAAATACCAGCAGCAATTTTTAACACCCCCAGAAGACAGACTATTCAACCCAGAAATATGAAATTAATGCTATATGATATTTTACTCCTCCAATAAAATATTTACAATGCAGCCCCACAATACCACACAATATAAAAGTACACTGCCTCTTTCACAAAAGCAATTAAATAAATAAAATATAAACCAACTCAGTACCCTCCAGGCTCTCAGACCAGCAGACCCAGATTCTCCATCATGGGCCTTTATCCAGGCACGCTCACACAGCCACAAACACATCCTCCTCTCTTGTCTGTCTCTTCCATAGACACTTAAGTCCCATTTATGTCCTGGCACTTTCCTGCACTGTTTTTTGCATAAATTTTAATGATTAACAGTAAGTGGTAGTGAAATATCAATGCTGTCAAATACATCTATTACTCTTTCTTGAAGCTGGACTGAGAAAGATGTTTTCCAGCTGTTTCAGTGCAGATTTTAAAAACACGTTCCCCCAACCAGCCAGCTCATCAGTCAAACACACCCATTCTGTACCAAAGAGCAGCCCTGAATCTCAGAGGTCCAAAAAATGGCTGAAATAAGGCAGGTGGCAAAAAAAGGTGAATCCAAACCCTTAACTCCAACCCTGCTCTTCCCCAGTTTCAGCCAAGTATCTGCATTTTCCAGTAGCATAAAAGCTCAAACTGTTTCAAAGTTCAAACACTGGCATTTTCCTAAGACTACTTAATGATACTTCTTCCTTTTAATTTGTGAGCAGAAAGAGTTTAGCAATATAGTTGGAATCAACAAAAAATGGTAAGTTGGAAGAAAAAATACAGGTGTGCACTGAGACACAAAATGCCCTGAAAAAAAAGAAAAATACTCCATAAATAACTTCAATAATATGTTTATTTTTAAAATGGCATGTACCTAACAGAAAAACCAATAAAATTATAATCCTCATGGAAGCAGCAAGTCTATTCTTCAGTTTTAAAACACAAGGAACTAAGGAGTTGGCCCAGAAACACAGAGCATAAACCAACATGGTGGGAAAACTCTAAAATCTAAAATTTTTAATTTGAGCTCCCTTTCCTGTTATAGTCCATAAAAACATGAGTTAATACTGAAAATGGAAAAATGAATACAGGAAAAGGATGGTGCAAAAGTTAAAGAGGAACATTCCCATAAATTAGCACACTAACAAACCTGTGTAGATTAGATGAAGTAAACATGGTGGAGTCTCTAGGGCATTAGACAGCTTCCACTTAAAATTGCCACATGGGATCAAAAATCATCATTGCTTCTGAGCAATGTGTTACAGTAGCATAAGCTTTTTTGTTCACAAATATTATCTTCCACTGGGAAACTCCCAATCTATACAATTCTTTTTCTTTTTATGTTAGCAGGATTTTGACCTACAAATTGAACAAACTAAATTAGAAAGGTATTTTTTGCTACGAACCCACATTTCTGGATCCCATTCAAGGCAGCTCTCCAGGGCATTCCCAGTTCTCTGTCCTTCCCAGAAGGCAGGACAAGCTCCAGCCTGTGTGGGAAGCAGAGGGTGCTTGGCTTTGCTGCTCCCCTGCTGTCAGAATAGCTCCCCCATGCAAAGAGCTCATAATCAGTGACAGATTATAAAAAGGAAACGAAATGTCACATTCCTGCAACAACCTGGGGACAAGTGAGCTCACCTAGAAAAGTGGGATAAGCACAGCTACTGACCTGTTAAGTCAACAAGGTCAGAAAAACCACAACCCCCTGTGCCTACCAGCAGACTTTCAGCAGTCTCATGCTTCCCCTTGGCATTTCCAGCCATGACCCCATGGGTAATGCTGAGGAGAGAGGGATAAGGAAGAGGGTGATTTATTCTCACATAACCTTGACCCTCTCCTCCAGAGTAAATGAAGACTCTCTACCATGCAATGCAGTGCCAGATGTGAACGGGACACAGGGAGGATGCTACCAAAATACTTTCATTCCCCTACAAAAAAAAAAAAATTAAGGCATTAGTTTTAATAACCACAAATTTTCAAATAGTGCTCCTCAGCACCTGGAATGTGAATGGAACGTATGGAAGCAGCTGAGGTAACATGAGTTGCCAAGTAATCTGACTTGGACAAGATTCAAAGCACCTAAAATTGGTCTGATTTTACAATCTTGGCAGGAGAAACTTGATTTAGAAAACCATTTTTCACTAGTTACTGCTTTTAATAAATAGCCTACTACTTGTAGCCTACAGAAACTGGTGTAGTGACTAAGAGTGGGTGAAGCAGAAGAGAGGATGACTTGCCAGGCAGTTATTATTAGACACCTGATGTCAGAGCAATGATGGTTACCTCTGTGAAAACACTGAGCATGACAAGGTTCATCTCTCAGGGAGGGACACAAGCAGATGGAGACATCAGCAGACCACCCCTGCTGTTCCCTCGGGAATATTAATCCGCTCTTTTAAAACAATATTCAAATAATACCTGACATATTGCCCCTCTATAGCACCTACAAAAGCATGAAGGTGGGATGGTTTGCCCACAGACATTGTGACCATCCCCTCTGACAAGGCCAGAGGTGACCCCAGCCACTGTAGCAGCACAGCCTGGATATATCCTACTGTTTGCAAAAACACTGCATCTTTGGCTAGGTAGTGAATGATCTCCTCACATCTGATAGCATCTGCTGCCACTTGCCAAATCAGGAAAGAAAAAAAGGCACCCAACTAGAGTGAGGAAGATAATTTCTGTTCTAAGGAAAGCTTTATCTTCTCAGACATTTGAAAAGCTTACTGAAAATCCAAGAGCAGCAGGATGGATAGCTTGTTAGACATCCATTATGTTGATAAAGAACATCTGAATTTTGAGAACAGCACATAAAGCCTAAACTCAAGTAGTCCACTAGAAATGAGAAACCTTCTGCAAATAGAATCCAGACAGACACAGAGCAGATAAAATAAATCTTGGCAATCACTACCTTTGTACCAAATCTTCACTTTTCAAGGGTTAAAACATAAAACACTCATGGAACTGAAGGAAAATACCCCAGGTTTTAGTCAGGTAGCTGGCTACCCCCTGAGCACTGCTCTGTGCCCCCAGAGCTGCACAGATGCCAACAGCTCCTCTCCTCCTATTCCTTCTCCAGCTTCCCCCACTGCTCTCCTCCCCAAATCAGGAACAGGGTCTGTCTGTCAGCACATCCTCAATTAAGCAGTTAGTTTGGTTTCTCATCTTCCACACACAATCACGCATTTGTCCTCAGCTGGAGACATGGGGTGAAGTCAAAGTCAGGAGACCAATCTCTACGGTCAAGTAATCAAGATAATTTTAGCTCATAAACCCATGTTCAGCTCTACTCCAGTGACTTAAAAAAAATTTTAAGCTTTTGCATCCGAGGGAAGGCTGGGGAATGACAGTGCCCTCATTTCTGTACTGGAAAGTCACTCCCACCCAAGTAGCTTGGGCTGGTTGTGGCAACACTGGGATGTCAGCAGCCAACCAGCACAGCCTGCCACCAGCAAGTTGTCTCCATCAGGTAGATTTTTAACTGTCCTTCAGCACTTTCAGCTGAATTAGGTCTCTGGCTTACTTTAACAAGTTATCCAGTACTTACAGTAGCTTAAATTCTCCTAATCTGCTGGAGTCATTTTTGGCAAGTAGCAAAAACAGTGAATCATCCCACATTATCCCAGAGAGACTACATAAATAAATCCTCCTATCTGAGGAGAACTTGCTGAAGGCTTTTTTATGTGAAGGAAACTATTTTGGTCCTGTAAATAAGTAACAATGATTCAGTCCAATAAATGAGCCATTTGCTTTTTCAAGCTGATCTTTACTAGAGAGTGATAGGGCTGGTATACCGCTGTACACCTCCAGATTTCATTCATTCCCCTCCAGCAACCTACCAAAAGAGAGAGAAAAACTGATATAAACTCTCTTTTTTTACATGTTTTCAACTGAGTCCCATGGAAGCTCATTTTTATTATAAAAGCCTCCCAAAGCAGAGGTGACTCAGCAGTCATTACCTCAGACATCAACATAAAATTAGAGATGTTATAACAATTATGTCAATTAAATTAGCAAGACATCTTTAGCAATTCTGATTATAACCAGATATTAAATTTCAGACTAATTTGAATTGCAATCAAAGCCCATATTTACATCTTAGATGAATGCCAGATAGAAATGTCAATTAATTTGTATATATTGTTTGAAAGACCAATTATGATCATCAGGCACAGTGTTAGACAGTAGCTGTAAAACTCGCAAACAATCTGATTTCTTTTCAAAGAATGAGTTTGCCAATTTCCCTCTTTCTGCATTTTCACATTGTTTGCTGATTATTTTATAGGTGGAAAAAAGGAAAATACACAATTTCAATAAAAGGTTTTGGTTTTCTAAAAAATGTTAAATAAGCTCTCAAATCCAGTAAGCCTTTAATGTGCATTGCTGATGGCATATTAACTCTAATAATTACTCTTTGTTAGCAAAGTAAGCTGTACAAATTTAGCTGAAGTATAAAAGTCACTAAACAATGAGCATCTGTCATAAAACGGTGCAATACATCATGCACAAAATCTCCAGTCCCTTCAGCCAACGGTAAAGATCCTCTCCCATTGCCTGTGATAGGATTTCTGAGCAATGAATGGGGCTTTCTCTTCAGCATAATCCTTTCCTAATTTAGTGTCAGGATTTTGTGATGCAATTCTTCTATTCTGAAGCTGAAACAATTTCAAGTCTCTCTTCACAAAAATAAAACATTAATAACTCTGTCTTATTGACATGAGAGTTTTGTAAACATTGTATTGCCTTTCTTTCCAGAAGACAATACCAAACAAACAAGACAAAACCTAACAAACACTTTCTCTTTGCCATTTAATGTCTTTATATACTTACAGGGGTAAAGAGTATCTATAAAATTGCAGCTGACAAATACCACGTTGGAAGCTCTGACACTCACTCGGAGCACATGGAGAACTAAACAGTCTGTCAAGCCATTTAGCAGCAAATTGGATCTCTTATTGTCCTAAATAGGATTGAAACAGGACCTGCATTGTTGTGAAGAATTAGGAGCGACAATGCAGATTACTCAATTTTAAAAGGAAGAGAAAGAAGTAACTGGACCTGAAACATTAAAAGGGGGTTGCAGTTATCACCAAAAACTTTTCATAAGAAGAAGGGAGGGAGAGGGAGCAGAGGGAGAAACCTTTCATAAGAGAGGGATTTTTTTCCTTATAAATACATTTTTTAATATAGACAGGTAGATTTTATTTACACACAGGTAAAGAAAAAATTATCCCTGCAATATTTTTATAGGAAATTCACTGCAGGGGAATAATTGGGTAAAATATTCTCTTTCTGGTCATAACTTGCTGTCACAAAGCTCACTCATACAAACCCAGAACACAGCACTGACCCCTCCAGTGTGTAAAAGGTCTCAGTCAGCACTTGGGAACACCAAAGACTTAAACACAGGGCCACGGTTCTGCATCAAATAGGAGGATGTGGGACGACCAACCTTCCACAAACACACCCCAAACCACCACCATCAACAACACCACCAAGCTTCCAAAGTTTCCACACATGAAATGACTGTAAGTAAAACAAAAAAAAAAGGACCTCACCTTAAAATATCTCTAGTTCTAAATTTGCCAACTTCATTCCTATTTCTGTCCCTAACATTACACAGAGAGCCTCTACTCAAAGTGAAACATCATCACATGGGGAGCAGCCTCTATTAACGGGCAAAGCAGGTGAGCAGGGCCAAGCAGAGCCCTGCAGACAGACTGACTGCACTGTGCAAACCTACCTTTCCTGGTTCTTAACATAAGTTAAGACTGCATAGTTAAAATACATAATTACACACAAACACAATTTGGGATAGTGAAAAATGCCAGTTTGTTATGTGCTGTTTTAAAGGAAAACTATTTTGACAACAGGGCTTGAGAGTGGTATTTTTAGAATTCACATACGGCACAGCATTTCAGCCAAAGAAAGAAAGCAGCAAAATATTTCTAAACTGAAATATCAGTGCATTTGTGCTCCATATTCCTGACTCATTAAAATCTCAGATGCTTACCTTCAATCTTCCACACAGTTAAACAATGATTTTTTTGCTTTATGCATTTTCTTATCTGCAATAAAAATGCTTAGTTCCATGTCTTTCCCATATGAACCCTAAATAACTTTTTAATTTAACACAATTTTCTGCTATCACAATTTACCCTGCAGTATTCTTCTGCTCAGCCTCCTTTTTTTCTTTTTTTAATAGATCTGGACTATCAGATTGGACTAGCCAGCTATTTGGTTCAATATCCTACCCCTGAAAACAGACACTTATAAATGTAAAGCTGTAGTGAAGCTTCAGGAAACCACTACACAATAATCTGCTCTTGGAAAAATTTCTTTTAAAAACTGCTTTATTGTCAGCTAGTCCCAGCTCCCAGGCATGAGAGTATGTAGCCATAATTTCTACTACTTACTTTACTTGCTATAATTGAGGCCTCTTCTTGCCTACTTCACCTGAGTGCTACTATGTTGTACATATGTTTTCTTGGAATAACTTCAGAGAACTCACAGATTAATTTTACATTATGTGTGGGCTTTGCTTCCTTTTTTGTTGAGTTTATTCACACCTCGGTGATCCCGGTGTGATGCTCCCTGTGATCACAGCTGTCACCTCCCGTGTTCTCAGGACTCGGATGCTCGGACAGATCCAAGGGATGCCTTTGAAGACAGGTCTGGCAGGATCCAAGACTGTTTGCAAGCAGATGGCACATTTGCCAGCAGGCTTAACCAAGGCTGAACTGAGTATTGCTAATGAGGTCTTGTCACAGAGGAACTGCAAAACCACCCCTCCGCCCTTGGCTGGATTATCTGACCTACCCACATTGCTCAGATGCACAGGACACAACTGCTGCTTGTAATATTTCAAACACAATAGTAAGGAATCCAATGACTCTTATAGCTCCTGGCCCTTCCCAAAATCATTTTAAACATTTAACTGTCCAACCATGTGTAAAATGGCCTTGAGGCTGCAAAACAATTGATGACATGTAAGTCATATGAGTGAACAATATTGAGTGTGATCCTTTAATGGCATAGGGCTTTCTGAATAAGATACACCACTCTTCAAATCTTCAAAGAATATCCACAATCTGGAAGTGTTCAAAGCATATTTCCTGACTTGTACCTAGTGGGAACAGTACACACACAAAAAAATATTTTAACTAACTGTGAAAGTCAAATACACTGGAGCTTCTTTGCACTAAACAAAACATGGTAATAACAAAAATTCCTAGAGACTGTCACCTATCTTTGCTTGTCAACTGAGCCTTTAAAAGCAAGTGAAGACAAATTAGGATAATAGTGAAAATTAAAATACATTATTTTACAAACTAATAAAAATGTCAAGCTGTGATCCATGCTGTGACCTTGGATACGAAAGAGAAAATGAAAGGCCTTTACATAGGGAGACAATTCAGAGTTTAAGTAAAATTCACCTCACCACTGAAGGCAGGCAAATGAATGTAAGTAACTGGGTCTCATTTGCAAGGTTTGCTCTAGTTCATAGTCTTACTTTCAGGTATTCTCTGAGTCTCCCAAAGATAAAGATCAAAAAAGGAGGTCAAACTGAAAGATTCATCTTACATCCACAACCAGTTTTTCAATAAAATTAAAATGGGACACAAGTGCCATAGTTGGTGACAGCCATTCCAAGAGTCCAAGACTTCATTGCTCAGTTTAAAGCTATATTCCAACCCCAGTTCCTCCCCAAATACAATGTAAAGCACCAGCAATTCATTTTGCAATATAGACCAGAGTATGATTCCTCTTCAACAAATTGCCTTAATGTTATTATTTCAGCTTTTACTTCTCCTAATAGGCCCAGTAATGTAACTGGGGGAAAAATTCTCAAGTGCTTCAAGATTTAACATTTTACTCAGATTTTAATGACAAAGCTCTTGAGGACATGATGTGTTGGGTTACTTTTTTGCTTCACAAAGTAATAAATCAGCAGTAAATGGATTATAAAAATTGCATTGTAATTCTGGCCCAGTTTGACAGATTTTTTTACAAAATTGCTTCAACAGATACTACTTCCCACACAAAGGCCGGTACCAGGAACAAGAGTTGGGGATTGCACAGGAAAGGAACCAGCACAGTGCACTGGGTGTTAAGTACTCTACAAGAGACCAGCTGACTTCTTCTCACTGTGGCACTTCAATTATTTGGAACAAACAGGCAGAGTCTGCACTACTGTCTCTGCAGTGTCTGCACTACTGTTTATCCCCTCTCACCTCATTACTGCTCTCCAGCTAAATACATTCAAAGGCTGTGCAAGTCTTCATCTAACTTACTTTGCTATTTCCAAAGGCACTGTCTAACTACAATACCTGCTACAGAGAGTGAGCATGCAACTGCTGCATAGCAAAGCCTGGGATGGAGACTGGAGAATGTGCATCAGCCATGATTTCACATTTCAATTTTCCTTCCAATCTACTCTAACCATTCTGTTAAAAAGGGAAAAAAAAAAAAGGCCAATACCAAAATCACAAGCTCAGAGCCTTTCAATCAGGGGAGAAATAAAAGCTGAGTTCATTCACATGGTTAAAAACAGTAGGATTCTCCACCCTTCACAATCCTTATGGTGACACCTGGAATGAGCCAGGTTTAATTAATTTGGTTCAAATCCAAGAAAAATTTAAGCCAACTTCTAGAAATCATCCTAGCCTGCTTCTGGACACCATTATTTTCCATCAGGAATACATGGAGAAAAGGGACTTTTGCTGGTCAGTTCTTGCTCCTTGCATCATGTGGTTCTACCCATTACCTCTGCAGCAGGGAAGAGAACAAAAAATCATCAGAGAGAAATGTTACAGTCTTTATAATCCAATGGTAATGTCAATGATCATGAAGTAAGGAGAGATTTTACAAGCAGAAATCTGTGTTTTCAAGTTCAAATGCTCCAGTTTTTATTCAGAGTGATTACAGGCTTGATCCTTATGCAATTATTTGCTCTGCTAGGCACAAATTTTCAATGGCTTTCTCAGCCATTACAGTCAGCACTTGAAATAAATGGCAACACTGTCTTAGAATGGAAGACAGAAGTTCCCTCTTAAAGCAGGTGGCATCAGCACTCTCAAAATGAGTTCCAATGATCCAGCCAATGTCAATGTCAGGACCTAATCTTCTCCTTTCAAGAAGATAAGTGCTACCAGGGCCTTTTATATCTTTCAACCCTTGCTAAAGGCTTGCTGTCCCCCTGACCTCTGACCACCCTTTTCTTACCTCTGAGCAGCTCAGTCATGCACCAGGCAGCTGCTTCCAGTACAGGGGGCTTGGTTCACACCTTTCCTTTCTCCAACATGAGAAACTGAAGAAGAACTGAAGAAATGAACCTTCCCTGACACACTCCACTATTCACTGCTTTTTTACCATTTATTTTTCAGCTGGTGTCTGCTGTGTAAACAGGAAGCTCCTCCAGTGGCTCCCACCTTGTGTTCCCCTTATGGAGTAATGCAGCTCAGGGTCTGAACCATGCTGTCATTCAGATGTCAGACACAGCCAGCCAGCTGATAAAGAACAGCCATGACCCCAAAGGGGATCTTCTGGGAGAGCTTTACATGGAAGGAGTCCTAGCCCTTCAGAAGTATCACCAAGCCACAGCCCCTTCCACTGTGACCTGTCCCAGCATGGCACTGTCCCAGCCTCCTGACCTGGAGTCTCTCACATCAGCCTGCTGAATTCCAAGCATCCAGCTCTTGAGTTTGGACTAACTTGCAGAAGGAAGCATCCCTTGCTCCCTTCTCATTTCCTTTGTGGATCTGTGTTCAAAAACATGAAAGGCCAGAGCCAGACGTGCTATTGAACAGCCTTGAACTCAATCCATGGGTTGTAAAAGAAAGCCTTTATACCATTATGCAGGAAAACAAAAGAAGAAACACTTGAAAGTATTCCTTCACTTTCCTTGGACAGAGGAAAGTAACCCTCTTTGTCCCCAGACTCCATTCAGCTCTGTCAGATAAGGACTTTCTGAATAAAACAGCCGCCCCATACCACACACAAACATCTGACAGAATAGGCTGTACTTAAGAATGGAAAAACAAAGAAAAAACTTACTCCTGTTCTTTAGTGGGTTTTGAAATCTTAGTTAGGCATTTCAACTTGGAGGTTCAGGTTTAAACCTGGAGATGCAAACAGAAGTACAGCCCTAAAATTGGAAAGACACTCGTGCAGCTGGCCATTGGATGAATGCAAGGAAAAGAAAACACTTGAACTCAAAGTCTGCTTCTCTGAAAACAAATCCTGTATTATTTCTTTGCATACTAACCTCTGATGAGGTTCTGGTGAGCACATTAAGCAGCACACCCTGCATCTGCCAGCTCCAGTCAAATTAACACAGAGCCCCATGACAGTGACTAAGAGCAAGCATGAAACTGGCCTGAATACAGAAGCACTCACAGTTTTTAAAGAAATGGATAATGGGTAATTTGTAGGAGTTGGTTGTCAAATTATATATTTAGGGTTTTTTTTTTTGTATGCAAGCTAATAATAGGCTTAAGCCTGTAACTTGCACTAGGAATAATGATTAAAGTAGCAAGCTTTGGCAGGTTCTGTCTGAAGGACTCTCTCAGCTGAACTCCTCCCACAGCCACAGCAAATCCTAAGAGGTATCTTAGGAGTGGATAATATGAATCACCACCTTTTTAAAGCAAGAAGGATAATGCAGATTGGAAACCATTTTTTATTGTTTTTTAAAGAGCTAAAACCTGTCATGAAATAAAATCACTGCTGACCCATAGGAAGTCACTGGCACAGCCAGTGATTAAAAGAATCTCATAAAACACATCCAGGGATGTTACATCCTTAACTCTGAATGATTTTTTGCCATTTTAGATGACAAATTGTACTACAGTTTCAGTCTCACTAACTTGACCAAATAATTTTTGAAAGTGTCTGAAAACATAAAGATCTACTTAATCTTTTTAGTGATCAATACCACTATATTACACAGAAGATTGTGCAATAGATTTAGCAGAAGTTAATAGAGAGCTATTTGTGAATATAAAATGGTAACTTGACTGGATACATCTAAAAGGGAAGTTAGTATTAAGGGGTTATGTAGCAAGCTGAGGACTGGTCAGGTAGTAAAAGACTAACACCCTTAAAGAAAACAATAAAGAAGTAATTTTCACTTTCATAAAGCCTTGATTGATAAAGCACTGACTGAATATCTAAAGCATGCAGTGAAAAGAAATAATTCAATCCTGAACCTAATTTGAGCCTTGTCCATACATCAAATTCACTTCCTGATAATAGGATTGGTTTAGAAAGACCAACCAACAGTGAATGAACTGAAATTATTTCAAGAGGCCTTTATAGCAAATTATCTTCCAATGTATTCTTTCAGCAATTTGAGAGCCAGGCAAGACCTTTTTTGACTGTTTTAAAGATACTGGGGTTTAACAGCATTTATAAGCAAGGCTTGTGTTCTGTTGGAGCTGTACAGGAGTAAATTGCTGCACACTGGGACTCCTCAGTAACCTCCATCTGTCTTCCTTCTACCTCCTTCCAGTACACTGGATGGTAGCAGAGACTGTCTGATATTTTTTTTAATTCTTTTTTTTCCATTAACACAGTGTTAGAAGCACACAGGAAAATTAAATTTAAAAAATTAACAACCACAGTGGATAACAAAAGTTGTAGCAAAAAGGAATACTCTTCAAGAAGCAACAACCAGGCTTTGGACAAATGCTACCATCAAACTAAGGTTTGGCTGCCTTGCATAAATGTATCTGTTCATCACAAAATCTCAACCCATAACACTGAGCATTAGAAACAAAGTGTGAATCTTCATATGGAACTAAGTCGTTATCTCTTCCAGAACACTTTTTCCATTTAGTAAAATACCCACGGCCTCTATAAATTGCTAAAGTGGAAAAAACTAGTCAGAAATTAAAGCAGAAAATTTTTAGTTTTCCTTGTCATTGCTTTTAAGCATAAACATTTTCAGTCTGCAACCAGAAGAATAATTTATGTCAGAGAAAAAGGAAATAGTGAGAAGAATTTAAAGACACTCCATAACTTCAGTATTTAATTTTTACTTATAATAAGCACACGTTAGATGTTTGCAACAATACGCCTACTTTAATGACTTACTTCAGCTAAATGAAAAGATTAATTATAAGACTTGGATAATTATCCAAAATAAAAAAAAATACAAAAACCCATCATGAATCTTAAAGATGACATCTATTTCAAGACTAAAGCCACAAACCTTGCTGTTTACACAAGACAAATGGGTATGTGTTCCTTTTATAAGATGGCACCAAAAAGAAGGTCACAATTAGAGCAGTAAGGAAACACTAACATTAGTTAGATTCTACTTTATTCAGATCAGAGAAAAAAGTATAAACTAATATCATCCTTCAAGCACAGAGGTTACTTCAAGGACATTAAACAGGAGAGAAATGCATGTTTTCATCAGCAACTCACTCAGTAAAATGCATTGAGTCTATCAAAAGCAAAATCAAACTGATAACTGCTTGACACTGTCATGAATCAAGTGGTTGGATTACTGCACATTGCAACATTTTTGCATCTCTACCTGAAAACAAAAGCAGTAAACCAGGTAGGCAACTCCAACACTTGATATAAATGGTTGTCTCTACTTAAACCAAAAACTGACTTTTGTTTACCTGGCTATTTGCATCTTTTGACCCAAGTGTGGGTGGTCCCAAATGTCCCAGGCATGGTCCAGCCACACTCATTCTGCTGGGACTCTTTCCAGTTTGCTAAAAGCACAAGACTCCTGCAGTGCAGGGTCAGGGAAAAGCAGCTCAGAGCTCAGAAAAGGTCAGCCTTGCCTAAGCCCTACACCTCAAACACTGCCTGTGCACTTGCTAGAGTGCATTACCAATCCAAGGGCATCCGTAAGAAATTCCATGTCTGGAGCCAGCTGGGTACAACAGAGCAAGCCAAATGGCCTATGAAGGAAGAATGGCTTGTGCAGGAAACAAAGCAGGAGGAGTAAGTATTGGAAGACTCACAGCTTTGCCACTTGGCTACAAAAGCCACAGCCATGTGCAGCAATGAGCCCTGAGCAGGGAACCCAGCAGCTGAAAACGCTCAGCCCTCCAAGCTGCAGTGACTGTTCCTGAGAACAGACCCACAGTTGTCAACGTTAACACAATTTCACACTGTCTCTAATCACATTTTAATTTTAAAATAGCACATTTCCAATGGTGCATTTCTATTCCTTCCCATTTTACATGGAATTTGCATTTCTTGGAAGCAATTGGCTTCTCTGGGCTCACACACTTTGCTTGAGTCATACATTAAAACCTGCTCTGCCATTAAAAGGACGTTCCCTTTTCTTTACATCCAACAGGAACCAGAAATGCAAACGCACCAAACTAAAAAGGGTAGGTTTGCATCTGATTCTTTGCAGACACAGAATAACAAGCAAATATAAATGTATCAAAAAGTAGCATTGAAAGCCACTTTTTCTTCCAAGTTCTCACTCCTATTTTGCAGGGCTTGATTGCCTAGAAACCACGAAAAACTAAGCTCTAAGAATACAATAACTAGAAATATGATTGCAGCATGGAACAGGTAATTTGCATTCTATATTTAGCACATATGCATATGTTAGTGGTGACATGAACAGCTATTAGAAATGCCTAAAAGTGTCTCAACCAGAACTTTTGCAACTAAGTTTTTCATGGTAAACACGAGATGAAATATTTAATATTCAGAATTAATAGTTTGCAAGAGCTTATATTTCACACTGTTCATCACTGTTTCTCATAAGCACACAACAGGTTTTATGTTAGCCAGTGGATGTAAACACCTTGAAGCTACCAGCTTTAGAGAAATACATTAATAATTATTTGTATTTAAGAAACAAATGGAGATCCATTCCTAGACTAGTAGATTAAAGATGCAAGATTAGAATCTGTCGCTCCTCCCTCTAGAGTGGGGAACACAAGAGGATTTGCTAACAGACAGACAAATCAGCATCACTTTCAAGACAAAAGCCCCACATACACTAGGAAGGAAGGTTAATGTAATTGAGTCTGTGGAGTAGCACCTAAGACGGGCAGGTACTGGATTCCCACAAACCTGGGGAGCTGCTTGCTTTCTCTGGCAGAAGGCAGGAGCTCTGCTTTCTTCTCCCTGACACATGCTAGATGAAGTGGGGAGAAGAAGAATCTGTGACTCCAGCCCCATGCTGGGCTTCCCAAGAACTTGTACTGAAGGCTTGGAGGTGAGTGCCTTGGTGGGAGTACAGTTTGTCAACCTTAGACAAGCGTTCCTTCCTTAACAAACTTATAGGTGGGGTGAAACCCCCTCACTCCAAAAGAACACAGCCTCTTAACACGGGAAAAAATCCTGTGTTATATTAGGAAGGTTCTGATGAGCCTCTCAGCTGAGAGGAATACTGAGACATGAGAATACATAATTATCACCATGCTAATTCCTCCACTGTGTTTGGGGCATCTCAGCAGAGAGCAGAGAAGCAGCACAGCCCCATTGGAAGGGCAGAACCCAGCCCAGCAAGCTGCCAGTGCTGCAGCCTGGTCCCCTGCCGTGCCTTGGGGGCAGCAGCCAGAGCAGCCTCTGCCCTCCCAGCGCCAGGGCTGGGGAAGCACCGCAGACGCCCCAGCAAGAGAACAGCTCCAGAAGGGACAAATCCTTTATGAGCTCCACTACCACAGGAAATCAATGAGGACTGCCCTTCCAAGCCATTCATAAAATTAAAACTAATACGGTGTCAGCTACACACAGAAAACAAACAAGAGAGGAAATCAAAAACTCAAAACATCTCCCTCTGATCTCTTATGCTACATAATCCAAGATAATGCATAGAACAGACATGCTGTAAAAATTAATTTAGGCTGACATAGCTGTGCTTTAGGATGATGCTAGTCTTTCAGTAGGCCCTTCAACAAAAATTTTCTGATGTTTTTCCTTGTTAGGTAATCAATTTGGATTGATATTAGCTAGCCACATATTTCAGAAAATTTGTTTCACATTTCAAATTCAGATATCCTGACAAAATGTACTTCAAGTGTAGGTGTAGGAAGAGAAAATATAGACTTTTTATTTTTGAAAATAAAGAAAATATGAAACAGGGAAGATATTATTTCAACAGTGGAATATAATTAATCACCAGATTCATAAAAAAAAAAAAAAAATAAAAAAGGATGAAGACACACAGTACAACCAGTTCTCCACAGAAATCAATTTTATTTTAAAAAAAAAAAAAGAATGACTGCCAGGTTTCCTCTTCCCATTTGCCTTCAGGACTGCTACCAGTTCTGGCTCCTAACACTAATGAAATGGAGAGGAGAATGAAGCATTGTTCCCTTACTACATTTTACAGAAGAAGCAATAACAACTTCAGTCAGTGCTCTCTCAAGGAAGCTCAAAGGAACTCCAGTCCTTCATAACTCTGCTTTGAGTGTGGCTGCAAGAGGAGCCTGAACCTGAACCACAACAGCTCTTTCAGCAATGGAAATGACCATCCCTCCATCAGGGTGTTTTTGCTACAAAGTGGTAATCTGGGATTCCTCTTTTGCTACCAAGGAGAGAGCATAGCTGCTGAAAATTTTGACAATTTTTATTTCTGGACTAGTACAGACAGTTTTCTAAGGGCACTAATTAAAAATACTTAAATGTTTGTGATTGGTCTTTGATTTAGAGCAACTGTAAGTATCTTACTGCACCCACAGAGAAGGCAAAGCAACAACTGAATCAAGCACCTTGGTTCCACCCAATCCTTCCTCTTTGGTTATAAAATTCAGAAACTGCTGTTTCAGGCTTTTGATTTCTCTAGCTAAAAAGATTTATAACAGTAACACACATCATGATACAGATCCTAACAACTTAACAAAGAAATACACTGTTGATGTTGGCCACAATTACTTCAACAACTTTGCCTTCACTTAGAACCTCTGGACATGAACATATGAGCACCTATGGACAGAAATCCTTCCACCATGACAGGCAAAGCTTCAATTTAAAATTTCCAAAATGAGTTTCTTATTGCACCGTGATCCTGAAAAAAACACCTCTTAGAGCATTTCACTACTAACTCCAGAAAGTATCCTTAATACCTTACCAATGAAATAGTTACAACTCTACACCTCCACAGCATCTGAAAACAGTAGCCCTTAGTAGAATTTCTACTTACAGTATAACACTGAGCTAGCAAATGGAAACAAACACCAGAAACAGAACAAGCCCTGCTCCTACAGGAATTCTGTGGCTCAGGCAAGAACTGAGAACATGGTTATGAACTCTCTAGCCACAGAACCTTTCTTGGAACACAATCCTTTTATGAAATACGTGATTCCTATTTATGCTCTGTATTCCATGAGGATGTCATGCTCAGAAAAAAATGGCAGCTTCAATAAAACACATCCAGAGAAATCCAAGAGCTTATTTGCCTATCTGTTTTGATCTGCTGAGAGTTCCTAAGACACAGGGCATTTTGTTGCTCTGAAGTTATTTTTAAGTAGAAGCCATGTGCATTTTCTACAGAAAAAGAAATCAAGGAAAGAAAAAGTATCCTGCACTTAATGACTAATTAAAATAACAAACTGAAGGAATTTTCACACCTCATTGGCCTAAGGACTTTTTACAGAATAATCCCTGAAAGTTTTACTTGGAACCTTCACAGAATTGTACTATCCTTTTAGAAAGTCTGTAACCAGGAATCTGCAAGCAATTGGTAATGGCCTCAGTGCCTGTTTGTAAATAATGAACTTAGTTTTTCCTAACTACTACACCTCATGTTATAAGGAATTGCATAGTAAGCTAACTCATCACTACGCAATGTACAGAGGAAATAATTAAAGAATCTACCTTTTATTTATTGATTGATTTCTTAGTTTAGTCACAAAAGCTACTGTGCCTAAATGAACTGAGGATGTTTTCACAGTCATCAGAAATAACCAAACAAGCTACAGGGCAGTACCTTTAAGGTCCTAGTCTCTGTAATTTAAATTTACTGAATTTATTGAAGAAGTTAAGTTTCATTAATAACCCACCATAACACCACACACAAACCCAGGGCCACCAAGACGACACAATGGTGAATTGCAGTGGGCTTCCTAAACACAAGGCAGAGGATACTTACAGAAAGCTTCCAAGTAACTAAAATAGTGCCAGTCTCACTCATCTTATTTGTGGGGAACAGCCTTTTTATGGAAAAGAAGTTACACTGTGTCCTTTGCTTATTTGTGAAAGCAGCAAAGTGGGAAAATGGAGCTCAACCCTGAGGACAGCTTCACTAGTAATAATACTTCTGAGCATTACAATGTAACTAACTCCCAGAGCTTGTTCTGTCAGACAGTAAGTCAATATTAAATATTATCAGTTATCTCTGTAGGAAATGCTAAAGAGTAAATAGTAACTCAATTTCAGTCCAAAAATAAGAAAAGGAATCACAGAAAGAGCAGTAATTCAAATGCCTGATTTCTCCTTACAGTATAAAGAAATATCAAAGCTGAGATTGTGAAGAGTTAGGAAGGAAGTTAAGCTCTACAATAAAGAGAAGATAATCCCATGCATTCAATGAGTCACTGACCCATTTCCTATCCAAGATTCACATATAAAGAGATCTTCCTCTCTTATCAATGCACAAATCACACCAATATTGCAAACACCTGGCAACCTGCTGAGGACCAGGGAGATACCCTATTCCCTTTCTGCACACCAGGAACTGGTGCCAGAGCTGTGTGCAGCAGAAACTCAACCTGAGGCTTTCCACCTCCTAGGCTAACTCCCCAGGCACAGAAAATCCCTCCTTGCTAAGGAGACCTGTTACAATAATACACAAAGCCCCTTGCATCATGTTATCTGAGGTTTAAGATCTCCAGGTAACACAGGTCACTTCAGTTTGCAATTCAATCCCTTTGCCAGAACAGATTTCTTTTCTCACTAACACAAATTAACCCAGTTAAATAGATTTAATCCATTATTGGTGTGGGAAGTTGTTGCAAGGTGCAAAAAGTTCTGAATTACCCTCTAGAGTTCTCTTCTGGGTGTAAGTCTTACAAGGCAAAAATACAGACTGGACCAGAGTGTGACAGCATCAGAGGGAAGGAAGCCAAAATATTAGCTGTGGCATATAGATTTAGAAAGACAGGTTATGATAATTGCTTTTATACAGACACTTTGGCATGGTACTATTTGAGATTAATGATCAGAGATAAGATTTAACAAAATCAGTTCCACCTGTTGCCCTGCTCCGAATCAAACATATATTTAGAAGGCAGTGCCTCCAAATGTAGGGAGCACTGAGAATAAAAAGGACCCCTGAAGTCCTAAACTGCCATAAACCAAATGCAAATGGAAAACTGAATCTTCTGTCCTTCATCCATTTGACTGAAGGCAGAAATTGTCTTCCTGTAAGTTATTAATTAAATTTACTGGGGAAAAAAATGAATCCTTTGTGTGTGGCCATCACATTATCTTTCATTATTCAGAAGACTGAAATCATACTGCTCTAGCTCACTCCACCTTCATTTCACCAGTCCTGGAAGAGGGTAATACTGAAGTGCTACCCACATCAGTCTAAGCCTTTAACAGTGGTATCAATTATTGTTCCTGTTCTTGCTTCTGGGTTGATTCCTCTCAGACCTAAAGTCCAGCTTTCCTAAAAGCAGCTATTTGTTAAAGAAGTTCAGATAAAGCAAAAGGGGCTTCATTCACGAGGTAAATACAAATGAAGCTTAGACCAGCATTTGGACCACATCATCTGTAGTGAATGAAATGACAGAAGGAGCTTCAAAAATTGAAGTGCAATAAAAGCCTATTACGGACTCATCCTGGCAGCAGTTGTTGGAAAATGCCCCCCCCAGCTCAGATGCAGCTGGGGCAGCTCTGCTTCAGAGGGGATGGTGGGTGGCTGAGCCCTGGTCCCACACTTGGGCTAGAGAGGGAGCCTTAAGTGGGAGCCACTGCTCCAAAAGCCCTTCCTCAGCACAAGGAGAGCACAGTCCATGACATTTGTACAGTGCAGAAGGATGGGACAGTCAACATCACAAACTCATAGGAAAAAAAATGAAAGAAAAATAGCCAAAGTTTTCAGAGATGAAAATCATTATCTGTCCACCCTCCACTGCCTACGAAAATGCTCTCAAGAACCATGAGAAACATTAGTTTTAAACTACGACCCAGCACTGTGCACATTACAGGAACTGTTTTACATAGCCCCATTGTTGGAAAAGGTGGTTGTTACCATCCCACCTCCCAAGGATTTAAGTACATTAACCACTACCAGCCACTGAAAATTACTCACTTGTTCAGGCATAAGAAAGACAAGTTGGAATTACAATTTTTGGTACAAAAAACCCTCTCCCTGAGCATTTCCAAGTGACCAAAGGCTCTACAGGCTCAGCTCTGCTCTGTATTCCATGAGGAACAAAATATCTGAGAGCAGATTTTCATGTGTTCCCCATTTGTCCATACATGGCTCCACAAAAATGCACCCTGCAAACACTGGCATACCAATCATTCATGCTCACAAACACATTTCTTTTCTGCTGGCACAAGCAGGCTACCTGCAGCTACCTTTTCTGTGCATTGGTCAGTGTATAGAAAATTTAACACTGTCAAAAACAAGCCCCTCAGATTAGAAAACAGACTGCAATAAAGCAAGAATTGAATTGGCCGATTATCTCAATATGTGGTTTTAATTACCTCTAACTCATAGCAGTCTGCTCATTTGCATCATTCAGATGAGACCTTAAATATCCATACCCTCTGTGCCTGCCTTGGACAAAGAAGATAGCTTGGGGCTTTTTGGAAAAAAAACAGATTCCTGCCTCGTTTTACTTGGCTGCTACAGTCCTCTGAGGTGGCTGCAATTCAGCAAAGCCATAGGGCTTTCAGCTTGGGAATTAGGATGGAAATTGTTACATGAATGCAAATACTGTTCTTGGTCTTTTCTTGAAAAAAAAGTACCTATTTACTCACCAGCCTTAAAAATTAAAAGAGGTTTTAATTAAGAAACAATAAGCCACAAAGAAAAAACAAAACCTGACAAGAGTAGCCAAAAAGACACAATTTAGGACTAAACAGATCAAATAACCAAGTTTTCACTTTAACCAAAGTTATCTAAAAAGGAAACAAAAGAATAAAGGACAGATAGAATTTTAAATTAGCTTGGCAGAGTCAAGAGAAAAGCTGAGCAAATGAAAGACAAGGTATAAGACCTTGGCCACAGAAGCTGATTGGAGTTTACAAGTGAATGGAATCCCAGTTTAACAAAAATGCATTATTACATTCTGAATATGCCTAGCTCTTTGTAAGGCACCCAGAGAGGATTAACCTCCTGCCCCACCTTCTTTTACACACAGTAGCCACAATCTGGCCCTTCAAGTCTAACTACTGCAAAATGCCAATCAATTTTTATGGGAAGTGGCAGTTTCAAAATTACATTTCATGGCATCTTCATAATTCAGATAAAACAAATATTCCTTTAGTTATGCCATGCTCACAAGAACACCAATTCTGAAGCATCAGGTTTAAATACTACACAGCAGATACACTACACTGTTGGTTTTAGGCACCTGAATGAAGTTTAAAGTTATGGTAAAGCACTGCTGCAGCTTACAGCTGAAGCCCAGTGTGGAACTTGACAAGTATATCTGAAATCCTGTCATTTTAACCTAGCTGTCACTTCACACCACAGCTAATCAGCTTCCTCAAACATGTCAGAACTATCTATTGCATTTTTAGAAGCCTTCACCTTCCCTTGTTCTTACTAGAACCCTCTCCCAATCCACAAGCCCGAGGATGAGGACAGGTGCAAAGTAAGCACATTACCTAAGAAAGGAAAATCACTTTTAATTACCAGATTGCAGCCTTAGCTGCACAAATGCAGAGACCTGTAATTTTGATCCCTTCCTGAAGGTAAGCTTGGCACTAGGGCAGTCTTCAGGGACTGTTTGAGATTGCAGGGGGGCAGGATCCTGGCTGACAACTGCAGAGTTTTGGCAGCAGGGAGGGCAGAAGGGGCTCCAGCCCCCAGCTGGGTCAGCCAGCAGCCCCTGCAGAGAACAGCTCTGCCCAGGGAGGGAGAGGCTGCCCCATCTCCAGAGGAGTCTGTGCCGATGAAGAGGTTTAAAGCCCCTGAAGATCGGTCCAAAAAAATCAATTCCAACTCTGTGGAAATAAACCTTAAAGTTGGTACTAAAAGCTGACTCTATTTCCTTCTTGCTGGGAGAAGGATTTCTGCCCTGTTTTGTTTGAACCGGTCAGTCACACACCAGGAGATAACACTGGAGAAGGCAAATAAAAATAAACTACAGCAACAATGAACAGTTCTAAACAAATCAGGATGGTTTCACACAATGCAGGCAGCCAGGGAGAGAACTCTGGGGGTAAAAGCAGGAGATGAAGTCATGGGCTCCAGGCTCAGCTTTACCTCAGTCGACAAGCTTGTTTGGAAAGGAACTGGCAAACACAGTGACCTCTCTGCCCTGCCCTTACATGCTTATCATGTTTTGACTAAAAGGTTGTTATCAAAAGATGAGCAAGTTCCCAGCATTATCTCATTAAACCCTCTGCTGTTTTCCTGAAGAAAAGTGAACCAATGGTACATCCTACAAGTTCCATTTCTTTGTAATAATTACACCACAGAAATAGTTGCTTCGTATTAAATATTGGCAGGGCAGTTCTAAAAGAATCAGTAGCCAATCATTGCACTTAACATCTGCCATTTTAAGAACCACCTCTACCTCTACTGAACAATTTAATAGACAGTTGTAAAATTCTAATAAGTCTTGTGACTGGCATCCATCTCTCTCTACTTTATCTCAGTATAGGTTTCTTAGTTGCTGTAATTTTGTAGAAATGGTAGCTTTAGTTTCACAAGACAGTGTTGAATTTGAAAAATGAAGATGTACACCACACAGTTTCAAGACAAGATAAAAAGCACCTCCATTCACAACTGTAACTGCTCCTACTCTGCAGGACACTTCCATCGCTAACCACCCACCCTCTCCTCTTTTTAAACAAGGCTGCAGCTGGTCTCCAAGAGGTTCTAAATTAAGGCAGGAATGTGATACAAAGTGCATGTGCATGAATTCAGATCTCTCCACACCCACTGAAATGCATCTCCAGAGAAACAAAAGCCCAGCACAGCAAGGGATGGAGAAGTCAGCACTTGTGCTCTGTGACACGCATCTTACAAAGTAACTGCTAAATGTGTCTCAGGAGTTAATTCATTCACCTCAACAACTCTTAACCACTGTTAGTAAGAAACACAGATTATTAAATAATATATATTCTATTTCACCTTGTGCTCTTCCATGGAGTAATAAGGTAGTTCAAAATTTCAAGAGAACACAGAGCTGGAGATTGCAAATTATGTTGATAATATGAATATTATGAATAATAATAATAATAATAATAATGATAATAAAAATAAGATGAAATAAAGATAAATAAAACAGTCTTTTAAAGGACTGTGGTCTCAATGAGAAGTGGAACAGTGTTCAGCAATAGATTATATTTACTTTAGAATACCTTTGCATGTTGGAAGGTAAAGATCAGATCAATGTGTGTGTACTCCACTGAAGGCCAAACCCACCAATCAACCTCCACTTGTGTGGAGATTTTTTTCTTAATTCCAGGAGCAAAACAAAGCCTCCTGAAAATGAGGAGAAATGTCTTTGCACCTTCTGGGGATACTTCCACATATACAAAAGATGTCTCTGTGTTTGTCCCACTTCCATTTCAATCAGACTCAGGACACAGGCAAGTACCTGATGGAAGATGGAGAAAAGTCTTTCTTTCATTAACCACTTACAACTGACCCCAACTCTGAGCCTACGATCCCAACTACCTCTTCCAGATGCCAACCATCCTTCTCACATCTCTCTTGAATTCCCCATTTCTCCTCCCTTCCTTCCTCCTCTTGTTGTAACCTGTCTCCTGTTTCACCAGCTGCTTCTGGTTTTGTACTTGCCGTGGTTTAACAAGGGCTTCCCACCTCTGCCATTCCTACAGCTCCTGCTCCACCTGTACTGCACTGACATATTCTGTAGAGCCATGATGCTGACTGGATCAAAAACCATGTATTTCTGTGCATATGCAAAATCATGATGGATGAGATGAAAAGTCTTTTTTAAAAGAATTCCTATTAAAAAATGAATTAGTGAAAAATTCCCAGCTTACTACGCCATTACACACTCTAGCTCAATTTTGATCTATATTGATTTAATGATATTTCTTGGAGCTAAAACTACCTAGTATGTTATTAAGCATTTAGAGAAAATAAAGAACTAGAAATCTAGTGGAACAGGTTAATCAAACTGTCAACAAACCTTCTTTGCTGCATAACATAATCCACACAGTGATCTCAAAATACATTACAGAGCATTTTATAAAGCAAATAAACTTTAGCATGTTTTATTTTATATATAAAACACTGCTACCTCTAAGGCACTACAATATTATATCAGAGCTGGAATTTTACTTGAGATCATGCATGTTTTTGAACTTGGGCAGTCTGGAGAGTTCCCAGATGTTAAAAGCAAAGCCCAGGACCCCCTGGTTGAGCTGGGATGATCAGAACCTCAACTAAAACTTCACTGGTTACATCTACATCCTAAATGCAAAACAGCTACAGAACATTGCTATGACACAACAGACAGGCAACGTGACCAAGCAAAGCTGGGTGGAAATTTCAAAAGCTCATTATATTTGCTTTTTCCTGAGGAAGTTATGTGGAAAAACTCAAATTGGATTCAAAACAGAGGGGAAAGGGGTCAAGCCTCACCTCAGTCACACCATCTTTATAACCATTACAACCCTTATTTATTCACAAACATAATTTCAACTGAAATGGTGGTGACCCAGCAAAGTGTCTGCAAGAGAGGAGAAGCTGACAGTCTTTAAATTGGTGTTTCATATGTCTTACTGCAGTGTATGGAGGTTGCTTTTATACCCTCTCCATTTCACTCATGATGCTTAAAGACAAAACTGCAATGCTAAGCATTGCTTGGGCCATGAATCATAGTGTGGAGCAGTTATTCACACATAAAATGCACAACTTACTGATTCAACAGCCTTAACACACTAGATCTCTGTCCTACAAGGTAACTTAAATTATTTGTTTAAATTAAACATGACCCTTCAAGGCAGTAAGCTTGTTTTCAAATTTCAGATAATAACACAGGTCCTGGTTTCAAGTGCCATTGAAATCAGTGGAAAGATTCAGAAACACTTCCAATGGCTTTGGATTGAGCTCATGTGTGCTTGCCACACTCATGGAATGACAGATCCCATCTGAGCCAAATCACTACCACCAGCAGTCTCAGCAGCAGAAAATCAGAAAGGACTACAGAGGACTCCAATTACATAGCACAACTTCAGTGCCCAGCAATTGGTCAGCCAGGCTATGAAACACTAAGTAATTTACCTTTTTTTTGTTGAAGAATTATGTATTTCTGCAATCCTTACTTGAAATTACTAAGGACAGGAAGGATAATGCCATCTCACTGCAAGCCCTGTGGCACACACAATGTCAAAACACAGAAAAATTCATGGCTGCCACCATACAACTCTAATTCCACTTCCAAAAATCACCTCCTCAGAAGCTGTGCACCTTATGTCTCTCTAAAGTCAGTGATGACTGGCATCAGATCACAGAAAACCTTATACCGAAATCAATAAGATATAAACAAAAATTCTATGGATACTCAAAATAAATTAGAATTAAATCAGGTTGATGGATAAATTGTAATATTTAAAGATTTAATATATTTAATATTGTCACACCCTAAAGAAGTCTACACATCAAAGAGGAAGGTACCATCCTAGCTACATATTTTGTTGTTAAAATTATCTAATCCTCCTACAAGAGTATCACCCAGAGACCTTAAGTGACACACTGCATTCTGTATCTTCTGCAGAAAAAGGCAGGCAGAACAGAAAAGAACAAAACGTGGAAATGTGTTGCTAGGATAAGACGTCATGGAAACCAAATGCATTGCACTTAAATAGTGTGCCATTCTGTATGTGCTTTAACACACAGAAATACTTCATTTTCTGAAGTTTAATCATCTACCTTTGGTGGATTTAGATTCAATTTTTTTTTATAGCACACCTGAGTTTAAATTCGAAATGTGTTAATAAAATATTTTCTTAGATTTTAATCTCTACCACTCAATAAGGATGATGGGATAGTATAGATCCAATTTGGGCAGATTTTTTTCTGCTAGAGCCTTGCAGAATCATATCCCAAAATGTCATGCGAATTATCACTTCGGATCAGATGCATCTCTCTTCTCTCATCCTGTAAGTTTCTGAAGCTCCAAGGACACTCTGAAGGATAGCAAATGAAAATGAAAATTTAGTTGCTGTGCAGAGCCTCAGGGGGTTTTTCTATTGATGTCTCTGGAGAGCAGGGAGCTAAGGTGGGAGAAAGTTTTGAAGAGAGAGAATTTTCCAGCAACATGGGCCATGGCACATGCCATGGTCTTCTCTCTCTTAAAAAAAAAAGCCATTAAAAATTAAAAAAATTTTCCAGTCTTTCAAGGATTACATTCCCTCTTCACACTTGAAATTACAATATGATGGGTTTCTAAACAGTCAGCCACTGTTTGCCAGCTACAGCAACAGAATGTAAAAAAGGCACATTGTCACTTTGTAGGAGCACATCCCACTATGAAGCCACATATCCAGTACACAGTATTTTCAGGATGCTTGCCCATTTTGAAACCAACCCACAAAATGAAGTTAAATGACCTTAGAATACCTGAACACAGTCTCCAGAATGTCATGCTGTCACTTCCCAGCTAGGGAGCTGGGATTTACTAAACACATTTCATCACTGCTAGAAGTGCAAAGAAGATACTGTGAACAGCATTTTCACATAGCAAAATCACTACTATATTTTCCTCTTGTCATAATAATAATAACAATAATAATAATTATTATAATAATCTTCATCACAGTACAAGTGATTCTGTTTGTCAGAATTTGAATGGCAAACACTTCACATTGTCAAAAAGATCCTTTTTCCTCCACCTGCTATCTGATGAAGAACCAATAGTATCATTGTGATGTAACCTAAAACATCCCTCTAAGAATTCAGGCTTTGATTAGGAAAAAGAAGTTGGGCTGTGTTAAAACCATTTCCATGCATTTCCCAACAGGCCTTTTACTTTGCCTGAATACTGGAAAAAACTGTCCCTGTACAAAAGGTGTACCTTTTGAAAAACAAACAGATCTTGTAGACAGGACATGATACTACTTCAAAGCACACTGTAAGAATCAACAGATTTGCATGTGGCTTTGGGAACAGGATAAGGTCTCACCCACAGTCCCAGACTTGCAGCTTGCAGGATTATAAGCATTAGGAGAGCAGGAAGCAGGACTGAAAAGGATTTCATGGTAAGTCCTTCATTAGCCCTGGCAGCATCTGAAAATTGGACTGAACACTGAGCAAGTTTCCTCACTGTATTTGTATGGCTTAAATATACCCAAGTGTGGCATTTCCATGATCTCTTCTAATCAAGCTCATTTTGGAAAATATCCAAAACAGGAGTGGAAACAAATGAGCTGGAATTAGACAACACCACAAGACAACTACAGTCTAACCCAGAAAGCAAAACCTCCCTTTTTTTTTCAAGACTGATTTTTCTTTGGAATTATTTCCAGATATTGTCACCTTTTTAAATGGAAAGATGACTGCAAGTCTGACTATTTGCTATCAGAAGTCAGCATTCCTGCAGCATCCAAAAGCAACAAAGGGCATTCTTTGATCCCGTTAATATGGAAATGAGGGCACAGAGAGTGCTTTCTTAAAAGAAAAACAGCTGTATCAATAAAAGCTATTTGTGAAAGCAATGAACAATTTTCTCAACAAAATTATATTTAAGTTCTTCAAGCTGAAAATCCTTTAGTTTAACAGATACTGCAGAGTCCTCCTTTTCATGAGTGATCACATACAGCCATGGAAGTGGTTTGGCCACATTTTCCATGTGCCAGCCTCACACAGAATACTGCCAGATCTCCTGGGGGAGATCTCCAACTAACATCACATGAAAGCAGAATAGCTCATGTGAAAGATAGGCAGGGTCTAACTTCAGTGGGGAAGTAAGAAAAAAAAATGGTACAACTTGCCTTTACTGGCAGAAGTTGGGAAGAAGTACCCTTCAGGTTAAAGCCTGGCAGTAAATATAAAGTAGCATTTGTTTTCTTACCAAATGATGCCCAGGGAGATTTCTAAGCAGTTCCTCCATTCTTCCCAGCAGAGACTTGGGTCTGTTCCTGAGAAGAGCTCTCCTAGCACCAGAGTGGCTCTGTGCAGGGCACCAGATGGAAATAAGAGGAACATGGGAAAAGGAGGAATGTCAGCTCACTACCAGCACTGGCCAGACTCCGTGCAAGAGGCTGTGATGGGGAGAGCCAGGCACGCTGTGCAGAGCAAATCCGTGATTCCTGGAGGACAACCTCCAAGCTAATGGGACAGCAGAGAATCTGGCAACCAACAAGCACTCACAGGATACCAGCTCAGGAAGGAAATCAGTCCTCCATTTCAGTTTCTGTTCTCACTGCAGATGCACTCCTCTGCTGCCCCTCTGCTTCCTTCGGAACAGGAGCTGGTCCTTGTGCAGCCCTTGCACAGCAGCAGCTGCTCTCTACATCCCACTGCAGCAGTGATGAATTACTCTTTGTCAAGTTCAACACATGATAATGAAGTAAAAGAAGAGAGTGGGAATGCTCTGATATTAGAATTAGGTAATCTATTAAGTAGCAATAGCAAGGCCCTTGTTACTAGCAAGGATCTAGAGCATCCCTTCAACAGCTTGTCTTTGTTTAAAGCTTTGTTTCCTGGAAGCGAGAAAGTAACAAAGAAAAGGCCATAAATAATTGTTCAAGACATTAACTCTTTTCTCCCCTGCAGCTTTTAAAAGCAGTACAAGCTATAAACTACCCTATAAACAGATCTTGAGCTTCCTGTGACAACTTTAGTGTCAAGCAAAGCCTGGCACGGAGCAACAGTATGAAGTTTTCCACCCCCATTTTGAATATGGATACAGTTTCAGACTGCTGTGGAGCCTATTTTACAAGTCTTATTAGGTCTCTGCTCCAATTATCTTTATATTGTTCATATTTATTGCACAATATTGTGTTCATATGCTTCTGGGGCACACAGTATGTGAAATGTTACTAGAGTAGCAACACAGGATTTCCATTTTCTTTTGCAATTGTGGACAGCAAATACTATCAAGCTACGACACTATTCAGAAGCTGCACACCTCCTTGCACAGACAGTGTAACGGGCAGAAGTTTATAGCATGTTAGTTATAAATTTACTTTTATTTTACTTAACATTTCATTTCTCCATACAAATGATTCTGCACTCACAATTAATTGACCATATGTATTTATGCCGCATGTACACACATCATACCCACCACCACTTCAATGATGACTGCTAAAAATCCATGCTATTATAAAAACATAAAAAAAGAGGAACTATCTATTACTTAACAAACAGTAAGGTCACAATCTCCATCTGGCCAAAAAGCATGTCATAACAAAGAGGAACAGCTGGAACTTGTACTGCAGAATTCTGCTCTGCCTTTATTTTTCTACGTATGTATTTAGCACTTTCCAAAATCATCTTAGCAAGACTTTTGAAGACTAATAAGATCATCAGTTATATCAAAGGCATACTATTTAACTACTTCTCTTGCATATTTCAAGTGATTTTATTGTACCTTTCAGCATGATTTTATTCACATCACTCAATCTGCCTACTAATAGCCACACGTTGGGAGTTGTTAAGCTACTTATGAGCCAAGGCACAAGCTACCCACTGACACAGTTCCAGTCCTCACTTACAGAGAAAGCCACGCCAGCAACCAGGCAGCCAATCCAGGGAAGGACAGTTTTTTATAGATCTAGTAATTTTAAGGGAAAAAAAAATCAGAACAAAACAAGAAAAAGAAATTTTCAAGGCTTTGTCTTCATGCTCAGTAGCAGATATTTACTGTACCTGATGTTTGGAGACTGAAATCTGTAAAATGTTCATAATAATACTAAAGTCTCCTCCTCTAAATCCTGGAGTAAAAATACAGAATGAGCAAGCAAAGAGAGACATACCAGTGCTGTTAATGTATTCATGCTCACAAACAAATGTATTATAATTCTGTCTGTATGATAAGGCAGCACAAAAAACATCTCTAGAATAATAATCCATTCAGTGATATTCTCACAGTGACATGCCTCTGTGATTTTGATGCTTTTAGTTGATTAAAAATTGATAGTCAAACAAGTAAACATTTGCTCCGAGTGTCCGAGTGTTGAAGAAATTGACATTTTGTTAAATGAACACTCACTTTTCTAGAATATTCAGTTGAGATTTAGTAATACTCATATTCTAGCATGAGCAAATGCCCTTGAAGTTGAACAACACTGCTGCTGTGCACATTATAGTGCACACAGAGCCCTGCATGGCTCCCAGGCTGCTGGGGAGAAATGTCTGGGCAAGCAGCAGCAAACCTGGCAAGGATGGAAAAGGATGGAATCCCACCCATCCCTCTGCTGATACCGCTGGGACTAAACCCAGGCTCCAAGGAAATGGATTAAACCTTTGCCTTGACTTTGGCTGAGCTAAGACTCACTCAGAAGTTGCAGCTGGGGAAAATGTCTATAAATCTTGTCCTGAAGGGATACAGGATATATTTACATCACTCCATGTTATTTGTGACTGAGCCTTGCACTCATCAAAACCGAGGATGCTCCCAACAATCACAATGAAAGAAAAATAGGTCAGGCTCCACTGCACAGGTTTTGAAAGCTTCACATTTGAGCTGTCATACAAAGAGTGAGAAAAGAGCAACCACATCATTTCCTCACATATCCAGAGGTAATATCTAGGAATATGACAATTTGATGTCTGATTTTGTTTCACACTGAACAAAATCAGCATCTTCTTAAGCTTCCTGTTGATACAAGTATTTGCAATATTGGATCACCTTTAGTCTCCATCTCTCAAGTCATCAGACCACAGTACATTTGGAGTAAGACTGAAAACATACATTGATGTTCAATCTGCTTAGAAATGGTTTGCAATAAATTAACATTTGTCTACAATATTATGTTGTGTCCAACAGACCTGGACTAAAAGTATAAATATGATACAATTTAAAAGTGCAATTAAAATTTCCCCATAGCTCTCAATTCTTCTAACAAAATCCACAAATGTGAACTAGATATAATATGAATATATATGATATATGAAGGTCAAACAGCTTTTTAAGCCAATAGAGTCATAGAAAGCTTCTAAAACCAGTAAGACATATAAAACTGATTGCAACCTTATAAAAAGCATCAAATCTCTTAGCCTGGGTGACACAAATATAGCATGTCACACTGTAAGCAATTTCCTGGCAATGTAGGCCATTTTACCTTTACACTATGAAGGGGTTTTCTGCATCTCTAGACTACGAGTAACTGCAGGGGTTATTTTGAGAGCACACAACCCCATAAGGCACAGTGCAGGACCAGGAATTGCAGCTCTTTGCAGCTGAGATGTGGTGTCACACCTGGGGAGCAAACAGCCTGGCTTTGCTTTCAGGGTGGGATGATTTGTCTCTAAGGCAAAAGGATGCAGGGCAAAATAGCTTCATGGAAGGCAGGATTGTAGTCGCTGATGTAAACATTCAATCTCAAATCCTGGAAGTGGTTGCCTGGGGAGCCAAAGATCTCATCAACACTCCCCATTAGATGTAGGTGCTCCAAGCTCTCCATACCCAGCTGTGGCAGCAGCTCTCTGGCCACAGAGAGCAGGCACAGACTTTCCCAGGCATTTTCCCAAGGAAGGCTGTGAGAAGATCAGAGAAAGAATGAGAAACAA
The DNA here is from genome assembly GCA_003676055.1 of Chloebia gouldiae. Lineage (NCBI taxonomy): Eukaryota > Metazoa > Chordata > Aves > Passeriformes > Passeridae > Chloebia > Chloebia gouldiae. Next base: position 8,650,543 of record QUSF01000003.1, read on the forward strand.
TTCTTACCTGCACTTGTTACACCTTATCTGCACTGTTGTGTACATGTGGAATGTGCCATGGAGATTTGTTTACCAAAAGGTAATTTCTTCATTAGATACTAGATAGGGTTTATATTATTTGACCAGTTAGGTCAAAGCTGTATCAAACTAGCTGTAAGAGTTACTAAGTTTCTTAATAAGTATAGTATAATACAATATAAGATCATCTAATAAAGCAATTAATCAGCCTTCTACAATCATAGAGTCAATGCTAATCATTACCTGGCTGGGGGCCTGCAGCAACATCCCTGCCCTCCATGGATGGCCAAGAGTGGCACTGCAGCAGCAAGTTTTCACAAGGACAGTCACGTGAAATCCAGGACAAATGGCCCAGGTGTGATGTCAGGACACCCTCAGGCCTCCAGCAAAGCCCTGTTCATGCTCAGAGCTGCAGTCATGCATCCAAGAGATCAGATCCTTCTGACTGGTCTCAGCCAGGTGACTCCAAACCCTAAGGCACCTTTTATATTCAGTTTGCAGAGCCTACACTATGTCCAAAAACGTTCAAATCTTCTAGGTTGTTTTTGAAGATGAAACAGATAAAATGGTCATGTGTGCTGTTAAAATTTTTAATAACATGATTTTTTTTATATATAAACAAGCAAATTCACATTTTCCCCAAGTCAATAATCTTTGACTAATAAGGACTTATAGGAAACACCAAAGAATGCCAGCTAATCCCAAATTGTAGGGATCATTCCTTTAAACCTTGCAGTTAAAATGTGTGTGAGCAGATGCAGAAAGTGCTGAAATTCTCCCACTGGTGCCAGGGGTGCAGGCAGAATGCTCTTCCAATGAATTCAAGAATATCTTTGATACTTTCTGCATCAAAACAATGCCAGTTAGAACACTGACATTTAACCCTGTGGCTGTGAGCAGAGGACACAGCTAAATTTACTCTGTGGATATGCCCTAAGCAGTAATCTATACAGGAAGGGAAAATACTAATGCAGAAGGTAGAAGATGCATCTCTAACACTATTATGATTTTGAAGATGTACTGAAATAGGAAGGAAGAGGTGAAATGTCACAGGAGATCTTTATAGAAAACCCAAGGGAAGATTATGTTGCCCAGAACCAGTGCAGAAAATATGAATGTTAGTAAGATTTTTTTTTTTACATCTGTATTTCTGGCCTGATACTGTGTGACACTGTTTTCTGGAACACAATGCACTATTTCAAACACAAAATGAAACACTGTCTACTGAAAATTAATAAGTGGTAAGAACATTCCTTTGCAAGACGTAAGTGATTTTATAATGAGATTTGGGGTTATGTCATCTGACCATATTGTTTCTATGGTCTTTATGGCAAATTAACTGCTTACATTTCCAGCATCACAGCCAGGCCTACAATTTTCATTCCAGGATGATATCCACACAGGATGAGCTAAGAATTAATGAGAAACACTGAACAAGTATCAGGATATACACTGTTCTCAACAATGCCACTGCTTCAAAGGTATTTTTTAATGTTGCATTATTTTTGTAGATATGCAAGAAATTTTTGCCAGCTGATGCAAGTAGATGTAGCACAAGGAAATTCACTGATGTGGCATGGTAACACCAAAATGCACGAGAGGCAACCCCACCCATCTAGAGCTGGAATAGCAAAAGAAAATTCAGAGATATACTTAGGGGCTGCTTGTTTGACACTCAACCAAAACCAAAACACACACAAATTCTTGGCAGAACAGGGTAAATTATTAACTTTATTTATCATCTTACAAAGTAAACTGTAACAATTCATAAAAAAAAAAAAAACAAAACAAAAAAAAACAACAGAACATTGAAACCACACATTAATAATAATAAAACCCCAAAACTACAGATCACAGAATTAGACTCCATTAGGCACATTGTTGCACTAAGTGGCACCCATTTAGAAGAAGCAACAGAGCCAAAAAAAACCAGTCATCTACACAGAGATCCAACATGAGCAAATGGAGCAAGATTAATACAGCAAATTCACACAAATTCAGGACAAGAACAGAAATCAGGCATGCTTTTCCACTGCTGTTTGTTTTTCATTTTGCTAAGACACAAAATACTATGTTTGCTAAAATGTTTTCATTATGAAAAAAGCATCCATATTTAGGACAACCTTTATTTATTACAAATACTGCCCTTCTTACATGTCAACATAAGCTTATAATGTAATTTTCTTAAGTCATGTCAGTCAAAGGACAAGAAATGGTATGCAGCAATACCAATACCCTCTTTCACTAATTTCCTGGCATAAATGGACTTCCTATGCTGCCTTTGCCCCTTCCCTTTTCAGTCTTACTGAAAACACGGCAAAAATAAAAATGCTAGCCTGAGTAGTTTCAGGTATTACAAATTCTCCTTGACACCAGTAGCTGGAGTCCAGTTACTCTGAAGCACAGTGAGAGTCAAGCTCACTTCTTTTAAGATGGGACATACACTAAGCCTGAGGAATGCACCAGTGTAATGAGACAAGAAATATTTAAAATAGCCACAAATGTTATTATTATTACTTCTTAGATTAAAAGACTTTAACAAAAAAAAAACCTTTTAAATATAGAATTACTGTACATTTTTATGACAGTCATTACTGTAATTTACTGATAACTCTGGTTATTATTTTGTTTTAAACAGTTGTAAATAAAACTTTATACCCTCTTGATAGCAAACTTATATTGTTAGTCACATATCTGAGTCAATTCCTTCCCCCTGAGCATAACTTTACCATCTGAGAGGTAAGTATACAAGAACATGGCCTGAAGGGACTTATTTCATGTATTTTCAGAGATGTGTCAAGGGAGGGAACAGGAAATAAAAATCAAAAATAAGAAACAGCCCTTTTTTATCAGTGTTTTTCCACACCCTACTCATGGCCCCCATATTCCCATGACTTTGGAAATGCACTAAATACAAGCTTGAAATTCTAAAAAAGGACCCACTGAAGTCACAAACAACTTGATCCAACTTGCTTTTGGTTCTACAATGTAGACTGCTTAAAATTTACAAGATTTTATTCAAATGGGTCATCTGCATACAGTTCTAAGAAAGACATCCCGGGTCAAAACTGAAAAATTTTAATACTATGATGCAATCCAAAGCAATAGTTCTGGAACTGCATGGTGGATCCTGTGATGACATCAGCTCATGAGAAAAAAAAAAAAAGGGAAAAAAACAGACCAAACTACAGGATGTCAAAACTAAGAAAAAATATTTATTAGCATCTTTGATTAAAACCAGATGCTTTCAATTCAAAAACTATTTTTCTGTCAGTTCTATTTTCTTCTTCCTGCTTCTCACTAATGACCTCTCCTCATAAGGAAGCCAAGCAGTCACCTTCATGCCAGGTCACCAGCTACAGGCTCATAAACTCTGCACTGGCACCACAGTACCCAGCAGAGGCTGCAGCAACCCTTCATGTGATGCTCTCTCTTCTTATTTCAAAAAAAAGTGTGAATGTCAACACCTGAAACCTCCACATCTCAAGGCAAGGTTATTTTACCATGTCTTATCCATCTGTTAAATAGAAAATTTCTCGGAAATGTGAGTGGTCTATTTAATTACTCCTTGGGAAAAAAGCAAAGGAAATGGGGCTGCTGCAGGACAGAATTCAGGCTGGCTTGCATCTCTCTGCAAAGAGCTTTGGTTTTGAGGCTGTTGCCATGTTGTCTGCTCAAAACCAAAGGTTTTCCTTGGTGGCTGAGATACCCAAATTTAAATACAGCTGGGCCAGGGCCCAGCAGAAGCAGAGCCCCACGTTTCTGTTTGGCAGCTGGAGCTCTCACTGACACAGTTCTGGCCCGTGACAGCCAGCACTGCCCCAGGTAATGCCAGGCAGAGGGAGCAGCACACATCTGACTGTTCACACTTTGGGTATGCCCAAATGTGAGCCAGGCTGGGCCACCCAACCACAGCACCTGAGAGCCATCCCTGGCCTTGGGAGACTTTCAATGGCAGACTTGACAAATGGGTTTCAGGTGCTACTTATACACACACTAATTCTGTGTAGGAAAGGCAACAGAACTCTTCTTTCACATATCAAATCTTAACTATGAGAAATTGTGGAGAAAGTGGACTAAAGAATTGCTTAGGTGTGTATTGCACATATAATGCCAGCCTGACCTCTGCAACAGAAATCAAATGCTGTTTGTGCAAAGTGATCCCCAATTTTCAGATCTTAATTTTTCATAGCTGACTGATGTGGACATCTCATTGGCTGCCTCCAAAGTCTGAACTGTCCTTCATCATCCTCTTCAATATGCTCAAAATTCCGATGAGTTTTTTTTATTTACACAAAAAAATCTGAAAGCTACAAACACTAGATGTTGCTGGGCCATGAAAAACCAACATGATAAAATACCACAATTAACCTGGAAAATCAACAAATTTTTTCCAATATTATATACCCAACATGAAAAAAAGAAACCCGAAAATTATTTTTACACTAGAGACAGGCTTTAAAATCCCCGAGGAACAGAGTGGGAAAGTCAAATAAGTATCCTGGAACACCAACCCAAACATTTCCAATCCTGTTGCATCTTTTTTTGGTAGAGTTTAATTGCAGAGACATGCTCTCATTCTTGCTGGGATCCAGCTGCCACTGTTTCCCTCTGACTGCAGCCACGAAAGCCACAGCAAACGTGGCAGGAGTGCATGTGTGCCAGCAGGTCCTTCCACTCGCAGTCCAGCACACCCATCACGATATGAAGGAATGCACAGAACTCAGCAGTGGCACAGTTGGGTACCACACGCATCCTCAGCTCTCTCAGCTGCACACGAGCACGGGGACAATGCAGAGGCCTGGGAAATGGTACCTGAGGGAATCCCACTGAAAACACAGCCTGTCTGCAGGCAAACAAAGCCTTGGTGCTGAACAACAGATGCTTGCTGCTTCAGTGATGAAATGTTCCAATATTGTATTTTCCCGTTGTCCACTGGACACTATTACTGTTTTTCCTTCATTGCCTGTGCCAGACTTAAAAAAAGGGCAGGAGGGAATAAAAAGAAACATGTGTTTCCAAGACTGCAGTTCCTGCCTATTAAAAGAACATTTTTTAAAAGTTATAGCTACATCCAGAATACTATTTATCCAGCTTTAAAAGTCGAAGCATTTAGTCCAGTAGAAGAAAATAATTTAAAGGACCATCAAGCTTATTCCTTCTTTAGGACTCCTCTTGCAGTATTCAATACAACAGCATTGTAATCAAGTGTTGTCTAGATGATTTTAAAAAATGAACAAATTTATTTCAGATGTGAAAGTCTTTGAGGCTAAAGAACTCAGTAACACGTCAATATTGCCAAGACTGTGGAGATTAAAAAGAGCAGCAGAAGGAGGTTTCGTGTTCACTTCACTTCTATTGGAACAAAAAATGCTGATCCCAGTGTAGTCCCCCAAAATGGCTGTGATGTCTCCTATAATCTTTCTCATACTGAATCCCTTACATCGCCAGTTGAACTCTTTTAGGATTATGTAGGCATCCTTTCTTTTTACATGCCCTTTTGGATGTTTTCTTCTTCTAGTTCTAGTTGTGCAGTCCATCCCTGGCCAGCAGAGTCCTTAGCCATGCAAGCCCCAAGTATATGCCCACTTATAATCACGTGTTTCAGCTCTAATTGGTTTCAATATGACTTAAGCCCATAATGAAAGCACTCTGTCCCATGCAATTATGTTTGTGCCTACACATTTCCATAAGCAAATAAAATAACCCACAGTTGCACAACTTTATAACACTATTCTGATAAAAATTTCTTCTACATAAATGTCACACAGCAATTTCCACTCCAGTCAGTTTTTCACAGGACAATCCACAATAAAATGCCCCACAGCTTTTTATGCTTGACTGTAAAGAAAGATGTAACACTTGTTCTTGGCTTTAAGTGGTAGCAGAGTGCTCCCAGAGTAGCAATTCCATTTCTTAAAGTATAATGATGTCCAGCCTCAATATACTATGTTGTATCACCCTGAGGTTTGTCAATAATACATAACTTCATGTCTGAATCTAACATTTTTTTAAGAACCCATATACAGTATTAGTTTCCCAAACCTAAACAAATTCTAAACCTAAAGATGAATCACCACTGGGGAACTACCATCTGGAAACAAAGTACAGTTTTTCCTGCAGCAAAGGAGAGAATAGCATCTAAGAACTGTAGCTCATCCACAACACATTAGATCCAAGGAAGGAAATACAAGGAGAACTTTTTCATGTCTGTGTGATCAGCAGACATTTGAATTTCTTATGACCTGAAAGAAAAACTCAAACAAAATAGCTATCAACTTACGAATCCTTGAGACATCACAGAAAAAAAAAAATAGGGGTATGGGGGATAATCACTGCTCAATGTCTTGAGCTTCTGGTATATATTATTTATATTCTGGAGTGCTTATTGACATGTTAGTTGAAGACTTAACTTTAAGGGCACATATTCACCTAGAGATGTTTCAGGAGAATTGGGTGTGAGCACCAGCAAACTAAACTGCTATTAACATGTACCCACTGCAGTTTTGCTGCCTGCCCTGCTGAACCTCTGAGAAGAGCACCACACTGCTTCTGCCACTGATGGGAGGCTGAGCACAGACACCAGCCCAAGGACAGAGGAAGGACTCTGGCTCAGCAGTGGCATCCACCTCTGCCTCAAGCTGCTGGGCAAGTCTTAGAGGCAGCTTTGGATTTCAAAGCCCTTTTGCTTCCAGCCCAAAACCTTCTGTATGTCTGTGTCCCTGTCCGTCAAATTGATCTTGCCTCTCTCATTATTTTCCCAATCCTTTATATGGGTCTGAAATTGCTCCAGTTTTCAATTTGGTTCAGTGAGAACCAGAGCCCCTACAAATATCCAGACACTGCAAATGGAAAGGCACATGTTAAAGTAAACCTCAAGATATATAAATAGAATTTTACTTTATTGACTGCATATTTTGAGGTACCAAAGGTCATATTGGTCATTGTTCTAAGCCAAAAGACATTGTTGCAAATTCAGTAAAGGCAGCATGTAATTCCTTTCACTTAATTGAAAAGAAACATACACATCACAAAACTAACTATAAATAAGACATCTTCTAAGTCTGTTTAACAACAAGAGCATCGGTGACTCCTTTGGAAGGGTGTGAGTCAGTATAAAAGCCAAAATACTCCTGAGAAGCAATAAATATAATGAGATTAAAATTATCTTCTTGCACCAGACAGCTGAGACTGAGCATCAAGAAACCCCACATACCCTGGTGTGATTTAGGAAGCCTCCTAGTGACAGTGATCTGTCCCTTGTCCTTCTTGACCTCAGCTGCTATTTAAGGAATTGGGAGCATGGTGGGGAAGGGGCTTGCACATCTGAGCCACAAAGCTGTGGAAAAATCCGTGACTCAGAACGGGCAACTTGCGCATGCCTATCCCTAAGGGAGCTGCTGCCTCCCATAACATTCCCTTAAGTGGGAAGATTTGTTCATTTGAAGAGTCAGCGTGTGAGGTTTTTCCTTCCCCTCCTCCTATGAATGTATATTCCTTTATATCTTTAAATATGCCTACATACACTGCTTGCAAAAATAATGACGTCTGTGCACGGATTTTTACATTTCAAAAGCTACTTCCTTAAATATCACTGAAAATAAATCATTGCCTAAAGAGATGTTTCCACAGAAAAATTCATAAGTTCCTTAATGTGTCAAATTTAGCCTTTAATGGAATACACAGACCTTGTCCACATTTTTATGCATAAATTTTAGTTATTCTATCAGTGACAGACTAACTTCTCACCCGCCTCACCCCATAGCAGTGGGTAGAAACAATTGTGTACTTGACTTTGCAGACAATTCCTTTTACTACACAAAAATTTCTGTTATCCAGATCTTATGAAACACAGTAACAGAGGACTAAACCACCATAAATGCTGGATATCACAAATGGACCAAGCTCTTTGAATCAACTACATTTTCATACAGTTAAATGAAACAAAACTAACTCAGTGAGAAAACCATGAGGCTTCACACTGAGTTCAGCAGATTCCAAGAACACCAGGAAAACACCATGAATGGTAAAAGGATGATGAAAATAAAAAACTTGTCATAAATGTATCTCATGGTCCTGAACAGAATCTTTTATCTCATGTGTTGAGCACAGCAATACACTTTCAAATTCCTAAAGCAAACAATTTGACATGCAATGTCAAAGGATAGAGACACCAATCACTTGGCTTCTCCCATTCTTTTGATATTTTGAAAATCCTGTGAAGAAATTAAACATATCTTCCCACCCATCCCTCAACTGCCTCTTTTTCCCAAAAGAGAATGGCTTGAATACAGTCTTCAGGAAATTACCCTGTTGGATCCAGATTTTTCTTATCCCTGAGCTGCAAAACCAGCCCTGGAAAGCAGGAGACAGATATTTATGTCTTTGGCTGGTGATTACACTAATTGCTCTATGAAACACTTTTTTTAAGGCAACACTAGAAAAAGCAAAAAGTGCAAGGCTGGAGCAATGCTTCCTTGCTTCCTCACGATTCTTGCCTTGCAGCAGAAGGTAAAGAGAAACAGCTTCAAAATGTTTTCCAAAAGATGGCTGCTTAGATCAGCTTGTATTCAGGAGGAAAAGCAATCACTGTGTTCCCTCATTTCCACACTGTCTTGAAAGCAAGGACCTGCGTTGGGATTTTAAGGTGATTGCACAGGTTTAGCTGCAGACCCTGCCCATGACATGTGTCTGAATGCATCCTTCACCACAACACATTGTATGATGGGATTCTTCAGCTGACACACACTCTCATGGAGTTACTCTCTTTTTGTTCCAAATTCAATAAAGCACTGAGGAAGCACAGAAAATGAGACACAGGTATGGTCAGTTCCATTCTTCATCTAATGAGCTGACCTTAAACATATAGTGAAGTATCATTTAAACAAAAAATGCTTGAAGATCCCTTTCCATTTACTTAGTAATCCAAAAGAAAGAATGTTGATCCTTTGATTTAACACTGAGTCTCTTTTTTAAGCAAGCAATGAAGATACCAATAACTTTTTTTCCATGCAGGAGACAAATATGTTCGTTCCATGTATGACAATTTGGTTTAAGTTAAACTGGCAGTATCAATGAGACTGAAGCACATGCCTAAAATGCCTTGCTGAACTGGGACCATACTCTACATAACTTTCTCTCACAAAAGCTATGTCCAGCTGCTCACTGAACAGTCAGGAGATGATGTGGGTATGGGAGTTCTTCCATATTTGAAAGCTGTGTTCATAGCCCAAAAAATACAGTCCAGTTTCACTTTTTATAGAGAGGAGAAGAAAGCCTGGTAGTTGAGACAGTATTAATAGTGTGAGGCCATTCATCTGAGGACCACAGCCACCACATCACTTTCAGAAGAAAGCTTACTTGGGTTGTTCTACAGCACCAAAGTATTGGTGACTGATTTCTAGCTCTGCCAGGGGACTCATTATTGCATTACTGACATGAAACTTAGAAAAAATATGCACTATTTAACTGTATGATTACAGCTGCATACTACTCTCAAAACAGATCTCAATAAAAGTAATAAAAGATCTCATCAACATGCAAGGTATTTTCATATCTAAAATTGGTCTTAATAAATAATTGAACAAAATTATTTTCAAAGCCATTCAGTTCTCCTCATTTCCCTGCTCCTGACAGAACCAAAGGAAATACTTTTCCACAGGTATAAACAAGCATATACTTCCACCATACAGGAAAAAAAAAACAGGAATTGTTTAATTGACAGTCATATACCTGAGTGATGATCATAATGACAGTATTAAAATCATCACAAGCACTCTTACCCATGCTTGGATTCTAGTTCATTTACATAATATGTAAATTTATTGCCATTATCAAGTTTTGCATACAAAAACCAGTAACATTATTTTAAGGGAAACTATTTCAGAACCAAATACCTGTTTAATGCACTGTGCTTCACCTCTTATGTGGCATATTTTTGCTGACTATCACTAAAGTGCACAAGTCATAATTACATCCAAAAGTTTAAAACTGGGTGTTATAGCAGATCTCAGGTACAAATTCACTGCAGGAGAGGCCAAGTATTCCATTCCAAGAACCACATACAGTGTGTGATCCACGAGAAATGTGCTGGGAAGCACAAAATTACTTATCAGGGAAAGGGAGGAAATTTCGGGGGGTATCACAGAATGGTTGAGGATGGAAGGAGCCTCTAGAGGTCACCTTGTCCAACTCTCCCTCTCCAGCAGGGCCACCTAGAACAGGTTACCCAGAACCACATGCAGACAGCTTCTGAGCATCTCAAAGGATAGGGAGTCCACAACCACCCTGTGCAAGCTGTAATAGTGCCTCACAGTAACAAAATGTTCCCCTCACGTTCAGTGTAGTTCTATAAATTATTTTATTCAGCAGAAAAACTGGATTAAGATGCTTCTATACATGCAGCCCTTCCCAATGCATCCATCTTTTTCTCCATGCATGCTGTTCAGAGCCCTGTTCTCAGCAGGATGCAGTTATTTCTGAAGTTGCACTTTACAGCAGACTGTTGAATTGATCCAACTTTAAGCGCTACAAAAAGAAACTTACTTAGAAGAAGGAAAAAAAAAAACTCTACAAGATTTTCTTCCTTTTCTTATTTATTTTGGTTTTGTTTTTTCTTGTTTGTAAACCCAGACATCAGTGGCATCATAACCCACCTGCAAGAGCAGCAAGTGACAGTGAAAAGGACTTAAAATCCAGCTTCACACCACATCGTGTACAACCCCCAGCCCTGTTGTTCCAAGTCTGGCTCCCCAGGAAGCTGCATTTTGTGTGGACTCGTGTTAACACCAGAGGCTAAAGTGGTCCAGCACTTGCACTGAGCAGAGAAGAGGTGCAGAATACAGCAATCACACAATCCAACTCTTCTCCTCAATATAGGCCTGGTGTTGGAAAATAGGTGCCAGTAACATGACTCTTCCCCAGCTGGCGCTGAACCCTCCACAGCTAGGAAGTTCACAGAAGCCAAGAAGAAGGCCCTTTATTTTTTTTTTTATCCTCTTTTCCACATACAAGTGTGAAAGGAGACACGCTTCAGTATGTCAGGGATGTTTTACAGCCATGCTGCACATTGTGCTAAATGACAGTGCTGGGGAGGGGCAGGGTGGGAGCAGGAATCTTTATATAGCACTGAGAGCAGTAATTCAGCCCCTGACAGTCACATGAATACAGCCCTGCTGAACACAAACAGTGTCTTTCTCTGGCATTAGGCTATTAGGCAGATAAGGCTCCACTCTGGATTTGAAAGACTTACCCTGACAAACGATCTTGGTTTTTCTTCACCCTGCAAAGGGTGGCAGAGGACTGGAGGAATCTCAGCACTTTCCACTGCTTATATAACAGGTGTACTCATAAATATGCAAAGATGATTTGAAGATGCAGTTTCTAATCTGTGCTTTATGCCTGAACAATTTAAATTACTTTCATCATGTAGACAGCATTGCCAGCTCTTTGAAAGTAGTTCCTTTATAATTTTAGTCTCTATTAGCTGTATTTTTGTTTAGTGTGGGTTTCACGTGAATTGAGAGGAAAAAAAAAACCCACCCACACTGAATGGGGATAAAATTAAGAGAAATGCATTTTTAGATGGAAAATAGATGTCATGACTTAGCTCCAGATCAGATTTCAAGAAATTTAAGACGCACATTTTCCACAAATGCCTCACACTGCATGGAGAATATCCTAATCTAGCTCTAAGCAAACATGACACAGTAGAACTAAACAACAATAACCAAGAAAGCAAACATCAAGCATGACTAACAGAACACATAGCTCAGCTAGTGTCTCTGCAGACTCTAAGTTTCAGCAGTTAACAAGTTTGTTACTCCAAGACAAATATTTGTTTGAAATCAACTTAAGAATAAAAGATTTCAATTTGCAACATGATGACCCTGACATGCTTCAAGAGCAATCTTTCACGTGTGAGAAAAAGAAGTAATTGTAAAAGGGGGCAGCACATGAATTACCTGCATGATGATCCTGCACCAAGTCTACTGTAGTGGTGGAAAGAGAGATGACCAAGGAAGGTGGGGCAGGATGGTGGAATGACCCTGACAGGCCACACCACAGCCAGATGGCTTTAGATGGAAGAAAGTCAGAAATTAAACAATAGGAGGAAAACAGAGAGGTAAGGAGAAGCTAAAAACTAAAGAAAAAGGCACATATGCTGTCTGTTCCACAGAAACAGGTGATACCAACCATGTATTAAAGGACCAGAAATGCTACAGAGCTTTCGTGGTAATGAGTTCCTTCCAGCAAATGGGTAACATCTTCTCTAAATATGGACTGGTTTCCCAGTCCTGAATGAGGTTCCCATCTTTCCACTGCGAGTACATCACAGCCCATTGTTCCATATAAGTAAATGCTCTGTCTCAAACGCAAAATGTTCTCTTAGTATCATCACCAGCTACACACAAAGTGAAGAAAAAGTATCTGTTTCTTTCTGCCATACACCCTAGCAAAGATCCTTAAATATCACAGACTGCTTCTGACTATTCACAGACCTAGCTTTAAGGGAAGTACACCCATTAGTGCAGTCCTGATGCCAGCATAGCTTTTGCCATTTATTTTTAGGTGAACTGGATTTCATTCCAAGTGAAAAAATAAATACAAGAATTTATTTTGGAAAAACTTATATTCCCTCCTATTTGAGCCCCTGAAATGAAGCTTCGGCTTTTACATTGAAAGTATTTCCATACTGTTATTCTGGGGAGACTTGAATCACCTTCCAATTGTAATTCCTTTTGTAATTTTGTTGTAATTCCTACTGTACTCTCCTAGGAGCCCAACTCTGTGAGATGTGGCTGCTTTATTGCCCATGCTGGGCTCAGGGGTGGAATGCAGAAACCAGCAAAGGAGGTAACCCAGCCCATGACAACAGTCATTCAATATTCTCAAAAGAAGCCTGGAGAAGAACAGGTGCCACAGTATTTCAGAACAATGTGGCCACTTAGATTCTTTATCCTCTCTTAACTCTAACACAACTACATGAGCAATTTTTGAGGAAGAAGGACACATAATATGTTTCACTAAAACTTAAGTATGATCTTTAGGCAGTGTCTACCGGCTACCATTTTCAAACTATGGCTTTCTACAAGATACCCATTAGCAAAATTTCTTTTGGGTGTCTGAGTTAGAGCAGATTTATGACAGAGTAAGAAACCTGTAAAATGGTGCTGGTTTTGCATCACAGAAGTGATGTTTTAGGAGAGGCTGCTGGCAGTTTCCTCTGTGTCTGAGCACAGAGCTGTTGAGGGTTAAAAGCTCACTTTAAAGAAGAATTGGATTCTTCCTCCCAATTTCAGTCTAATCTAGTCCTAGATACTCAATTTGCTTTGGTCTGAAGAAGGCACAAAGGATCAAGCTGGCAGATGAGGCCTGGTAGCATTTCTAGTATATATCCTGCACCAGAATGGCTTATAAATAAAGTCATATCTGAAACTGTATTTGTTATTTACCAGAAGTAACCAATTACAATACTTAAGAGCCATTGTGCATTTGAAGAAACATACATGTGCAATTTCACATTTTGAATGATGTACAATAGACATAACATTGCAAGTGATATTACCTCATCAAAATACACAGAAAAGCACTTTGCAGGTCAGCCAAAACCAGACCACCACCTAGGAATGGCAAACAGCATCACACAGTAAGAGAACTTCTTGTTTCAGAGATGTTTTTGCATGATCCTCAGGACAGAAAAGAGCCCCAAGTATTTCTTCAATAGCACAAAGAGTTGATACACAAACCAGCTGGGATTCCTCTCACGAGAGAGAAACTGGCACTGAAGAGAATGGATCCAGGCTTCCTATACTTGTTTGAAAGGTATCCTAGGGAAGAAAACTCTCATGTAGGTTACGACAAGTTACAAAATGTCTGTGAAGGGTCCAGCAGTCAAAAGATGAAATTTCACATTGCTGTGGCTATTTCTGGCTGAATTCATCCCACACACAACTTCCCCACTTCTCACAATCACCTCTCTTGGCCACAGAGCATCTTTGATAGAACAAAAAACAGACAGGAGGCTGACTTTCAAAGCCAAGGAAGAAATATCAGACTTGCCAGGGCCCCTCATCTTCCTCAGAATTACCACCAGGAGACAATACCAGCCACAGCATTATTGTGCTCAGGAAGAAAAACAGGGTCTGGGTTAAACAACATCAAATATCTTCTCCCACTGCAAACAAAGGAATACGCTCTCTGTTTCACCTTGCTCCAGAAGTGACTGCTGGAGGTCAGAGACACCAGCTTTGTGAAACCCCCAATAAACAAAAACATTTTCACAGAATTTTAGATGGCAGCACAAAGGCACAGGGTCACTTTTGCTGCTCCTACACCTTCACCTATGGCTGCAATGAAGGGCAAATACAAGTTACCACAGTCAGCCACTGAGGCAGAAGCAAAGACATCACAGCAAAGAGCAGCCTTAGGCATAGGATGCAGAAAGGATTAATCTTCAGAGGAAGTGAGTACCTTCTTATTTTTTATCCAAATTATTACAATGGAGAATATATTTATGTAAAAACCAACAATTAAACAAAGTACAGTAAACTTTAAGGAAGCTTGTTTATATAGAAGTCCCCTGAGCTACAGGCAAATATATGAGTAGCCAGTATTTAAGGAAGTATTATCAGAGAGGCTGCCTTTGATACCCTCTCAAACTGTAATGTATGCACATCCTTACAGTGTTCAATATTGACTTAAAACAAATTATTACTGCAAGCAAATGTCAAGTCATCTCTAGTAAAATACTGAAAACATACTAAACTTGAAATTCTAAGATGTTGCAGTGCCTTTTGGAGTTACCAGGAAAACATATACTACTGGATTAGACATTTAAACAATGCCACTACAAAAGTACTTAAACCAGCATATTTCTGGTTAAGGGTGGCTTCAATGGTTTATATACCTATGTACACACACAAACTTCTCACATTTATTATGTCTTAGAAAGGAGCCAAACATCAGTTCTACTTGGGGGTAGATTTTTTTTAGAAAGTTGTTGAGTCTTCTCTTCTATGCAAGTGTTTCAGTGTTTATCTAGCGTTATTCATATTTTCTGTCTTATCTTCAACCTCCATTTGTCTAATTTCCATTCCAAGGAGTTCAGTCTTCTGAACTGTTTTGGAATGTTAATGCTTTACAGTAGGGGAAAGTATTCCTTCATCCCAAACACAAGACTTCTCAAATAATCAAAATAAACACCAATCTTTCTCCTAGTAAACAATGTTTATTAAGACTGCTTTAATCCCCAGTGTCCATGCCTCTACTCTTGGTCACTCTCCCAGATCTCTTCTGAACTGCTTGTCCAATTCTCCCAAGCAAATCACAAGTCAGCTTTTGTAGGAGACACAGATATAACCTTGTGACTGGAATGTGCCAAACTTCCAAACTTTAACAGCATAAAATTCATAAATATAAAATACGGGACTTTTTTTCATAATAATTAAAAAAAATTATTAAATCTAACTGCTGGAAGTCCCATTGCTCAACATAACAAATCAACCTTTTCTATTACAACACAGAGCCAATTTGAAGTACAGCAAATTAAAAGTACTAGCTGTTATTTGCCCTCTCAGAAATAAACATCAGTCCACAGTCCAACAGTACTTTTTCCTAAAAAACTCCTCACTTCACAACACTCAGAAAACTTACAGCATCTACTAAAGAAAGTATTCATTATTTTTACAGACTAAAATATATGGCAAAGGAAACTGAGCTCTTCCAGCAAATGGGTTTGCCATTATCATCATTCAGGAAAGAGTAGAAATATTTCTACATTTTGCTGTTTCACTGGGTACCTGTTGTTTGTTCATTCTCAGGCATCTGCCAAAGAAATTTAGCATTTCAAACAATTTTTACTTCAAGATTCTTCACTAAATTTTAAGTGCTTGCATTCCACCATAATGCCATAATTTTAATTGTTCATACACTAATCAAAAATAATTGATTGTTTAAATATTTCTTTCAATAAAGATAAGAGGCATGGCACACAAAATTCTAATTTTGCTCATTCTCCTTGCAATTATAACAATGAAAAACATGAGTTAATATGACTAAGGATATCCCCTCAAAAGAAAAAAGTTGAAGTTTTATTATTTGCTATTACCGGAAAGAAATTTTCTGTACAATTCCAGAACTGCTCTGTAATGTGACATGAAAAGTCCAAAGAGCAGTTTGGTCTATTTTCTCACTAAATGGCAGTAATAGATGCAACACCCCTGCATCTTGCTAATACCACATAACTCTTCTGGAGGATCCACACAGATGGAATAGTCCAGGGCTGCCTTCTCTGAGGAGACTGTTGCTAGGGTCTCTCTATTTTGCCAGGCTGTTTATGGACACATGGACATCCACACAGTAGGAAAAAGAGTGTCAGAACACTTAGTTTGGGCCTCTATGCCAACCAAAAGTCTCTGAACTTGTGCTGGTCTGGGCAAACTTTCAACCACCAGCCTACCAGTGAAAAAACAGGCCCCATTACTTACACTGTATTTGTCACAGAGTTCATTAAGAAACATTTTCCTGGCTTCTGGGCAGCTCTTACCAGACCAGACTTACAAGATCTTTTTTTGATATTTTAATCTTAAATATAGATCAAGCCAAGATGTGAATTAAGAAAATGCAGATGTCACAGTTTGGAGATCGGGGAGATACAGGACCAAACAAGTCCTAACATCCATTTCTACTTACATATTCCAATAACACTTGAAAAATCCCTCTGTCCCCTCCACTGCCACCTCATACACATAAGAGCAAAAACCCCTCAAGCATCTGAAATAATAGCATATGTATGGTTCAGTCTTTGGAAAGCAAACAACCCCTTCAAAAGTCAGAGGAAACACTTTTCCAAGCTATCATGATACCTCATGAGAGTCCTTTCTCTAGTTATCCAATCACTTAGCAATAGTCTTAAAAAGAGATCACTGAAACATCATATACGTTTCAACATCAACTTCTGTTGTAAAATAATGTGGCAATTATCCACACCCTGGCACTTGCTGCTGCTCTAAGCACTGCAGGTTATGTGTCCAACAGCCTGTGCCTACCAAAGTGCCAGGAACAAGCAAATGACTCTGCTCTCCAAAAAGGGACTTCAAGAAGCACTCTGGCACACCTCCCTCCATCCCCTGAGAGCCATGCACAGAGTGTCCTGGTAGGATTCCACATGGCTTTAAGGCAGAAACGTTCTCTTCTGTGGCAAGAGGATCCAGCTAAAGCCACAGTCTGCCCAACATCTGTCTCAAGCTGTATTGCTTTAAGTATTCCTACTCGTATATTGGCTGTTTTATAGCAGAATATGATGGTGTCCCCAATATATTTTACACTGTTTTGAAGTTACACTTAATCCTAGTGATAAATAATACTGGCTAGCAATTAGAAGCCCTAGCTAAGATTACCAGGGGGGAAAAAAAGAAATAAAAAATAACAAAACATTTCTTTACACAGGTATAAAACAAGCAAATCCCCAGTGTGCTGCATCAAGTGGAATTAAATAAAACCAGTTTCCATCTTTTAGTGTACGTTTACCCTAGTAATAGAAGAAAAGAGCAGAATTCTGCAGAGAGCAATCATGTTTTGGAAATGCCCCCACACCACCAGTCAGGAGCTGTGGTTAACAATCAGGAAAGGCTCTTCACAAGCCAGGAAAAGACTATGGCATCCATACCCTGACTGCAAGGAGGTTCTCAAGAAGAAAAGGGGGAAAAAAAAAAGGAGGCGGGGGAGGAAAGAAGGCAGAATGGGATCATCATGAGTTTGGCAAAAAAGAAGCTCACCCACTGGGAAGATAGGGGAATATACATGCATAATTTTACATGGATTAAGAGTTTGTGTCAAATTTGTGATGTGCTGTGGTGAATTCTTATACTGCAGTGACTCATCTCGTCTGACAGTTGCTGGGGAATTAAAGCAGTTATTTTTAAAAAATTATATGTCCTGCTTGACGCTTTATACAAATAGCCTCTTAAAAATTAAAACGCAGTCAATGCATTTTTAAGTATAGGAGAGCTATGGTACATTTAGGATTCTGTGTACCATACCACAAACAAGATAGGCAGACCTAAAGGAATCTGCTGATATCCCTTCAGAGAAACAGTGAATTTTCTGCCATTCCCAATCCAAATGCTACATCAAAAATTAGTCTATTATCTCTGTTTTAAGACACCATGCAAACACTTTCCCCGGAGAAAAATTAACCACAAAGGAAAGAGGTGGGCTAAACCCAAATTCCTCCGATATCCTCCAAAGGATATTTGGTTTGCTGGAATCAGAATGACTGCATTCCCCTTCTGATGGATTGACAAAGGCAGGTCAAGCCATCCAGGGAAAGGCAGCACACAGGTTTGGCAAGGGGAAGCAGGGCTGGCTCCTGCTCCCTGCTCTGTGCAGCGCAGCCACGCAGACATACCCTGCAGCTGCAAAGGGCAGCTCCTTGCAGCGTGTGCTCTCCTTAGGAATACATTGCTTATTCCCCGCTTTGCCTATAAAACTGACACCCCCTCGGCAACTTTCACACATCCTTGGGAAAAGTGTTTGGAGTATGTCAGTTGTGTAATACAGTAAAGATCATCTGAATGATCCATTAAGTGTAACCCTTGGGCATCAATGCTGCTCCACGTCAGCTGGCAATAAAGGTATATTTACAGCATGCCTTCAGGACAGCTCTTCTGGGAACATCCTGGAGATTTGCATAGGCTGTTTTACAAGGCATTACCGTGTACTTCTAGCAAAGGAGTGGCAGAGAATTCTTTCCACACCCATTAAAAGCTCTTAAGTCCAAATAGCACAGTGAAGGAGGCAAATAAAAAAAATACTCAACATTAAAAAAAAAAAAAGGAAGAAAATGTTTTAAATTCCAATGCCTTCAAATACTCATGAATGAATTGAACCTGTTTTTAAAATAATCAAGATATTGTCCCTCTCCAACTTGAGCACCATCAGAGAAACAAAATAGCTGATGAGAGGAGCTTCATCATACAAAGAAAAGGTTCTGTTGACAGTGCTCTTGATTTCATCATAATTTCCATGATATCCAGTGCATCTTCTTAAAGCCCTAGTCTTCCACGTAACTTATATGAAAATTCCAGCTTTATGTATTTTGAGTAAATTAGTCCTCTCTCCACCAGAAAAAAATAACTGAAAACATTAGCCAACTGCATCCTAACAGCTCAAAAAACAACAAGCAGCAAATGTAAGTGTTGAATTTCTTAGTTCATTTCTCACATAAACTCAGACACTCTGTCATTGCACAGGTGATACTAACTTTCTAAGGAGAGCATTATCTCTCAAGGAGTGAATTAAAAGGATGACTCTGCGTCCCAAATCACAGAGGTGTGCTAGTTATTGAAATTTTCACACTTTAAAACCTCTCTGCATGTGAAGTCAGCTGGCAAATGTTAGGGCGAAATAATAACAAGAGAAGTTAACTACACATCTCTGGTCTCAACACAGCAACTACAGGCAGACAACAAAAGACATAACTTATACCTAATAAAATAATAAACTTGGCCAGAAAGTGACTTAATCAACCCAAGTAATATTACCAAATATAATTGAGCCAGTCGATACAGTGAAAGCAGAGGACCAAATTAATTAGGTGACTGCAAGTCCAGTGCCTTTGGGAATAAGTAATCACTTATTAAAGATCTGCTGAGACATTTTTTGAATGTGCTCCTTGGAGAAAATTTGAGACTTTCAAAAAAAGAAACCTGCTATGGCTCACATGTTTAAAATGGAAGAGGACTGGAAGTATAGTATGGAATATAGGGAGAATAGTTTCTGAACAGGATGGTTTTCAAATTTTCCATGTGGTGCATGTGGTTCTTTAAGTTTTCCTGCTATGTTATCTGACACTTGGATAAAATACTGGAATAAATATAGAGCATCTTTGCCCAATTAATTTTGGTTCACAAAATAATTGGAAGGGCAATTTAACCTTGTACACCCTGCAATTGAGGGCAAAATGAGAAAAGGGGGAGGGGGCATTTTTAAAATTCTTAAGTGCTTTTAAGAATGAAGGGGTTGTAGAATGACTTTTTTTTTTTTCATAAGACAGCACATTTCAGGACTCCTGGTTTTATTTAATCAGTTCTTCAGTTAACAACCCCCAAGCTATTCTAAAAAACAGGATGATTCATCTATTTCCACCCAGTACAATTTTATATATCGTCAGAAAACTAAAACCTCGTAAAATCCTAAGCAGCCCTGAAGTACAGCTACTGCAGAGTGACACGTTGATTGCATCAGCCTAGAAGGGCTACTTCTGAGCAGGGAAACTACCAGAGTGTCAGAGAACAAAACATACCAGCATCAAGCATGTTCACTCAAACACAGCCTAACAAATGTCTCTAGAACATCTGGAATCAGCGATGATTCCACAACTTCCAACATTTAAAAAATTTAAAGTGCTGTTGAGGCGCTGTGTCCTGAGAAACACAGAAGCAATGTCCCCTTCCCAAAATGAAGTGAAAACACCAACAAGAAGTGTGCTGTTGGTGCCTGAGGCTGAATGTAACACTACATGCCACCACCTCACTGCGAACATCGTTCTCAACCCTCTTCACAGTGCCCGGCTACCTCCGGCACTCGCAGGCAACTGCACACAGCCACAGAGGAACCTGCTGAGCATTTCTGAGTCTGCCTGATCTCCACCTGCCAAGTCATGCTAATGAAACTAACAAAATCTAAAATGGTTATTCTCATTTGCATCCATAGTACCTTTTAAATAGCTATGTTTAAACCGAAAAAAAAAGCCCATTCAGACCACAGCAAAGGGGAGGTGGAAGGCATGTGGCTTGCCCACAGTAACCAACAGGTTAGGCTTGTCACAAACTTCCCAGAACACCATTAAATGCCTTCTGACCATCCGTCTCCCTTTCAATTAGCAAGCAGTGCACAACTGCTAAAAAAGAAAAGAAAAAAAAAAGGCACTTTGCTCTATGGTCTACAAAGCACGCGCTACGTGCCCGGCAGACACTTCCTGAGGCTCTCCTGCCACATCTCTGCTGCCAGTGAGGCTGTGAGCGCGCAGCTGAACCAGGAATTCGGGATTTGGCTACACGGGGTGGGGAGAATGCCACGGCCAAAGTGAAACATGTGAAGTTTGTGATTACAGCGCCTGCACGGTGCCCGCTGTGCTAGTGGCACAGTAACCAGGTCTGGGCACAGGGACACCAGCTATTTTATGTTCTGTTTTGAGATGCACTGCGTGGGTAGGACCCACGCTATCACACTTCCTAGAGCTAGGAAGGAGACAGCTTTAGCTCACAGCTGAGGAATAACCACGCAATAATCCTGCTGGTGCTCCTCTGTTTCTCACAAAGCAGCAGCTCTCTTTCAGAAATTGTTCCTAAAGATGCACTGCCCAAAGCAGGTTTTGGCACAGAGAACCACGTGGCTTCGGTACAGGCAGAAGCTCTAAGACCCACAGCACCCAGAAATAAAAACTTACATTCAAATAATACAACAAATACAATGTTTCAGAAATGCAGTACTTGAAAAAAATATCTTCCTAGCAAGTCTGACCTGGGAAAGCACTTTAAAAAGGGGTATAAATTACAGCATTCACTCTGCTCCCAATATCATCAATGAGACCTAAACACGTTAAAGCATGAAGTTGCCTATTGCCTCCAAAAGCCTCCTGCTTCACAAAGACATCAGAGACCCCTAACACATCATGAGCAGAACACATGTTAAAACCTCAATCACATGAACTTTTATGCACTTCCATAAGTGTATCTCAGTGAATGAAGGCAGTGGACTGGCTCATTAGGGCCAAGCGAAGCACAAGCATAAGGTACTACATGTTCAGGATGTAAAGAGACACAGAGTTGCCTTGAAAACCACTTAACTCAGGAGTAGACAGAGTACGACTTCTACAGCACAATAAAGCTGTAAAAATTACTGATCCCACTCTCTGTAGGGACTAATTTTGGGAACAGGCCAGGAGTTGCAATATGCCTAAAGGTAGGAGCTTTAAGTAGTAAATTATTTCATTGTCTCAGGCACTGATGTGATGTACTTGACTAAGAACACACCAAGAGCAGCCTGGGGGAAGACACTGAAAATGTGATATTGCCTGTTCTTTACCTGCCTCCCAATTCCAACTGATCCTCATTCAGGCTGCCACAGTCAGAACACATGAGGCACCTCGTCTGCTGGGTGTAACACCAGTGGCACATAAAGAAAGATACTGTCAGTAGCCTAAACTCATTCCAGATCTAGCTGCAGGGAAGTTACAGCAGTGCAGATACAGATGCCCAATTTCAAACCATATCCCACTTCCTCGGAGCTTTCTTGGATTATGCTTACAGCAACAGAAACTGCACCATAAAACTGCATTACAACTTTTGTACACTACATTAGCATATTTATTGAAGGTCTATGCCAGTTTGATTTCAGGTTTTTTGTAAGCATTTACTAACAGATGTTTTAATTAGTATCTCATTGGTGTGTAGAAAATGATGTGACACACCAAGAAGCATTTTTTGCATAAAGCGACAATGTTACATGTACCATGATACAAACAGCTCTTCCCACCCTCACTACCACGGAGAGGGCCAATGGACTGGCAGTGCATCACAGAAAGGCAAAACTGTATTTAACTCCTCTCACTTCAAGTTTTCAGGGCACCGTCAGGGAGGGGGAGGCACAGAAACGAGAGCCACAAGCAATCTCAGTAGTTCATCACCCTCAAAGCGTTAAAAGGAAAATACAATGTCAACATCAGCTCCTCCCTGCTGATGAAACTGGCTCCAGCACATTTTACTTTCTGGCTCGGAGCCCTTACAAACCGTTACAAAAAGACAGAAGACAGACAGACAGCTCAATATATTGACCACTTCCAATAACTAATTTGGGACACGCTGGGTCATTTGTCCCTTCTATGAAGTGCTGTAGCCTCTTGGTGGTGAACGAACCCTGATATTTGGGGGGCATTATTTTAAAAAATTAAAAGGAAAAAAAAAAAAAAAAGAAGAGGGGGCAGCTAATAGCAGATTTGCGTTTCAGAAAAGAGCCAACGCTAGCATGAGTACATAGGAATACTGCCCACTCTCTTCCTCCGGGAGACACCGATTACATCTGATACGCTAAAACCGTCTCCACGACTCCGGTCGCTCGGTGCCCATCAGCGAGGACACTGACAGGCACTCCTCGCTGCCTGCCTGCCGCTCCTACCCCGGCGCTGACACACATGGAAGCGGGGAGCGGGAGCCGGGCTGGGGCTCCTGCTCATCCTCCCTGCCACGGCAACAGCTCGGGCTGCGTGTGCGCCTTCCCAGCCCGGGGACCGGCGGAGCATCACAACCAACCACGCCAAGAAGCCGCCACAAGCTTTCAATTATACATTAAAAAAATAAATCCCGCAATTAAATATATATATCTATATATATCCTTTCGTCTGAGTGACCTGACTGGTATTGTCCACAACGACCTTATCGGGGGATGTTTTGTTGCAGCCGACACACACACACGCTCCGTGGACTCCGTGGGAGTCTCTCGATGCGGCCACAGCGGGTCTGGCACACAGGTACGCGGCACGTTTCCGTGAAGCCGCGTTTCCCTGGCAGGGCAGGAGCCCCTACAAGCCATCCCCACGGATTTTTCCAGCTCCCGCACCACCGCGTGCTCGGCCAAGCCCCGCCGCCAGAGCCCCCCTGCCGCCCCCGCCCGCGCCGCGGCGGAGCGCGGGGGGCTCGCAGGTAGAACAAAACCCCCGCGCCGGGGTCCCCCAACAGCGGCAGCGCCGTCAGGAGAGCCCCCCGGGCGCCATCGGGCTGGGGCCGGCACCGCAGGGCCGCAGGGCGGAGGGTGCGCGATGGGGGAGCGGGCCGGGGGTGCCGCGCCGCTGCCGCGCCGCCCGCGCCCACCCCGCCGCGCCTTTACCTTCGGAGAGCTCCAGCTCCAGCTCGGCCAGCCGGGCCCGCACCTCCAGCGGCAGGGACACGCTCTCCAGGCTGCGGTCCGCCATGCTCGCGCGGCGGGGACGGGCTCTCCCCTCCTCTGGCTGCCCGCTCTCCCCCTTTGTCCGCGGCTGGCGGGGCGCGGGAAGGCGGCGGGGCCGCGGCGGGTGGCTGAGTCCTCCCCGCGGTCTCAGCCGGGCATGCAGGGGGAGGCGGGCGGGCGGGCGGGCGGTCCGCGCGGGGGGACGGGGCGCGGAGGGAGGGAATGCGGAGGTTTCTCCTCTCCTCCCCTCTCCTCCTCCTCCTCCTTCGCCGCCTCCTTCAGCGGGGCCCCGCCATGGCTGCTCCCGCCGCCCGCCCGCGATCGCTCAGCATCGGCTCCTCGCCGCGCCCGGCCCACCCTCCCCGCCCGCCGCCGCCCGGCACCGCGGCGGCGGCTCCCGCTGGCCTCGGCCCGGCCCCGCTGTCCCCGCCCGGCTCGGGCTGGCGGCGGCGCTGGCGCTGCGGAGCCGCTGCCGCGACTGGGGCTGGCCGGGCTCTGCCGCTGTCACATCCACGTGACCGCGCGGCCCCGGCGCCGCCCGCAGGGGGCGCCACGCGCTGCTCGGGCCGCCCCGCCCGCCCCGCGCGTCCCGGGAGCGCCGCTGCGGGGCGGCGGGAGTGCGGGAGTGAGGAACGGGGAGTGCGGGAACGGGTGTGAGGGAACCAGGAGTGCGGGAACCGGGAGTGCGGGAACGGGAGTGAGGGAACGGGTGTGGGGGAACGGGGAGTGCGGGAACGGGAGTACGGGTGTGCGGGAACGGGTGTGCAGGAACGGGGAGTGTGGAACGGGTGTGCGGGGAGTGCGGATCGGGTGTGCGGGGAGTGCGGAGAGTGCGGGACCGGGGTGTGCGGGGAGTGCGGGACCGGGAGTGCGGGATCAGGAAGTGCGGGACCGGGGAGTGCGGGACCGGGGAGTGCGGAGAGTGTGGGACCGGGGTGTGCAGGGTGTGCGGGACCGGGGAGTGCGGGGTATGCGGGGCCGGGGTGTGTGAGGTGTGCAGAGTGTGCAGTGCTGGGGGCGTGCGGGGTCGCAGCGTGCGGGGCCAGGGTTGTGCGGGGCCGGGGCTCCGGCGGTGTGTGGAGTCGGGGGTGCAGGGCTTCGGTGCGGGGGGAGCGCGGGCAGGGCTGTTCTGGCTTTCACTCATGCCAGCTCCCAAGAGTGGGGTTGCATGTCCCCGTTGTGCCGAGGAAGGCAGGGAAGGAGTCATGTGCTCGACGCAGGAGGAAATTCGACTCTGAAATCCTGTGCCCCCTTTTTCTTACCCACCTGCCGAACAACTTCCAGCCTACCCCTATTTCCACTCCTATTCTCTGCATACAGCCCATGGAGGACTGCAGAGTGTCAGGTTAACAGTGGGACTCAATGATCTTAGGGGTCTTTCCCAACCAAAATTATTCTATTCTATTCTATTCTATTCTATTCCATTCCAAACAAGCCATGGCAATTCTGGTGGGTATATTACTAAACCATGGTTGCACATTGCCATGGAAGAGCAGTAATTTTAATATAAAGAACGAAATTGATACATGTACCAGCTGACACTGAGCCAGTATCTGGGGAACATGTTTAAAAGGACTGAGGACTCTTAATTACACCACTCCAACAAAAGAAGGAATGTTTTGAAAACATTTAATAAAACTACCTTTCAAATCAACAAATATATTCCACAAGGAGCAGCTTACTTTTTTCCTCTGTACATATTTTCTTTCTTTTTCTTTGTTTGGGCTGGGGGTTAGTAGTTTGGCTTGGATTTTGTGGGTTGTTTTAATCCCTCATAAGAAGGAAGGAGCAAGACACCACAGTACCTACGGTTTCAAAAATCCTTGGGAGTCCCAATGGTAGAACAGGTCTTTGTGCGACACAATGTTAGCAGAAAGGAAAAGTCATAATCATCCCCAGGTCAGCCTTGACTTAGCTTACTGTTCTAGTCAGGAAAAGAAAATGATGCAGGAATTTCTTGAAAAGATAAAGCTTAGACTTCAACTATACTAAACAAAGTAGTGTTTTATTACACTGTGGAAGGAAACCAAATTATGTAATGTTGCCAGCTGTGCTGTAGAGGCATTAGCACTGGAGTGATCCCTGCAGCATGTGCAGGGCTGGTGGTTTCTCGTGTTTTCACCGGTTACCAGCCCCAGACTGGAGAGCTGTTTACACCCAACCGTGGCCCATGCCAGCATCACTCCAGCCAGACCAGCAGCAGAACAGGTTGGGATACTTTGGTGAGTTTGCCTGCTGTAAACAAGGCTTGAGCACACACAGTGTCCCTTCATTTTATGGTGCTGCTGTTTGTTTTATTGTCATATATGTTGTTTTCTGGTAACCTCTCGTGGGTTTCTTTTCAATACAGTGAGGAGGAAACCCACCTGGCCAGTCTCCTTTGAGAAGGGCCATTGCTTTCAGCAGCATAGTGACACACATTATTTAGGGCTATAAAAATGCCTCTCCTCCAGCACTGTGCTGCCTAAGAGTAAGAAATTTTACCTTTTGTTGAGTACTGCATGTTTCAAATATAGACATTCAAAAAAATATCCAGGTTTTCTTTTTCATTACATCCAGATCTAAACAAAGAAAAGCAATTAAATCCAAATATGCTCCAGGATTCCTACCTGAGAATCTGAGTTTTGTTTGTTTGTTGTGTTAAGTGGGATGAAATAGACTGAAAGTATTGGCCTTCTGCAGAAGTGGCTTTTTCAAGTATGGTGGAGGCAGCCAAAAAGGAGGCAAGGGAAGGCTTTGTGGTGGTCCAGCTGCCCTCATCAAAGTGTATCTCTGAGTTGCAACTTTACTTCCCCAGTGCTGATACAATATTATTTAACTTGTTACCTGACCATTGCAGAGTCTGTACTGCTGGTGTTTACGCCACTTTCTGCATGCTTCCTTTCAGGAAGTTGTATGAAGGGACCTAAAGAGAAGTGGTTGAACACTCACATTGTGACTGAAATTTCTTGGCTCTTCCATGACAAGCCCAGGGTTTCAGCTGTTGGGTGCTTTGAAAGGAAGAGTAATCACTTGGGGTTGGATGTCATCCAGCAGAAGTGGGAATGGCTGAATTCAGCAAACACTCAGGGTGGTGTCCTTGGTCTTGGCTCCCGCGGAGGGCACTTGGGCCAGGCAGGGCCATCCCATCACCTGGGGCAAGGTGCAGACAGGGGCGAGTGATGTGGGAGCCTTGACATGGGGACATGCATGGGGCCATGGCACCCTCCTTTGGAAAGCCCATTTCTTCTCCTTGGGCTGATCTTGAGAGAAGACATTTCTTATTTATGCAAAGTGTCAGAGCTCAGACTCCAGGAGGGAAATCACAAGCATATAAATTTGCACAATAGTTTTGATGAAGCACTGGAATCGCAATGAAAAAGAAACAAGTCAGAACTTCTGACTAGCTGGTCTTTATTCATAGATCCTTTTAGGTTTATAGGTAAGAGGTTGTGACTTGGGAAAGTTCCAGACTCCAAGAAGAGCAGGATACTATTCGCATTTTGGATGCAGTGATTAATCAGCATGATCAGAAAGAAGTGTAGTTTTGCTTAACAGTACATGTGTAGCAGTCAAATCCTACTGGTGACTGTGGATCACCTTATGGTATTGATATCTGAGTGAAACCTCTGAAGGACCACGTAGAATTGACCTTGCTTAGGTAAAAATCTTTTTCCCAGCCCTCTCACAGCAAAAGATGTATCTACATTTGCAGAGATTTAGCCCAAAGCCAGGTCTATACTAGAAGACATTCACAGCATCTCAACTTTAGGAAAGGGACAAGGCACTAAAAATATTTAGGGAAAGGAAAAAGCTCTTGTGTAGAGACACTGTTAACTTAAAGCACCTAAAAGGATGTGTGTGTCTCCTGCACAGCCTAGCAAAAGCAAGAGGACTGTGTCTGTGAATGAACAGGTCAGCTTCTCTTCTGTCTGAGTGGGGAGGGGGAGTGGGAATTGGCCAATGTAACAAAAAAGTCAAAAGAGGAGGCATTCAAAGAAAAACAACCAAAATAATCAGCTGCCTGGAGGGACTGGGTTATAAGAGGAG
>QUSF01000003.1:8678545-8697753 GCA_003676055.1 Chloebia gouldiae
ACAACCAAAATAATCAGCTGCCTGGAGGGACTGGGTTATAAGAGGAGATTACACAAGCGCTTACTCAGTTTGTGAAACAACAGACAGAGATGGGCCAAACAGCTGCCCATGATAATTTGAAAGGCAGAAGCACCAGGGAAGTTGAAGTGGAGAGAAAAGCAGGGTAAAGAGGATATAACTGAGTAATGTAATGGAAATAAGAACAGCAGCTGAAACACGTATCGGGGAAAGCTTCCAGGGGATGAGCAGCATTAGACTTCAGAGGAGGCTCTCAAAGGAAATGGTGGAATCCCCATAATTTGAAACATTAAAGCCAGAGTAGACAAAGCAATAATGAATATGCTGTAGGAAATAATCCTACTGTGGGATGGGATGAATGTGTTTGTCTGGCATTGCTTATGCAAAGATGTACTACTTTTCTTTTTTTTCCTGTTGAGGTCAATTTATTTTTTCCCCTTCACCTCTCCACTTCCATTCCATCTATTTGCATCTGTCTGTTCATGTCTCACAAACAGATCATGAAATGTATTATTCTTTTGCTGTATCTACCACATATGTGTCTGGATGGCTCCCTGATGCCAACTGTAAATAGCAAAAGAATTCATTAGTTAGATAAATTAATCAAGTTTCCCATGAAAGGCATGCAAAGAAGAAGGGGACAGAGAAGAGACGGAGGAGAGAAGGGAAAGCAAAGAGAAAAGTAAGAGAGAAAGGAGAAAAGGAGAAAAGGAGAAAAAAAAGGAGAAAAGGAGAAGGGAAGCCGCTCAGCCTTTCTCATACATGGTTTTCATTCTCTGTTGTGCTACCTAAGCAAGTACCATATTCCATTTCTCCAAGCTGTTTAGACACCTGAGATCTCTTTAATTATGATGGGCACATGGCAGATGTCAATTGCTGCATATCTTGCTGCATTTGATTCTCTGTCTTAATGCTTTGAAATAATTTAGATGTCCCTCTCTTAATTCATTGTGGTTTATGAAAGTGAGTCCTAGGAAAGCCAAATGGATACCATGGATAGAGTGATCAATGTACAGGAAAGTGTGCAGCAAATCCTAGACAGCTGAGAGGAAACTTCATAATCTTCAGTGATTTTCTTCCTTTGCACCACTGCAGATGAGTTCTGGTGGTGGGAGAACTGCAAAGTTCCTCTCTTCTCCTGTCCCTGTGCCAGAGCTTACTGGCCTTGTAGCACAGCTGGCAGCAGGGAACATGAATTCATGCCTGAGCTCTTTCTGCACATAGTTTGGCATATTAGCTCACATGCTGATGAAACTGGATTTGACCTAAGATGCATAAAAGGGAATTTTCTTGGCTAAATGTGAGTACTGCACAGAAAAATTAAGGAAAAGGAAACCTTTTCCCTAAATATATCAGGTAGGTATGTCTTCCCTTAATATATCGGGTAGTTCTCTCTCTGTGTTGTATTTCCATTGTTCCTATAGGAGTTATTTGATTATTATACATTTAAAGTATTTTTACAATGGTATTTTGTGCATTTTAATGATTTTCATACATTGTTCTTTTTATTAAAAGCAGAAATCTAATAAAAAGCTTTCCTTGGCACAGTTTAAATTAACTTTGGTTTTAAAGTTAGTCCCACATAAGATGTGTTTATTAGGCTCCTGCAGTCTGGCAAAGTCTGTTTACACAAAATAAAGATCCTCCCCACTGCTGTGTTTGAGGTTGGAATTGATAACACATTTCAAAGTTCAGAGAATTTGAGGGTACTGGAATCTGGAGATAGGAAATGTCCTGATATTCTACAAGAATATTCTATAATAGAGTAGAAGATCCAAACACACACATGTGCACAACTGGTCTCTCACCCCACCTCAGGCCTCACAGGAATAATAGCTGTTCACCCTCTCATCAAAGTTTGAAGCATCAGTCATGCTTACAGTTTTTGGAAAAGTCATCAGCTTTTCTTCAACAAAATTTTTAAACTTTTTAGTAAATTTTTTAATCTATTGAAGTAGAAATGTGGAGTACAGGAGAGCAAATTTTCTTGAGTAAATTCCTTTACATTTTCTGTAAAGTTTTTTTTAAGGAAAACACTCATAGATTAAAAAGGAAATAGAAATTTTTAATAGCTTGCCCTCCAGTTATTTTTTAGCAACAGAAAGGCAGATTGGTGCTTTAAGATGTCATACAAAACTTTTGGCACATTGTAGAACCAATATAAGCAATATTCTGTATATAATATGCCTCTCTGAGCTGATTATCTTTACCTTATCTAAAGAACATGAAAATTACAACAGGTTAATGTTCAATTAATGTATAAAAATAGCTTTCAATAACCAGAAAATATACTGAGTTTTTCTTTCTACTGACATGGATAAACTCCTATTTGAACATGCCTTAATATTTTCATGGATTCACACAGTCAACAACAAATATCCTTAGAAGCATGAAATTATTCAGAAAATTAGGAAAAATTCTTATTTTTCTATTAAAAATAAAAGGATGTTTTAACCATTGACCATTTTGCCCAATTTCTACTACCTGAGATAGATTAAATCTATTTCAGTTTGATTATTATCACACAAAGTTAGAATTAAGATTGCTATCTAAAGTGATGGTGTGTTATAAAAATTCAAAACATTCCACTTTTGAATGTTTTTGATATTTTGGGTAATCCTAGAAGAGTTTCATGCTTTCTTGATAATAATCAGGATGATAAGTTACCCTTTGTTAGTGCAGAGTAACAGATGTACATCCAAAGAATTTCAGTATCTCTGTGACTTAAATATTAAGTGATCATAAAAAAAATGCACTGAGAGGAGTATATTTTTTCTTACTTGTTTTCCCAGCTGACATAGGAGCTAGTTTGTTAAGACTTGGAGCATTTATGCCAACAAGATGTAAAACCTGAATTATCAGTGACTTTTGGAAGCAAAAATGATGCCCATCTAACATACACTTTCATAATGTCTGCAGCACCACCTTTTCATTTTCAACATTTCCTTACTTGGCAACCAAAAAAAAAAAAAGCTTGAAAGCTTGAATTGTAGTCTGAGAAGTGTGCTATAATTATCTTTACAATCTGCTCCAATTACATACTGTCTTACATCTGACATCTACCATTAGCAATTTTGCACAAATGGCAGTAAACAGATGACAATTACTGATCTCACTACTTACCTGCATCATCTGATTTCTTCTGTCTTTCTGGCAGTAGAAAGCTTTTGCATTTCTGAGGCAGTAACTTTACATTTGAAAAAATACTGCTGTCATCTTCACTTTCACCATCACCATCCATGTAAGAATGTAACTCACCTAAATCCAGATAACTAGTACTCACTCTTAGCTCTTTATCACCTTTTAGTCTGTGCATCTAAGTGCTGGGAGCTGGTTCTGGATACTTGTTCCCAAAAAGCAATTACACATTTTGGTCAGCCTTCAGCAAACCCAGTGCAACCTCAGGGATGCCCTCTGAGAAGTCAACCCTCATTCCTCCCAGCTGTCCAGCAATCTTCGTTTCCTTCTGGCCAGGCTCTTCACCTGTGAGCAATTGCCATAGGCAAGCTGATTTTTATTTTTTTTAATTTTTATTTTTTTTTATAAAATTGTCTAATCTGATCCTGTCCTGAAACTCTTACATTTATTTTTCTTTAGAAGGAGCCATTTCTTCCTTCTAACATTACCATTTGGTTCTGACAGATGTCTTCAACATTTCCCTGTACTCAAGTTTGCAGAAGCATCTTCTGTATGAGCTGAAGTCTTTTAGGACTTGCTGAGACCTGGAGAACATTTGAAGAGAACTTTACTAAATCTTCTTCATAGAAATACTCATTCTGGAAGATCTGGCTTCCCATTGTCTTTCAAAACTTTATTCTGAAAAAAAACAATCTCACTGGCCATTTGCAAAAAAAAATCCTGACGGAGTTTAAATAGCAAGTGGTTGCTGTTAAATGGCCATTAATGCAACAGAAGCTTTCTCCCTTGCCAGAAGTTTTCTCTCTTGCATGATGTTTTCTTATTTGACTCATGAGTGCAAAACCCAGGATTTTGCACTAACTTGGTTCTGCAGGCAAAGACTCCAACCACATTCCCACTTGGTATTTAAGGGGCATGATTTATCACTGCCTCAGGGAGGCACAGAAGAGGAATTTCTTACTTGTGAATTTATGTCAATTTTTGTTAAATAATTACATGGAAGTCGAGTTCAGTTCTGGAAACAGGATTAACCAGCAGTTATTTTTCATTTCTGTGTGCTCTCTGCAGATGTTTAGGTCATTGATTTAGTCTTCACCTTGCTTATGCAGCAGATTAATGAATTATGGTTGGACTTGATGAACTTAAAGGTACTTTCTAGGCTAAATGGCTCTGATTCTATGAATTAATATGTATTTCTCAAATGAGAAATCAGGTCTCAGTGTCCCCTGATGTGTGAACAAATACACCCCATGGTGAGCACCACTGTGAGCAGCCACATCTGGCAGGAGAGTGGGACAAAATATCTGGGCAGGACCAGGGCAAGGCTCACCACAGTACTGATTTTCATTGTGCATGGACTTTTTTTTCTTTCCTTTCTAAGCTAAAAAGGTTAATGTTTGGCTATTTATTTGGCTGAGCCACCTTAAAGGCATGAGCTCAGTGGACCATTTTAATAACAGTAGACAGTGCTTCCTGCCCCCTCTTCTCTCTGGCCCTGGGAGCTATTCTTACCAGGAAATAATGAAAGTCCACAAACACGACATTACTGGCCTACAACCCCATGTCAGCAGCTCAGATTAATCATCTTTAAACTGTTTAACTTTCAGTGACAAGATTTATATTTGTATTTTAAATAGCCCGAGAAATTCAGGTCAGGATTGACAGCTGAGAACTTCAGTTCCAAAGTTTAATATTACTTATTTCTTCATCTTCTTAATGCTTTTAAGTACAGACACCTGTCCAAGGTCTGTTGGCTTCCAGAGGCATTGGAGCTAACAGTGAAATAATTTAATTTTTGGGGGTTATCATCCAGAGAACAGGATAACATCTAGCTGTGTAAAAAGAGAATAATATTTACCTATATCATCAGACATTGTGAGGACCACTTATTTAATAGTACTTGTGTGTTTCTCCAGGGAATGCCATGACTTCCACAGATACCACATTTATCTAACATTAAACATTTTTTAGCAATATAAGGAAGCAATTTTACTTAAGAACTGAGACAAGTCTTATGCATTAAAATGCCTCCAGTATTTCCTTCTGGTTTTAAGACTGTCCTTGAAATTTTACAAAAATGCCTTTTCACCACAATTAAGAGGGATAGGTTTTCACTTTCTGGGACTTAAATCTTGACTTTTAGAGAAAGCTGGAGAGCTTAGTATTCTCCAAACAGGGCAACCCTGCATTGCAAGAACAGGTCTCTATCACACACCTTGAACTTGCTTAATTCTCATTTCCTACTCTTTTTCTACTGTCTCTTGGTCTGATTTTAGCTGATCTGTTTACTGACCTTTAAAACCTCTCCTACATCACTTCAGAGGCAAGAGGAGGACTCTTGCCTTGCCTTGCAGTGTTATCACACGTATGGAGTGCTAAACTGCTGGAAGCACATGAGTACCTGACCTTGGGTTTGTCTGGGTACTAATGAGCAGGGAAAAAATACATGGGATGAAATTCAAACCTTTGTATATTTTTGGTACAAGTCTGTGTATGAATGTCTTTATTTTGATGAGAGGCCTTCAGATCACATGGGAAGAGATTACAGATTACTCCTAAGCAGTTTTAGCTAAAAATTATCTAAACCACTTTTGTTTCAAATTAGACTTAAGTTATATGAATCAGATTGCATCAGTTGGGAACAAATAAAAACAAAGCTGAAGTAAATGTGCCATTAATTCAAAGTCAGAATGGCTACACCTGTTTAATTGGTGTGACTGTCTGTAATAGGGAAGACTTAGTGTCATGAACTATTGAAATAATTTATTCAGATGTAATTCTGCCCAAGGGAAGATTCCAAGCAATTACTTCCTTTCCCTCAACCTTCTTTGTATAGAAAGTTTGTTAAATGTACTGATGCTCTGTCATTTTTTGTTATTGGTAAGAAAAACTTCTTCCCATTGGGTTGTGTCCTTGGTTTTCTTATGTGTAGTACCTCTGGAAAATAATAAAACAGTTTGTATTGCAGGAAAGAATTTGATTCACAGTTTTTTCAAGATTTCACCCCTCTCTGAGCTGCGATGTTGATTCAGCACAGGTGAGCTAACCCCAAATCTTCATACAATGTTTTCTGGGATTTCATTTGAAAAAATTCATGATGTGCCTATTTCACACACACAGGGAAGAGGACATTATTATGTCTTTAGCCAGAGTAGCCAGTTGCTATCATTGAGTGCATTTTCAGGATTAAAAAGCAGTTTATAAGTATTTGATATATTCTTTCATATAATGTTTTCATTTGGCTAAGACCTTGGTTTCTGAACACACCAGGGACAAACCTCCCAGATCCCCAGCTTCATCTTTCAGTTCTAAAGCCAGATGTCTCTGTCTTCACTGCCTCTCATAACCCACACTCCTCACATTCCCTTGTGCCCTGGGACCTCAGTCACCAAACTGGGGACTCTGCTCCTTGTGACTTTATTTCTGAATAGCTCCTCTCTGACCCAAAGCCTTGCAAGAGCACATCAGTCCCAGGGGCTTTTTTGTACCTCATGCTTGGCCTGGATGAGAGATCAGCCTGGGCTGTGACAAGTGGATATTCTGTCTCTGCAAGCAGGAGAGAGCCTGCAGGGATGGAGCCAGGAATGGTGATGAAGGAGGTGCTGCAGGTGGGTGAGGAGAGAGCTGCTGGCCCTTAGGCTCAGAGCAAGCAAGGGATGTGAAATGCTCCTTGCTCCTAGGAGCTGCTGGTTGCTCACTTTTCCAGGTAACATTAATGCCAAGACCTGGTGGCACGTGCTCACCCTTTGCCAGTGACCCCTGAATGGCTTTGCCAGTGACACCTCAATGGCTTTGCTGGTGACACCTCAATGGCTTTGCTGGTGACACCTCAATGGCTTTGCCAGCGACACCTCAATGGCTCGCCACCTGCCCCATTATTTCAGCTTTCTTCGGGTACCTAAAAGGATGGGCCAAAATTTTGTCCCTTTTCATGCTTATTTCTGTTACAGACAACCCCCTGTGTTGTCTTGTTTTTAAATGCCACAGGAAAAGCGTTCTTTTCATGTAGCTTGAAAGCATAAAATAGATGTTGCAAAATCAATCAGTGTTATTGTCTGTAATGGATACTTTTCAATAAAATTGCCTTCAGGTTTTTTGGTATGTTACAGTGTAACCATTCATGGACAATTTTTTTTTTTTAATTGGAAACTACTTGCAGTTTAGTGAAAGGGGTAATGCTGGGGCAAAATTGTGATGGATAAGTTCATGGAAAGGCATACATCAGAATAGAATACTCTATGTAATGCAGATATGATTTATTTTTTTAGGATATCACATAAAGGTTAAATTACCACTGCGAAAAAAGTAGCATTTAGAAACTCTGGAGTTCCTCTGCTATCAGTTCTATGATCAACTCAGAATTTTAAAACATTGCTTGTTATGTGGTTGAAGTGTGGAATTGACAGATAGATAGTTTTGCCTTTCCTTCAAAAATCTAGATTGTTATTATTATTGTTATTAGGAATGAAATTCTATAATGGCTTTTCTAATACAGGCTTAAATGATACTAATAAAGCAAAGTACTTAGTTCACTAACACATCAATAAACCATTAAAATAATCCATACATAATGCTAGTTCTAATTGGTAGTCTATTAGGAGCCTGAATTTTTCTTAGGGAGACAGAATACATACCTATGCTTTCAACTGGAGTTACATTGGTTGTGGAAAGATGTACTGGATGCCTACTGGGAATTTTGCTTGGTTTGGATTTGTGTCCTTTTTGTTCAAATACAAGATAAAAAATGTACAATGGTTTTTACTCTGTCTTTCTGTGGTAAATATGTATCAGAGTTGTAACATTTGGCTTTCCCTGATGGAGGACAAGAGAGAGAGACACCTTTTCACTTCCTTTGAACTGTAATGAAGGAGTGGGGGTTTCAGCCCTGCTCCTCCTCAGTGCCCAGTCCCCATAGCAAGGTCCTGCACCTCAGATCACCTGGGCTTGACCCACAGCCCTTCTTTCTGGGACAGAAACTGGGATCTCCTTCCTCTCCCCACCATCCATTTCAACAAAGTCTGCAGCACTCCAGTGTCTTTTTCTCCTCTGCCAAATTCAGCAGAAAGGGATAAAGGCAAGAAGTCATGTTTGTCTTTAAAAAAAATTGAATTGAAAAAGAAGGAGCTTAAGGGTATTTTTCTTTTTGTAGGTCACTTATAGTCAAAAAGCTAGAAGATTATATTCAATGCCAAAAAGGTTGATATGAGTAAAAGCTGCATGGAAAAATCCTGTATAGAATTATTTTTGTTGGAAGGCACCTTAAAGATCACCTAACACTTGGGCAGGGACACCTTCCAGTAGACAAGGTTACTCAAAGCCCCATCCAATCTGACCTTCATCTCATTGGTTTAAAATGTTCCCAAACTGTAGCCATTAATAGGCTTTCTAGTACTCATATGAATATTCAAAGACATTTTGTAGTCAAATCATGTTTTACAAGGCCACAGAGAAGAATACTTTACAGAGGTTTTGCATCAGATGTACATTAATCAGGACTTAGATATCTCAAGTTGAAATTACTTCAGAAAGACAGAATGTAGTTTTTAATGCAGAAGTATCTTTCAGATACATAGTGAGATGGTTTCTGTCTTTAATGAGTGTAAATTAAAGCATATCCAGTGAAGTTCATGTTAGGAGATAGCATAGGAGGTACAGAGTCAGGAAATGGGGATGCCACAACGGAGAATATGGAATGGAGCTCACCACAAACCTTAACACAGAGTTTATTTGGTATTTGGCCATGCCTCTTGGAAAAAGTGGATCTAGACTATTATTAAATAAGACTTTTTAAATACAAAAATCAAGCCATGCTTGGCAATATACAAAAGGTCAGGGAAGAAGACCTGAAACGTGCGTGCTCTTGCTGTTACTCTAGGTTAATTCTGAATGCACAGGAGCACCCAGCTAGCAAGTTACACACCTTTCTTTGGAGTACAAAATCCATGTATTGTCCAGTGAAAAGGTGATGACAGCTCTTGAGACACCCAGCACTGCATGTGTAACTTAGGAACAGTGTACCCTGACTGTGATTATATTTTGCCTTAATCACTTCATCAAAAGGGTGACTGGTTCAGTGCAGACAGAGGTAGAAATGCTTTGCTTTCTACTACCCCGATATTAAAATGCTGACACAATACTTTAAGTAATTAATACAAAAAAAAAAACCAAAAAAAAACCAAAAGAAACCACCTGGAGTATATTTAATGCCAACAGATTTAAGCAGTCTGGTTTCCAGGAATGCTGAGCTTTTCTGGATCCCATTATATCCACAACAAGATTCTGTATTCAGCACCACTACAGATCAAATCAACTTTTAAAGACCTTTGGAGATCCACTCAACAAAGCAACAGCACAGGGGCTGGCAGCCCCTCAGTGAACAGTGTCAGGTGCTCCTCTCTCTCCCAAAGCTGGAGCTGGAGGGTGCTTGTAGCACCTGATTTTCCTGAGCCTGAACCAGAAAAATGGTGAGTGTCCACCTAGCAGTGAAGGATGTAACTCCTGGCTGGACACACTACTGGCCATCAGCTGGGCCAGTGTCAGGGAGAACATGGTCACTCCTGCCAGCTTGCAAATCTGTTCTGCTCAATGTTTTACTTCACATTTGCCAGAGGGGAAGGACATGTACATGGTGAGGGGCAGTGCCTCAGGTGGTCTGTGATGACTCATTAAACTGGGGAAATTAAATTGTTTGCCTTTAACCTATGTTTTCTCCTTTCTGGTAGGTACATCTTTTGTTTTCTTTATGAAACCTGGATTCTAATTTATGTTCTTGATGCACAGAAATAACATCCACTTCTGAATGCATTTTGAAATGTGCCTCACGGGGTATAGCTTAGTGAACATGTGAAACAATTTTCCAACTCACTTTCAGCATGCAAGCTATATTTGCATCTGTACCATCTTGCATTAGTCCTACCCACACAGCAAGAAGTGCCTGAGTATTATAAATGATATTGCACAGAATTAACATGCAAAGCCCAGTAAAAGCAGGACCATGTTTCCTGGGCAGTGAGAAAACTCTACAACCCTTACACCCCATCAGATTTCTTTCAAGCAACTGGTTCTGGGGATGCTGGAATGACATTCAGATAACGTTCATCCTTCCTTCTTGTTTCTGGTTACATGAATTATTTTTTCTATGGGGTTCTTGAAGATTGCAGGCTATCAGGGAATTTTCCAGAGTGCTATGTATCCATCAGACATTCTGGGAGGTTTATGAGAACAGCAAAGCCTTGGTTTCCCATGTCATCCTCAATAGGATTGATAGTTATGGAATGCAGGTACTGGAGGACACTGGAAGCTGAGCATTGCAATTATAATTTCAAGCTAGCACAGCTGGAGAAAATAAATATCCTGCCAGAAAAAAGGTGTGGAAAAAACAATTGTGGAAAATATGGGAAAGCAAGCATGTGAATTTTCTTCATCATAAGGCTGGGAAAGATACTGCAATGGAAATATTTCTTTACTTAAGCTTGGCTTACAGCACTCATTTCCCCAGGATCAAGGCTTGGTGCTTCTATCTGTCCCTAGACCAATATGAAACACTGGGAAAGAGGTCCTGAATGCTCACTCTCAGTGATCAGACCACACAACTTGTGTTTTTAGCCTAATCTAGAATTCATAAAGATGGAAGATTTATTGAAGTGCTTTTAAATTCAGGCTAAGGTGTCTTTATGGACTTGGCCCCAGTGGAACTCGAATTGCATCTCCACCAGCCCAGCCCAGCCATGCTTGACACGTGGGTTAGAGTGAAACCCTTTGCTGGTGGAGCAGGTCTGCATGGATCACAAGCAGAAGCTCTCACCTCAGAGCCGGGGTGCAAGCTCTGTGTTGCCTGAGACATCTGAGCTGCTCTCTCTAGTGGTGGCTGGGTGCTCCAAGCAATGCAGCTCGGGATTGCTCTCCTCAGGGATGTTTCTGCCCACCAACAAAAGCTGATTTGATAGTTTTGGGTCTGTGTGGCTCAAGGCACAAAGTCTGTTTGATCCTTTTCCTGCTGAAGCTTCATCTTAGTGAGAGGACCAGGACACTTCTCTTGGGCCAAGCTGAAAGCAAAAGCAAATTATTATCCTATATCTGTATAACTGAGAGACCCCCAGCAAGAGACATGGCCATTTCATACAAATATTGCCAGTCCATGGTACAGGTCATTTTAATAACAGTTTGTCCTCTGTCTTCCTTCTCCTCTGTTGTTATTTTATTTTATAGCTCTTCTGTCTCCATCTCTGCTGTTTTCCATTCCTTTGTCTCTGACCACATTTCAATTACCTGTTCTGGAAAGAGACCCACCCCTTTGTGCTATCAGCAGTGGAAAATTTCAAGGTGATATTTTAGAAGGGAGTAACTAAACTCTGCATATAGCCCATTAATATCAATTATGGGCGTATTATGGGTGTCAGATCAATACCAATAGCAGTGCTATTGTTTAGAAGCTTGAATTAATGCCAT
Source organism: Chloebia gouldiae (assembly GCA_003676055.1). NCBI lineage: Eukaryota > Metazoa > Chordata > Aves > Passeriformes > Passeridae > Chloebia > Chloebia gouldiae. Next base: position 8,690,150 of record QUSF01000003.1, read on the forward strand.
TATACTGTCCACTCGGCTATGGGCATTTTCAGACACAATACACTATTTGCATTTTATTATAATGTATCTTTTCTGAAAATTCCCATCATGGTAGGGACATTGCCATGTCATAAGGCAACCATTCAGATAGATGATACAGAGTGCTGGGCTGACAGGAGCAGCCTGCAGTGGCACTGTTGTGACAAGGAGTGTCCTCGGGATGGATTTCTTGCTGCCATCTCCCTCCCTCCCCTGCCAGGTTTGCCAGATCCTTTCATGCACCAGCCTCTTCTTTGCTCTGTGCAGTTCCTGGCTTTTCTTACTGGTTTCTCTTGTGAAGCAAAGAGTGCCACCACCAGGGCAGGAAAAATTAACATGGGAAGAGAATTTGGGCTTAAAAAAATATATTACAAAAACACTTACTTAAGAAATAATAACTAATGCCCCTTGTTCCTCTTTTTCTTTCCAGGCTGTGTGTGCTCTGAGGTGCCTGGGGATCTCAGACTCACCAGTTCTGTCTCAGCAGTCAAAAGAGTTGGCACTCTGTTAACTGGGTGCCCAAAGGCATATTTTAAATAACCTCATCAGTCTGGATAATTCTTATTGGTTCCTTCTTCTCAGACCTGCCAGAATTTAAAAAAAGGAAAGATTCTCAGGAGACTTTCCCCAGCAAAACCAGGATAATATTATGGCCACTTACATAACTTTGCTGGTGAGTCTTATTTGAAATAGCCTACACAATTCCAGCTGGATCAGGGTAGTGGTGGCCAGCTTCAAGGAGATTTACGGACCTTCACTTGTTTAGTCTGGCAAGTGAAGGCTGAGAGCAGAGTGTGATCACTGCTAAATTCATTGTGGGGATAACATCAGAAAGGAGAAGAGCGATTCACACTTGGAGTGATGCTGGCACACTCTCAAATGGATATAAGCTGATCTTGAATATACTTGGCCTTGGTTTTAGAAGAAAGTACCTGCTACCCTGAAGCAGTGAAGCCTTTAATCAGAATTGTGTGGGCCAATAAAACCAAAGTTAGATTAAAAAATAGCACTATTCATTTTTGGAGACAGCTGTATGTTGTAGTGCTGCCATGGCAGGAAGGTCAATTCTGTGACCCAGAAGGATCTCTCAGACCTATTTCCACATTTCTCACAGCTTTTGTCAGAAAAATAAATTGATAACAATATTGACACTAAAATCACCCCTCATAGACAATCTTCAGTCTTCAGACTACTGAAATGAAAGGTGGGAGGTGGGAGGGATTTCATCTTTCATATTGCTATTGATTTACTATTTCAACTCATAACAGAGAATAGCATCAGTCTGCATTCAGTTCATACTTGAAAGCTGAAGTTTTTTCCTCTTCAAACAAAGAGATTAGAAATGATTTTGTTTAAAAAATGAAGCTCATATTCTGTAGATGTTCAAGGAGCTTTGATGGGAGTATGGGAGGGACTCCTGATTCATCAGTGATTGAACAAAAATGTATTTGAATAGGATATAATTCCTTCATTATAAAAGATAATAGACAAAGTAGGAATGCCAACAATAACATTTCTTCTTCACTTCTTAGTACTCAAAATATAGTGATGTTTCCCATTGAAATCTTGGATCTGACAAATAGCAGTATCAGCTTTGCATAAAGTTTTTCTTCTGAACTACTCCTGATGAGAATGGGATATATAGTTTTAAAGAGCCAGTCTCAGAGATTACAGTCTATCACTCTTCATATCATTTCTATTTAGGAATTTGATAAGGTTTTTTTTTTCCTGGAAGTCCAGATTTTCCCTTCCTCTTAATATATTTTTTGCTAAACATGATTTAAGGGTCAATTTAGGATAACAGACTCTTTAATTTTTCTCCTTTCATGCTACTTTAAGGGAGTCTGTAATTCAGTATTATAAGGAAAATATTCTAGAAAAACTTGTGATTGCAATTGCTTGATAATTTTATTTAATCTGCAGAAATATTGAGGCCTTTCATGGGGTGCTCCTCATCAATTTGTCCTTTTTAATACTGCATCCCATGAGTCAGGCCTTTATGTAATCCTATTTACCAAAGGCTGCAAAATCATTTATACAATGAGGAATGTAGTAGGTGCTCTCATTTGAAATCAAAATATTGAATTCCACATGTGGCTAGTGTAGCAGACTACATGGTTGAACTAAAGATACCCTTTGCAGTTCCGTCATCACATGCTAATTATTTCTTTTCCTATTTCTACATAGAAGACTGGAAGAAATAAGTTTTGTTGTGCTGTAATTCAAGGCAGATGATTATGAATTAACTCATACCAGTAAGGCTGATTTTTCACTGAAGGAAATGAGTATTGTTTGCCTCATCAGCTCATTTTTTTGAAACATTAATTATTAAACTTTGTCAGTCATATTCATAAGGGGACATCTGATACAGTTGCAGTCTCATACAGTTGCAAATGATAAGTTAGAAGCACCAGCTTTCCCCTGGATCAGTTTTATCTGAATGAGCACTGGTAAGTGTGCTGGCTAATTAGACAGCAATCAATTGAAGTTACAGCAAAAAAACTAAAAAAGGAATTTTATCAAGATGAATCCTGAGCAACCTTGTTTCCTGCTGCTTCACAAATCAAGCAAAAGCCCTTGACCCTGCCATGGGATGTAAGAATCTACACAGGTGAAATGTGAATGAAAGGGGTGAATCTGTGGCAGGGGCCTGTGCCTAACCTGCAGGAATTCTGTGTCCTGTGCTTCACCTGCAGTGATTCTGTGTCCTGTGCTGGAGCTACACTGCAGTCATGCATGAAGAATGTCAATCTGACCTCTGAAAAAGATAGAAATTCATAACAAGTTCACCTCCACCTGTGTGTTTTTACTTTTATTGTCGTGAGCCTTTCTACATCCTCACCTCTAAAGTAATCCCCCAAGTTTTACACCTGCAGCTTCCCAGTTACTCACTCACTAAAGGAAGACAGCTGATGCTCAGCAGGTACAAGGCCATCAAACCTTCAGAGCCCATCAGAAAACCTCTCCCATGCCAGTCTGGAGTGGCTTTGCACCACAGCAAAGTGTGTGTCTGCATTGCAATCGATAAAACACCAGCCCCAGGTCCTGCTTTCCTCTCTCCAGGCAGCTGCCGTGGGAATTGGTCTCTCTTTTCTCCAATGCTGCTCAGTGGCCATCTCCTCTTGCCTCTAACAGGGACAGATGCTGGGAAACAAACCTTAGGGACTTATGTGGTGCTGAGGCATTACCCACAGGCCCACATATATAAAGGTTCCTACAGAGGAACTTACATATGTAAAAGATAGTTTGTTTAAATGAAATAGAAAATGAAACCAGCCATTGTCAAAATGAATCCTGAACAGATTGATTTTGAAGTCTAATGCTGCTTCCCAGCACCAAGGTAGTGGCAAAGAAACTATTAATACTTTCAAAGACAAGATATGATGCAAAGTCTACATGGGAAGAAGGAGCAAAAACCAGCAAAAATGGACAGTCTGCAAAGAGCACAGAATCTGATCACTGTGCACATTCACTGGATCAAAGAAGAACTGATAACATATACGAAATCAGTGGGACATTTCCATAGTAATAGAAAGGAATTTAACCTATCACCTACATCCTGGGTGAATGCTCCATTCATTGTATTACTGGCTATAATGAGAACTACCACTTCTTTGAAAATATAAAAGCATATGTAAGAGTTTTCTTTTTGCAGTACTTAGTCCTCACTTTTTCTTGAAGTGGATTTAGGATTAAAAGGCAAAATAATCTGAGGAAAAGATTCAAATTACACCTTTATCTCACCTTAGTGTTGGTATTTCCTATTCTAGGTACCCAGGAGTCACCAGCTCCTACCTGTGGGTAGGAAACATCTTCAATCTGCTCATTGTCAAAAGCCAGGCACCACCAAACTCAGTGTGTTCACACCTCCTGTTTTAGCTATATATCTCAGATATTATGGCAGTGAACACAATGGGGAGACTAATGAGAAAATTTGCTATCTAATAATTAGTGTATAACTATCTCTTTTTTTAGAGCAGATTATGAACAGTTTTCAGTGCACAATGTATGTGCACTGAATCTATTCTTGCAATAGAGATAATGAACCATAAAACACCTGTCCACCACGTGAGCACTCTCCTCAACAAGCCATCAGAGCAAATCTATCAGCTGCTTAAGGTGATAGGAATATATCATGTCTGATATCTGATGGGCCATGGAACAAAGGATGAGCAAGTCCTGCACCAGGGTCTCTGCAGACAAAGCCACATGGATCACAGGTGCAGCTCTGGTTCTCCCCTGAAGGGAATAAGCTCTTTAATGGACTTTGCAACATTCATGACAAGCAATTATGTCCAGGTCCATGACATCAAATGCACAGACATGGCAGCACAGATCTTGGGGGCTGTCACAAATTGACACTAAATAAATTGTCCAGGACTCTGGCTTGGTAGAGCAGTTGCTTTCTTTGAAAGCAGTGTTTTTCCTCTGCAGCCTGGATTAGAACAGCAATGCAATTGCTTTCTGTTATGAGGATTAATTGACCCACTCAGTTACTTCGAGCCAGTGAAAGTTAAATGGGGACATAAAATCTGAGCATTACTCAGTTATTTAGAGCCTAACCAAGGACTCTTTCTTTTGTCTCACCTCATTCACTGTACCACCCTGCTGTCAAAACGTAACTCCACTTAAAATGATGACATGCCAGAACGTGTTCTGTATACAAATTATTAAAACAAAGTTGTTCAAGTTGCTCAAACATAGAAAAGAGAGGCAGTGTCAGAGCTACAAGTTTAAATGCAATAAGGCTGGTCTACCCACTTTCCAACTTAATTCCTAGAACAAATTTACTTAACATCCATCACTAATAAATCTGAATAGGAGCTATATGCTGGTACAACACGTGACTCTCATAGCTAGCAAAATGTGCCTCAGAAAGAGGTACCATCTTTTAAATGACTGGACAATCCTACAATCCTTTAAAGAAGTTTTAGTTAAGATTTTGTTTTGGGACCTTAAAACCAAATTAGAAGCTCAGCACCACAAGTTGTATTCCTCTTGCAGATTACTTGAGGTCATAAACCAAGACTGATATTAAAAGTGGAGATGGGACTGATACAGCTGGAATGAACCTATATATTTAAAAATATATCTATATCTATAAATATGTGTATATGGGAGATGGACATGAATGCTCATATAAGATATTGGAAGAATAATTTCTGTAGAAAAATCTACTTGAAACTACGGAAGGAGTAACATTTGCAGAAATGGTAAGAAACACTGCACTGGGAATTAGTTTTTCCTGTAGTACATAGGTTACTTTGATCTTCCATAGGAATATGAGACTGCAAGTTAGCCATAATTGCTTTGTCCCTTGTTTTTAACCTCATAGTTATTCTCAGCTTCCTCAGACTTTGAGAAAGTCATAAGAAAATAATATGTTCTCTCTTCAAATTAGAGTCAAGCAGCACATCTTGTGCCCTTCATGGCACTAGGAAGGGTTAAATCTGTCCTGTAGTTGAAGTGGAGGACAAATTGACCCAATAACCTACCACATTCCCTCTTTCCTTCTGTGTGGACTGGCAGGATTGTACCTTGGCACTGAGCTCCTTGCCTGTGTTTCTACATGCCTCCAGTCATGCTCAGAAAGAATCAAGTATAGATGTGACTTTCTGGAAGTCTTTAAAGAATCAGGAAGGGGTAAAACCAAAACCTGAGCTTGATCGGCCTCCTAACAGTGTGACTGAGCTCGTACTCTTTTATTCATTGAATAGGTATGGAAGCACACCCATAACATAAGGAAGCTTATTAATATGAGTAAATGTTCATTTTTTGTGAGTAAGGCTTTCAAAATCCTGTCTGATATTTTGATGCAAAATGAATTAGTGATATACCAATGGAGAAACGGAGCCACCTGCATCTCATGGTCAAGGCAGATGTACCATGGCACATCCAGAAATCAGTCCTATAGGCCAGTCCTAAATATAGACTGCAAGGTGGGGACAAAATTGAATAGTGAACATGCCTGGGGTAAACTGCAGTGAGAACCAGATCTTGTAAGCTGTGGTGAGAAAAAACCTCTCTGGTGGCATGTGCCTGGGAGATTGTGGGGGTTGGATGTGACATTGCACTTTCTTGGAAGCAGTTGGGATCTGATGAGGTTGGATCTAATTTAGACAACATTGAAAAGTCAAAACATCCAGCCTTAAGGCAGGCCCAGAAGACAGTCAAAGTGACCAAGTTGCGTTTCAACTGCTGTTTCACACATACAAACCACAGCAGACCATGCCATGGAGATCATGCAAATAAAAACAGTGAGTTGAGTAAAAATGATTGGAAGAAGATATTCCTGAGCCTCAGGATATCCCCTGCAATCTCAAGCCTCCAACTAGACACTGCAGTATAAGCCACAGGATGACGTAGCCCAGGGGTGGATTCAGCCCCTGGATGAGGGCAGGGATGTCCCTGGCTTGGTCTTGGAGATGGAGCATCACCAGTGTCCCAGGTGAGCATCAGTGCAGGTGGTGGGTTTCCAGGCTGGTGCTGAGCTGATGCCCTGCCGCAGTCACTGTGGGACACTGGCAGAAGCAAAAATACCTGTCTGGGCTCGGTGGTGGGCAGGAATTATTTTGTCTGTGTCACAGGTTGCTCTATATCTTTTAAGAGATCACAGCTCAACTCAGACTCATCCCACTGATGGGGCAAGACAGTTGGTGAAGAAGCAGTTCAGAAAGATGTGTCAAAGCCTGTTTCTAACAAACGGGATTCCTTTTCAGCTTGTAGCTTTACTTAGTCTGTCAGGGTATTTGTAATATTTTAGCACCTGTTTTGCTGAAAACAAGCTCTTTTTTAATATCAGAGTTTTATCCTTTTTTTCTATTTTTACAGAGCACAGTGTCTATCCATGCTGCTGTCCTGTAGAGATGCTCTCCCACCCAAGATAATTAACTGCTCATTAATAATGTTACAAACTGGCTGGAATTTGTCATTGACTTCCAAGGAGTTTATGACCAAACTGGCTAACTTTCCTTTGGTCATGGAAAGGGAGCAACATAAGAGACACGAGGAAGTTCAGCAGTGCTTTTGGTACTGCTTTAGCAGGGAGACATTCAGAACTTCATCCACTGTGCCAAACGGAGCTAACTGGAACCTTCATCTTCCTCATGTCCCTGTTAGATAAATTGCTGGGATCCATCCATCATGCATCCATCCATCCATCCATCCGTCCGTCCATCCTTCCATCCATCCATCCATCCATCCATCCATCCATCCATCCATCCATTGCACTATGACATGAAATAACTCATGCACTCACACTAAGATTAAAAGAGTAAAAGGAAGTAACTCTTATTTTTGACTTTGTAATATGTATAATTCTAAAAGTGGCAGTGGATTGGAGGATAAAATTGTTACTTCTCCAACCACACTGGTTAAACTTATAGTTCATTAATTGTCTCTTTTTGCAAAGAAGAATGCAAACCAATCATTATTTACATGAACAGTGTGAAAGAACTCTAGTAGACATATGTAAACATTAGAAAGTATAGAAAACTTTAGAAGGAACTTTAAAACTTTTAAAGGAACAGGGTGACATCCATCCATCCATCCATCCATCCATCCATCCATCCATCCATCCATCCATC
>QUSF01000003.1:8697763-8792133 GCA_003676055.1 Chloebia gouldiae
ATCCATCCATCCATCCATCCATCCATCCATCCATCCATCCATCCATCTCAATGGGATGGTGAGTGCTGGGGTGAGTGAGCCCAGCTTGTTGTTCTGGATATGAGCCCATGGCTGATCCATACTAAAAAAAGAAGGTCTTGTCTCCCTTTGGGATGAGCTGCAAAATAAAAGCCTGAATTCAGTTTTTGATAGGTATTGGTCACTTCAGAGGTCTCTGTCTATTCCCACTGAGGGTTGTATGAGTCCTCTAGCCCATTGTCTGCCATGGAGAAAAAGCCAGGGTCAGCACCTCTCCAAAAGTGAGACACAGCAACTCCAGGAGGAAATAACAGGACTGATCCTCTTCCTCTGTTGAACATCCCAGTCACTTCAGTAGCTTGTCCTGAACTTCGGGAAAACACCTGAGCCACTGCAGAAACCTCCACCAAATGATCTCCCAGCTTTCCTCACTTCCTCACCTCTCCTTTACCCAGCAGTACTGACCAGGGTCTCCAGTTTTCTGCAGTTACTCAGCTGTGCCTGTGTGGGAAATGTAGCTGCACCCTTGAGGAGGCTGAAAAACAAAGTGTAACCTGGAAAGTCTGGGAAAGATGTTTGTTTTTTTTTTTTTTCTGCAAAAGGGGCCACAAAGCAATTCACAGTTTTCAAGGTGGTTACGTGGGATGGGAGCTACAAAGTGATCTCAAGGCATCAAGTAGAATTCCCTTCCATTTCTGGCTGTGCCATAAATCCCTCATAGTAAATAAAGGCTTTTGTGCATACCAGGTGTCCTGATGGCAGAACCAAGGCATGCAGACAAAAAAGAAGCACTGGTTAAGCTGTGCTTTCTGGGCATCAGATGGTTTTGTTCAGAATTCCAGCTAAGGGGAGGATGATCTTCTACCTAAAGTATTCCGAGAGATTCAGTCAAGCCCTGGCTCTTTCACAGGGAGCTGTGGGGATGCATTTGTAATCTGGTGGGAGGCTGAGCTGAAGGCCATATATGTAGATGAAGAGAAGCTGAAGAGAGAAGATTTTTTGATTTATCCCTGCTGGCTCAGACATAAATCTTAACCCTTCCAGCGTTAGCCCTCATAAACACAGAACAGTACCTCTGTGGGAGCCCAGGAACCTCGGCGCCTGCCATCAGCTGTCTTTCCTGGCTGTTTGCACAAAGCACAAAGCTGATGGCAGACAAATCTGTGCAAACAAACAGAGGCTGCATAACTGTATCCCAGGATGGGACAAAATCCCCAAAGCTCACAGTCATTTCCTAGAGAAAGCTGGATGCATTTACAGGCTGCAGTCCTGGAGGAGGCTGGATTAATGGCAGGGAGGTGCCCTAGGCAGCCCTGCCCTGGCTGCCAGCTCTGTCTCATCACCAGAGGATGCACAGGTTTGTGGGGCCTGGGCAGGGTTTCCTGGTGCTGCTGTGCACAGAGAGACCAGGACAGGGCACTTGGCAGGAGGATGGAAGGAGAGGAAGCTCCCGAACTCAGAGGGCTGCAGGGAAAAGCAGCTGTGCTCCCCCTGTGAGCTGGAAACAGGCTGGGGGAAAAGTGGTGGGGCAGTGTGGCTCTTAGGATCCCTTCCACTGGGGCAGAAGGAAAATGCACCTTTCATTTGCCCTCCTACGCTGTCCGTCCCTGGAGGCTGCAGGTGCTGTGGTGGCCACAGGGCACCTGAATGGGGCATTTTGGAAATGAGTAGAGGAAGGACCAAAGAAGGATGTAGCCACAATGACATTTCTGCTGAAGCAGCTGAGACCCCACCACTGAGCCTCCTCCCAAGTGAGGCCAAGGCTTCATTCTCAGCTGTCAGAGAAGCTTCACTGCAGCCCCTGAGCCACAGAAAGGTCACCCAGCCCACCACAAAATCCTTTGTCTACCGAGAACAATTTTTGAGACAAGCAAACCTCACAACTGCTTTCAAAACTCTGTTGTTTCCTTGATTATGTCTCTCCAGGTCAGCCAGGGGGACCAGTGGGGTCCTGGTACGAGCTGCATTGCAGCACCTTGTTCTTCCCTCACCAGGGTCAGATGATGCCTGCCAGGCTCTTCTTTGCTGTGTGCACACATACAGAGGTGGAAAACTAGTGGACAATTACTTTTCCTGGAAAATGGTGCTGAGCATCACTTACCAGAAGCCCAGAAAACCTTCCACATCCCACAGGGCCCCCACAACCAGGAGGTCAGTGTGGAAGGAAGGGTGGCCTGCAGAAAAAGCTTGTCCCAGTGCCATAATTTTCTTAACTCACCTTGTAGTGAAGAAAATGAATGCAATAAGTTTGGTAATAGAAAATATAGAAAGGACATTCCTATATTGTTCAAGTTATTGTTACACATGCTTTAGGACATGGACATTTTTTCTTTTAAAGTAGAGGAGACAGTCCAACACTTTGAAAACACAGACATTATAGATAAAAGTTGTTTATAAAAATCATAAATCATCTTATTTTAAACAACGGTTGCACAGAAGTATTCTACCATGGGTCAGCTTCCTGCAATCAAAAACTTTACTGAGAAACTGGGTTTAATTTCCTCTGCACTGCCATTTTTTTATGTGATGCTGAACAGCTTTCTTAATTGCTCTACATCTCGGTTTCCCATTCATAAATAATTGTACTTCCTTTCCTGTAGACTTTTTTCTTAACTTTAAATTGCATTTGAAAAAAAACTACTCAGTATGCAAAACCTGTGTACTGCAATGTTGAGAAATTAATGCTGTATTAAAATTGTCTTTATTCTCCTTCTTGAACTCCATTTTGGACTGTCCCTGAGGCACAAGTGAACTGACAATTAAATTCTGTAGCATGATGCAGAGAGGGGACAGAATTAAGGTTGCACACTAATCACCCCTTTCTTTCATCTCTGATGCATGACTTTGAAGCTTAAATAGAATTCTTTTAATGTATTGCTAAGTGTCTTTCTTTTACTGTATTGCTAAGTGTATTTCTGTGTAATTTTTAAAAAAGAGGTAAAAACTGTATTATTTTCTGTCTGCTCTTGCATTTTTGTGTGTGCATTTATGATACAGTGCTCCAAGTGAGGGCACGCTGACTCCTGGGCACTGCCACCACCTCGGCCAGGTCTGGTCACACCACATGGTGCTTGTGCAGAGCTGCTGACAGAATGAGGGTCACACACCCAGACAGGATGAAAGGGGAGGATTCACAGAATGACCAGGTTGGAAGAGACCTTGCACATCATCAAGTGCAGCCCATAACACCTCAATTAAACCCTGGCACCCAGTGTCATATCCAGTCTTTTCTTACACACATCCAGGGATGGTGACTCCACCACCTCCCTGGGCAGGCCATTCCAGAACTTTATCACCCTTTCTGTAAAAACCTTTTTTCTAATATCCAACTTATATTTCCTTGATGCAGCTTGAGACTGTGTCCTCTGGTCCTGTTGATGCTGCCTGGAGAAAGAGACCAACCCCACCTGACCACAGACACCTTTCAGGGAGTTGTAGAGTGACAAGGTCACCCCTGAGTCTCCTTTTCTCCAGGGTAAACAGCCCCAGCTCCCTCAGTCATTCCTCACAGGGTTTGTGTTCCAAGCCCCTCACCAGCCTTGGTGCCTCCTCTGGATGTGCTCAAGCATCTCAATGTCCTTCCCAAACTGCGGGGCCAGAACTGGACACAGCACTCGAGGTGTGTCCAGTGCCAAGTACAGGGGAAGGATGAGCTCCCTGCTCCTGCTGGCCACACCATTCCTGATTGAAGAACCCAAGTCTCTCTTTCCATGTTTCCCCAACACCCTGTCCAGCCAGAGCTGGTTTCAGACCTGGAAGGGACTCCCAGGGCAGCTCACCCTGACCCACCCCAGCTCACGCTCGCTCTCACAGCTTGGAGGCTCCGGCCGTGCTCTTGCTGGACGAGCTTGTCCCATCCAGGGGTCTGGAGCTGCCCCTCCCAGCACTCCCAGCCCTACTCTGTAGACTTGGTTTGGGGCACAAGAACAGTCAGGATCAATTTGTCTGGAAATACATTACTAACTTTTTCCAGGAGAAGCATGAAAAGACAGAGGAGAAATTGCCGTTTTCAAAATTCATAACTCAGCAAAATCTAGGTGAATTCTTGTGGAAAAAGAAAATGCATTTCCATAGCTCCAGGGATTCCTTCTGCAACATTTCAAAGGCTGGCTGCAAACACTAGCAGTGCAGAACCTCTCAGTGACAGAAAGTATTAAATGGTCCAAACAGATGGGTTAGTATTAACAGAGGTGGCAATAACACAGTGCTGCACAGTCTGTTTGGTGATGCTGGGATCAGTTCCCAGGCCAGCAGAAGATTGCTGTGGCTCCTTGGGCTTTGTGTCTGGGTGTCTCTGGGTGTCTGTGTGCTGCTGTGGGTGTCCCCTCTGCTTCAGCTCAGTCTGCTGTGGAAACCAGGGCACAGTGAGGTGTGTTGGCCTGCTGTGTTTCCCTAGGGAGGGCTGGTAGCTCCTGCTGCAGGGGAAAAAAATACTCACTGAGTCTGCAAAGTATGGGTGAGTGTAGCGTTATGGGTGGGTTTTGTGATTTATTTTGTTTCCATTTAGTATAAGAAGTTCCTTGTACAGCAAATACCTATCCTGCCTGTGTTGTTTGGATTTCTTGGCAGAGATGTCGCATTGGTATCAAAAGGTAAGATGACAAGAAGGATTGAAAGCCTGCTAGTAACATCATCCAATGGCAAGAGCATCACAGCCTGCCCAGGAGATTGTAGGACTCATATGGTGACCAAACTCCTGACAAATGGGGAGACGTGGTCTTTCCACCAATGGTCTGAGCAGGAACTGTAAGGAGGGTGCAGCTGGGATGGCTCCTGTTTTCTCACAATTAAAATGGAAGAAATAATAAATTCTAAAGAGCTGATTAGAGAGAGGAAAACAAGTGAAAAAATTAACAGATTGAGTAGGATGGGGCATTTAGACTCCTGGAGGTGTCAGGTTCAGGAAACACAGAACAAGTGTTTACCATGTTACACTGGTCAATTCAAACAGATCCAAGGGACATGGTCATTTTTCTGGGTGCCAGTCCTCCTCTTTCATATTTTCAGATGCTTTCTGAATCTATTTGGAATTTAAAAGAGATGGGTTTGTCTGGGATGGACTAAGTTTTATTCAAAGTAGCAAAGTGGGGCTATGTTTTGGATTTGTGCTGGGAACAGTGCTGACAGCTCAGGGATGTTTTAGTTACTGCTGAGCAGGGCTTACACAGAGCCAAGGCCTTTTCTGCTTCTTGCACTGCCCCACCAGTGAGGAGTCTGGGGGTGCACAAGGAGCTGGAAGGGGACACAGCCACGACAGCTGACCCAGGGGTGTCCCACAGGGTATGGCACCATGCTCAGTAACAGCTGAGGGAAGATGGAAGAAGGGGGGATTCTTGGAGTGATTGTGTTTGCATTCCCAAGTCACCACCACAGGTGATGGAGCCCTGCTGTCCTGGACATGGTTGAACTGGCAAGGGGAAGAGATGAGTGAATTCCTTGGTTTGTTTTGCTTGTGTGTGCAACTTCTGCTTTGCTTGCTAAACTTTCTTTATCTCAACCTATGAGTTTTCTCACTTGTATGCCTCTGCTTCTCTCCCCCATCCCACTGGGGCTGGTGAATGAGATGTGTGGGATGTAACTGCCAGCTGGGGTTAATCCACAATATTATGTCATTCCAAGATCAGTTTGTTTCCCTATGTGGCTTCTGTGGTGGTGGTTTCATGTTAAAACATGGCCTTCCCTGTACACTAGTAAAAATCCAAACCTGAGGCTATTAACCCTCAGAGAGAGGGAGAGCAATGGTTGTTCATGGCTCTGGACATAAAAGTTCACAGACCTCATCATGTAGAAAATGAAGGAGGACAGAAAAGAAAACTTGCTAAATTTGAAGCCCATAAATCCAGAGTTATTTGCCAGCTGTATAATTTTCCTAGCCCTGTCTTTTTTTGATGTCTGAAGAGAAAGAGTTTTCAGCATTTACTGCTGACCCCAAACTTGCCACCTTCAGAGCAGTTTTCTTGGGGATGAGAATGGCTGCAATATTTTGGCCAGGCCAGGGGCAGCATGAAGCCCCAAGGCCCTTGGGTGGAGTGTGATTGCAGGAAAGGTTCCCATAGTCCCTGGCCATGACAGGGCAGAGCTGTGCAAACCACTCCAGGATTTACCAGAAGCCTACCCAGGAATTCAAGGTGAGACAACGCTTCTCTCAATTCACATGCAACACTTAAAGGCTCCAAACTCCTGTCAAGAAAGGCTTAAAAATCTTCAGAAAAAAACAGAAGGTGAGTGGGAACAGGCTTTCCTCCTTGCCCCTGACTGAATAAACTGGGAGTTGCAAAAAGAAATGGTTGGTGGAACTTCCTTTGTATCTTGCCAGTGAGTTCACAAGGGCCCAGATCCATTCTATTGACTTCTTCTTGCTGAAAGGTAAGCACAAGCCCTTATCAGTGGGTAAACATACTGCACCCAGGAACTGGTTGACCATGCTTGTAACAAAGGATGTAGTAAACTCACATATTGGATTATTTGCAAATTGCAGCAGTGAAACTAATCTAACCTTTCAGCGGCTCTTTTAAGTGGTATTATTATTAGCCCTTGTTCAGAGGATGGCAGGCAGGCAGCCAGTAAAGCACTTAGAGTTTGCCATCATCCATCTGTTCCTCTATAGATTTGAAGATTGTAGGAATTTTCCTTTTTAGGATTTGGAATATGATTAGCAGACCACTTGCCACGTTGCTATACAAGTGTGTCTGTGTGCTTCAGGCAGAAGTATGTGACAGGTATTTTATCAATGAGGGACTCTCAACTGAACAGTATTTCCATTCATGCCTCTGTTTGTTTATTTGTGTAGTAAAACTACCCCTGGTGTTCTCAAAACATACATCAGGATTAGAAACATTTTGTGTTGCAACAAGAGAGTTATCTGAGCAGATGCCAATAACCTTCCAGCTCCTCAGGAAATTAAGCATAAAATTAAAAGGCCTGATTTTTAAATACTTGAATGACATGGATTTTTTTTTTCTTAGTTGTCACAGCTATAATAGCAAGAACAGCTAGTGGAACAGTGTCTGTTTTCCTAGGTAAATTAGAGTCAGGGATTAGTATGATGGGATGCAGAGACAAGAAAAATTTAACCTGTGTCCCTAGACCTATGCCTAGTCCAAGTAGTCAGATTATTCTGCTTTTCCTGTGATTTTCAAAATACAGCCTGCTCAGCACTAGCCTGGCAGAACTTATTGCAGTGCTGACATTAATGTGTCTGAGAGCACTGAGGGCAGTTCAGCCTTTCTGGTGAGGCACTGGAAGCAGAGGAATGTGATTTACAGTGGACCTCAGTTCACAGGGAGGATTCAATAAGGTAATTTCTTCCTTGAAATCCTTCAGGGTTCCCCATTCACTATTACGTAAGTATGGACAAGATCAAACATGTAATTATGTCCAGTTATGTTAATATACAAGAATTTTTCTCTTTCCAGCAGTCTTTCAACACCATAGCTTTTACCTGGACTCCCAAAAGGCCTTGCAAAGCTCCTGGGTTTCACCTGCTCTGCTCTGCTGCTCCTAGTCCCAAAAGGTGCATTTCCAAAAGGTATTGTTTTCCATTTGCTCTCTGATGAGCTAGGGAAGGGCTGGGAACATTGTGTCTCCCAGGAAGCTTATAATATTCCTAGCAATATCTCTGAAATGGTCTGTGTGCCAGAAAGCTGGATTCTCTCCCTCTAAGAGGGAACTTGACCTGTGGGGAGGTGAACTGTATGAATATACCCCTAATTCCTGTGCAGCCTGATCCACCCACATAACATTCTGATGACCAGAGCACCAAATGTGGATTTTGGTTTGTGGATCTTGGTTTGTGGATCTTGTGATCTTGCAGCTGCATCTGGTGGGGCAGTGAGTCCAATCAAGAGGCAACTCTTGCTCTAAGGATACAACACAATTTTCTAACTCAGATTAGGAAACGGCAGGATTTATCCAGCACAAATGTTTTCTTAGAGACCCAGATCTGTAGGCTGTAAATAGTTTGGTTCTGCCATGAAATGCATTCATGGACAGGGGGACAAAATGATACTTCCTTACAATTTCTGCCTTGTGGACGGGGACAGCTCCTGTAGAGTAGATAGTACCTGTGAGAAGGGCAGCTGGCAAGGTCAGAATTCAGGCATGGGGCCAGGTGAGATGCCAGCTGCCTGCTGCCACCAGCCCTGGTGGGTCACCCCGGCAGGACGCGCGTCCCTCCACGAAGCCTTTCTGCGCAGCGCTGCCGGCGCCGCTGCTCCCACCACGCTCCGTCTGCCAGCCCAGAGCCCTCCCCAGTCACGTTGGGAGTGAGTGTGTGCTGACTGAACACACCACCAAGCCTTTGAAAGCCCCTTTTTTGGGCCTTTCACGGGCAAAATCCGTCGCCTAATATTTCCTTGTGGTTTTTGGTGAGGTTTGAGTTGGCGGAGGCTGCGGGGCACGGAGTGCTGTGATCTGAGGGCAGTCCTGCAGACTGGTCGGTGTTGCTTTAGTACATGCACAGACCAGTGTGTGAGAAACACAGAAACTGGGGGGAAAGAGTTGAAATCGATGGCTTTGAAAGCATTGAAGCATGTGTTCAACTCCTATGGACTCCAAGGGGCTGTAAGGATCTGCTGAATAGGGCTTCTGACTGGAGTAAATATACTCAGATTAAACTTGGACAGAGGAATAACAAACTCTTCCAGGTTCAAAAAGTGCATCTTGAGGCTCATAAAAATGGTTTTCCCCAAGGCTCCTCTGAACATCTGCAGTCAGTGCTGCACAATACAATCTGTCCAAATCCTTTCCTTGAATATAAATGTATTTTTATCTGGGAGAAAGTCCCCTTCACCAGGGAGGACCCCTCTCAGCAGGGCTTCACATCCCTCCATTTGAGTAGCCTCCCTTCCCACAGCATGGACCCTCTGGCATCGAGGAAGAGCAGCCTCACACTGTTTTTTAGCAGGCTCTAAAAAACAGGCATCCCATTGCTGGTTCCCAACACCACTGTTACACACACTGGAAAATCTATGAGTATTTAAAGGTAGTAGTCATATCATTTTTCCTTTGTGTCCTTTGTGTCTGGAGAAGACAAAAGGAAAGGAGAATAAAAGCTTTCACAAACACTGGTGGCAATAGGTCCCCTGCTTGAAATACATGGGCAGAGACATGTGTTTTGTTCTCTGGTTTTCAGAGTTCTTTTCAGCAAGTATTGAGCACCCCTAGCTTTCAAATCAAGTTTCTCTGAAGACTTCTCAAATTGGTTGTCCAGACATACTAACCATTTTTTTCTGGAGCATTTAAGATGTGAAACTCAGGCAGGCTGTTCTTTCTCTATATAAAAACTGAAAGAACATGAGGAATAGGGGGGAAAAAAAGAAACTATTTTGCATAGGAAAAAAGCAGTTAGCAACCATGCTTAAGAAAATTGCAGAATCTAAAAAGAATAAATAACTTCACAAAGAAAGGCATTTTCACAGTACCTGCTAAGATATCCAAACTGCAGCATAGGCAATTAACAAAGACAAAGATATTACAATAGGTGTAAGTCTGGTTTTAAAACTATGTAGATGTGGCATTAACAAAAAAACCAAAGGTCAGTTGAAGTTAACTCTAACAATATTTGGTGTCCAGGCTATGTTTAGAAAACATTATTTTCTGGCATTTTTATTTTCAACAGGGCTTTGACTGAGATGTGTCAGATATAGGAAGGGAGCACTGAACATGTGAAGACTTTCTTTACTAAATTATTTAGTGCTCATGAAAGGTGCCAGATGGAGAGCCTTGGGGACTGAAGCCTTCTTTTCTTCTGCAAAACTGCCTTAGAATAAGAAGTGATAAATTTACCAAGCTCCTGTTACAGGCAGCTCCTGTGATTGCCTGAGTCCTGTCCTGGAGCTCGTGACCCCGAGGGGGACAGGTTTGCCTTGCCAGCCTTCCCTGGGTGTTCCTGGTGGGAAGTGCCACGAGGGTGACACACACTGTGTGAGACAAGGCAGGGACCCAGCTCTCCCTCAGCTGGCTGGGCTGCTGTTTGCTCATCCTTCAGATGTTCTGCTGGCAGGTGGGTTTGACAGTCCAGTGATAAGTACAAAAGAAAATTTCTTCTTGACAGGGGTGGGCCCCGATGATCCTGTAAGTAATGAGCCATCCAGTCTTCTGAAACACTACAGAGTTGTTGAGCCAAGACAGTGTTAATGTAAAATGCTTTGCAGATTAATAAGATGATGGATCTCTGTGCATATAGTCAAACATATAACAAAAAATTATATGGCGAACAAAAAAAAAGACTAAAGAAGCCCATAGCTTCCTTACGCCAAGGCACAAACAGGTAAAAATTCTCTTTATGAATTTTTGTTCCAAGACAGAAGGCAAATTTGTTCAGTTTGAGGTGAGTTCATTACCACAAGTGCTGCAAAAGTCTGAACTGCAGCCACTCACCAAGATGTAATTCACTGCTGTGAATGGCAACCTGACATCTCAAAAGTGCTCTGAGTCCACCTAAAACAAACGTTGCTCTCTTCAAGCCAGAGTGGGATCACACCAGCTGGTGAACAAAGGACTGTACAAACAGGGAAGGACAAAATTTAGAAGTGCTGACAAAACTCTCATCATAACTTAGGGCTGTAAAAAAGGAATAAGTGATAAGGAGTCCCCAGTCCACAAAAGGTGTGTCCATGACTCATATATGGGATTATGCCCGGGGGTGTAAGAGGAGTTTCCTTCTCTATCAGAAGAAACCTGATTGCAGAAACAACCTTCAGGTGCCAGGAAGGTGCTTGTAGGAAAGCACATGAGCTGCCCAGTGCTGTCTGATCGTAGACCTGTCAGGTGTAGGTAAAAGCTTGGTCAGTTGCCTCTGTCAGAGGCCACAAAAAGGGAGGAGGGCTGTGTGTGCCAGCAGGCTCCATGCCAGACTACAAGTAATAAAAGGAGTTTCTGCAGGCCCTGGGGAGGGAATGTGTAGAGGGTCTGGCTCTGATGCAATCCAGACCTTGTCTGTGCTCTTCCAGGAGAAGTTTCAGGACACCTGCAAGACAAATCTTGCTGGACTGTAACTCCAGACCATTCCTCAGGAGACTGGCTGGTGCACCTCAGGCTGGCTTCTGGCTCTGAACCACAGTGTGGGTGAATGGGACCAGCTCTGCTCTCAAGGACAAGGTGAGGAAGAGGCAAGAGTTTGGCTGTCCTGCCTCTGAGCACAGGAAGAGCCAGCTGTGGAGAAGGAAGCACTGGGAGAGGATGGTATGAGGGAGGGGGGAGCCATCTTCCAGATGTTCACAGACCTGAAACACCAGCCAGCTCCAAGGAAGCAAGCCCCAGAGGGCTTTTTTCACAGCAGCTCTGAATGGATGATCCCAAAGAGACCCAGGCAGTTGGATACATCATTTTGTGGATCTGAGCCATGATACATGATATCTTAACTGAATGAAATTACACCCTGAGGCCTGAGAATTAAAAAAAAAGAGAAGTCTCCCTGAATGCTTTTGGTAGCTTTCCACTCCACTCTGCCCATGTCTTGTCTAGGAGAGCCCCAGAATGGACACTGGTGCAGTTTCTCAAGTCCTGCATGGAAAAGAAGGGTTATATTCATAGCTACAGTTAATACTGAGTTTTCTGAGGAATGACTATTGTTAGAAAACCCTAGAACCCACTGAAGACAGAACTGTGGGTCTCCAAGATTCCTGTCTCTGCAGTGTGACATGACTCAAACTTGGTCATCAGAAACTGTGTACAAAGAGGAAAAAGGGAAAAAATCCCTTTTTTCCCAAACAAAACAACAACAACCAAACAAAAAACCAAAAACCCCCAAAACACAAACAAGCAAACAAAAAAACAAAAACACAAACAACACAAGCAGGAGGCTGTGGAGGTGAGGTGGTGATTTGGTGCTGTGAAAGGTGCTGCAGAAGCTCAGTGCCAGTAAAGCACTTCCCATGGGAGGCTGGAAGTGTGAGAGCCAAAGCACCTCTAGTACAGAACCAGCAGAGCTGCAGGGCTCAGAGTCCAGTGGAGCAGGCAGGGATGTCAGCAAGAGCCAGGCTGCCAAGCACAGCTTCAATGCAATATCAAAACCTTCAGCACAAGATTCCCAGCAAATACAAAGGAATGTGGCAAGTAATCTCCTATCACAGAAACATCTAAGATTTGAATTAACCTCCCTAGTCCTTAAATTTCGTTGCTTCACATGGGGCTAGTGTGTCTCAGGTTAATTGTGTGGACCTCTGATAATTGGCCCAAATATAGCACAAAGAGATTTTCATGCTAAGCCAACATCAATAATGTGCATCAAAGGCTGCCCTGAATTCTCCCCCTTGGTTGCTCAGTCATCTTTGATCTTAAAAATGAAAAGAGTAAGGGATTTTGTTGTTATTTTTATTCCTTCTCTTCCATCACAGGATTGGGGTTACTGAAAATATAAACAGAGAAAAGGTGGCAAAACATTAAAAAAAATTGTAAAGACAAGCAGGGGTGATGAAATGAAGTAAACAGAAAGAAATAGGCTTATAGAAAAGAAAAAAGACCTGCTGATAGGAGAAAGCAAAATGCTGATACATGGGATATGACAGTGAATGAGGTGGTGAAGAAAAGCCTGGGCAAGGTATTATGGATGAGAAAAAAGGATCAACCCATGACTTCTGTAAGATATGAGAATGAAATCCTGTCTTCTCAAGCCACCTGTGTGCTGGCCATCTGACCTTGCTGTGATCTGCTTCAGGAGCCACCAGGAGGCCACTAAGAACTGCAGTAAATATGCAGAAATGTCTTGTGCATTTGATCCTCACTGGGAATAATAACTATTCGGGAAACAGATGTTCCTGTGTGACATTTGTACCACTCATATAAAAAGCAGAGGGGACCCACACCACCCCCTCTGCTGGCTGCACAGGAGGAAAGGAGCTGCTCCATCCACACAGAGCTTGAGGGAGTGAACCAAGGCTCTCAAGGGCTGAAGAAGGGAACAAAAAGAACCAGAGAGAGGAATACATAGAGAGAGGTGAGAAGCAGAAAAGAGAGGATGTGGAATTTTGGGGAACTGGGTATTTAAAGTCTTTGTTCTCACATTGCTTTGGGAACTCAATTTTTCCAACAGTCCCGAGAGCTTCCTCTTGGCAGCTCCACAAAAAGAACTTGTTTTAGCAACACTGAGACCAAGTAGAGTTGAGTCCCAGGGCTACAAAATTCTGGCTCCAGGAAGGGTTGTTCACAGGCTTCCTATTCACACTTGAGCTTAAGGCCCATTAAATACAGAAGGACACATCCCCAGCGTGGAAATCTGGATGAACTCACAAAACGCATGAGGACGCTCAGACCTTAATCCTCCAGTCTGGCTTCACTCCCAATTTACAGCCCCAGGAAATCTACTTCCAAGAAAGTGTCTCTTCCTTATCCTGTGCTGTTACCCTCTCTCCTCCAGGCATTCTTGCATTCACCTCTATGGAGTGCAGGTTTGGAGAACAAAGATGAGGAAAAGCAGGAGAGATGGATTTCTGACCTTGTAAAATGCAGCATTTGCTCGTATTTGATGCTGAGCTGACTTCTTAAAAGGGGTAAAAATTAGCTCCTGAAGAAATATTGTATTTCAAAACAGCTCCAAATGCATGTAGTTCACTGGCCCTTCATTTTCAAGCCTGGCCCCTAAACTGGAAAATTTGCCGTTTGTACAGCTCTAATGGCAAATCATTTGTGCTCTTGGTTATAAACATGATTTCAATAGTATGAAAACAAAATCAAGGAGAAAAATAAAAAGATCAGGAACATGCAAGAAGCAAAAAAAAAAAAAAAAAAAAAAAGATAGAGGAAGAGGAAATGAATTCCTGGAGATGTTTCAGCTAGTTTGATAATGTCACCAAAAATATTTGCCTTGTTCAAATAAAACCTTACCAAACATTTCTTCTGCTCTGCATCTAAATCAAATACTGATCACTAATACATTTCAAAAAGTTGTCAATGCGAATCACAAGCTAAAGAGATTCCAAGGTTTTTATTGCAAATTAAAATTATAAAGCAGAAAGAGAAAATTGTGTTAGGTGTGAAAATGTGTTTGTCTGGGCATCTGATGCGAGAAAGCATCAGGCATCATCACCAAGGTAAACAGACAAGATATGAAGATGCAATATTTCCCCCATGTATCCCTGCCAGGAAAACAGCAGGCATGTTTGACATGCTAAAAATGTGTTTATGTTGACTTTAAATTGGAATCGTTAGAACAAATGTCCATAAGCAAACAGGGCTTTGCCTCCCCACCTTTTTTGCTGTGTTTTTGCAGTCTCCCCAGTGGGCTCCTGCACTGCAGGGTGTACCTGAGCCTCGCCTGTGCTGCTGGCAGGGCTCTCACCAGCCGTCTGGAGCATCACACTTACACACAAACCACTATCAATTCCCCTGCAAAGCCAGATAATGGGATGCACTATCCCTTCTTCCTGTTACAGCCTTCCACGGGCCAAATCCTCCCTCCATTTACAGTCCAGAAAATCCCATCCACCCAGAGATGTTGTGCTGCATTTACACTAATGCAATTGAAGGCTAATTTTGGCCCTAAGTTATTTGTATACTCGAATATTAACTTAATGTAGGACATTTTCTGAGCTCAGTTCCTCTCTGCAGTGTGTATCAGCTTACTGAAAGTGAGACCATCCTTCTTAGCTTCCCGTATCACAGGGAGATGTTCAGGCCATGGGCAGGGAGTTTTCATTGTGTCAATTATGGCTGTGGTGGCAGTTGGATGAGATTGACTTGCACTTACATCCATTGCTGTGTTGCAAGTTTTGTTCAGTGCAGAATATTTCGTGTAATGGGTCCCCTCTGTAGCATTTGGCAATCAATCCTTCATAATTTGAAGTCTCCTTTCCTCATTGAACTGCTCTCCTCCTGGTGGAGCTGGTTTGCATGTTGATTTGGAATAGAATGAAAACTCAGTGAACTACAAAAGCCTGGTGCAGAGATTTTTGGCGGTGTATGACCGATGTTCTCTTTATTCCCGGCCCATTATTTCCTTCAGCATCTGCTCAGCTGATTAGTTTTAATGAGCAGTAGCTCCACTGGTGCATGAGGGAATTCACAGCTCAGTAGGTAGGGGAAAAGAAAATGAGCAGTGGAAAATGGCTGTTTGCAGGTAGCTGTCCCCAGAACAGGCACCTTTATATGCACATCAAACATGTGACAGGAGGAAACATCCTGCTTGCACACTGCAAACTCCCCTTTACTGGGTAGTGGTTGCCACTGGAAGAGGCTCTTTGAGATCCAAAACCACAGGGAGCTATTAGAGATACAGAGGGAAAAGCAAAGTTATGTCTTGGAGCTGTTATGTCTCCAGGTGCATGTAAATCACAACAGGTTATTTCCCTAAAAAATACCATACCCTGCTATGTATGATCAGAGGAGGAAGCCTCCATGCTTGGATTTTATATTTTTGCATTTTTCCACTGGTTTGTCTGTTTGCCCTCAGCTTTCCCCTCCTGCCCTGCACCTGCTGAGCAGGGAGTGCAATGAACAGAAACCAAACCACAGCAGTGGGAGAACCAGCCCTGCAAACACTGCTTGCAGGACAAGCTTCCTGCTTCAGCCCCAGTGTTTGCTCCAATTTCCATGCCTGGAACATGCCATATCCTCCAGGGTGTTGGGTTCCTGGTGGTGGCTGGAGAGCACCCTTCCATAGGTCTGTGTGCTGGCCGCACATCTGAGGTACAGAAATGTCAAGGTAAAACAAGTCAAGCAGAAGCAAAGCTTCTGGTCTGGTGTCTATGATTCCCTGGAACAATTTTTCTTTCTCCATCACTGCAGAAGTCATTTCAGCAGAAGTCTGAAGATGCCAAAGGCTGTTGAAAAAAACTATTGTGGGAATGATAATAGTCAGGTGGGAATTGTTTATTTTCTGTAACCAGGCAGAACCAATGATACAGCCCCTGCTAACGGAACCACATTAGTGAAGACACAGGAAAGTGATCTCTTTCCTCATTTCTTTCCAAACTGAGATGAGAGTTACCCAGCAATCCTCACTTTCATCTCCCTGCAGAGGAAGCCCTGCACTTGATCACACTGTGTGTTTTTGGGTAAGTAACCCAGAAATGGGTGAGACAGGGGCTGTGACTGCCAAACATGCCAGACACAGGCCAACCTGCTGGGTGACAGCCCTCAGCAGCAGCATGGTCCCTGTGCCTCGCAGGGATGCTGTGTGCCACAAGCTCCCACAGGACAGAGCTGGGGTGGGGGGCGGTGGTCCTGCAGGAGGGGCACTGCAGGAGGGGCAGGGCAGCCGTGCTGAGCACCAGCATCACCTTTGCTTATCTCCTCCATGTAGTCAGACCTTGAGGTTGCCTTTCCCTCCCTTGAGACCACCCTCAGCTTTGTCTCTCTCCTTGTGGAGAAGAAGAGGAAAGGGGATGGCTGTGCTGGTGGGCTGTGCAGGAGGCTGGTGCTGTCTGAGTGAGCCTGGACATGTCCTGCTGGGCAGCAGGACCAGCTCTGACATTCTCCCCTGCATCTATCCCAGCAGGAAACAAACTCTTCCTGCTTTCCCTTCCTGTGTGCATCTCTCCTCTCTAGACTGGTGAGAGCATTATGCAATATCATGCTATTTGTCACATTAGCAAGCTATAGTTGATAAAATAAAGGTGTGTTTATTATCCTGACCTGACAGAAAGACCATTCTCATTGTCAAAACTGTTGGAGGAGTAGGCTGGACCACCGGGATGCCTCTCACCATCAGTCTACTGCTACCTGAAAAAATGCCAAGAGAAAAGATCCACCGTATGTATGGTCAGACTGAACTGCACACAGCCCATATGGAGTCTATCTTTAGGCTGTAAAAAGAAGAAACAGTGACGGTTGCTCAGAGATACAGATTTTCCTCCCCTTCCCATCTTGCACAGAAGGAGCTCCCAACATAAGGGTGCTGAAGTACACAGAGCAGAGAAGTCCTTTTGGGCCACCAGCACACCCTTGCTCTGCCAACATCCCCCTAGGCTTCTGAAACCATGAAGGTGATAAACACCTGGAAAAGTTTCTTGGCATCCCCCAAGGCCTGTGTGACTGAGCTGTCAGCTGTGGCAGGGTCAGGCTGGGTTGGGCTGCTGAGAGCAACTCCCCTCTCTGCAGAATGCCACCATGGGACTGCAGGCATGGCATGGATTGCAGCTCACCCCATTTAACTTAAACACTTTTTCACTTGAATTTTTCAGCAGAGGCTTTAACAGGCAGGCTTTGGGAGCAGAGTGGGCAAGTGGAGCAGTGGCAAGTACCAGTCTGTGGAGGTACCTGCTGCAATGGTGTGCAAGAGATGGAGGGACAGGCTGGGAATGTCCTGTGCCCTAAGCAGCTGCTGCCAAGCCAACAGCCACTCTGTGCCCCCAGCTGCCATTGTGAATTCTGCTGGAAGTGCTCTCCTCAATTCCTAAAACCTGGTCAGAGCAACAGACAGGTGTATCACACCCTGCAACAGGGTAGCTCACAGAAATCCTCTTTACTTCCTTTTATCCCCTTTCTTCATCAAACATACACTATTTATTCAGGTTGCATTTCTCTAGCTGCCTTGTGTGCACATCTTTAGTACAAACCACAGTGATGCCTTTTTTGTGCTAGAGATGCCACAGCTGTGTTAGGACAGAGCCCTAGGCTAAACACAGGGTTGGAGAAAGCTTTGGTTATCCAAGACTATGTTCATCCTTTGGCATGATGCCTGGAAAACTCTTGTACTGTACTGCAAAACAATTTGGGAGTTCCCTGTTATTGTAAATGCAGGTGAACCCGGTGGGAAGAAATGACGATGTCTGACTCCAGTTCAGAAGGCTGAAGGATTTCTTTATTATAACTATACTATAATACATTAATATGCTCTATAAAGGATGATACTAAAACTACATACCTATTTTATCTAACTCACAACTCGTGACCCTCTCTTGAGAGTCCAGACACAGGTGGATTGGATTGGCCATCAGGCTCAAACAATCCTCACCAAAATCCAATCAAGCAGTCACCCCAGGCAAACAATTCTCCAAGCACATTCCACATGAGAAAAACAAGGAGCAGAAATAGAAATTGTTTTCGCTTTCTTTCTCTCTGTGCACCTCTATGAAAAATCCCGAGAGAGAGAAATGTCCCTGTGACAACCTGTTCCATAGGCAGTACAAACCAAAGCATCCTGTGCCATCCTCCTTCCTGTTTCCACGTTACTGGGAGTCCCCTCAGGTGAGGGTGAAGGAATTAAGTCTCTGCCTTAAAGAGCTTCCAGCTGAAGGAAAAGGATAGAGCAGAAATGTGCAAATGTTCTATTAATGAAAATATTTTATGGGGCACTCTATGACCAGTCAAGACTTGGCTTATTCTGACAAGCAGTAAGAGGACCTGGTGGTGCTTGGACTCCAGAAATTTTAGGAAGGATGGGCACCTCTCCCACAGACATGAGACAGACATGCTGTTAGTTGTTCCCCTGCAGGGATTTGGAAGTAGTAGGTACGTTTCATTCTATACAGAAATAGTATCAGAGGTAAAACTGAAGTTTCCTATCCATGAGAGCCTTAAACACATTCATTAAGGAACAGAGCAGAGTGCTCAGCAGCTGTTTAAGGCCAACAGCACTGAGCACAAACACCTTTTGCCTGAAACTGCTTGTTTCCACTGCAGAAGTGCTAAGTCTCATTCCCTCTGAGTAGGGATCATTTCCTGTGCCTGTCCCACATCTTGGTGTTAATGGACATATACTCCTGACATCTTCCAGTTGTTATCCTGGGTAAAACACTCAATGATTTGTTCAGCCTCCTGAAAGTTTGCTGACACTACACAGAAACAGCAACCTGGATGCTCCTGGCACACATTTTGCTCTGGTTTGTTCAGCTGCTCTTTATTTACAGTTTATGACAAACCTTTTTGGGTTTACATGTTATTTGGGAAATAAACCTAACTGCCAAAGAGGTGTGTGTTACTTGCTGAATAACCCTTACAAACCCATTTCAGCCAGGGATTACTTGTTTACTCAAAACCCTGTGTATAATTGTGTATCATCTGTGAACCAGTTTCTGAGGTTTGTTTCCAGAAAGGTCTAATTCAGCCACCAGACCTCACTGCAGAAGTGTCAACTGTCCAAACATAAAGAAGAGTTTGTGTCCAACAGACATCTCTTCCTTGGTCCTGTCCTTCCATTCACCTCCCCTAGGGCCAGGAGGAGCAGCTGGATTTTCCAGCAGCTCCTGAGGCCCAGTAGCATGGGCCTGTACAGGCCAGAGATGAAGAACGATGCATTAGACCACCAGCAACACTGAGATGCTAAATTAACTGCAGGATGCAAATATCAGCATCCTGACATTGCAACGCAGTGCTGGCAATGACCAGTGCTGTGGTGGGTCTGCACAGAGCTTGGAGCCAGAACATCACTCCTAGGTGCTGCTGCAGCATGAGGTGAGACAATGGTGGGTTTGGTCCCAGCTTCCCTCAGCATTCCAAGCTCCCGTGGCAGGATGTGGTCAGGAGATTTGACAGTTGTCCTCTCCACTCAGGAAATGCTGACTTGTTGGACCAAAACTTTGCTTGAAAAATCAACAAAAAAAATTTGCTTGAAAAACTGTGCAAAAGAGATGAAAAGGAGAAGATGATAAATCCAGTGTCAGCTCTTCTGCAAATTAAGTGTCCTGACCAGTGGAGTATCCACAAACTCTTCTGGTATCCTTTTTACTGCCAGCATATGAGAGATTCCTTTTCCCGCGTAGAGAACAAAATACAATTCATAATCTCAAAAAGTATGGCAGACTGTGAAAATCTTTTTCAGTGCAATTTCATTTGAATATAAGAAATTCCGTTTCTCTCCATTACCCACAAATGTCAGATAATTTCATCCTAGTAAGGGATACGCTGAGGAGATGAACTGAATGAAAAAATAAAAAGGAAGAATATTTTAAGTCTTATTTGTCGATTAAATAACTACTTATATCATGCATGCTGATTACACACATCGCAAAAATCCGGCAAAGAATAAAATGAATCAGTTCAGGAGCTGCTGTCGGCTGCCGCCTGCCCCTCGCCCTCCGGCCATCCAATCGCAGCAGCTGGGGGTGCGGGAGGAGCTGGTTCCGCTGGTTTCTGCTTCTCCTCACCCCAGAGCAAACCCGGCGTTAATCCCAGCGAGCCTTTCCCGCAGGGGCTGCTCCTCACCCCGGGCAGCCGCGAGCATCCCGCGGCGCTTCCCGGCGGGCGCCCTTCCCGGGCCGCAGCCCCGCTGCCCCCCGTGCTGCCCCGGCACGGAGAGGAAACCTGGCATGAGGCATCCGCCCCTTCGGTGGGCTTAATGAGAAATCCTCCGAGCCTGTTAAGAGCCGGCGTTTTGTGATGTGGCTCCATCACCCCGCCGCCCCGGGCAAATCGCAGCCTGTACATCCCGCTGTCCTCCCCGAAACAGCCTCCCACAGGCTCCGGGCACTTCCAAAGGAAAGGGATGCTGAGGGCGAGCAGGCAGCCTTGCCACGAGGGGAGAAGGAAGTTGTCCATCCCACGAGGTCGTTTCCCAAATGACAGAAGCCACGACTGCCCGCTTTCAGACGGGGGCGCCGCTTCGGCGCGGTGCCGGCCCCGGAGCGCGCAGGGTTCGCGCTCTGTTACCTCTGAAATGCAACATCGAAGCATTAAACTTTAATAGCACTAAAGAGGCTGAGGCATGGAACTCTTGATGAGCGCTCGTAGTGGGCAAAGGGAAAAGCCTTTCAAGGCAGATTTATTTCTGCAGCCTCGGGTAGCTGCTGAGACAGGTCAGAGTCGCACGGCTCCACCTTCCCTCCTTCTGCCCTCTAGTGCCGGAGAGAAAAATTAAGTGTAAGGAAGGGAGTTTGCTTCCTTTCAACAATTTCAAGATTGTTCTTGAAATGCACAGGATAAATAGAGGAGGAGGGAGAAACCACTGTTTGTAACTGCATGCTTTGATACCGGTTTAGGTAGAGCATGCCAGGAAAAGTGATGCCACAAGAGCCACTGGCAGCAGGGTTTATGGTGCCTTTTAGGAGCCAGATGTGACACTGCAGAGGGTGGCTGGGGACAGGACACGGTGGCATTGCTGCTGCTGTTGAACTGGGCCCAGGCATGCCAAAAGCAGTGGAGAGTCCCAGGTGAGGCTTGGTGGCCCAGGTTGGGACAGGTGAACCTCACCAAAGACCCCTCTGCTCCAGTCTCGCTGCTTCCTTTAGATTAAAACCTGACAAAGCTTTGAGGCAAAGTGTTTACACTGGGGAAGTGCCTGCTGCTGAGCACTTCGAACCTCATTTAATCCACACTTACTCTTAATCTCTGCCTCTGAACACCACCTCATCAGGCTGAGTCAGACCTGTTACCCTCACAGCTCATTCCCAAAAACGTGGTGGAAAAGGCGGCTGAGCACTCTCAGTGCCAGAGTTCGCTTTTCTGTGCACCTGAACTTGACAGCATTTTACTCAACAAAGCCTAAGGGAAAAGCCACGCTGTCATAATTTCAGCAGCTTCTGTAAAACAGGGGAGCTGTCACCTGGTTTTTAGCTGCCAGCAGTAGGGGAGAGCTCCAGAACACCCCAGGCACAAACAGGAATGGGAGATGATGTGAAAGGGAGCTGAAGGACTCGTCCATTCTCAACAGGGCCGACTGATGCAGCCCTAGGATGATGCTGAGATCCCAGCGTGGAGGGCTGGCAATCAGCCACCCTGAGGTGACCAGTGCCAAGCCAGCCCAATGAGGAGTAACAGGGCTGGGCAACTTGGCCACCAAATGGGCAAGAGGCCCACAGGAGGACAGGCAGAGCTCTCTGAGCCATGGAGCAGTGTCACATTGGCCTCTCCCCCCATCAGACTGCAGCTGAGGAGGTTTAATGTCCTTCCTTGAAGCAACACAATGGATGGGGTTCCTGACCAACTGCTCATCCCTCCGAAAACACATTGCCTTGGGCTCCCTTGGAGTTGCCATGGGCACCAACAACATCCTGAAAGTGCTGTGTTACCCACAGTTCTTCCTTCCCCTCCCTTTTCCTCCTCTGTACAGTCACAGAGGAAGCAATTAAGAAAAGTAATCAGAAATAAGTCTTCCCTCTTGTTTTGTTGACTGACAAAACAAAGAGTTTTAAGCCACATCCTCCCTTTGAGAAAGCAAGTTGTGATTATGTACATTTTGCCTAACTACTCAATTTCAATTTCAAATTCAAAATGCTTGTTCTTGTTTCTGATCTATTTCTCTTGTGCCTCCAAATCAGGGTGTTTCAAAACTTTGACATGAATTTTTCAATGTGTTACCCTCTTGACTCCAAGCACTGCAAGGTGATGACCTGTTCAGTGTCACACACAAAGAAAAACTGGTTTGAATTTCTGCTTCTCTCAATGTGTTTATCTGTTCAGCTAGTTCCTCATATCTGCCTACAAACAGGATTCCTGCTCGTACAGGACACAAGCAGTGCAAGGGGACAGGAAACTTCTCCAGGAAAGCCACTGCCATTTTAGGATACCCAAAAACTGGATCCAGGGGGGTGCAGGGGAGGACAGCAGCGCAGCTTCAGATAAGATGCAGAGAGTAGGATATAATTTGCTAATGGAGAAAATATAACAGGACAAACCCCACACCTTAATCAAGGTCTGCTGTGGCCTTTCCTCCAAAATCAAAATCAGGGCTTGAGGAGGACATTAGTTCTCTTTCCTTTTTTTTTTTTCCTTCTCCCTAATGTTCTCAGGGACTTAAAATCTGACATAGGCTCTGTAGGAAGAAACTATGGAAAATGGAAACTTCTTATGGCAGCTGCTGCAGCAGGCTGGTGGAGGAAGGCATTTCAGGGAAGTTGCAGCCCCCACAAAGCATGCTGTAAGGACAATACATGTTCACTGCTCCCATTTCCAGATTGTTGTGGGAAGCCCCAGCCTTCTTTACAGTTTCAGGTTGTGAAAATCATCATAATTTCACAGTAAATGCCAAGACCTGAATTCACCTGAAAATACAGCACAAATAAGGTAGTGACACAGGGGTTAAAAAACGTGAAGAGTACACATAAAAGACATCTTGCACAGGAAAGCTTGGATGGAAAAGCTGAGGGAGAGCACTTTTTATTTCATTTTTGCCTATCAGAGGTTGAAACTTAGCTTCACTTCAGTCATTCCTCTGATGCAGTAACTCTATATATGCTTGTCCTATGTCAATGAACAGGGTAGGATCACAGAAAATGAGCTTTCCAACATAACTTTTTCCTATTTACAGGAACAATTTTCTATATGGTTGGACAGCTCCTGGGTCCCATAAAGAGCAATACAGGTGCACACTCACACACGTGTGGGCTCCTTGCACTCACACCTGCACAAGAACATCTCAGAAGTGGTTCAGGCTGCTGCTTGCCACGGGAACAGTTACAGGAGCACACTGGAGGATGCTGAGGGATAAATCAGTGTTCTGTTCCCTTCCCATGAGATGGAGTTCCAGCTCCACCAGTGCTGTGCTAGGTCCACAGGCAGGACAGCTGCCCACACTGTCCCCAGCCCTGCTCTGCCAGTTCCCATCCATCACTAATCTGCCTGGCCAATGGAGTTCCACAGCAGCCTGAGACTGATGCCCTTCTCCTCACTAGGCTGCTGTATTCTAATGCCATCTCAGCCTGAAATGATGCTAGAATCTGTGACCTGATACCAGTTAAAGCCTTTTATATTTCATTTATGAAACAATCCAAGCCTCTTCTGGTTAATGTCTTAGAGCAGCTCAGGAGAGCAGTGATGGAAGCCACAAGCTTTGCCTTCATGTCACACAGGCAATTAAAATAGAGAAGAGAAGCTCCCTTCTCCCTCAGCTACCACTCAATCTCCCTCAGTCCAGAGATAATGTGCCACTTCACTGTGCTTTAGTGAAGATGAGGCATCCATCTCTCCTGACACTGCTCAATAAGGGAAGGGCCCAGGGACTTCATGGGGAGGAAAACAGCAGCAGAAACAGCTTGTTGAAAACAGTGCGTGGCTGAGCCTCAGGTGAATGGCCAGCAGGAGCTGGGAGAGGGATGAAGGAGCAGCACCACACAACCACACGTTGGCTGGAAACATCAGGGACCTCTTGAGATCATCCAGTCCAACCCCCCATTCAAGCAGGGGCAGTCAGAAAAGTTTCTCACTGCTGTGTATTATCAGGTTTGAGTATGTCCAAAAATGGAACCTCCACAACCTCTGGGGAGCCTGTGCTTGACTTTTCTCACCAAAAACCAGTCTTTTCTTATGTTTCAACATACTTTCCTATGTCTTGGTTGGTGTCCATTGCCTTTCACCCATTCTCTGGATACCCTGAGGAGATCTTGGCTCTGTCTTCTCTCATTTTCCCTCAACATATATTTTACACACAGAGAAGATCCCCCTGTAGTTTCTCTTCTCCAGGCTGGAGAGTCCCAGCTCAGGACTGGAGAAAAGATGCAGCAGGTACAACATAGGTGATAGATAAAGAGCCAGTGACAAATTCTCAGGCGGGATGGTGAGGACCTCATCCAGAGCAAGCTCATAAGCAGGGCTCATGAGCTGGGCTCACTGATGGCACAAACATCACAGCCCAAACACAGCCTCTTCCCAGCCCAGCCCAGTCTGCTCCAGTGGGTGCCCATAGGCACTGAGCTGGACTGTGCTGGGCATGAGCCCATGTGTGATGTGAAAGGAAAGGAAGGGAAATGATGGTGGATATGCAGCAATGGCACTTGTGTTTTTCTGACAGCAACAGGCTCCTCCAGGGTTTTATTTTGTGTTTTGCTCTCTTCCAGTTCTCATGTTGGTGTTTGCAGTAACCATCCTGCAGTTGCTATGTATAATTATGTCACCTGTCAAAGTGTTGCCTCTCCAGACAAGCCTTCCTGTCCCAAGCTGAGTGTGCCAGATGTGCCCAGGCCCCATGTCATGCCCTCTGCTGCTACAGTTCATGGTGAGGTGTTTGAGTGCTCTGCTACCCCAAGCTGCACCACGGGACTGGGCTGCCACAGCCTGTGTTTGCTCACAGCATGAGTGCTGAGTAATGCAGGGACCTGATGGGACCCATGGAGACAGATAGATCCCCCTCTTCCACTGCTTCCACCACCTCTGCTACCATCCTTGGTCAGGCCCTGCCTGTGGCCTCCTCCTGCCTGAGCCAGCTCAGCTGCCTGCCTGCTGTGGGAACCCAGGGCAAGGGGAATAGCCCCCTGTCTGCCCTGGGGTGCTCTGACTCCCAGGAAAACACTGACTTTGACCCTCATTCATGGAGAAAACTTCCAAAGCCTCGAGGTAAACTAGAAGCCACAAAAGTGTGAAATAGATTATAGAGATTGTAGATAGTAGTGTAGTATGTCATATGGGTGAGAAATTTAGGTTTTAGGATTTTTAGTATGTTATAGATGGGTTCAAGATGGCAGATATAGGATGTTGTCTTGAGTTCCTTTCTTCTCTCTTCTTCTTCCTCTTTCTTCTTGGGTTTAGGTGGTATCTTGTAATTGGGTAGAAAAATCTGCATTGCGCGTCTTTAGGGGTCAGTTATTGGGTTAGAAAGGAAAATAATTTACGTGTCACTTCTTAATTGGGTATTTAGTTTTTGATTAGACTTAGAAAGTCCTTGCAGCATGAGGCTGATTGGCTGTTTTTGTGCTGTTTTCACGCACGCAAGGTCTGGGCGCAGACAGTGTGCTGAAGTTTTGGTAACAATAAGCACAAGCTGAAGACTGAAACAGTGCAATGCATCTCTTGTTCCTGACACAAAACTGCTCCAGGAGGGTCTCCCCTGCCAGGGGGGCCCCCAGGGAGCTGCCCAACTCGGGGCCTCCAAACTCACAGCCTGCCCCTGCTCTGCAGCAGTGATGCTGAGCAGTGAGCTCAGCACAGCTCTGCCCACCTGTGCCAGGTGTTGCACTGAACCCACTCCACCGTTCTCACTGCTGCTGGTTTAGACTTGGGATGAGGCCAAATCCAAATCCCTGCTTCCCAGCTTGGCGCCCAGAGGAGCTGTTTGCTGCACTGGTCCCTGAAATTCCAGCAGTGGGGCCTGCTGAGGGCTCCATGGCTCCTCTGTGCTCCCTCCCACTGCCTGGTCCCTGGCGACTCAGATGCTCCCGAGGCAGCAGAGTGCATCTGCAGCGCTGACAGACGTGCCAGCAGAGGAACAGCCGAGAGGAGCCGAGGCACAGCAGAGACTCCCCGTGTGAGATGTGTTTATTTTTAGTGTGGTGGCACACGGGTATGGAATGAGCCGCCTCCCTCTCGTCACTCTGACGCCATCACCCGCTGCCCACGCACCCACTCGGTGGGTTATCACAGCCCATCAGGCTCCCGGCGAGGGGGAAAGAACACAACAAGGTCACTTCTCTCCTCCCCCCAGTAAACAGCAGAATACAAAGAGTGTTGTGGTGTTTGGGGTTTAAAGTGCTGAAGGTGTCTTGGGCGAGACATCTCCTCTCCTGCTGTGCAGACCTCAAGAACCAGCTATAAGTCACCAGCCTCACAAGTTCATGGGAAAACCAGATCTACAGCACTTACAGAGGGCTCTCCTCTGTCTCAGCTGATAAGCCACTCCCTGTATCCTTGCTTCTTCCCTGACCTGTCAGTATCCTTTCTTCTCAGTTAGACATTGCTAAAATCACTGGCATTCCAGATACCAACCCTCAGATGCCTTCTCTGTCATTCTGATTTTCTCACCTGACATGTCGAAATTTGCACTTGTCTGAGATGTTTGTGTCCTTTGTGCCACAGTGTTTACAGGGACTCTCAAGGGATGTTGTTATCCTCATCTAACACAGGGAAGCAAACTCCCCATTCCCCACGCCAGTGTGAGATGAACAATCTCACAGATGGAAAAGACCATTCCAGCCCTTTGCACCCCGGGGTCACTCTTTTCCCTCCTTTCCTCTTTTTCCTCCAGTTAGAGTCAATTCATCAATCCACAGACCCCACTCTTCCCCAGCCACTGCTCTGTATGTCCTTCCAGCAGAGAGCTCTTTATTGGGAAGTTTCAGCCCATGCTGTTGCATATTTTCCTTCCTCCAACTTGCTTTTTAAAATCTGCAGCACCAACAAGGTCCCTGCTGCAGTGGTGCCTCTCTGCTCTTCATCTGCCTCACCATCTGCCTGAGAGAGCATGGGGCAGTGGGGTTTCAGAGATTTGGAGACTGAAGGCCAGAAAGAACCAGCATGATCTGTATCTGTGGCATAATAAATGCCATAGTCAACCAGGCAGCACTTCCCACAGCAAGTCCTCCATCACACTATGCTCTATCCCAAACCAGTGCAGATCCAGCCTTCCTGCAATTTTTTTTTTTGGGTGAAACTAATTAAAGTATTTTTGTACTATGAAAATATGTAACTACACAGAGAAAGGGCAGCTAAGGTTTGGAAATCTTAATGACCAGATCTGGGAAGACTGCAGTCCTATGAGAGCAGGAGTTATTCAGGCACAAGTACACACAAACAGCATTTTTAGCTTGCATAGTTTAATTAGAAAATAATTCCATCCCATAAAATACGTTGACATTCCTAAACATTTTGTTTCAGTGAATATTGACACCTGTCTCCTCAGGGAGCACTGAAATACCCAGGACCTGTGCTGTGCTGGAACTCATCCCTGGTATAAACCCCAAGCTGTGTGGTGGGAACCTCCCACCGATGCCAGCCCAAACACTGGGAGAAGCCACAGCAGCACCAAGGCAGCAGGAACAGATTCCACCTGGCCATGCTGCCCCTGACTCAGCTCACCCCAAGGACACTCTGTCCTGGGTAGCTGTGCCTCCAGAAGCACAGGTCCAGCTTTCTCCCTGCCACCAAAAGCTGTCATTTCACCTGACCTGCAAACATTGACACCACTCCTCAGCCTCAGGTGGCTGAAGAACCTAAAAAGTCTTAACCTGGATGGAAGCCTGCTATGTTCTGTTCCCAGCCAAGGGCTACACAACTACAGAGAGGTATTTGCCCAATCCTATCTCTGTGTGGTGTCCTACAAGTCTCCATTTTAATTCCACTTTCCAGGAACACTGCCAGATGCAGGGGGGACTGAAGCCTCCTCTTCCCACAGCCACGACCAGCAGACTCTTATTTGGCTCTGTCAATAAGCTTGCTCTGACTGGTTCAAAACAGATCTCCCAGCAAGTCTTCTCAAAAACCTAACTGTAGTCCTGATCACCAACAATAACATTAGCCCAGAGAGTTTTGGGAATTCCCTCCTTGGTGTAAGAAAATACCCAAAGCTGCAGCACACCACGACAGGTCTAACCTTGACCCCAGAGCCTGAGGTGGGGTTTGAGGGGGGTGATTTAATCTGCCTGTTATCTCCCTGAATAAAAGGCAAGAGAAGCTAATGGATGCAAACTCATTAAAAATGTGCATGGAAGTATTTATTTTCCTTGATTTTTCTTAAAACAATCAAGAAATTGGTCCTTTTCTTAAAAAACATCACTAAAGCCTCTCCAGCACTGGCTAAGCCTCTAGCAAAAGACATGATCCCTGGTGTTCATTTAGGTATCTGCACACAAGAACATACTGCAGGCACCTCTGTGAGACCAAAAGTCATTTTGTGAGTATTTCACAAACAGCTCCAGAACTTCCCTGTGTGGGACCAACATCATGTGAGTGGTTCACTTGGGCCTCCCAGGGACAGGAACACCAAGAAGCAACATGAAGAGTTCTCCACTGTGAGCTGATAGGAGAAGGCTGTGCCAGGCTGCTGGGAAATTTCTGTCCAAGAACATCTGTGCAATTGGACAATCTCTTAAGTACTGTAAAAATATAAAGAGGATCCTACAAATCTTTATCTGCAGATTTCTTGCTTAGTAAAAACCATATTACTCACAGTCAAAGAGAATTGACACTGACAATTCAGTATTTAATGCCACATTTCAGTAATTTTAAGAACCAATATACTCTAAACAGCACAGCAATCTGCTATCTATGGCAAATCCCTTTTTCCAGTGATGGATTTAAGTACATGCAGAGCGGGTGAGAGACACTTAGTTGATTTAGCAACACTGGTGACTGATTTTCTTGAAAGACACTACTCTAAAAGGATGCTGCTTTCTCTCCAGCAGAGAAAGCCCCCTTTCTGTGGGCTGAGATTCACAGTCACCAGAAGGAAACAGTAATCAACAGCACAGTAATCAGCTGCAGGTGTGCTCTTTGTCTCTGTCAAACACGAGCTTATCACAAGTTGGAGACCAGCAGGGCACCACGGAGATGTGGAGGGATGGCTCCTGTGGCTGGAGAGTTCGAGTGGAAGGACAAAGGCTCTTTAGGAAGGAGAGGTAGGGGAGATGAGGAAAGGGTGTTTTCCATCTATGTCAATGTTGGGGTGCCTGGAGCTTTGCCTGGGGATGGAGGAGAGCTCATGGGTCAGGGTTAAAGGAAGGGAAGGGACAGGTGATAGGGGAGGTTTGCTGCAGGCTGCTCCACCAGGAAGACCAAGCAGATGAGACCCTCTACAGACAGACAGGAGCAGCCTCACAAGCCCTGCTCTTCATGGGGGTCTTCACCGACCCCAGTACTTGCTGGAGGGAAAACACAGCAGGGTACAAGCAATCCAGGAGGTTCCTGAAGGTGCACAACCCATTGAACATGATGAAGTACGTCTGCAGGACCTGAGGGAACTGTTGGATAAAGTGGTTGAGCCACTCTCCATCATATTGGAGAAGTCATGGCAGTCTATGGAAGTTCCAACTGAGCAGAAAAGGGGAATCGTAACTCCAGTTTTAAAAAGGAAACACAAAGAAGACTGAAAAAGTCAGTCTCACCTCAGCACCTGGCAAGATCATGGAGCAGATTCTTCTGGAAACTGTGCTAAGGCACGTGGGAAATAATAAGGTGTCTGGTATGTCAACAGGGCTTCACTAAGCACAGATTGTGCCTAAAAAATGTGATTGTCTTCTAAGATGGAGTGGGTGGATATCTACCGCAGCATTGGTGGGTAATGGAAGAGCAACTGATGTCATCTACCTGGGATTATGCAGAGCATTTGACACTGTCCCACACGCCATCCTGTGTGAAGACAGGCTCAGAGAGCTGGGGCTGTTCAGCCTGGAGAAGAGAGGGCTCCAAGGAGACCTTAGAGCACCTTCCAGTACCTAAAAGGGGTCTACAGGAAACATGGAGGGACCCTTTATCAGGGAGTGTAGTGATAGGATAAGGGTACCAGTCTTAAACTGGAAGAGGGTAGATATAGGTTACACGTTAGGAAGGGTAATGGGAGGGTAAGGAGTTACTGGAACACACATTTACTGTGAGGGTAAGGAGTTACTGGAACAGGTTGCCCAGAGAAATTGTGGCAGTTCCATCCCTGGAAGTGTTCAAGGTCAGGCTGGGTGGGGCTTTGGGCAGCTTGGGCTGATCAAAGGTGTTCCTGCCCACGGCAGGGGTTTGGAACGAGATGATCTTTAAGGTCCCTCTCAAACCCAGTCCATTGCAGGGTGCTGTGAGTGAGGTAGCTCAGCCCTCTTTTGGTACAGTCCCAGACCAGTGCTGGGAGCACACAACAGCAGGTGCATCCAGAGGATTTCTTCAAACACAGTAGCTGAGCAATGTCCAGTTATCTGACTAAGTTCAGATTAGCTGAGCCATCACATGACCACTGAAGGAAAAAAAGTTTAGAACGGTGTACTGGTTTCAACCAGTAGAGTAGAGTTAATTTTCTTCACAGTTGCTCATATGGGGCTGTGGTTTGGATTTGTGCTGAACATGGGTTGGTAACACAGAGCTGTTTTTGTTATTGCTGAGCAGGGCTCACACTGAGCCAAGGCCTTTTCTGTTTTTCATAGGGCCACAGGGGCCAGGAGGCTGGGGGGGCCTGGGAGGGTGGAGGAGACAGAGCCAGGACAGGGGACCCCAATGACCAAAGGGACATTCCAGAGCGTGTCACATCATGCTCAGTATATAAAGTGGGGGGAAGAAGGAGAAAGGGGTGAACTTTGGAGTGATGGGGTTTGTCTTCCCCAGTCACTGCTATGAGTGATGGGGCCCTGCCCTCCTGGGAATGGCTGAACACCTGCCAGCACATGGGAAGCACCGAATTAATTCCTTGCTTTGCTTTACTTGTGTGTGCAGCTTTTGATTTCCCTATTAAACTGTCCCAAGAGTTTTCCAGCTTTTACCCTCCTGATTCTCTCCCCAGTCCCACTGGTGGGGGAGTAAATGAGCAGCTGTGAGGGGCTGGGTTGATTACTGGGGTTAAACCACGACAAATGACTACCCTGCATTTGTCAATGGTTTAATGCACTAGAAGTATATCTATAAGACAGGGATAATTTTCTAGTCCTTGAAAAAGAACACTTTGGGAAAGCAACTGCTCCATATAGCAAAGTATTCTTGGATGCAGTCAAAAAGGCATTCAGAACATTAGTTTACTATGATACAGCTTTGGCCAAGAGTCACTCTTCAGGTTGCAGACATGGTCTTTGGTTTTATAACTCATACATCTGAAATAAGTGCCAAAACACTGACAACATTGTAAATCACATTGTATAAGTTCTCTGCTTCTTCTCTTTGACAGGATTAAATAGCAGCTGCAATGCAAACCAGAACTACAACTCTATTTTTTTATAAAGTGGATTGTACAATTCCAACAGGGAATGATCCTGTTACTTGAATGCCAGCAAAGCATTACACTCGAGCCAGCACTGTCTGGGAGAGGTGTTCCAAATAAATGCACCATATTGGTGCCAGCAGGGCTGGGCTAGTGGGGCCAGGGCAACCAGCCAGGCTGTGCAGCCTCCCTCCATTGCTGGCCATGGCCCTGCTGGCACACAGAACTTTACGGAGCACCAAACCCCTCCTCACCCTCCTGAATCCAAGGAATCGTGGCTTTATTCAGCTTTTCCCTGACTATCCCTTCCTTTGCCCCTGCTTATTCCTAGTTCAGACTCCATCCCCACGCTCCAGAGGAGCAGGGAGAAGATCCAGGATGGTTGGCTGAAGTTGGACAAGGGAAGAGGCTGAGAAAAGGACAATGAGGTCAGGACAACACTGGACTAGACTGCTTGGGAAGGTAGTTTCCATTGTGGAAACAAAATGAACACAACAAATAATCTGTCTGGCATTAAGGAAAAAAAGGAAGACAACAGATTCATTTTTTGAAGGCCTTCCTAGAACTTTATTTCCTATTATACTGAGCAATCCATACTTTTAAAAATTTACTGTTTCATAATAGCAGCCAGTGGGTACCGGAAAAAAACCCAAGCAAATACTCATCAACCCGGAGGAGCAGTGATCAGGGTTATAAGCAGCCTCTTTGTTTCACTTCAGACTTTGTCAAGTATTACACAACCTCTTAGGAGAAGCAGAGTTCTGAAATTTTTCGAGTCTCTAGTTGTGCAAAGGTGAAAGACAACTAGAATAGTTCTCCTTTGTGTGGAAAAGTTCTGGAAGGCTGACTGCAGCTCGAGTATTGGCTCAGGTTTTAGGCCAATAAAACCAGCAAATTGGAGCCAGTCATCACTGAGGTGGGATTATTTTGGGGAAACTTACCTACAGCCCCCTCCATATTTATGGGGAGCCATCTAGGAAACAAAATGGGGATCTGTATAGCAAGGCAGAGGGACAACAACAGGGAAGAGGCAACATGGATTTAAGGAGAAAGTCCTTCCCCAAAAGGGCAGTCAAACATCAGTGCAGACTGCCCAGAGAGATTGTACAGTTTCCATCCTTGGAGGCTTTCAAAGCCCAAACGGATAGTGCCCTAAGAAACCAGCTCTGATCCTCCTTTGAGCAAGATGTTGAACCAAAGACCTCAAAATCACAGAATATTCTGAGCTGGAAGGGACCCACATGGATTAAGTCCAACTCTCAGTGAAAGGCCCATTGGGAGATTGAATCCACTTCTTTGGCATTATCAGCACCATGAACCTCGCGAGACCCTTTTAGACCAGAACTCCTCTATTTTTCTATAGTTAGTGCTGAATGGGAAAACATTTAATAGCAAATAGAAAACCATTCTGAGTTGCAGCTGCTTCCTAATAAAGACTGCAATAAAAAACATGCTACGTATTTATATTAATAAAGAATTGCATCACTTGGCCATTTGTACATATGAAATCAAGGTCACATATCAAGCCTTTGAGCTACAGGTGTCTAAACAAGCTGTGTAAATGTGTCCTTCGTATTTCAACAGAGCTGAAGAGCTACTCAAGCAGATCCAAGACACAGAATCAAAATTCAGCTGATCAGGATGCAGACAAACATCTCTCCAGGCTCCCCTGACTATTGATCCAATCTCCATGGACCAAGGAGACAATTCAATTTATGCCCATCTGTAAGCTGAGTCCCAACAACTGCCTAGTGGTCTGTAACTTAATTTCTGTGTATTATATACACATCCCTTGCTCTGCTATGTTGTATTAGCAGACAACAGCCATACACAGCTCCCATTTAAGTGTTTACAAGTCCAATCTCGTGTCATTTGCTTGGGAGTTTTTACCATGCTGAGCTTAGTCTCTCTTGGCAGCTGTGGGCAAGTGATGGGAAGACAACTGTAAGAAGCAGAGGGGACCAACATTTTACACTTCTTAATGGAGAAGTGTCTTGCAGTCATAGTCCAAGCCTCCATGAGCAGGAGAAATCCCCACAGGCTCAGCCTGCTCTTCTCTTCCACAGAAGTTTTAAATCACCAATTCTCAGAGAAATGGAATCAAGTGAGAAAACATTTAGATGTCCCCAGAAATGCTGTCAAACACCTGAAGGTGGCTGTGGATCAGAGGAGGCTGACGCTGGTGACAATAAGTATCTCCACAAATGGAGACAACTTGGAGACCATCTCTAGGCAACCCACACCAGTGCTGAATTATCCTTAGAAAAACCAAAGGAGTTTCTTCTGCCTGAAGAGAATTCTCTGTTCCAGTTTGTGTACACTGTCTCTGATCCTGTCACTGGACACCACTGGAAGAATATGTCTCCAACACCTTTTTTCCTCCCCTCAGGTATTTGCACACACTGACAAGATCTCACTGAGCTGTCTCTTCTCCAGGATGAACAGTCCCAGCTCTCACACTCTCCTTGTTTGACAGATGCTTCAAATCCCTTCATCTTCACAGCCATTCACTACACTCACTCCAATGTGTCCATGCCTTTTTTTGGACAGAGGAGCCTAATGCTGGACCCAGCAGCTCAGGTGTGGCCTCCCAAGTGCTGAGCAGAGGAGAAGGATCATTGCCCCCAACCTGCTGGCAATGCTCTGAGGGCTGCCCAGGATGCCACTGGCTTTCTGTACGCTATGGGCACATTGCTGTCTCATGTCCAACTTGTTGCCCACCTGGGTCCTTTTCTACAAAGCTGTTTTTCCAGCTGTTTTCCACACCCCAGCTGGTGCATGAGGTTGTTCATGCAACTGGAGGTGCAGGATTTGGCATTTCCCTTTGTTGGACTTCATAAGATTTCTGTTGGTGCCCATTTCTCCAGCCTTGTGGAGGTCACCAACTCTACAACATCCAACAAAACCAATCTTTGATAAACCATGGTCAGAAATACAGTAGACAATCGCCAACTCACCCCCTTACAGTTAAAGAGCAACCCTCAACAGAAATTACAACTTGAAGTTACAGGAAAGGAGGATTGTACACCTCATTTCAGGCAATTCTACATAATTTGAAGCAGAAACAAAGTAGTGACTTTCACACCAAATCAATGCTAATGTCTGCTGCAACCTAGGCTGTCAGAACCACTGAGACAGCAGCCTGAGGCTGAACAGTGAAGCATGAGGTGTGCTGCCTACACAAGGTGTGTTGCTAAGTCCAGCTCTGCTGTACTTCCTTGCCTTCCCATTCCAGAACCACCTGTGTGTGGTACCTGTATCTCCTCCTCTGTGTCAGAACTAAAATAAGAGTTCCACATAGTGTATCTTGCCTTTTTATTTTAAATTTCTAAGCTCAATGTACATTAAACCTGGCACATAACTTCCATGTGCCCAACCCAGTGTGGCTGCCTTTGGATTTCCTATGCTGGGATGAAAAGCCTGGATCAGCACTCAGGATGGCAGCCAGTATGGCTGAGTTTGTCTCCAAGAGATTCACTAGTTCAAATGAAAAGTAAAATACAAAGGTTTATCTGAAACAGACTTTGCTACCAAGGAGGCATTTGTCTGGCAGTTCAAGCAGTAAAATCTCCTGAGAAAATCACTCCAGCAAATCCGTCACTTCAGTGTCCTCTGTCTGAATCACAAGTCTCTCCAACACTTATTTGCCACAGCTTCAAGGCAGGAATCCTCCCTCAGCACCAGCACGAGTCATCCCAGAGGAGATGGACACATTGCCAGTATGCAGGAAGGACACAGACTCCAGCAAACAGAAATGAAGAAAATATCACAAACACCATAAACAGAGCAACAATGTAAATACTAAAAAGTAGAGCATACTTCTTTGAATTTGTTGTATACATTATAGTTTTGAACACATACCTGATAATCCTCCTCCGAGTACCAGATTTACTTTACTGAGTGGGACAAAATATAAAACTCCAGCAAACTGATGTGCTTCAAAATGCTGAGTCTATGAAAACAGGTGCAATTCTTAGGAGCAGGGAGCTGCCATCTACCACAAGCAATGCAGTTCCCAAGAATAGAAAGCATTGAATCACTAGAGACGAAAAGGGTAATATAACAAGAGAGGGAAAATTACTATGAATTTTACACATCCCATTTCTAAAGGAAAACAAGATCCTTGAGTAAGAGACTGTGTAGATCAGGACAGCACAGACACCATGGATCCCAAGAAGTTCCATTTAGGAAAAAGGCCTTCTCCTGCACAGAGCATACTTAACTGCCCACCTTTGTTCCCATCACAAAGTGCATCGTGCTGCCCCCCTGCAGGAGAGGCAGCAGCTGCCTGCCACCCCACACAGGGCTGGCTTGTGGAGGCTGAGCCACTGCCGTGCAGAGCTGGCTCTGTTCTGTGCCAACACCCAAAACCTGAGCTAAGTACACTGGAGTTGGAGACAAGAGAGCAAAAGCAACAGATTTCTTGTGTCAGCCACAAGCTATGAACTGTGGATTCCTGGAAAACTCCCCAGCCTTGGAGGTGACAGGCTGGACCTGCTGAATCTCTCTCACTCTTCTACCTGGGCTGACACTTCAAGCTACACGGAGAGCGTGCATGTGGCTTTGTTTTGGAAGGCATTAGACACATTTCATTGTGTATCAGTAACTTCACCCACGTAGATTTTAGATCTGTCCAGCTTTGGCATGTTTTACGTCTCTAAATTCTTCCATTTATCCCTCCTTCCTCAGAGCACCCTTAGCCATGGTAGATTTACTGCTCTGCAGATGCTGTCTGCCTTCAGCAAATGGGATGAGAAGCCATCAGGCTGCAGGATGGCGTTCACACCTCACGTGCAGAACACAAGCACACAGAGGAATTTGCTCATCAAACTGATGGGAATTCAGAGAAATAAGGGAGCAATTTTATCTTTTTGACTATCTTTCCCCAGCATACACTCACCCCTCCTTGCCCTTCATTTTGCAAAACAGTGAACTGCTCTCAAAGCAGTTGTGACAAGATACACAAAGACCTTTAATAGTCTATCATAAGAGAGATTAAAGATTTAGCACATTTACAGCTGTACATAATAGTCAAAAACACTAGAGCAGAAATTGGACCCTTTCTCCTCTCCATTGTGAGAAAAAGGCTC
This sequence comes from Chloebia gouldiae, assembly GCA_003676055.1. Taxonomy (NCBI): domain Eukaryota; kingdom Metazoa; phylum Chordata; class Aves; order Passeriformes; family Passeridae; genus Chloebia; species Chloebia gouldiae. Next base: position 8,734,277 of record QUSF01000003.1, read on the forward strand.
AAAAATCACCAAGCTTGATGACTGGAGCCACATACACTGGAGGGAGCAAGGCAACATTTAAGCCAAGATTTCTGCCTTCCATTTGTCATAAGCCAATTGTACCAATGCTCAGTTTACTTTGGCTGATTGCAGTTCAGTGTTCCTGCCAGGACCATCACCATGCCACTCTTCTCTGGGCATCAGCTGTACTCCTGTTCCTTCCTCCACTGTTCTGCTGGTACAAGAGCTGCTGACCTACTCCAAGTTCCCCTCTTTCCTGGGTACTTTTCAGAGCAGCCTGTGTGCAGATGTGAGGAGCACACAGGAAGGAAGAATGGCACAGCTGAGGCCAGCCAGCCTTTTTGCAGCATTTCTGTGCTTATTTGGCACAACAGCTCAGGAACTGTATTACATGTGCCATTTCCATAGGAACTGAATTTCTACCTGATCCATTTAATGTTGTATCTGCAATGAGTGAAGGCTGCAGTAACCAAGCTACCATAACCAGATGGCACCAGACTGTTAAGAGAGCTTATTCTCTCAAAAGCAGAGATGAAGTGCATAAAGTTGCTTTCACCTATACACCAGCAAAATTTGAAAATCAATCACTTCCCTGACTTAAATGGTTGAAGTCATAAAAGCTCAGTTATTACCAGAACAAGAGGTTTTAACGTAAAGGTTTGTGAAGTAAAAGCATATTATAAAACTTTAAACTACATGAAATCTTATTTTCTCAAGAAGCCTTACGATGAATGCATAATGAATCAGTTTCTGTGACAATAAATAAACTTTGGATGCTCAAATTGCACATAATTTTCTACATTCACTCTTTCTCATCATGCTTAAGAGGACACAAAACCATGTGTTTAGCATGAACATTGGTGCAGCCATCACTGAACATCACTTTTTATTGAGGAAAATCAGCACAAAGGGGACACTGCCCAGTTCTGTTGTGCAAACAAATAGATCCCCAATTTCTGTCAGAGCTGGGGTGGTCCTACACAGCCACATTAGAATTATGGCAACATTTCTGACAAATTTCCATGCATTTTTACACATTAAGTGGCAGAAAACTTTATTCCAAGGGCAGAACAGGATACTCCATGCTCAAGTGAAAACTGGTTGCCCTCAGCTACTTGTAGCCCAGGTCATCACCAAAGCCCAGTGGTTAAGGGAATTTTCCAGCCTGGAGATGCCCACAGTGCCCAGTGCAGGCTGGTATTCCTGTGTTGGCTTACTTTGCTGAGCAGACAGCAGTGAGGAAATAGACAGTAACAGTCTAATCTGTCCAGGAGCTTACAGAATCAATACTGCAGAACTTCCCAAGATGCAAATAAACCACAGCAATTGTTAATATTTCCATGCTTACATCCATTGTTATAACTGGTCCGATATAGATGTATAAGAGAAAAAACTAAACAAAACAAAAAAGGGGGTGGTGTTTGAATTATTTCCAAATTATTATTTTATGCCGAAAGAGGATATCCCAGAAGCTCTTCTTTCCTAGCTGCAAAACCTTCTTCAAGAAGAACTTCTAAAACCAGCTAAAGTCAAAAATAATCCCAAGACACCTCCAGATTCAAATACCATGCAACCAAAGCACCAACCCAAACATTAAAATCTACATTTAGGACCAAGCCAATACATTATCTAATAAATTGATGAAACCAATGAATAAAGTCTTCAGTAAACAACACATAAGCTTTTGTGTTTGTTTTAAAAAAAGTTAACTAGTCATAGTTACCTAATAGAGAAAGACACTGCAGCCTTCAGACATATATCACAGGTTCTTGCTGCTGATACAGAGCCTTAGGTGGTGGTTACAAGAGCTATGTTGAACAGGAAAGCAAAAGGGTTTTTTTCCCAAAATTAGAAATATACAATTTCCAAAAATGGGAGCAAATGACAAAAGGTAATGAAAAATACTGCTGAAGAAATGTTTAATTAAAAAAATCAGGAATTCAACAGTGCCTAAATCTTTATTTTTCATAACCTACATATTTTTTTTTCAAATTAGACAGTTTTACATTTTTATGACACAAAAGGAAACTTAAATTACTGATAGTTTACATGTAAGCTTGATTCCAGTCTTAATGGAAGAAGAACAAAAACAAAAACCCTCAAAAAGGCTCCCATATTACACTTCTATTTCGTGAATTGGCAGCTGTTAGGTCTCCTTAGAAATCTTGGATTGTCTGCTGCTATTAGTGTAATAGGTTACGAAGCACAAAACCCCTACCTGTAGCTGAAGGAGATACAGAGATAGGTGTGCACCATTACAGTCAGCTGTTGCTCCTGATACACTGCCCCACACTCCAACAATGGCCTTTCCATGCCAAGGGCTCAAGGCTTTGAAGGACAATGCAACAACATAAAAAACTTGCTACTGCTCACACATTTCTAAGTGACAGTGTCATGGGGCAGGACTGATCGGAAATTACATTCAGTTTTGAAAGCAACCTTTTTTCTAAAATTCCTGGAAGAAGCTCAGATCCCATTTTGACTTGTTTTCAAAATGAAAACCCATCACCACACAGTTCTAACAGGGTAAAATGCCAATTTTAATTACTGGATCCCTGAACCTTGAGCTCAGCTACTGCTTTTGGGAGATTTTTAATTTTAAAAGCTATGTTTTAATCCCTCTCTGTATCATAGCAACAGTCTGCATGCAACTTCACAACTCTACTCTGAAAACTCCATTTTGTCACTGAGTGGGGGGTGGAAGGAATAAATCTCAAAGCAAAATACAGTAAGGAGAAGTTGTATTGTATATTACACAGCGATTTGGCGTGTCACTTTTTTTTTTTTTTAAAAAGCTATAAAACCACATCAGAGGAAGGTTTAAACTTTAGATGCAACAGACTGTTGCTGGGTAAGCAGTAATTACAGTGTATTGACCTATCACAAATGGCAGCAGAATACATTAGAACAGCACAACACATCCCACTGGTCTCAACAGATTACCTCGGGTACCGGCTGAGCACCAGGACGAGCCGCTCACAGCCGCTGGAGGGGACCACTTGCCACTGTTTGCAGCTGGTAAAGCCTTTCACTTGCAGCAGACAAACAAAATGAATCATACAGCTGGCCTAAACCATACACAAATCTAGCTACCGCTTTCACTGCCACTGGGGAAAGGAGAAGGGGATAAAAAAGTCCAATGACAGAAGTAGTTGAGCAGTTTTGGTGATGGTGTCGGGGTCCTATCTCCTCCCACAGCATTCACAAAGTGCGCTTTGGAAACAGGAAAAATCAACAGACTCCAAATGCCCTGTTTTGACCAATTCTGCAGCATACAACAGGCTGGATTTACAATGCCAACTGGTTACCAATTGATGCTTGTAATAGGAAATTTATCAGGAGTCAACTTCTATAGTTACTTTACAGTTCTATGAACCATGCATTGATACTCTTGAAAGCAGACAAGTAAGCTTCAGTGTATACTTTTGCAGCAGTCAGGTTTTACCCAATTAGACTTGATTTTTATTAATGACTTAAAAATTACAGTTTGACTGCTGAAATTCATTATTTACATCGCAGAACACTTTTGAATTGGTTAATTTTTTTGGTTTTAAAGGGACTTTAGGAAAATATTTGAGGGCTTTCAAATAAGATTTTCGTTCCATTTCCCTTTTGCAGTGAAGAGGCAGAGTCAGTTCAACACACCAGAATAAAATAAGAAAAAGAAAAAACAACAAATTAAAGTAATATTCAAACCACAACATTTAGTTTATCTACATCCAGCTCAACAGCAACATTTATAATATCAATAATTTTTATCAGATTTTTTTCTTTAGGGTACCTTTTTATATGTTCTGATTATTTACAACTGTACAAGCAAAGCACACACTTCCAAGTGCACATATTTAATACAGTATTGACTATTTGCATTTACAGGTTTTTCAACAATCTGAAAAAGATCAACTGTTTAAGATCTTTAAGGTATATTACAAAAACTGCTGCTAGTTCCTGTACTACAGTATGTTTACCCAGTAAGACCAGTGACAATAGATACATACTGTAACTGAGTAATTCTGTATGCCATTCATGCTAACCCTCCATGGGGTCAGACCTCATTAACTCTAAACTGTCTTGTACAAAAGTTAAGGCAAAGTCATTTTCAAGTTTAAATAAAATTCAAGTCTTTAAATATTGGATGGAAATAATTCTTTAAAAAAATCAGTTGTTTAAATAAACATTTTTGTGGAATAAACTGTACTGTCATAGTCAGCAGGAATGAGTTTTGTCTGAACTTCCTGCAGTTTAAACACTTAAAGAAAAGCTTTAGGCATTTTAAAACAAAAATAATTTATATTCAACTTTATTAGAAACTTGCTAATTTAGTGCATCCTTGTCCTTCAGAAAGCGCATCACTTCTAAAGTAAGTAAGTGTGAGAAACCTCATCCCAGAGGTAATATCAGGGATCTCTTCCTCCACCACACAAAACAAACACCATTATCTCACGTCTTGAAAAATTTAAATCCATATGCCAATGCTTGTAGTTACAGGAAGATGTCAACACAAGGCTGACTAAGATATGAACTCTTTCAAAGAGCACTTGGGGCAGAGTTTTAAAAAAAAGTCTACACAGAGCACAGGGGTAACCAGAATATACAGCACTGACTCAGTTAACTCCCTTACAAGCACAGGGAAGCTAAGGTTATCACAAGAAGGCTACTCTGCTTTCTCCTGATAACATCCACTAACAGGCTTCACCACCATAGAAGCTCACAGACTTGATTCTTTCTATTCACAATGTGCTTTGTATTTGCAAATTATAACATCAGTTTTATTCTGGAGTGAGAAGATGGTTACTTGCTTGCAGTAAGTCAAAAAAAGGAAATATTTCAGAAAGACTGCTATGGTGCCCTGTTGAATTCAGTTTGTGTGTGCAAAACATCAAAAAAAGATTAAGTTTTTAAAAATGCTAGAAACAGCTACTCATTTAACCTAAAAGTGCAAGTTCATTTGCAGACACTTAGTACAGCAGCCCAATAAAAAAAATCTTCAAGGTCACATACTAATTTGTAAAATATATCTACTTTCTTGCACTCTACACACTAGCTGCCGGTATCAGTCTTTTGGACACTAATTTAGATATGTACTTGCAGACCAGTTTATTAAAAATATTGCAGCAGCATGTTTCTGCTTAACAGTTTAGAAAAAACTCACTATACAGAACTTGCACTCACACAGCCACAGAGAGGCTTAATAAAAAGTTGATTTTTTTTAAAGACAAATATTTTACACCTTGAAAAAAAAAAATCACACTAAGCTTCACCTCCAATTAAGCACCAATCTAAATGTAAGGTTTAGAACAACTATCCAGAAATACCCAGAAAAATAGAATGCTTGTTCAAGAGGGGGAAAAAGTATTTCACAAAAAATATCTTGCAGGCATTGTTACATGCCTTGTATCACTGCAAGCTCCTAACCAGCAACTCATTCTCAGGTATCTTAGTGGGAACATGGGTTTAATTTGTGGGAAACAGACCTCTTCTCAAATCCCTCCCAGGTGTTATTTTCACTGAGGAGATTTTGGAGGGGTACTCTGTTCTTTATTTATGCGTTTGCCAACGGCTGGAGGGGACGATCTGCGTCCTGACTGTCTTCTCTGGTCTTTGGGTTGTCCAGGATGTGACTTTGCAGGAGGAGGTTCTCTGTTTTTCTCTATTGTTTCTGTGGGCTTTTTTTCTTCTTTCCCACATGCTACAGTGTTTGGCTTCTGTTCTTTCTGGGGTTGCAACGTAGGAGGATCCTTAGTTGTTCTCTGGCAAATTTCCGCGTAACTAGGTTTTCGCAGTTCCTGGGAAATCAGACACAAACAGGACAGAGTTAAACAAAGCATCCTGAGGAAAAAAAAAAAAAGATGAACAGAAAAGGGTGAAGGCCTTGTCCCAAAAGACTGCTGCACTGGGACAAATGCAGATGAGGGTTCGAGTATAAAGTTACAAAAGCTGCATAGACATTAAAGCTGAAGAAAAGGTAAAATGTAAAATAGCCAGAAATGCCAGAAAAATGGGACACTGGCATAGGGCAAAATATTTCCCTTTTAAACTCTAAACCAGCTGAAACACAATGAATACTCTGGTTTCAATATCAACATAAGTATTAATACTTCTACCTTAAGGATACTACCAAGAAAAGGATTCAGACAAGGAGATCTCTTTTGCACTGTTAATGGCACAATTCTATCATGCAAGTAATCATGAAGCCAAATAAGCAAATTTAAAGCTGCTGGACAAATTCTAGGATGCTGGGCTCACATGATTAGGCAACACTGGGTAGCAATAAATATTCTGTTAAATGCAAACTGGATCATTAAGAAAAAGTGAGTAATAAGATCACTTACTATGGCAGCCCCATTGACTTGTACCGATTTACATGCAGTACTCAGAGTGGAAGAAGAAAGTCTTTCTGTACTCTGTGTCTCTCTCTGCTGTTTATCCACAACTTTGGAGTCCCTGTAATCATCCAGTAGGAAGCAAGGCTCATGAAAAGTGAAACGTCAGGATAGATGAATGGTTTAATAATAGGTCTAAAAAGTTTGAATATGATTGCAAGTAATTATAAAAAGCTGTAATTTGCCTAGCACATGATGACTAGCACTGCATTCAAAAATGCTATCAAAAATAGAAAAAATATATTCCTGTGCAATGTGACACTACCTCTAATTTGTTATGTTCTAATAGCATTTAGTTACTCAACTACTTGATTTGCAGGTTCCAAATAAACTGTTACCAAAAAGCTTTTTTTATGGTATGCACATCAGTTCTGCCCACAGGGCCATGGGTATACTTTCTGTGTTCCAAAGCTATCTAAATACAAGACAGTAAGGTATTCATTAAACTTCTTCTACCCACAGAAACTAAACCGCAACACTAAATTTTCTTCTGCTAAATGACTATTATGATTGAATCACTATTATGATATTGTTCAGAAATTAAGCTTTATTGCCTTTACTCCAAGTACAACAAAATATTACTTCTTTCATTGATTAAGATTTTAATAGCTATTTACATTGTTCTTCCTGATGAAAGAAAGTGTAAATGTGATTCAGAGCAGAATAATTATACCCATGTAATTAAGTGCTTACTCAGTAGGCTGGGGTGGCGAAGGAGACCTTTCAAAGGTCCTGGGCAATGTAGAAGAAACTGGTAACGGCTCTCGAGGAATTCCTGATGGAATAGTGTTTGTACTTGCATCCACATTAATGTTCTGAAGGAGGAAAAAAGGCACAGAAAGACAATAAAAATATCCAGTTAATATGATTAGCCTGAAAAGTAGCACAACCAGGAAACAGTTCATAATGTGATTTATACTGCTAAATTGACTATAGGAAGGTAGAGAAGGAGCCAATATATATCATAATGAATATGTTATTTTTTTTCCTTTACATTTATTTGGTTATTTCCAAAGAAGTTAGAAGCTTCAGGTCCCTTTGGGACATATCTGAATGACAAAATCACTTCGAATCATAAAGATTACAGAAGACCTTTAATCAATCACCACCTTGTCAAATAGACCATAGTACTAAGTGCCACATCTGGTCATTTCTTGAACACTTCCTAGGGTGGTGACTTCATCTCTTCTCTGGGCAGCATGTTCCAACACTTCACTTCCCTTTCAGTAAAAAAAAAAGTTTCCCAACTTTCAACCTAAGCCTCTCCTGGCACAGCTTGAGGCCATTTCCTCTTTATCTGATACTGGTTGCCTAGGAAGAGACCAATCCCCACCAGGCTACAACCTCTGTTCAGGCAGTTGTAGGGAGTGATAAGGTCTCCCCTGAGCCTCCTTTCCTCCAGGATACAACCCCAGTTCCCTCAGCTGTTCCTCATAACTTGTGCTCCAGACCCTTTACCAGCTTTGCTGCTCTTCTCTGGACACGCTCCAGCGCCTCAACATCCTTCTTGTATTGGGGGCCCAAAACTGAACACAGCATTCCAGGTGCAGCCTCACCAGTCCCAGGGGGACAATCACTGCCCTGGTCCTGCTGGCCACACCGTTTCTGATACAGGCCAGGATGCCTCTGGCCTTCCTGGCCACCTGGCTCATGTTCAGCTGCTGTCAGCCAGCACCCCCAGCTCCTTTCCCTCAGGGACACTTTCCAGCCACTCTGTCCCCAGCCTGTAGCACTGCCTGGTGTTCTTGTGACCCAAATGCAGGACCCAGCACATGGCCTTGTTGAACCTCATACCACTGGCCTTGGTCCATCAGTCCAGCCTGTCCAGATCCTTCTGCAGACCTTTCTCTTCCTACCCTCCAGCACATCAACACTCCTGCTCAACTTAGTGCTGTGAACTTACTGATGGTGCCCTCGATCCCCTCATCCAGATGATTGATGAGGTTATTAAACCAGACTGGTCTCAATGCTGAGCCCTGGCAAATACCACTAGTAACTGGACTTCTTTCCACCTGGAAATTTTACACCTGCTGGTGACAAAGCAGGCTTTGCACCTGCTCACATAACCACAGGCTGCCTATGAAGACAAAAGTCTCTTAGTATTGTGCACTAAGAACTGTCTTCTTCAAAGCTCTAATTCTGTATCATCCCAATATAATGATTTGCTAACAAGCAAAGGCTTTTTCCATAGCCCTCAAAAGATGCTGCTCGTGCCAAGTGATACTGTGCTTCCAGATAAATGCCAAATAGGTTCCAGATACATTCATTTATTTAAATTGTCACAAAATAAGAAAACTTTGTATCCTGAAAAACATGTATCTCACATTTATAACCATTCTGTTTGTTTTAAAGGGTGCTATGTTCTTTGCATTGCTTCTGACCTGTCTCATTTGAAAATCTCCAAACCACCCCAAAGAGATTCTGGTAGGCAGAAAGGGAAGCAATAGGAGAAGACAAGCTCAGAAGGAACAAGATAACCCTCCTTTTCCCCCAGCCAAGTCGCCATTCAAAAGGGCATAAACCCTAAGACTCCTATGGTCACTGCTAAAAAGGAAAATGGTATTTGATAGCACTGTTTTAAAAAAAAATCAGTAGATCTAACTTAGTTTGATTCAAGGTAAAAGAATGCAAAAGGTGGATGTTTAGAAATAACAGAACAGCTTTTATAGTTTTATTCAATGTAATAGTGTGTGCAAAGGCTTGAAATTGCAAGCTGCTGAGCATTCTGACCTAAGCGCATCAACACTTGTAGGTACATGGTTAAATGTGAACAGCTTCCAGTCAAGCAGACATGCAAGAGCTTTTCCTTGCCAAAACACTCAGCCCTTGATCTGACAGTGCTGCACTTCCTAGTTACAAAATGTGGGATGATTATTACCTGTCATTCCCCAGAGCTACATCTAGAAGAGCATCACTAAGCAAAGAGCATAAAGATAAGATGCTTGCATAACAACTGCTGGAAACTATAGACCTTTAGTCCCCTTAGCTTCTGTACACTGGACTTGCCCATCTGTATGAAACAAGGGAAGCACTGTGTAACTCTACTTCAGTGCTTTGTAACACCACATCAAGTGACATGAAAAAAACATTGAGATCAAGGTGAAAAGCAGCCTGTATACATTGGCAAGATTGATGTTAGCTCAAACAGCTTTGTAGCAGAGCACAATTGCTCTTTGGAGCCAGCTGCTGTTATCTTACTCTTTACTTAAATGCCAACAAGGAAAGGTAGCATAATCCCCTTTTTTCCACACAATGGTACAGAATAACTCCTGTACACTGGAAAATGAAACTGGTAAATCAAACGATGCTTTTTAATGTGACAGGGCACTGCAAATATTATAAACCCTCAGTGCCTGACTGATATGAAGACTGTCTCTATAGGAGAGAAGTCTAAGTTCTTCACCATAAGTACAAAGCAAGTACTAGATCTGTAATAGGGGAACAAAGGGTTTTCAGCTGCAGCAATAAAAGCAAGTGCTGGAATTGTATTTAAAACCCAAAATACAATGGTCAAAAAGCACTTCATAAATAACAGAGGTAAAATACTTCATAATTAATACATCTTAGCCAAGAACAGCCTACCATCTGTAGTACTGGCTGACAATAAGTTAAACACTGCTCTTACCATGGCTCTGAACTGCACATTCCCCCTAAACACAATCCTGGAACATAGCAGCCCATCCTACCACTTGCAAGAGACAGACTAGATGGCTTGTCTGTACAGTCACTGCCTTGGGTGCAGGCTGCCCTGCTTCCTTATACCCTTCCTTTACCAACCCCTGACATATGGGCACCAAAGAAAACATTCTAAACCCATCTTATTGCAGGAGAAGACACCAGAGATTGTGGTGGTTCACCACGTTGCTTTGCACTGCTAATCCAGGGTTTAACTTCTTCAGTTGTGGTACAGCTAGAAAAACACAAATTAAATTTGAGCTATCAAAAAAAAGCCAATACAGACTTTCACAGCCCAGAGCGTTCCACAGTGCAGAGGGTTAAGTGAGTCTTGCTGGAGGGAGAACATACTGTCACTCACAGATGGCATGGCAGAGACAGTTCTAAGAATGAAATCTATGAAAAACTACTGAACATTAATTTTCAACTGCATCTCTACTACATCTATACAGCAGTGTTTGCCAAGTTATTCTGGTGTATTTTTATCTTTCTGAGCAATTTGACAAGACAACAGTGGGATCCAGCTGGTTTTGGTGGCAGTTCTTGTTCCAGCTATGATGCCTAGTGTACTGAGATTATGTAGGCAGCTTCTTTATTTTGGTGCTTAGATGTTTGTCTCTGTCACTTTGAAGTGTTTTATATATAACTCAGAAGTCTTACTTTCAGCAGGAGGGAAACATATCACATACTTTTCACCTGAGTCTATCAAAAGCTTGAGGCAGTTATATACAGCAAAGAGAATATTTTCTAATCTCTGCTATTAACATCTACTTATTGAACTGGTCCCCATATTCCCCACCATATCAAAGAGAACACCCAACAAAGTCCAAGATATAAGTGAAGAAGCAGTAGCACATTATTTGACAGCTGTTTTTTAAGAACATTTTTTTACAACCCATGCAAACCCACAAGTTTTTCCAAGTATAAACCAAATAAAAAAACCAAGAGGTATGCAATTCTTTGTTTTCCCAACAAAAACTAACACCCACTACTCACTCTTTCTTTTGACGTTCCTATTACCACACTGGACAGTCTGTTTTCAAACAGGTCTTCAGTCTTTAAATTGCCAGCAGCCCCGGGTAATGGAGGAAAGCTAGATAAACCCAATTCAAAGCTGGGAGATGGAGGTTTTGGGGGTGGTGGAGACTGTGTTTGGCCTCTCTGGAATAGAAATAGCATGTTGGGGTTACTGCACTAGATGACAGAAAAGATATGCACCTCTAAACTGTATTTTGCACTTGATTTGTATCAGCAAACCCCTGGAGAAGGCTCCCCCATCTCATCTCCCAAAAAACCCACAGAGTACTGAGGAATAGATGCTTTCATTTTCCACTGTTGCCCTTAAAATATTTAATTATTATTTAATGTCATGGTATATGCATCAGCTTTAGGGGCACTGGCATAGTAAGAAGTTTTCTCACTGACTCTTCCTTGAGGACAGACACACTGACACAGAAAGGAAAACAGACTGGTTTATGTATCATGATATGGTGAAAAATATAATGACCATTTATGTACAGTTAGTAACATCCTAAATAAAAAGACAGGAATAAACAATAATCTTATTTTCAGCTATATGAAGAAAGGGCAAGACAGCATGCCTTGTATGTAGTACAGACAATAACAATTTATATCTAATTAGTATTAATCTATATTGTCACTGTGTAAAAATAGAAAGGTAAGTGTCAAAACTATTTTTGAAACAGAAACTCTCTAACTAAATCTAAGAAGAAAATCAATGTCTCAAGCATAAAACAGCATTGATGCAACTATTTTGCACTACAGAGAACAGTTCAGGAGTTAAAATCACCACAGTTTAAGATCATTTGTGAGAACTGCTGGTAAGGATTTGTAAGTTATATTTACACAGGAAAAATAAAACTCCTTTGTAGTATGTTGTAACTGAAGTTACCGATTAACTTCACCTACATCATGTAAACAAAGAAGTTTTTCTTCAAGGAAGTGTTTCTTGACTGTGCTGAGGCCTGTGCTAAGATGATCTCTGCTGCAAAATACCAAATGCAAACCAATCTTTGAAACAGTTCCTATTTTGGAAAGGAAAATACAAGTATATAGTCAAGATGGTGTGAATGTGGGAACAATGCTTCTGAACAAAAAGAACAACAGATATAAGACTATTTTAAGGTCTTTTCACAAACTACATGTAATGTCCAAAGAATTATGTGTCAAGAGGGAAGTAGGGAAAGAAGAACAAGAACAATAAGCAAGAACAACTGCAACTCCAACCACTGCTACTGACCCAGCATTATCCCCTGGAAGAATGCTACAGCAATGGAGACTGCAAATCTCCAAAACTCAAGTCAGATGACCTGTCAAAGGTCAGGGAGAGAGATTACACTAATCCAACTCAAACTGCAAGAGGAACAACTCAAATTTTTAAAAGTCAATTCTTCAAATCACAGGACTTGCTCTTCTTAAAGGGGACTACATTTCTGCAATAGCAAATGCTTTTATGTTACATTTTAAGTGACACAGTTGAATCCTAAAACCCTCAAAATATTAAGGGTGGCATTAAAATCTAAAATTAGCAGGATGAGGGAGGACTTCAATGAATCTTAAGCTAACTGCATAAAATTTATCAAGTTAACTTCTTGTAAGTTCTGTACTTGGCTTATGTCTATAGCCTCAGAAACAATCTGATCAAAAAGTTTCGTGCTCTTTTTCATGCAAATGTTCACACAACTCTATACTTTTTCATTTAAAAAGAAAAATCTCCTTAAGAAGTCACTAGTGTATTCAAATATACCAGTTTTAGTGGTGCCCTGTGTACACTATTTAATTGCTACAGCATTATACAAGAAATAGGATACTGGATTCAATTATTTCCACAGTCTAAAGGGGGAAAATTTAATCTTTTGGTTCCAAGTACACTTCCTTGCAGTCATGGGTGTGCAGCAGCTCTCACCTCTGCTCAAGACACAGCACTGGACACTATAGACTAAAGATTCTTGGCCCAGAAAAGACTGGAAGGAACGTGGCTGCACAGGCGGCAATTATAGCCTGGTGCTGACAGAAGGGAATGTGGGTCTCCAAAGAAGTCACATCTACCAGTTTTTACATTCAAAGTTCAAATAATCTTTGCAGTCAGCTCTGTCAGAAGTGCTTCTCTGCTCAGGGAGGAGTCCAAGGTAATCCTTTCATTCCAGTCACTCACACACTGTACCACTCCCTTGTTCTTTTAAATACAGAAGAAAGTTAATAGGAAAACATCACTCTAAAAACTCAAGCAGCTTTAAAAGGGCAAAAGGAAGAAGTACTGAGAATCCTACATGCAGTCTGGTCTCACTGCCTCTGGGAAGTCTGATGAGAACTAAAAGCAATCAAAAGGAGGGAATCACTTGCTAAACTTTCCTGCTCCTTTATCTAAGTTCACTCAGGCCATTCAACAGCAGGAGCCACAAACACATAAATGCTGTGATTCCAAACCTTTAGGAAAGCGTTATGGCTCATGCAGTAGTGTTATTTTAGAACTGTAACATGAACAAGGAAATAACCTGGTTCATCTTCATGAATATGTCATTAATATATGGCCATTAATTATATGCCATTAATTCCAAAGAAACAACTGGTTTTATCACACCAAACCTTAAATCCTACAAAAACATGTTTTTTTCTCTTCTACATTTAGTGCAGCCTTTTCAAGTATCAAGTCTACTTTGGTATTAACCTTGAATTTCAGTTTCCCAAAATCACAATATTTTAATAGTGTTAGCATACTGTTACCTGGTGGCACTTAAAGAGGCATTTAAGAAAATGAACTGACCACTTGTAACAAATATTTTTGCTACACATTATGCCACAAGGATCTATATAATGTTCACTGTCACCATGATTGATAATGAAGTATCAAGTGTTTGAACTCCAGCTGTTTAGCTATTCCTGAATGTGAACACTGGCATGGTGACAAAAACTGAGATGGAAATTTCCTGCTACTGCAAGAGTAATTTTAGCTTTTCCCTGACTTCTGCATTAAGGGAAAATCTTCTCTGATACCCAAATGCAGTAAGTTCACATGACTAAAGAGCTTTAATCAACTGAGGTACAACTGCTTCTGCAGTAACTTATGTCACCTGCTACTCCACATAATATCCACACTCTTGCCTTGTCACTCTACTTTTATTAGAGACAAATAAAATCATGAACACTCACTGTAAACTTGTCCTCCCTTTTCTTTCGGTAGCCATAAGAGTTTTTCCTAAGGGAAAGAATGCAGATATGAGAACCTTGCCTATAAATGGATGGAAAGCAGTTAATGAAAACAGGAGAAGTTAATTCCAATTGCTATTTCATCCATCTTCATTCTACAGAGGTTATTAAGAAATGTTTTAGGGAAAAATTCCTAGAAACTGTCCTTAAAATAAAGGTATACATCTTATGCAAGTCAGTGTAAGAATACACTGGTTACAAGTAATTCCTGTGCTAAAAGCATCTCAGTAGAGATTACATATAAGGGTTAGACAAAATGTTACAGTATCTAAATAAGGGGGTCAGGAATTTTGTATACCAGTGTAACTTCTCAAATACAGCTAACTATTTTCAATCCAGGTAAGGCTCCTTCAAAACATTTTCAGCACTTTGTCCCCAGCCCTTCTTCAGGTAAAGCCCCTCCAATCAACACTGCAAAATTTGCAGTGCATTCTAATTCAGTATCAATGTATTTTCTAAGTTAGCTTGACTTTTATTATTCTAAATGTATTCAATATTGAAACACCAAAATATAATTTTAAGTACTGACTATTCCTGTACATTTCTGAGCAATCTTGTTTCCTGAGTTCTTAATCATACTTTCATCTAGTAGTTATAATACAATTTGGTAAATTAGATTTAGAAAAGTATTACAACCCTTACATAAAATACCCATTTAATTTTGCAATGATACAAGTCTGAAATAGGATCATCTGCAAAACACTTATCTTCCAATTCGGTAAGTCACTCAAAATGTGATTTACTTGGAGTCATAAATACAGCCATTATCAAAGCTGCACAGTACTTTTACGAAGCACTTATTAGAACTGTATTTATAAATATGCCAATTTTCAGCTCCTCAGGTAGTTGGTTGTGGTTTTTGTTTGGTTGCTTTTAAAATAATTTAACAATAGTTTCCTTAGTTGCCTGTAGCAGTTTTCCCTCCCTCTACACCAATCCATCATCTTTGCTGTTGTGTATGTCCAGTTTGGTCAAAATTCTGATGCTTCAACCGAAAAAGTGAAGAATGAGCACTGCTAATACACATTCAGGTGTACAATCTACAATGCTGAACAATGGAACTGAGCAGAACTTCTTCAATAAAGTCAAACAAATAATGTACAAAAACTTTCTTGCACCAGATGAAGAAAGGATAGAGGATTAGATCTTATAGATCTAAATTGTTCATCAGTTGCCAATAATAATTTTCATCTGGTAGGATAGTATGAAAGTCTACTTTGCCTTTGTTCTGTATTTAACACTTTCTGTGAAGTACTTGGCAAGATTTTAGGTCTGAGGAGAGAGTGAGTTTAAAGCAGCATTGAGAACAGCGACATACCACACCTCTAGTAAACAGAGCAGTTCAGAAGCAGCAGTACTTGGTTGTTCAGAGGACAGCTACGGAGCACACTCACCTTCCTCTCCCTAATCCGGGGGACGAGTCAACGCTGCTCTGCTCCATGCGCCCAGTCCCCACTTCCCTCTTGCTGTAACTGGTGGTCGCGCTCTGCACCCGTGTCCTGCTTTGTCCCGGCTGCCGCGTCTGTGGGCTCCTGACGCCATTGATTAAACCATCAGCAGAAAAGTTGAATATTGTAGGACTGTCTAGAAGCCCAGGTCCCCTTTCTGCACTGGGTATTGTATGTCGTATATGTGACTTGCTAGGATTCCTATAAATTCAAAAGTCATTTCAACATACGTGCACTATCAGAGATCTTCTGAGGCCTAAGCCTATTCACAGAATTCAGAAGAAGCAAGATCTTCAGTCCTTTATCACTTATTTCATTTATAAGAATGATCAATATTCATTGTAACAGGTCATGTGAATTATCAAAATTAATCTTTTCCCTCTCTGTTTTCAACTAGACCTTTACTGTATGAATAATCCTACTGATGACATGTCATCTCTCAGAATATTTCAGCTTATACCCTAAATCACAGAACAGACAAGTTTTCAGCCTTCAGTTTGTCCATTTACATCTCGAAACACTACATCCATTAACATCAGGAGCACCATCTGCCCTTTGGCCTCACCTTTGGCACCAGGTTCAGTTTCACAAGTATTCTCAAGTTAGCTGGTGTTACTAAAATAAGCAGATGAAAACCCCATGTGCCAGGTAATACAACAGTATTGTTAAAAGATAGATGAACTTGCCTGTTTCTGGGAGGATATTGTCTGAGTGTTGTCAATGGAGAAGCAGCAGGCTTGAAGGTTGGAGATGTGAACCCATTGATAAATCCAGTATTTGGAAATGGTGTTACCTAAAAAAATGTATTGCATGCTTATCATTACAAACAAACTGAGTATTACTTTTCTTAATCCCATATTTTATGCCATTCTGTGCAGGACAGTACTCAAAAGACTGTCTCAAACAGCAACAGTCTGTCTACTGCCTCATAGCTAACTTACAAAATTTCTGAAAAAAACCCAAGCTTCTGTTTTTATGAGAAGTCAACCACTACACATATTCAACTTATGATAGTTCAAGAAGATTAAAAAACATCAAGCTAAAACTCTTGGCTGTAAGTTAAATAGCTCTTCTCCTATTTCACATCATACCACTCACTCATGACTTTGAAGTACCAAGATATTTCTTTGCCAGAGACTCTTATCTACATAGGCTGTAACTGTTTCTCTTAAAATTGTATGTGAATACCTCCCTTAAAAAAACCCAACAACTTCCTTTTAGTTCCTCATTCTACTTCCATGTGACATCTAAATAAAGCCTAGAGAATAAGTGGATGTTAAGTGGAACTCTGATGATTTTCAGATATTACCACCTTATTCTACATGTGAAACACTGTCTTCTTGTCTGAAGAAACAACATTAGCAAAACATTTTCTGGGGTGGATGCATATTAATATCCTGTAGTAAAAAGATGCCTCAAAATCTGAAGCATGTCCAAAGTAATTTCACAAACCTCACTAGCACATTTTTGTCTTTTTTATTTAAATGTGTGAGTTTCATTTAAGGAATGTTACTGTTAGCATCAGCAAATGCTTGCTTGTCTTCTCCTCCTGAAAATAACTACAATGCAGAACAAAAAGATTCTTTCTACATTCTATTAAGTGTTGAGAAACAGCTGGGATCAAGACTATTTGCTATAAGGGTACATTTAAACTTGAAAAAGGTTTCTTGTGCAAGTTAAATCACTAATCAATGGAAAACAAAATTTAACACAAAAGTGTCATATCAAATTACTGCTAGCCTAATCTAGTATGCACAACAGCAAATGCTACCTCAGGCTTCAGAAAAAGGCCATTAAAGAAGGCCTGTAACAAAGCTCCTTGAGGAACAAAGTTTCATCAAAATAATGCTTTGAAGTGCTTTCTGGTTTAAGAGTTGCAATCTGAATGCTGCAAAATTCAATCAAAGCTAGTAAGCAACCACTGAACTTGAAAAATGAGAAGACACTGAACATATTAGGGACCCTAGCAATATTGAACTCTTCTTTATTATAATGATGTGTGATCCTTTAGGAGGAAAAAAAAAATTTCCCATTTTCCAATAAAACCAAAAGCATCTCCACAGAAGTCAACTGGTTCAAATATACTTTCTTTTCAATTTCTTTTTTTTTTCCCAAACAGGAAAAACTAGATCTTTTCTCAAATATGATTTAAGTACATGATGAAGAATGAGGTAGTTTTAGAATCCTGAGGACATGTATTGCCATATTCAAGTTTCAGAATGAAAATGGTATGCCCACATTACTGGGGAATTCAATCTCAAATTAGAGATGAGAGAAAGTAGAGTTTATGTTGAAGTAGAATAGAGAAACTTTGCTGTATTTTCACACAAGTCTCTACATGCAAACTGCAACCCTGTCTCATGAAAATTATTGCTGTGTCATGGTTCCTCATGGTCCCTGTTCTCCTCAAGTGATTTCTATTCAAATATAGCTCTTCCTACAAAAGAATCGAGAAACATCACGTTACAGTCATGTGCATAAAATTCAGCTAACCAATGACAATACACTGCAGAACAGTGAAAAGCAATGCACAGACAGTTGATTTCCTGTTTTGCTAAGAAAAGTTTGAGATCTTTAATGCTGGCAGACTCAAGTCTTCCCCAGAGGATAGAACTAGTAAGCTTTCTTGGATACAAAAAGTTACAGGATAACATAAGGTAGATACACAGTATGCTGTGCTTGAACCTGTGGTTTATTAATCTATGTCTTCCATACTATTCCCATACAGCTCCTCCAGTATACCAGAGCAAGACTGTACAACAGTCAGTCTTAGTTTATCTACAGGCAGATTCACATTCACTGCTGCTTAACAAGACAGTTTTTTCCTGGAATAACACTGCTCACTGTGTTACCTTGTCTCCTCCACATTCTTCATCCCCCCCCTCCCCCCCCAAATGCCTCCCCCTGCAAGGGCTCTGGTTCCCTTCCCTGTGTGTGAAGTGTTTAGCACACCAACTTTTTAATTAGCTGTGGTTCAGCACAGAGGATGTTTGCTCAAGTTTGTTCAAGGACACTTTAATCCTCTGCCAAAAAATACATCTAAAGAACTTGTAATTTTGAGCATTGCTCCCTTTTTTTCTTTGAGCCACAAGTAAAGAGGCATCTCCAGAGAGGAGAAAGAGGCTCGACATAGGAAACCTGAGTCTCCCAGTCATTACAGGAAACTCCATGCATTTGTAGGGTAACAAAGGCAAACTAAAAGGGGCCAAGGTAACTCTGATGACATTGTCACAATGCAGAAGACAGATGCAGCATTGCAGGATACAACAGGTATCTCATTAGAGTATTTAAGGATTTATTGCTTCCACCATAGCTTCAAGCCTTACTAACAGCCCCTTTAAGAAAATTATTTTAAAAGCAATTTAAAAGTGATTTCTGTAATTAGCAAAAGCAATTTTACTTGTCATTGCCAAAAGAGATGCTATTATTGCACAGAAAGTATTCTACTTTAAGAACATGCCAAACAGGGAAATTCAGCATGTTAACCTACAACCCAAATTCCTGCTAGAGGATCAAGATACCAAGTTATCTTGACAAGTCTTTACTAAAGAACTGCCTCAAAACCTAAAAGGTTTAAGATGAGAATCACACTCCAGTCTCAGATCAGACACAATTTTCAAATAATCCATCTTGTACATCATGGCAAGGATTTTGAAGGACTGTTTTTCAAGAAGAACTGGAATCTTAAACTCCTCTCTTCAGAACAGGTATGTTTCCTACACCTCAATAAGAAAATAGTATCAGCTTGGAAAAGAATACAACTGTTTGAGAACCAAGAGACTTACCAGTGAAGGGTCAAGGTAGCTGTGTGTGGCTGACCAGGTCTGTGGGCCAATTAAGCTGTACAGTGGGAAGTGCTGCTGGGGACTGTATACTGGAGGTATGTAAAAGGATGTTGTGTAGCGCTGCTGAGTGTAGAGGTTCATATCCAGAGGTCTATATCCATTCTTTGGCAAAAATGTGTTTATAGCTATTGCCTTTGCTTTTATCCTTGCCTGCAAAGGAGATTAGATTATTTATTACAGCAGTCTTTCAGATTATATCAGGATGGTTCAAATTAGCAGCTCTCAAACTTTTACTGGACACTTATCAGTCACTGCTTTGTCCTTCAAGGACAGCAGGAACAGGTGAATGCTTCCCTGCTGCCTGATGCTGGGCTGGATATACCACTGCCAGAAATGAGGAAAAGTGAAGTCATATGTGCTACATTTCTAAACCCACCTCCAGGTCAAACAGCTGCTGAGATTGGACCACTTAAATTTGTATTAGAAATCACAGTGAGCACCACGAGAACATACACACACACACCCCACCCCTAACATCATAAACCTCTATTTACCTTAATTGGTTTTCCTTGGAAAGTCTTCACTTCTTCTCTAAGGTATCTGTAAGCCTTTATAAAAAAGAAATTGTTAGATTTGTCAAATGTAATTTAAATAAAGGAAACTTAAGTTCTGACAGGCTAAGCCTAACAAAAATTCTTAGAGTGTCTGCTAATGTTACAGTATAGCAAACTCTCATACATCATCTGCATTTAGTAACATTTAACTTATCATTAAGTGCTTCAGTAGCACTAAAACAAGACTCTAATTGTTAGGATTGAAGCATTTCAATGTGTCACCAAAAAAGTCAACACCCTCAGTACAAAAAAAAAATCATAGATTTAGCCAGGATATGTGAAAAAGACAAAAAAAAAACCTCTTAATTGTTATGTTTAATAGTTACTGAAGACTGGATACTACCTAAGGGAAAGCATTACTGTTTTTCTTTTTAAGTTGTTACACATTTGTAATACAGTTTACAACCTGTCAATTCACCCTATCATCCTTATTTACTTTTACATTCTAATATACATTCAAAAAACAGCATTACCTGCTGTGCATCAGCTTCCGATTCAAATGTGATGAACCAATTGTCATTATAGGCAAACTCACAGTTGATGAACTTAGGCAAATTATCTCCTTTGAAAAGTGCTTCAACCTCCTGGGGAAAGTGGTTTGAAAAGGAGGTGGGGAAGGATGGAGAGAAGAAAACATCAGTGTAAAATGCAAAACTCTGACACTGAGAAAGACAGACAGAAAGCACTGTTGGGCATACGAAACATAATGGAGTAGTTCAGAACACCTGCAGTAGTGTCAGTTCTCTCCAATCTCCCCAGTGGAAGGAATTAAAACTAGCACTAAGGCCATACTGCAAGAGAGGTTTAGCTGGGAGCTATTTAGGCTAGAGAAGACATTTAAACTTGGTATCAAGTGCAGAAAGATGTCCATTTCTCCCCTGTCCCCAAAACCATGGAGCCACATGAAAATCTGTGCATATGGCATAGGACAGGAAAATCCTGCCTTTTCAGTAGAAACCTGCAACTAAGCTTTAACTCAAATATCTACAGATTCATGCATTTGAAACAGGGCTTATGTCACCTCAAACATGATGGGCTATTTCCACAAGAGAAACGGAGCCTGGATTTTTTTTTTAAATTCATTTACATATTTTTTTGTTCTGTAACAGATTTGAAATTAGCACCATCAAAAGGTAAAACAATTTGGGAGGCCTTACAGCATCTTGGACTTTTGCTGCTTAAATAAAGCCCGACTCTGTTGTGCTAGAAAACATAGGCTATTAAATCTGGTTAGTTAAATCTAGATTTTCCCAGCACAACAAATTTAAATACAATGTATAAAACATTTCACTGGAGAACAACTGTTCTGAAAATAAAGACAACTCAGAACTTTTTTTGTCAAACATTTAAGAGTGAACATCCAGAATTTAAGAGTGGTAATATATCCAACCTGATGAACTCATGACAGGAAAAAAAACACGACAATACTAAAAGTTAGGCAGTCTTTGAAAGGCTACAATTCATTTGGAAAGCTAGAAGTAGCCACTATTTTAAAGCTGTGTACATAGCATATATGCAAATTCTTCCCCCAGTTCCTTTTAGCATTTTGTTTCATGTTCCTGTTTATTAAGGCCACTTACTTTTTTGTAACCAGTTTCTAAACTGCAGTACTTCTGATTTTTGTATGCTGCCTATTAAGAGGAGCAACTCTTTCAGAATCTTTAGTCTTCCTTGTAAAATTAAATAGAAAAGAAACTAAAAATATACCCATCATCAAGAATCTGCACCTTCTCTTCCTTTTTGAAAATTCAAGATGGTTAAATATGACCCCATAATTTTTTCTAGTATTTTCATTAGTCATATTCCCTGCTTCATCAGAATGGCATTAAGTATCTTTTAAAGAATGAAGTTCTCCAGTCTTGCACTCATTCCACAAGCCAGTGGAGATCCTTAGTGACTTATTGACACCTCTCACCTCAGCATTATGGAAACATTTACAAAGCTTTAACTACTTTACTTGAATAAGCTTCAAGGTGCAGCAGTGGCATTTTCTAGTCTAAGCCTTATGTTCTTTCATCTTTGTCTATTTATCCAAGGCTCTAAGAGCACCAAGTGCATACAGGTAGGACAAAGCCCATGAAAATGATATATCTCTACCAAAGACAGCACTATCAACTTCCCAGTCCTCTGCAGAACTACAGATTCTACCACAGTCTTGCTATGAGCAACATGTGTCTACAAAAAATATTTCTTATCCAAACAAAGACAATAAACTAAGTTTAAGAAGTGCTGTTAGAAACTAACAGAGTAGTAAAAAATGTGAGGTGCTTATTGAAATTTAGAAGAAATCTAATTTCCAAGTCCTAAGGGAAAAGTGTCCTTTACTGAACAAGGGAACACTTACTTCAATGGGAGTAGATTCGGGTACTTCACGTAAAATCACAATACAGCGATTCTGATTTGGCCGAACTTTTTCCCCCTTTTCATCCACTTGAACTAAAGGCAACGCTAAGAGAGAAAAGACAAGAATGCATTTTAGCTGTCAACAAACCTAGTAGCTTTGCACTCCAAAAGATGCTGTGAACATAGATTTACAATGCAGAGCCTCAAATGTTTTAACACTTCCTAGTTTTTTACAAAATTTGTAGCTCTGGCCAAATTTACTTTGAGCTGAGCTTTTCCATTTATAACTGCATCTCTGCACACCCTGGTAATGCCCTTGTAGCTTCCACTAGGTATTCATTCCCCTTTCCATCTCTGTATGCCTCTCTTGTTTTGAGCAGACTCAGAAGCACAGAGTTAAGCCACTGGGGGTCTCTTGATCCACCTACTTCCCTTACCTTTACAGGGGATGAAATGTTTTTGTGCTTCCAGGAGAGAACTCCCAGCACTAGTACAGTTAGTGTCTTTATCCTCCATGGAAACTTCCCACGGAATTCCTCCCAGCTGTGCTCTGAACAAGCTGAAGTTTGCTCTTGCAAAACATAAAACCTTAGAAACGCTCAGTGTGCTCAGCACGACCCCAAATGCTACAGTTCTGTGATTGGTGCAACCAAGGCCTCCACTGACTGAGATACACAAAGCAGGTTTTCTCAGTTTCTGAGCAGTGAGTCCAGCAGTGCCTCATTCCTGGTTGGCACATCTAACACTCGTATGGGGAAACAGTCCTCTGCACATTCCAGAAACTTGATGGATGACGTGAGCTGCTGTATTGTTCTTCCAACAAATATCTAAGCCATTGAAATCAACTGTAAGAACTGGGCTTGGCTGACCCAAAGGTCACTAAGTGACACAAATATTGCTCTGTTGGCCTTATTGTCTTGGTTTAGGTCAGTAGCAGATGCCAGCTGTAAGATCCCCCTTGGAAAGCACCTCCACGGTCTTGGCCCACAGAGCTTCCATGACTGAGGTAGTCGATTTCTATACATTCAAGGTTCTCTTCAACAGAGTGAGACTCCTCCATCCCTTTTTCCCTACCTGTCTTTACAGAACAGTCTAAAAATATCCATCATGATCCTCCAACCATGTGAGTTGTCCCACCACATCCCACAATTTAAATTTGTTAATTCTTATGTGCATAGATCATTATTCAAGAGCTGGAATACGGAGCAGCTTTGAAAAACTACAGTCCTAAAACTGTGATGATCTAATGCTTTCTAGCACTCTGGAACTTTTACTTACATCTCAGCACTTCAACAATCAAATCCATATCAGTACTGAGTTTCTTGACATGATCAAGATTTGCTACTGTCATTATTGGCACATACTGATCACTGTCCATCTGTGATATAAGGTACATGTCACTGGCAAGATTTTCTCTGTTGGGAGAAAAAAAAATAGGGAAATGTCACAGATTAACTTTGTCCAATAAACTTAAGACAAAAATTCAACACATAGTAGAAGACCAATTAGTTCAGCATTTTTGCTAATTAATGAAAATCACTGGCTTAAAGCTTGCTAAATGGCTTAAATGATTCAGTTTTAATTATGAGCAGTAAAGATCATAAAAATTCGCTTTATCTACTTTCATTTCAAACCCACCCATATATTTGCTAGTTTATGCATTAGGCACAGAGGTTTCAGGTACGTTTTAAGAGGTACATAAACACAACACTATGAAATTTATATGTTACTTTTTCCAAATTCTCACCCTTTCCACTCAGTTTTAGGTAACAACTAAGAAATGTAATAACATATATCCCAAGCAGTTAGTCATCCTCCAGTTTGGTACATTTATGTAAATACATACCTAGATAAACAGAATTCCAGTGTCTTTTTCAGTAATTCTCGTAAATCTTCCTGACCTTCGGGCTGCAACTGTTCGTTTCCACCTAATAATTACAATACTTCAAATTAAAAAGTAGCTCTGCTGTATTACACAATATCTATTTTAAACAAGCCACCATGTCTGTTACTAACTACATAAGTAGTAACCAATTGTCAAACAGTAGATGTTCATTATGTTTTAGTTACCAACCCCTGAAATTTCATGGCAACTCTTTTAATTTAAGACAGAAAAGAGAAACCATGTCTGACTTCACTTGTTAACCTCTGTTCTCCAACTACATAAAAATCTGAAGCACTTTTAGAACAGCTACAAGTGCATCTCAAAGTAAATACTGAAGTGATTTGGCTCGTAGATCTGTGCTCCATTCTCAGGAAAGTAACCAATTTCTAGCTGACAAAACCCTGACTAATGCAATGCAAGTGAGCAATGCAATGGAGGAACTTCTGGTCTCACTCTAAATTACCAATGCATTAACTCAGAGAAGGTGTTCAAAAATATAGTTATGGAATATGAGCAGATATCCAATCTACTAACAACAGATATGTAATCAGTTTATAATCTTTTGGTTAAGAAGGCAAAATTAATTTCTTTCTAATATATGCAAGTTTAAAAATTATCACATGGAAAACATGAACTTCATGTTCCTTTTAGCTTAGACACAATATACCAATGTCAGTAGAGAGTAAACTCATTGTGATAGTGGGAGAAGTGTTTAAAGAGTAGAAGTTTTGTGTGTCCTTTAGAGCTGTATAAAACATTTACTGGCACATTGTTCATGTAAATATATATGCATGTAAATGTAAATTAGCCTTTAAGAAGTATTTCACATCAACTAATTGTCCTCTATACCCTTCCCTTCACTAACTTTTATTCTTTTATTCAGCTCTCCTTAAGCCTTTTTTCTTCCTAAAGCAACTTCTAATTTTCTCCCACCATGCTGTCCTCCACGTGTTCTACTCTGATGAAGAGAACACCAACACCTGAGAAATACATGTATCATGTTCTAACCATATTTCCTTTTATAAGCATTTTTAAAAATAATTACTAAAAAATGAAAGATCAGATTTCAGACTTGGGACGATGTGTCATTATTCCTCAAGTGGAACAGACCTAACCTGCTGTTCAGCTCTTTACAACACTATTGAACTCGTGTTAAAAGTTAACTATTTTGGGCACATAAAGGACACACTGACAAGTTCCAGCATTAATCTGAAGAATGCTGTTCCCTTTTAGAATTTGAGGTACCATTAATACAATTTCCTGTTCACCAGCTAGTTATTTAATATTCCCCAATAGTAAATCTACCCTTAAGTAACAGTGTTAATGAGAACTTTCAGTTTTTAAATATAAGCAAAGACGATGCGACAACAATGTCTGATTTTCTGATTTCAGTTGCCTTGATTTGCAGCTATTATGGATGCTATACTGGTAATTTTAAATACAAAATCAGCTAAGCACAATTAATAGACCTGTTGTGAATCTCAAGAAACAGCCAACACATTTTTCTCTCCTTCCCATCCCTCATCTCAGTTGAAGCAGTAATCCTACTTGCATCTTGGAGACCTTTTGTCCCATGAAATATAACCAGGGTGAATCTCTATGCTAGTTTCCAGAAGCTTCTTAAAACATACCATCTGGTATAGACTACAGCTACTAACAGTAGCACTGAAGGGAAATTCTGGAAGTTGATTAAATAAGAATGTGAAGAAGTTAATACTAAAATGTTGCTTATTTTAGCATTTCAAGTACAAAACGGGTCTTTCCCCACATTAACATTACTACTTGAGACACAAACTGCATGGGACTCTCACCTCAGTACCTGACCCAGCTAGAAACATGCATTTGTTTGATTCTGTGCATCACCTTCTAAGATTTAAACCAGGAGGAGACTGGCCTCTAAACACATCCAAATTTGACTGCAAAAGAGACAAAAATTCCTAGGGTCCGTCTAAAGAATGCATATATTGATTGGTATAGTTTGGGGGGCTTTTTTTGTTTTTCAGATGCTCACTGATGTTCAACTCAAAATATGTGTTTAGTTTGTTTTTACACCTCTTAGCTTTCTCTTACCTGTCTGGGTGGTTTCATGCATAGACTCATACTCGGAATGATCGAGAGCCAAAGGGTTCATATCCGCCTGCTCTGAGCCCGGAACGGCCGCGTTCGGCTCCGGCAGCTCTGTCAGCACCGCGTTCTGATGGTTTTTGTCGCCATCGCCATTGGCATCCAGTCCTGCAGCACACGTCACAAACACACTCAAAAGTGCTCTTCCTAATCACAGCAATGCCAGAGTTAAAACTACATCTCAAATAAAAGTGATTACCTACTTGCTTTACATTTTTTAACAGAAAATTAAAATTGAGACAGTGCTGCACCAAATTTTAACTTCTGCTTGAGCAACAGCCAGAAACTCTTATTCATACCTTCTGTACAGGAATCTGGAGGCTGGTCAGGTATTTCTTCCCACGTTTTGCTCACGCTACCATCAGTGGCACCACTTGCTTCCAAGTGTAACATATGATTTCCCCACACCTTTGCATTGGGGTTTAACTCGGAAACCTTGGTTGACTCCTGCAAAAAGGAATTGATTATGCATTTCGGGGATGCACAGCAGGCATCTAGTGCATAGATAAATTCAGTTTCAAGTAAAAGTATCAGACACACAACTCCAGATTTTACTATCATGTTTTTTCACACCTGAATATATTAACTGAATTCCCATAATCATTTCACGTATAACACAACTGAATTGTAGTGCACAGTATTTCATTTTCCTGATTAAGAACCACCAGAAGAGGCTATCCAAGCAGAGCAAATGACAACAAACATTTCATTCTCTGCCTTTGACAAACTAACTCAGCCTATACTTGACCTAGACTTCAGGCAGTTCTCTAATATGTATGTCTACTTGATGTTGATTATATTGCTATTGTATCTGTTTCTACAAAATAATACTGAAAAATATTAAGAAAATACAAAAGTACAGGGATTTTTCTGAAATTATATAACCATGTAACAGTTTTAACTAAACATTCTACAAAATTGAAAGCAGTAAGAGCACATGACAATTTCTGTTATTTTAGAGGCGGAACAGAGCATTAGGACAAAAAGGACGAATAACCATATCCAGTTAAATCATCTCAAGATAATCTCTTTCAACCTGGATTGGAAATGGACACATTTAATGATTACATATGGTTATATACAGACATCATATAAATGGTCACATTTGTGCTTAAGAGGGATGGCTCTCTGCAGTGCAAACATCTACTACAATACTTTAGAGTAACATGAGACTTGTTTTTCTTATGTTTGAGCAAAATGCATTGAATTATTCCACACAAAACATATGTCAAGTGTTTTAATGTAATTACACTGGGAAAGAATATTGCTCATGATAACACACACTAAAAAAGCTTATCAAAAATTTGCTTTCTAAATTTATAAATGCTAGGAATATTACACTGTGTAAAGACAGGCACTCCAAAACCCCACAAAGCTTTAAATCTTCTTAAACACATGCATTCAAATACTTATCACAGTGCATAGAAAATATATCCAGAAAATAAAAAAAACTTAAAAATTTTAATTAAACACATCCCTTGAATGACAGAGAAGACTTAACAAAAAGTGCAAGTGTTTGACATAACTACTTGCATAGTGAGATTCAAAGATGACAGCAAGATCCATCAGTTTCCATTAATATAAGACATTCCCCCAGGAGACAGCAAGCAGCCTCGAGCACAATCCACTGCCCACACTGCAATGCTGGGCAAGGTCAGAGCAACTGTTCCAACACAGCCAGTGGGTGAGGGGAACAATTTCAGGGAAGCTCAGCAGGGAAGGAAAAGGAGCAGCAGCTACTACAGGTTGACTTCTGCAGAGTGGGTAAGGCTGGAGGGGACCACTGGAGGTCATCCAGTCCAACCTCCCCACCTGAGCAGGGTCCACAGAGCAGCTCAGGATTGTGTCCAGACAGCTTCACTTGTTTCTTAACCCAGCTAGCCAAGATCCATCCTAGGTCCTTCCTCTTACTTCTGCAGACACTCTTCTCTACAGCACTATTCACCTACAGAAGTGAGGAAGAGATTTCCTAATTGCTACCAAACAAGATATTCAGGAAATCTACAAACATTTCTTCCTATACAAAGCTGAAGAGCATTAAGAATGGTTTGTAGCAAGCTTCCTTTCTGCACACTGTTTATCTTAAGTTCAGCTGGAACTGAGAACCTGAAATCAAGTTACTTAGTGTGAGAGTTTAGTCATTGGCAAAGTAAACAGAACAAAAAAAAAAATCAATATTCAGCAAAATTTTTGACTTCTGCATTCTGTACAGCATTTGGTTTTTCAAAGGAAAGGGAGTCATCAGGTTCAGGACAAAATAACATCTATTTAACTAACGAAACCACAGTTTGACTTGGCTTAGTCAAACTTCTAGCTTCAGCTTTCAGAGCAAATCACTTCTGCAGAATACTTACAAGTTCATCTTTATTGTGCCATCCCCACGTACCAGCATGTTCCGGTGCTAGCAGCTGATACGGGTATGTTTCCACTGCATATGAAGCACTTGTTAAACTTTCAGGTTCATTTTGGAAGTTTTCATTAACTATACACAGTCTGTCATTCTTCATGGTATCATTAGAAGCTGCATTATTCCATAAAAAGCCCACTAGATATTCACCATTACCAGAAGGAACTGCGTCAGAAAGCAGCTGATTTGTCCAATCAGCATTGCCAGTCTGAAGATTGATGAAATGTGACCACATTTCAATGTGGGGATTTTGTCTCTCCAGGTCATAGGACTGCTTCTGGTCACTTGATCCATCTTCCATCAGACCTAACATGCACTGCTCTCTGCCTTGCTGAAATCCTGCTGCACCAGGAGAGGCACCGGGTATTTCATAAGAAGGAGTAGCAGCGTATTTGTCTACCTGCTTTGGGTCAACACAAACTCCAAGCTCTTTGTTTGAGAAAATCTTGTGATCTGGCTGCATCTGTTCCCAGCTTGTGGTCAAGTCATTCATTTGAGTATTTAATATGTAACTGGTGTTTTTCAGTTCAATAGTTTTGGCTTGCAACTGCTCCAAATTCCCCCTGGTAAAAGGTTCTAGATTCTCAGCTGATAAACCAAAACCAGTGAGGTTCTCCTCTGCATGGATGCTGACATACTGGTTTACTTCACCATTCTGAAGATTACATTCATTTACATCACACATACTGTTTTCATGAGTTCCTAGTCTTTCCTCAGTAAAAGGCCCAACAGAAACTTGAGTGTTCCCAACTTCTGGCTCTGGACTGGCACAGTAACACAACTCAGGCTCTTCTGCTGGTTTGTCATGCTCATGACAACATGCATTTTGACACAATTCAGGCAAAACGTTATGGTCTTTTATATTTAAGAGTTTACTGGCATCTTCCAGATTTTTAGTGGCACCTTTTAATTTTACACTCCTGTCCATACAACTGTCCGTGGCTGCAGGTACAGTGGAGTCTGAGGGAGCATTCTGACTGTCAGCCAAGCCTTTAGTGCAACTGAAGATGCCTTTATCACAATCAGCAATGTTGCCATCCAGGTTCTGGTTTACATTTTCTGCCTTGTTATCAATGGACTCATTTAGTTGACCTTCAAATTTTGTCTGTTTTACAGATTCCACTACATGCCCAGCTATTTTGGCTGACTCAGTCTCTGCACTCCATTGATTTTCCACTGTGTGGAAGGAACATAGATCCTGTTGTTCATCTTGTCTGCTGTTCATATCTATTTTATTAATATGCTCACATTCCACAGACACAGAAGAAACACTGGTTTTGTTACCTGAATTTGAATATTTGCATACTTTATTTTCTAGTAACTCTTGTGAAACCTGACACTCTAGGCTGTTTTCCTTTAGGAATATTTCACCTCTGCTTGCATTATGTGCATGAGGTTCCACAGTGCCATCACTTATCCCTGAACCAGTTCTGCTCAAGTTACCAGCTTCTTCAAGCAAGTCACCTTTTAGTTCAGTGGCACTCACACAGGTATCTTCCTCCATGCCACTGTGGATTGAAGCTTCAGATGATGTCTTGATTTCAGTGCAACCCTTAATGTGAGTTTGAAAATCAGAACCTTCCTCCAAGTTTAGCTGTGTTTCAGTCATGTTCAAAGCTTCACAGCTATGAGAAACTGTAACAGTGCATTTCTCTCCCTCTTTCAAGGATTCTTCAAAACTGCTGTGATGTTCACTAGAGGCTGGTGAAAATGTTTGGCTATCACCATATGTTCTGTCAAGTGTTTTCTTTTCCACATTTGAGTTTACTTCACTTTTGGGCTCTAGAAAGCAGACTTCTTCATCAAGTCTGTCTACATTATCCATTTCATGTAACTCCAATGACAATTTAATGTTATCCCCTATGTTGTCTACCACCTGTTTAGTATTTATTTGCTCTACAAAACTTGAGGGATGCCTAGTTAGTGGCACAACATCAGAATGATTACTTCCTTCAGTTTTTTCTGAACT
Organism: Chloebia gouldiae; assembly: GCA_003676055.1. NCBI lineage: Eukaryota > Metazoa > Chordata > Aves > Passeriformes > Passeridae > Chloebia > Chloebia gouldiae. The sequence goes on from QUSF01000003.1 coordinate 8,765,137, forward strand.
TGATAGTCCAGTGTTTAACAATACATTGGAAATACAATCACTGTTTTTCACCTTTTCTGAATCAGGGCTGTATTGGTCCTCTCCAGCAGCATCCATAGGCTTTACAGAATCACAAGCTGCATGCAGTGATTCATTCAAACTGGCAGCACTACCCATGGTATATACCTCCTCTTGCTGATTCTCAGGGATGATTTCACCAGGCACTTTTGCTTTTAAGACATCTGTTACTGTACTGTCAGTATTTAACCTATGCACCTGACAGCTGTCAGTCAGTAAGTTATCAAAAGAACACTGGATGTCTAGGCTACAATATTCCTTTGTATCCTTTATCTCCAGGTTTGATCTATCCTCTTTTTTATACTCAAACAGTTCTTTCTGTGAATTAAACTCAGCTTCCACTTGTGCCAATTGTTTCATTGGAAATTCCTTCCCCCTGTCTAGAGGTCGTGCCATGGTGCACATTCCTTCATCAGTAACAGCTGAGTTATCTACGTCTGCTGCAGTCTCTTCATGCACAGTAGCTGGCACCTCTTCATCCCCTTTCAGATCTTCGGCATCTACAACACAAATGCTGTAAAACTCCTTGTCTTTCACATTTTGACTGTTGTCTACATCAAGACAGGAAAATGTTGGAGACATCTCTCTATATGAACTCGAAACTTTCTGTAAGCTGTCACTCTTGCTGTCTTCAACATTTACTCTTGTTTCCTTTTGCCTTGAATGGTCACATGCAACTGCATAATCCTCCAGAGAATTTCTATTTAAGGAAATTTCACTCTGTAAGCTTTTGTCTATGATATCTGGTACATGTGAATTAGAAACATGATCAAACAAGCAATGCTCTTGTGAAGCTACATTCTCATTATTAATAGTGCTATTATTATTTTCTATATTGTTCACATGCTGACCATTACTATTAAGATTTTTAGGTGCTCTTTTTTTAATAATCTTATCTTTCTTTTCTTCACTTGTCTGCAGATTTCCATATGTACCAGAGACTTTCAAGAGGTGACTAAAGGAATTAAAGAAGCTAAAAGGTCTGCTATACGTCCTCCTAGGGCTCACATGGGGAGTATTCCCCATGCTGTTATATGACAAATACTTTCCTTTTCTATCCCAAAAACCAGATTTAGAATCTGACACTGCACAATCATCACTACAAACATGTTCAATGCCGACTGTCACAGCTGCCCCATTAACTGTCCTTCCCACTGTATGCAGATCCTGGCTTTCCACAGTTCCAAAAATTGAAGATAAAGTTTTACTTATCCTTGACTTTGGTGCTTCCTCTTCCACAGATTTTTGTAACAAGCTGGTTTTCTCCTCACTTGTGCTGTTACTCAACTCCTTACTGAAGCAGCAGCCCATGTTTAATGAGTAGTGTCAGGGGGTCTTCTCATTGCAAATCACCTTCCTCTTTACACAAACTTTCTATGGCTACTGAGGAGACAAGCCAACACCCAACTGCTAAAAATAGCACACTTTAAAACCATGCAGGGGTTCATATGTCATTGCCACTCAAAGTCCAAATCCCAGTTGCTGAGCAATGTTTCAGTATTTCATCATATACACTGTAATATTCAAGTCAAATACTCCTTCCAATAAGATTACAGTCTGTTTAAGAGTATTACTGAGTCTCATGAACTTCTATTGCTTTATTTCCTAAAATGTTTTGTCCATCCAAATCATTAAAATATTTAAACAACATCTCTCACAATGCCCACGTCTGCCAGAAACTACTTGTTTTCATATTTAATACAGCTCCCACCTTCTATACAAGGACAAATGCATTCTGGCTTTACATGTTTAAATCTGACGTGTAGATCAAACACTTTTTGGACCATTTTCTCCTTCTCCTCCTTTCCCCCAGAGCTGAACCTACACCACAATTACTTCTTTAGGAAAAACAGGCTAAAGATAGATAAGACCTCATGTATTCCATTGAGCAGTCATTGTACGTTATCAGAAGCTAATTCTGTTCCAAGCCTTTTTTTAAAATTTGTTATCTGCATGAAAAAAAAAAGAATACATAATTCCCAAGTGACTTACATTACTGAAGGGGGCTTCAAGATCATTTACCCAGCTCATGGTACTGTAACAAGATTAATTATACTTAAGCTCAGAAAAAACTCTGTATCCTTTTACTAAAAATTCAGAAATATTTAAAAAATAATTTAGCTGAATGCTATTCCTTCTGAAAGTCTGTCCTCAGTATAGTTTTCATTGTTGTACACATACAGACTCTTTCTGACCTCATAACAACGAAACCTTTTTTATACATGTGTATTTACATATTGAAATACTTCTATTACTGTGAGTTCTTGTAGTTGCTAATAAAAAGTGATTCTGTTTCTCCAAATATAAAAGCCCAATAAAAAAGCTCAAAATACCCAGCAATCTTTTTCTGCCCTAAACAGATTTGTTCTTCTTTGCCTTTCCATTACTTCACACCACTCAGACCTTCTCTCAAATGCATTGCTATTATTTCAGATTTGGACCCCATACTTCAGAAAGCTTACAAAGTGTACAACTACAGCACCACTCTACTCTGCAACTTAAAAGATATTGAAAATATGTAAGAGTGTAAGACAAGACAGACCCTTAAAATCTATTTCAAATGTTCTTTCAGATGAACACTTAACTCGGTGCTATTTTTCCACTGGTTGTGCACCTCATGGCAATTAACATTCCACTAACTCTGATCATAAAAGATTGTTGAATTGACAAAAAAATATATCCCCTCTTCAACAAATCTGGTTTGAAATTGTAAAGTAAGATCAGAGGAAAACTACCCTCCCCCCACTCCTTATCCAACCCAGGAAGACTCCAAGTGCCTGCAGCTACACTGTTCCTAAGGATAGGAAGTCTGATGCATCATTGCTGCCATCTGCTGCATTTTTTTTAATTCTCCCGTGGGACAAAGTTATTCAACATGCTTGGATCCAGACTGAAAACTATGCCAAGTCACTCCTCTCTTTAGCATTCCCTGGAACCGAGAACCGGGAAAGGGGGAGGGAGTTACTTATAATAGTTTTTTTGAAGAAATGCCATGAGCAAACAATTTAACTGTTTTTAATGTCAGCTTAAAGTCACAGTAATACTTTAAAAAATCACAGCTATTCAGAAAACTCCCTTATCAGGTAAACAAATAGCAAGATTTTTCCCTTTGTGATTTAACCATTTCTAACTCGTGCTTTCTAGAGAGGAGCTAAGTGTCTTTAAGAGACAGACCAGGGCACAGCCCACTTTTCTAGTGCCTTAAGAACCACTTCTCCTATCAACTAATGGGAAGAAAAGGGGTGAAGCAGTTCAGGCAAGCAGAAACTTATGCCAGTTTTCCCATACCCTTCTCATGTGTACATTTTGTACTTGTTCCCTTGTTTTTATCTTAGGGTTCCAGGGGATAATTTCTATTTTAAAGCAGCTTCAGTGTACATTCATTAAGTCAAATTTTTCAATACTATTTAGTGTGGAATTACAACTTAAAAAAAAAAAAAGGCAACATGAATTTAAGCAGAAAATGCCGCTCCTGTTATGCTACAGCACTCGAGGCACCTTCTGGCTAAGCTTAACACTGCCACCAGCTTGAAAAGCACTTAACAGAGTTCATGCTCTGCTACTTCAGAGCTCAACTCGTCTGGGGAGTAAATTTTGTTATTTTATTTTTGGTTTTTTTTTTTTTCTTTATTCATGCATATTTTAGCTCTGGTATATTTCTCGTCTATTCAAAGCCTAAACAGGTTTTCTGACTGCATGAAACAAAAATGCTCTGAAGCAGCACTTTCATAACCTCAACAATTACTTTTTTAATAGGTATTTAGTCTTATGTCCTGCACACACCTACACAGAAGGCAAGAAGTCAACATGCTTATTAACTATAGTATACTTCCCCATCTTTCATTTCTCCACATACCTATTTTTTGCCAAGGAGTAAGGGCTTATCCCAGATATATTTTTAAGATATATCTCAGATATATTTTTTAATTTAAAAACATAATCTAGATTTAAAGTAACAATAATACAATTCAAAACAGTCCCTACAACCTACCGAAATCTAACTTCCTTTATTCTTTCTCTGTAATAAAATCATGCAAATGTAGCAAGTTCTGAAGAAACAGATGTGTGTGCACTCCCAGGCCACACCTGATGCCATGCCCATCACCAGTCAAGGGAACAGAGCAGAGCAGCGTCACAATGGATGTTGAAGTGACACTACTGCAGGCTTCAGAAACAGCTGATCAAATTGTCTAACTTTCCCTCCAATACATCATGGTTAATGGACTGCTAAGTGTTTAAGTACATATTCTACACACTGAAATAATTCAACATGAGCATTAGATGTCATCTACATGTATTACATTATTCTTATAGCCTATTCACTTTTCTTATGGCCTAAATCTAGAATACCACGACAGAAAAAGCAAAGCCCAACCAGTATTGATCCTTCATGATGCCAATACTGTAGATGTCCAGTTTAAAGTCCAATTCTCCAATTTCTTGTTTAAAGCCAGTTGTGATATCTTGGATTATTAAATAACACCTACTCATTATACAATCTGCTGCTTAACATTAAATTGGCACATACTGCGTGTAATACTGTGCATTGCCCAGTGATCTGAGGATTATATGGTATACTGAATTTTCACCAAGCACATGGTCCTGTATTTGACTAGCAAACCTGATTTCCTCAGTTCCTCTTCATTCTGAGGCTTATTCTTGAATGGGTTGCAGAAGGATTTTTGAACAACATAATCCAGCAGCAGTAAACCTGAGACATCCTTTTATAGTACTTCCTAAAGAAGACATTTTTGGGAAGTAAAATTAAGTGCCATCTTTCAGGAACTTCTAGTTATTTTCCCCCTGGTTTCAACAACTGTATGATTGAACTTGTATTTACAGTACCTATAAGTATTGACAAAAATCAGTGTACCACACAGATTTGAATTCCCATTAACAGAAACCCATGGCAGCACCTGGTAATTATTCAGCTAGGGAATGAATGGGTAATACTAATACTGCAATCAGATGGTAAGTTTAAATGGCACCACTGTAATATCCTGCACTGGAACACCCATTTGCAGAACTTGTTGTTGCTTGCTGTCACACAAGAATCCCTTCTAAAGATATTTTCAAATTTCCAGATCAGGTCTTCAATTTGGAAAGTGCTCTGAGAGGCCACACATTTAAATGTGAGCATGGCAGAGGAAGAGTTTAGGCTCAACAAGCAAGGAAAAAAACTGTGCATACCTTTAGCACTAAAAGTCAGTTAAATCTTATTTGGCAGAGACATGACATACAAACTACCTCCACCATGGGATTTGCACCTTGGCCTCTTCCCTCAGAGTAACCTAATTTCTAGCAGCAAAGAGTTACTATTGAAAAGGATGCACAGAAGTGAGCTAAAATGGAGTGAGCTGCTTCTTAAATGCTGACTCTCCTGGATCCAGCCTAACAAGGGCTTTCTCAGAAAGAGTAATTGTCAATTAGGATACAAATAGTCTATTGGCAGATGTCACCTGAAGTGACAAAGCCCACCTCTAGGTTAAAGAAGTTGAAAAAAAATAGCACATTTAACTCCCAAAGCTAAGAAAACCATCAAAGTTAAGAATCTGTTAGTATCCTCTAAGCTATGTACCTCCAATGTTTTAAGTCTAAGCTACTATTGACAAGAAATCCATGAAGATCTCAAGATGCCTATTTCCTTCAAACGACTTGTGTGCAAAATTCTGCTGTTAAATACCACTAGAATCAGCCAAACTGATTGGTTGTGTTGGAATGGAACCATACTAGACTTGTGATTAATCGACTTTATGCTTTAAATAGCATAGTTTCATAGCTACTTCAATGCAGCAGAAAAGACTGTCTCACTCACTGAGGTTAGATTTTGAAACATGTTAGTGAACAAGTGACCTGTGTATCTTCAAGCAGCAACCCTGAGAAGTGATTTCTGAAGGATTCCGTCCAAACATCAAAAACTTTATTTTAATTTAGTCACTACTGATTACCTATTCAACATTACTCACAGTAGAATGTCTTCAGTTTTGTTCTTGCCAAGTAACAGAATGACTAAGTTCATAATTAGAACAATTAAGTTATTATTCAAAGAGAAAACAAAAAAATACTTTATATAACCACTTCTGATGAAGAACTAGCCTAATACCTATTTTTACAGGCTCTACAGAGTGTATCAAGATTCCCCATTGAAATAACTTTCTTCCTGAACAAAAGCATTTAGACAAGGTGTATCAAGACATCCCAGTAGAACAGCACAGCCAGAACAGCTGGGAACGCAATTCAGCACATTTCTTGTAAGTCTATTAAAAACAGACTCCTAGAAAGCTCTCTAGGGGCCATGGCAGTATGGCCCCATATCACATGCACACTGAAATAATGACCAGCACAAACATGCACCTATGTCTTTTTGCAGTCTAGCCCTCTGATCTCAAAATAATTAAGACACAATAAACAGCAGGTGGTTTTCACCTGACCTGAAGTATGTACTTGCTAAAGGCAATAGAGTTGGGATTCCAGAAGTTTTTTCTCCTTCCTATCACATTTATGAAAAGATGGATGTATCTTAATGATTTCAGTTTGCTAATTCTTTCCTGCACTCTGTGAAGTTTTTCTCCAATTATAATCTTGTTCACAGAACTTGCAAGTGAAGTCCTGAAGCACTGGCATTACAGAAGGGACCGTTTTGAAAACAGCACTGTTATCAGAATATATTGGTAAATATGCTCATACCACAATGACCTTCTGATGCTGTGCACAAAAGAGTGCCACATTGGTATAACTTAAAGCCTAATAAGGTATAGGTCTCATCTTCTTCAGATAAAATATTCAGCCAAAGTAAAGCTTTAATCACAATAGAATAAGTTATTTGAAATGTACCATTATAGCACTATGGGTACATTCCAAGATACCTAAATTGACATCAGCTTTCTCTTCTCATGAAACGAACAGTAATGTCTCCTGAAACACAAATAAATGATTATGCTCTTTTTCTCCAAATAAGTAGGGAAGAACAGGAATTAAGATTTAAATACAATTTTTTTAAAACAAAAATTCTAGTATGCCAAATTAAAATAACTAGCACTCATACGAAGACTAGTGAATTGTCTTTAATGTTAATGCACCTGCTGAAATGCACAGACAGCTTCAAGCTCTTGAAGCAAACCTGCAGGCCACTCTTACTCAAGTTTATACTCTGGTTTATTGGCACTAATGCCCTGGGTACAGGGGGGGGGAATAAAACAAACAAAAAACCCAGCAAATCTCTAAAGTTCAACTTCTAAAACTATGGCAGAAAACCATGTTGAATTTTTTCCTCTCCTGTTAAATAAGTAAAAATTCACATCTAAGAAATGTAAAACAGAGAAGACAACTCAGAATAAAAAAAAGGGGGAAGAGGAACAAACAAAAAGTGCACCAGCTTTCTTAGAAATGAAAAGCATGAGTTTTTCAGAATGCTCCTTAGTGCTTGTTCCAAGCTAAGTTGGAAGTAGGAAGTATCTGCTGCATAGCACATCACAAGTGAAACTCCTGGCAGAACATACACTGAAACCAAACCCTTTAAGATGTCCCAAGAGAAAACATACACAATATATGTTTTCCTCCCAATATACAGTTAACAAAGACAAAAATTTGAACATATCTGAATAAAAATCAGGTCTTCAGTCTTCCTGAAGACAAATGTAACATTTACAACAGATATGCACACAGTACAATCTAGTGTATGATTTGCTAAAAGCACACCATACAGCCACTTACTGGAACCTGCACAGCAGCACAGCAACAGCAGCACGTGCCACTTGGCACAACTGACACCAAAATTCCTGTTACAGACTGCGAATTCCTGCTTGTATGGGTTTGTGCTTTTTTCAATTACACATCCACACAAAGTGCCTTCCCTGCATTTTCCTCACATGGCAAGGTGTGAGCATGAACCTAATTCAAGATCAGTGATACAATTCCTGCATAGCCTAAAACCCCCGTACCTTAAATGACTGCAAACTGTCATACCTCGCAGTTTATGTAAACCCCCGCAAAGGGCTGAAGCCAAGCTAAGTTGAGGTTTCTAGTCAGTACAGAGAATTAACCACCTCCAACAGCTCTGCTCTGGCTGTTTAATGTTTCAGTGCTGTCAGCCAACTGCCTTCTAAAATGTCCTGACCTACAATTTTGATTAAGACACAGTGAAAAGACAATGCTTCCTACAACACATCAGGGGAACATGCAATTATAATACTTACTAGATGAGAACCGTCCTTAACTTCTTGTACTTGCTGCACCTGCGGTTCAGCCACAACTTTAGTGTCCTGATCAGAAGTCATGAGCTGTCTGCTTTTTGGCTGCTCAGAGAGAACTTTACTGGTCACCTTTGTAAGCTGCAGAAATAAGAAGACAAAAGATTCTGTAAGTGGTTGTTGAAATTCCTGGGAACCCGCAGCCACTCCAGACACGCCACCCTGACTCAGAGAAAAGGTCCAAAGAACTTCCACACAATATGGTCAGGATTATGTGTCCAGAGAAAACATAAAATGAGGATAAAGCCACTTTGCAGATACACTCAGCTCCCAGTCACTGGCTACCCTGGATTACTGATGAACACTTGCCACAGCACTGGGCAGGGAAATTCCACTGAGAAAATTTCTCTTAATTCTCACCTTACTTATTCAGACATCATTTCAAACCATGACTTCTTCATACCACCTGCACACTCCACTCACTAAGAAACATTTAGTCACAAACTAACCCTTCTTCAATAACTACTTTGATGGTCACTTTTATCTTTGCAAAATTTAAGAAGCATGTTACAACAGTTCTGCTAGACTAGTAATGCTCAACCAGTTCTTCTGCTCTATAATCCCAAAATCTTATTTTATTTGATTAAACAAGTAAAAAACTCAACACAGTTGAAAGTCTGACAGTGGCATTGCTTTGAAATTTGATGCTATTATTTAATACTGCTATTTTTAAAAGTCTTCAGAAAACAATACAAGATAATTTAAAGCACGAAGTCTCAAAGTAAATATTGAGGTGTGAAAATCAGGCTTTTAAATTTCTTTTCTAAAACAATGTAAAATGCTTTTTTAGTTTTTTTTATTCATAGGAAATTGCAGTACTGCATCTGTAACAATGCATGAGAGAGATTTATTGCTTTCAAGCTGGTGACACCAAACATGCAATCTCCTTAAAATGAAAATATAAAGATTTGCAGCACATGTAAGTTAATGGTACTGTTCCATTCTTTAGGAACATAAGCTCCTTTTAGGGAACATAAGCTCCTTTTAGGCTACCTTGACTCCAAGACTAGAGTTAAGAAGACTTTCAGTCAAGGGCATTACAACCTTCCATGAATCTTCTCTACACCATATTTTGATGTGGACAAAAGGAAATGTCAAATACAACTGACTGAATATATTCTAAAATTTTCCAAGAAAATTATTACGTTCAGCTGTGAACTGATTCAAGCACCTGCATTACAGGATTATCCAAAAGGTATTTTGTACATACAGCTGAGGAAACAAATATATTGACATCCCCAAGAAGATGAACATTTCAGCTTACATGAACAGTTGCTTACCACCTCATATTATTGAAAAGTATGTTTTCAAAAGAAACACAAGTACTGCGTCACTGTTATATTCTCAGAAGTTTCTTTTCTTAATACTATGTCTCCCACCTTGGAATAGAAACACATTAAGGAAGAAATGGTACAGACAAAAAAACACATTAAAAGGGAAGTAGAAGATTACACTATCCCTCACATAGTGTTACGTAACCTGTGAGTGTATTTGTGTGTAACAAAGTCTGGAATTCATTCAGGATGTTTATATTTTATAAAATAACAAAAAACCATCCTCAGGATGAAAGAATTTTTCAAAAGCCATATTAAATAGCCAGATTCTCTGTTGCTTAAAGCCATGCATGGGAAGAAGCAGACTAACACTGCATGAAATGTCTAAGCCTCTTGGAGAACACTTCTGTTCATGTTTTTAAAGAAATTGTGTTTAGCCTTTCCAAATTTTTGATTAATTTTTCTTTCTAAAAAGAGCCCAAGACTCCTCACTCATTTCATGTTCACTGTATGTAACCTCCACTGCTATTCATACTACCCTTGGGCATAGCTTTAGTCCAGATTCGTAAGCTAAAGACTACTTTACAGAAAGACAAGCATGTTTCAGTCAGCAATGGTGGTATCTACTCAGCATTTTCATCCCCAAATCCATGTAAAGGTACTTCTTTTTATCCTTCTGTCACCTACTTATCTCACATATCCCCATCCCCTTCTAGAATCAGCCTGTCCAGAGCCATGCTTCAATTATTTCCATCCTCTGGTTCATAGTGTTAACACTAGAACTTAGTAAGTCTATGGATAAAGGAAGGGAAGGGAAACAGCTGCAATCATATGACTCTGTCAAACAAAAAGTAAAGTTCCACTACATATATGCCCTTTAAAGCATTTGCTGACTGGCCATCAAGCACAAAATACCCAGCTAAGTCATTAATTGCAGCTGAGGATAGACAGGTTTTCAGCTAGCCTGACAGCACATAACTGCCATGTGCACATTGCAACTTCAAATTCCTTGGGTAAGCCACCAGCAATTAGAGCAGCATATCACTCTACTGCTTTTCAGAAGTCCCTTAGATGAGATTATGCAAGGTGCTTATCACAGTCCAAGTCTAGACTGAAGCCACAGGTAACTTTGCTTACACTACTCAGACTAATAATCATATTCTCATTAGATACACGGATTTGTTGTGGTACACACCATACTAATACCATTCACCTTGTAAACAAATTATTTTTAGTAATTACAATGTCAAACCCATATATTTAAGTTGAATTTTGATCACTAAGTATCAAAATGGCACTCCAAACAACAGAAATGAAGTCATTTGTTTGAAGAGGATAAAACCTGCTTTCCAAATCCCATGATTTCAACAATGATCAGCCTTTGCCTTTCTGCAAATGGGCAAGCCATACAGAAAGATCCCAAACACAGAAGGAGGGAGCTTCTGCTTCAATTTTTCTTCACTTAATACATCCTACTGCTACAAGTCTGCAGGATGTCAAGTGCTCAGCTGCAAAATCCCAATGGTTGTGAGATACTTCAAAACAACTTCACATGCAGGGCTGTTCTAGAAAGTTAATGCCACCTTTTCTACTGCAGAGCTGCCACTTATTGGACTCCTAGAGACCAAAACCTACATGACAGCAGACTCCCATGACTACCACGTCAGAGAATACAAGGGCTGTAGAAAAAGGCAGTGATACTTCAGGAAAGAGAAAACCAATAAAAATCATAGAATGTTTAAAAGCTCTCCATATGATATATTTTAGCATATTTTTCATTAGTATTGATATATCTCTTCATATAAAAGCTTATTTATACAAACCACAATCAATAGCTGGTAATTCTAGAAACCACAGGTACAGATTCGCTGTTTGAGAGTTTATCAGCTGAATTAGTGACAAGTTAAATGGAGCATTTTAATGCAGCAATAAAAATCATCATCCAACTGAAGAGTTAACTTGTCCAGGAGTTTAAAATATAATGTTTACCAGTCAGCAGTTCCATGTATCTTTGCATAAATAAATGTTGCAGCAATAAACAGGAGACATTTAAGAGAAAAATGCAAGTTGGCAAACTCTTTTGGGATAGAGGTGGAACTACCTACAGCAGAACATTGAGCTATCACAATCAAATGACAATTTTTTCATCACAGAATCACAGAGCAGTTTTTTAGTTGAAAGGGGCTTTTTCAAGGTCATTTAGTCCAACTCCTCTGTAAAAAACAGGGACATCTTCAACTAGATCAGATTGCTCAGAGTCCTGTCCAACCTGACCTTGAATGCTTCCAGGGATGGTGCATCCACCACCTTTCTGGGCAATCTGTGCCAATGTTTCACTGATTTAGAAGCACCCATCAATTTCAATTCTGCAAATGCATATTGTAAACCATTGTATCCTTCTGGCTTGCCATTTGGCCATCATAAAGAGTCAAGCTCAACAACTTGAGAATAACTCTGTTCTAGACTCTACTACAGACATTCAAGTACTTATTTTGACAACAATCTACCCCAAGAGAAACTGCCTAAATTTTATTGAGACTTACCAAAAGTAGTCCAAACTTGGTTTGTAAATAGGTAAGTCAGAGAAGTTTAAAACACGGGAAAAACATTTTTCTTTAGAAATGGCACAATATTCAACCATGTTTGCTTTTCCCAAAACTGTAGGTACACTGTTCCATCTGCAAAACTAGTAATTGCAACAGCAAGGGCAAGAGTGCCTTATTACTCGTTTTCTCATTAGTCACCCTTCACTTGTACAGATCTGTCCCTGTGGACACCTGGTGAGTGGCTAACCTGAGGAGTTACAAGAATATTTTCAGGAGGGACTGAGACCATCTGGTCAAGCAACATGGGTATTTCAGCCTACTGGTTTCACTCTGCAACGTCCACAACCACCTTCACAAATCTAAAGATATGGGGTTTTTTTGGGGTTTGGGCGGGGGGGAGAGGTTGATTTTAAATTTTTTTTGTTGTTGTTTGTTTGAGGTTTTTGTGAGGTTTTTTGGGCAGTTGTAATATTTTGGTTTTTTTAAAGTTTACAGCATGGCTCTTCACTGTCAAGTACTTTCAAAGCCATCTAGTTATAAGAATTCCATCATTTCAGAAGATACCAGATACAAACCAGCAACGGCCCACAGAATGACTACACAGATAAGTGCACACAACCACATGATCACTCTTGCCTGGGTGCCAAACCAAGCAGAGCTGGGACTGCTCTCATCCAAAAGCCACACGTGTGTGTTAGTGTAGTGCCAACATCTGACTAACCTTTACACTGCATTTTAGTGCAGGTTCAGGTATCCCAGTACAGGCAGAGTTAATGTGCAACTGTCTGAAAGTATTTATAAACACGCTGCATCCACATGCACCACAACCTTGCAAATAGTTTGGAAAAGACATTTATCTCATTGATTGTTACAGAGCAAACAAAACCCCTACTGCTCTTGCTGACCTCCCTAAAAACCTCCCTGGAGCGTAGCCCCCAATCCTGCTGCTTTCATTATAAACATCTCTAATTTTTCTCATTCATATTCAAAGTGTGCTTTTCTGCAGTCTGTTTCACAGGCTAGAGTTACTACAATCTGCGTAGCAGCATGCATTCTCTCAATCAAATCAGTCACATAGATCTGTTATTTAAAAACATGCAAAACCCCAAACAATGCTCTAGGGCTGAGATCTTGCCTGCCAACTTTGAGCCCAGAGTAATCAGCCCTTAAAAAGAGATTTACAAATGCAAGTGCTGACAACTAACTTTCACCCTGCAAACAGCAACAGCATAAAACAAAAAAAGCTCACTAGAATAAAAGAACTTTTCACTGCTCTTCCAGCAAGTACAAACAAAAATATGTTTGAGTTTGGCTTTGTGCAGAAGTCTTCCTAGCAAACATTTTAGACACTTTAAACACAGATTAAGTTTTCACAAGGCTAATACAGAAATACACTTCAGTAACATGAGAAAGCTTAAAATGTTTTCCAAACAGAGGTGCATTGCTTAACCTGAGACTCATAACAAACTTCCAGCTGCAAGCCAGAAATCCTCTTTCTACTGTGAGAGAGAACACACTTTCTCACCATCCACCACACACTTGTGTACCCATGAGGATCATGACAGCAGAGGTAATCAGAGCTACCACTGACCTCAGCTCTGAAAAGCTTTACCACCTGCTGAAGACATCACATAGACATTTATGAGAAATAAGAGATGCCTTTCCCAAAAATATGCTACAATTTTAATACATTATCTCCTCTTTAAATGTACTTTAAATTTTCTTTATTAGCTTCACCAGCTTTGTGAATAGCCAAAGCATATGTAATACATCCAGAGTTAATCATGTTTTCCATTCCAGTAAAGGTGCCAACTCAGATACAGGATGTATGGTTTAGCTTATATAGCATCATCAAGAAAAACTGGAAAAACCCTAATCCTGAAAGGCTGAGTTTCCCTCTTAGTGTCATAAACAATGATACAAACTTTCAATTTTCATCTGGTGGTTGTTTGAGGATACTTTCCAAAAAACATCTCAGGTGTTAGAGCTGACCCATCATCCTGCTGCATGGGGCACATGTAGAGAAATAACATCATCCAAGCTGTATTACACTCACAGAGAAAACTTGTGACAGAACTCAGGAATTTCCATCTTTCCCTTCAAAGTAGGAAATCAGTTTCTTTACAGAGCAGATGTGACAAGCAATCTAGCTTTCAAAGGATGGCATTATTTAAAATAAAAGATACTGTGAAGAAGTTCCATTACCACAGCAGATAATACAGCTGTGAATAAGAAATCTAGCAGCATCAAAAGCGTATCTGTTTGTGGCCATGTCTGCAATCATCGCTGTGCCTACATCGGTTGTAAAATCTCTATTACACAACAGCAATTCAAAAGCTGACACGACATAAATATTTAGTCACAGCATGTGTCTACAGAAGTCTTGAATGCACTACTATTAAAAATCACCACAAGGTCCTCAATTTGTTTAACTGCTGATTAGCTAAATGGTTGGGGGAAAAGTTGAAAATTCACCTTTGGAGTTTAGTGTTTAGACCCAGTTATTTATGCAAGTCTGTCGGATGAAGGTTTCAAAAGGTACAAGCATCCAGTGTATGTGCTAGTGTGGTGGCTGGAAACTTAAGATTTCAAAAAACCTGAGAAAAGTAACCATTGGATTTGTTTCAGTTTTCCTTCCTGCCAAGAAATTACTTATGCCCCAGCATGGTCCAGAATAATGCAACTTCTGGGTTCCTGAAGAGGAACATAGACATAAGCACTGGGGGGGCAAACCTGCAACAGAACACTTGGAAGACTCAAGGCACTTCAAAATGTATGAGGCAACTAGGTATTAGCAAGAAATACAGTATCAGAAGAACAATTAAACCTTAATGCTGTAACTTTTTAAACATCCTTCAACAGAAAAAACAAATCATTTAGAACTGCTGTTGCATCTATTTCACAAGTTTGGTTTTTTTAAAATCCCTTCTGTTGTTTCTAAGGTTGAGAGCCTCCAAAATTGTTCTGCAATTCTATTAGTTATCCCTTAAAATGCAGTCTCTCCTTTAAGAAAGGCTGAAATAGTAAATCTTGCTGTTTAAAAGGAACGCTGCATTTTTTATTTAAAGATCTATGAAACATTTCTGTGTGAGGCTTCCCAAACAATTCACAAGTCTCATCATTTACTCAACATTCTCACTCACACAGAAACCTGTGTGATGAAGAGCACACCAGAACTGATTACTCTGCAAGTCTGGAAATCCAGATCATTACAGTAATTAGCTGTCCAAAAGATGCCAAGCAGCAAATTACTAAACAAAGGTGATAAAATACCAAAGAAACCTGAAACTGGTAAATGATAATGACTCTGTACAGAGGCACATGAAAAACTCTTTCAGTGAAGAACAAGAAAAATGGGAAGAGGGTAAAGTTACAGTCTTACTCAGCATCTCAAACAAGATGATGATGTCAACAGTGCACAGAAGATAACAGGATGACCTCCACCAACAAAAAATTATGATTTATAATTTTTTGTATCCAGCCTTTTATGCACTGTATTTTAAATATAAGTGTGTAACAAAAATGAAATAATTTCACTACACTCAATGGTCTCTCACAGAATTTCTGCAGCCCTCCTGCACACCAAGAATCTTTCACATCCTTCACATGCAGTTACTATCTGATGTGCACTCAAACATCACTCCAGAGATGGACCAAGAAGCCTGTGGACCACATCATCCTAAATAATGCAATAATCAGATGTTTCATGGTATATAACCTAACAAAAATCTTACCATTTAAGAACACTAGGAGTGCCTACCAAGCAAGAATAAGCCACTAGGAAGAAATGTTTATGCCTTATAAGAGTGTCATGTGCCTTGAAGACAAGAGTGACTGTGTCATGAGCAGTTTTCAGTTTGCTTATGGCTTGTTCTCAGTTTTCAAGTCTAAAGCAGCACTCTCCTGACTGCAGGCTGAAGCACATTACATTAAGAAACTCAACTCATTAATTAACAGGAGTTGCTTCATGTTGCACATCCATCACAAAGCCACAAGCTTGTTTTCCTCACTGTAAGTGGACTAACAGCACACACCCTGCAGGTTATTCATAAAGATATATACTTAATTTCTATTATAACTATCGTGTCAGATAAGATATTTATCAGATGATGATTTCAAAAGTACCACACTTAATTAAAATTCATCTCTTGACTCTCTGATTTGTGCATTTTCCAAGAAATCCCTCAAATGGCAGAGTTAAATTGTTAGCAGGTCAACCAAATCATGACAATTCTGAAAAGAAAAGTGGAATGCTAACTTAATATAAATTAATGATTGTAATTCTCCACAACCCATTCTCTCTTGGAAAGCTGAATGTGGAATTACACATTCTAGATACACTACCAAGGCCCACAAAGAGCAGAAAACATCTCACATTGAATGAAAAAGGTCTTTTAACTTTCTCAGGAAAGAGATCAGGAATTTGTTACTCAAGTAGATTAGATAAGTACCTTATCTAATGTATAATTATTTTTCACTAAAATGCTCCATCACTTGCCCTCCATTATACTTGTAAGCATTCGACTTCCTGCTTACCTCCCAGCTCTGGCACAACTTTTTATTTTTTCAGAACAGAAAACATCACCAGCACAAACAAAATTTGAATAAATTTGAACACCCCCTTTTCCAGTTAAACAGAGAACTACACAGTAGTTGCCTGCACATTCACTTTACGTCTGTGGCCACCAAAACAACAGTAGAGGAGAGAGGACTCAAGCTGAATGCCTGGTGGCATTAATCCTGTCCTGCTCTAGGAAACCAGAGGAGCAGAGTGCTGCAAACCCAGTACTTCAGTTCTGAGTGGGACTCAGCAGTTCAGGTCCACATCACTCTGCTGCTGCTGTTACAAAGCATCATTAAAAAAAAAAACAAACAACAAAACAACCCAAAACCAAAAAAGGAAAGTAAAGGCTACAGCAGCATATCTGCAGAACCTTCACAATAGAAACCCCACCACACTGAACACTGCCTGTACTGAATTAGTGAAAAGGACAGGCTGGTGCAAGCCACTGCCTCTCCTGCACTGAAATAATCAGAAAACTAATTAAGCCTAAATACAGGGTAAACAATGCTTTAAAGTAGCTAGTGAATGACAGGCTTGGAGTTGGACCCCACACTGAACAGCACTTCATATCTGCCTCTGCTTCCAAACTACATTTGGAATATATTTTTTAAATAAGCCTAACCATAAAAGCAGACTAATTCTTCATATAATCTTCTAAAACCAGCCAGCCTAAATAATGACTAAGTATATAAACCCCCCTTATATTTAAGCCTAACATGAGTTAAGAGGAACTGCAGGATGTGATGGAAGCTCCTTCCTTTGGCAAGACTTTTTCTTGCATTAATATATTTTAATAACTGATTAGGTTCTCATCAGAGCATAGGCATCATATATTATACCAATGCACTATTCACATTGATTTCTTGTAACATTCCCATCCACCTACAAGGCAACAGCCTATGCTTGCAGTGTCCAATGCAGTAGGATTCTGATCTGCAAACGCAAGTCACAGCTGAGGAAATACAAAAAAAGTCTTGGTATTTTTACTAATATGCATAAAATGTTTCCTTCCTACACAAATATTAATTCTAGATGTTTTAGGGTGGTCTTTGATAGGCTAATTGGATTTTCTCTGAAAGTTAAAGCTTCTCAATAACTTCAGAGGTCTTTATGCCAACAAATTAGATGGGAGATTGTTCCAGGCTTTTAATGTAATACCAATATTTAATATCAAATTTAATATCAAATGCTCACTGATCCAGAAATTGTCATTTCATACAAATGTTAAATGATGGGAAAAAATTATGGCAAGTATCATAAAAGTATATTTCTAAATTTTAGCACCATCAAATACAAAACCTCACCTAAATCATCTATCATCCATGTTACTTGTTTTCACTAATGCAACATGAGTCAAAAACTGCACAACACTTCTGTACACACAGAAAGCAGAAGAGCAATTGATTAGAAACAGTAAATTGAATGGGTGAGAACATTCAAGCTTGCTTTGGAGTAGACAGGGCACTGTTAGCACTAATGACTGGGTTTTACAAAATATTGCTCGTTCTTGTACTATTTTTAAATAGTCATTTAGAGAACACTACATGGTGGCTTAAACTTTTGAACTCTTAAAGTAAATAGGCCTGTATTGCTCTTTTCCATAGCCAACCAAGACTTCATGAAGAGATTAACATGGCTATCAGAAAATAGATCCATAATCTATTTCATTCAAACTATTATTTATTCTGACAGACATCTTATCTCCAGCAGGTAAGTTTACTCTGGCACTCTGGACACCAAGTCTGTCTCATCCTACCATATCTTCTCTGAATTTATGCACATACAAGGAATTATTATGCAAAGATAGTATCTTGCATAACAATGTATTTTCTTTGTTTCCCTTCCTTCCCCACATAACTGGCCTGCTCTCACTTAACCAATGAGGTGGGGTTTGTTTTTTTTGGTGTTTGCTTTTCCCCAAAGTAGCTATTGAAGAGAAGTATAAGATTAATTTTTCTATTCCTGTGCTGAAGGAAGCAACAATTAAGCATGCTTCACTTCAGAGCAGTGAAGTTTATAGAGACTGTTGCACTTTCACTGTGAGAGACAGTTTCAGTCTAAGACAAACTGTTTCCTGGTTTGGAGTGAAAACTAGAAAGATACTGAACTTTGCTGGACAACACACTCACCAACACCTCAGCATGTCAGGCTCACTGTAAGTAGACCTGTCATTTCATAAATTCTGTCTGTTTAACAAAACAACTGCCAGTCCTACAGTATTTTACTAGTTGCTTCAAATTTTTAAAGCTAAGAGACAGCAACTGATGTCTATTTGCCTTTTCCCAGTTCTTCAAAGAAACACTAAATCTTCAAATGTTGTAACACATGATGAGGTTCCAGGAGGTTTAGCACTTGCTTAGAGGGAACAAGTTAAATGTTGTGCATGAAGAGGGTGAGTTTGGCAATGCTGGGAACAACGAACTTCCTTGTTTCAACTACTGAATGTTCCTCCTCACGATTTACCAATACCAGCTCTAAGTTTTCCGCATTCTTCACTACACTGCCAACCAGAGAGTGGCTGAAGCACTCACAGCCTGCCTGTGACTCCAGGCAGGACACTTGGCAAAGAGGAAGGAAACAACTAACCCAGCTCTGCTGGGCAGGATTTTATGAACATCATCTTCCTCAGAAAAATTCCAAAGTTGGCAGAAGCAGATGCCCTATTTTGTGATGAAAGACAAGACTAAAAACACCACTTGAAGCTATACGGTTAATATTTAGTGCAGCTCCAAGGGTGAGGTTAGAAGTCTGACCTTCTTTAACAGATCTTAATAGTCTTGTCTTAGAATATTGCTATTACTTGGATTCCATGTTTCAAGTCTGCAATCAGTATTGCACTTAAGCAAGAGGAGGTTAAAAGCTGCATTTGGAATTTCTAGGACCATTAATATTTTTAGTACTTTGAATTATTATTTAAGACACGTCCAAAGCTTCAAAGCCAATTTGCCAATTTCTTTATCATGGCATTCTGGGCCCATACAATAAACTTTTAATTCAGGGAAGCAGAAATGTAACACCACAGATCTCAAATTCAAATGCACACAGAACTAGAATTCTGGAAAAGATTTGATGCAAACCAATGGGACAACCATTACAATCCTCCTGGAATATATCTTCCCTCACAACAGGCCTGAGAAAACAAAGAGAGAAGAGGATCTATACCTACATGAAGTCCAAGTGAGAGGCACATATAACCAAATATGATGTTGGTAAGACCAGTGACAAGCAAAAAGGTACAGTGACAATTTTTGTCCCAACATAAATGTATACAGCAATCCTTGACAATGCAAAGACTATTTCAATAAAGAGTCATTCTGCAAAACAAACAGCCTGGGATGACTCCCCTCAATCTCTGGGGTTTAGTGTTTTTTTGTTTTGTGGTTTTTGTTTTCCAGATGACTTGAAAAGCACTCATTGACCTAAAATGTTAGTTTAAGTTTTGAAACACTTTCAGGACCAAATGTAAAGTGAAATTTAACTCCTTACAGAAGAAGTATAATTTAACTTTAAGGTTCTGTAAAAGAAAAGGAAGCTAATGTTTTTTGCCAATGATTATTTCACTAACCTCTTTGCCAAAAATAGAATTTAACTCCAATAATCCAGTCATTTTAGTATTACTTCCTCTTTTAATAAAGGCTAGCATCCTTCATTACAAGCTTCACTGAAACCAGAAGCAGCTCTTGCTTAGTTTTAGATCACTGTATGAAAGACTATCACCTTCTGGGTACACATTTGTTCACAGTCAGAGCACCCCACCTTCCTAGAGTATCACTGTAATCAAAACTACTGGTAATTCAGGTTTTGAGTCACAGTTAAAGGATGGATATTTTAGCTTGGATTTAATGACAATAATCCTTCCTTGCAAGTCAAAATAACTGGGCAGACCCTTCTAAAAATTCCACTTACTCCTTGAATCCAGTTAGAATACACAATGTTAATTAAGAAAATTATAATCATAAAATATAGACTATAAGCTAAGCTGTAACATATGTTCATTAAGAGTCCCTCCCCTTCTTGATAGCATATTTTTTTTTAATTTATTATGAGTAATTGGACAAGAAGCTTTAAATTTGAGCAGGGACACAAACCCAAGATCCTGGAGAGATGCCAATGTAGACAATGATATTCTGACCAAAATGTTTGCCTTGCTGCTTCAAACAGCAACATGGTGACCACTTTCTGTCCCTGTCGGTCAGCAGCAACATTGAATGGGAATTAAACTCCAAGATAAGTCTGCAAATTCTGCACATCCAGGTAGCTCAGCACTTAAAGTAACCCTGCCTCAGGACATTCTTCACTTTTGCTCTACTTTTAAATTCCTAGAACAAGAACCAGAAACCAGGAGGATACATCTAAACATTTGAGCATAAACCCTCAGCACTAGGGTATGGAAAAGCAAGCTACTTTGGACATTGGCCTGTTGATTCATCAGTTCCTTGTTTAAATAACAGTTAGAGTCAGACTCTGTTGTGGGGCAACCTGTGACAGCATCACAACCTGTGAAAATACACCTATGGATACCAACAGTGACTGAAAACAAAACCATAAAGCTGCCAAGAAACATCACTGTAAAGCTTTCAAACCTGTCATTAAGTTTCTGCCAAAAAAGATTTATGAAATTATTTTTTTTTCTCAACATAGTTACTATTTAACTAATATTTTGCTTCTCGGGTTTCCCTGTCTGATCACTGGCATCCTGTAATTATAAAATACTTCACTTGAAATCAGACTGCAGAATGTTAGACTGGACGAGAAACACTAATAAACACTTTTTTAAAAGAGTAACAGAAATCTACAGTGCTTTAAGCAAGTTTGCAATTCCACTGGCAAGACAGATGGAAGTTTGCCTTATGAATAGTACCAATAAAGTATTCACCATTGTTGCTTACTTTCAGAAGTCAGGAGTGAAGGGCCAATAAGAGAGAATTAACTCATCCAAAGGGAAAATATTGTTTAGATAGTTGTGCAAAAAAACCACAAGAAATATAAAAGCCAAATAAGGTGATACAGTATTTAGACTTCCAAAAAGCCCAGCACTAGCTTTAGAAAAAAAAAAAAAAATTCTATGTTCTTCACACTGAAAACTCAGTGCATTCCCAAACATATTCCATGTGAAATTCTGATAGCATCTGAAGGTGTAATTTCTGAAGTCTGTGTTGCCAGTGTTTCCTGTTTTCAATAATGAAAGTTATATTGGCAGCTTAGGAAAGAATCCCTAACAGACAAAGCAATTGTGTCCAATTCACCACAGGCCACCATGGTAGACAGATGTCTATATACTTCTGTAGGCATCTATATTTCTATCTATATGTGCAACAGTCCAGAACTCAAAGTTGTGTATATCTGCCACTACCTTAAATACACATACACTGAACTCAGTATATCTGTGAACTCTGCATGGCCATAGAGGCAATCCAGAATAAACCTTTACTGTAGGATATGCTCTCTGGAACACCAGCTCCTTACATGGCAACAGCCTTATGAGAATAACAACAGAGCTGCTGGAAGTGCAGAGGTGGCAATCCATTTAGCTTATGAACAACTGATTCCTTTTGTATTACATCATTCAACTACCCATTAAGGAGCTGGACTGACAGGATCCAGAATATGCATAGCCCAGCCCTCCCTGGTAAACGAGAGCATTCGAAAAGATTAAGACTCAAAGAAATTGGTGATTCATCAGGGTGTCAAAACAGCGCTTCCCCAATTCCCGGCAATGTTCTAGGCCAAGCAGCTAGCCACATATTAGTAACCCCTGTCAGACTTCCAATTCTGGAGTTAATTGTTGTTCCTGAAACACATACCCGGACACAAAATACCTGCAGCAGCACACATCACAGAATGAACACTGCCACAGCTATCCTAATCACACATTTATGCTGTATTACAGTCACACCTAATTTGAGCACTCCAAAGCACCTTTGTTGTCTGCAGGTATTGCTCTGAACGGAGGGGCACCCTCCTTTAGAAAGGGCAAGGAACAGCTACCCACACAGATGTGAAAGACCAATGATTTCATAAATTCTTGGCTCCATCACATCACCAAAATTTAAGGACCACCAGCTGGGAAACAATTAACAGAAATTG
The DNA here is from genome assembly GCA_003676055.1 of Chloebia gouldiae. Lineage (NCBI taxonomy): Eukaryota > Metazoa > Chordata > Aves > Passeriformes > Passeridae > Chloebia > Chloebia gouldiae. Next base: position 8,787,914 of record QUSF01000003.1, read on the forward strand.
TTTCTATCTTGTAATACTTTTATGGAACTCGAATAGATGAATGGGTGGAACAGAAATCAGCTGCTGGTCTCCTGTTTCTAACAAGTTCCTCGGATTTGTTGATTGTAGACATATTTTTATTATTAGACAGTCAAAGTCATTATTTGCTTAAAGAGAAAAGAAACAGGTTGTTGGAATAGGCATGCTTCTTCAATTATCCAGCGTGTACAGTACAAAAACATTTTTTGACCAGGTGAAATATCACTCAGTTTTATATTCTGTGAAGTTGCTTTAGAATGCTATTTTTGTGTTTGACTGTTGTGATACACTAGCTTGCCTTGAGTTTAGTACAGAGGAGTTAATGCACAGGAAAAGAAAACAGAGATTTCCCAAAGCATTAGCTTGAAAATGTAAATACAATTAGAACCGGTGCCTTTGACAAAGCACATTATCAGTTCAGGAGAAGAGGTTGTGCATGTGTGTCTTCTGTTTTTTTGAGGGATTACAAACTTTGAAACAGTGCTAGTTTTAAGATTGATGTCACTTTCCCCCTCCTAGGGGGGAAAGCAACTTCAATAAGCAACTTCTGTGGTGAAATCCACCCGTCTATATCTTGTATATTGACTAAAATCTGCATATTCATTTTAGCACATGCATGCCTTGCTTTCAGAACAACATTGCTCAAACATCTTTCCAGGCCCTTTACTACAAGAGTAGCTTTTATTTTCATCTTCCACACAGCTCTCCACATGTCATTGCCTATTCCAAAACTGCAAGGAGAGGGTTAATTTTCTTCCTTACAACGTCCTGTTTTGTAACATCCTGTCCTTCCTACTCATACCTGTGAGCCCATTCTGAATGCAAATGCACAAGACTTCCTATACTCCTGTTAGCTGAGTACCACTGATTACATGCAGGAAAAAAAAAATGCAGCCTGAGATTATTTTCTACAGTTATGTCTAAGACTTAAGACTCCAAAAATGTTGTTTTACTAATAAATGCTTGGAGGAACTAAGTAAAAAGCTTGGACAACTTTGTGAACCACACTTACTACGTCTTAAGGCATGTAGCTGTTTCTTACATGTGTGCATACATGCACAAACACACAAATCACACTCCCAAAGCTTAATATTCTCTGGACTCCAGAATACATTTCTTTGCTTGCTTCAACTCTTTCTGCCAGCAATAGCCCTCCTGACACTGCATTTATGAGCTACCTCCACAGCCACCTTCACACCTCCATGGCAAGCATGCTCTTCTTGAGATCGATAAGGCTGTGGCCTTTGCAAAACCTGCTCCTCCCAACACAGGCACAAGAAAAGTCAAGTCAAGTGCTTTACATTCTTCTTTGTGTGCCTTACCTGTCAATTTACGAGAATGTGAATGCCTGATGAATATATATAGACACCATGGAATTAAACATTAATAGCGCTGAAGGTCCTAAAAGACACCTAGTTTTTAAAAAACCAAACTGATGGAATACATCTACAGCTAATTACTTTGTTTTTTGTAACTCCTTTTTTTGCTACCTTTAAGCTGTCACTTTAGATTTGTCATGCACTATGGTCACAAACATGCCTTTTCCGTGTCTAGCATGTGCATTTTGTGAGGTAATGTAATAAATATTTAACAAAGAGTTTATATTACCATGCCAATTAAGCTCTCAACTGATTTAAAGCCCAAGCTGCTGCGAGATATGAGACTTAATAAGGGACGCAGCAACAGATCAGTACAGAACATGTAGATTAGACAAACTTGACTCTATTGACTTTGCATTTCAGTAAATAAACCAAGGATTTAACTTCACTCTAATCTAAATAAAACATCATCATCATCAGAAACTGCCTACACGGTTTCTGTATCTCCCAAAGAATCAAAAACCCCCAAAGTCCCCAAGCCCCCATAACTGCCTCCAGTTCCAGATCTTCTGTTTTGCTCTGCAATGAAACAGATTTAAGATACAGCCCTATATCTAAGCAATATATATATAATAAATACATAAAAATCATTTGTATTTTCTATATGTATACTGGCACTCCAGCCAGCCATAAAAAGCAACCAAGGCAGCAGATACTTGCGCTGACACCTTTAGTCCCTCAGTGTTTGTGTATAAATGGAGGAAAAAAAACCTGGAAAAATTACAAGGTAAACAATTTTTACAAGGTAAAAATTACAAGGTTACAAGGTAACCAACAATCTATTCAATCCAACCCAGAACATTGTGTGTGCTTAAGAACCCGATTACATACAATTGTTTATTAAGGAACATCCAAGAGATCTAATGTTTCCAATTTTCTGCTTGTAAATTCCAGGTTTGTAATTCATTTAAGCAAAACTTTTACCTCTGTTTGAATAAAGATTATTTTTCCCCCCAAACCTAAGACCAGTGAAATGTAGAAGTAATTGTGGCTTCCATATAAAGAGCATATCCACATGAATGACAACACATCTAGAATAACAAAATTTTCTGTATACATAATACATAAAATATATGTGGCTTTTTGTATGTGCATTAACAGGCCTCAGCCTAGTTTTCACCTCCCTTTCACTTTCCACATAAAAAAAAAAAAGAATATCAATGTTGTTCTAATAGCTAGAGTGATTAAGCTGATTAGCTTCATATCTTGAGAACCGACTTGAAGAAATGCTCACAAATCAGCAAGGAGAAGTGAAAGTTCAACTGATAAAAAGTTACCAGACCAGAATCAAAACCCAAGAGTTGTGAAATACCAGCAAGTTGAAAAAAAAAAATACAACATGCTTTGACCTTTGAGAATTTATCCAATCTGTAAAAACCAGATAAGTCTGACATTAAACTTCAACCACAAGGCAGGCCTTACAATAGCAATCCTTGAGAAAGAAGAAAGATTCCTTTTCCAATTTTACTAAGGATTCAGGGGTCAACAAAACTAGGCCAGAAACAAGACGCAGAATCGGAAGCCAGAATTCCCATGGTTTTACCCCAACAGTGACTCAAGTTTAAACAGTGGTTTTGAAACCAGCTCTCTCTGTGGCCACAGGCAAGTCTTAACCACCTTGCCTCAATTCGCTTACCTGCAGAATAAAAATAATTATACTTATCTGCCACACAGGAATCTCATACAACAAACACCGTTTGGCAAACGCACATCTGTTTAAACCGTGGACAATGCTACGTAGTAATTTTGGGCACCGGGACAAACTGAAACCGAGAGTGAAAACAACTTGGCCGAAGCAGCTAGCGAGGGCCCAACAACAGCTGAATCCCGGGGGCAGCGCAGCGCCCGTGCGCTGCCGCAGGTACCGCTCTGCACCCCCGGCCATTCACCTGCCCGGGGCCCGGCTCGCCCGGAACGCCAGCGGCGCGCCCGGAGCGGCGGGCCGGGGCTGGCCCCGCCTGCCGCCCGGAGGGTCCCGGCCGCCCATCCGCCCCGGCCGGGTCCCCCGGCGCTCGCCCCCGTCCCGCGGCGCTCCCGCAAGGCCCCGCCGGCGCGGGGGCAGAGCTCACCCGCTGCGCCCGGGGCGGCGAGGCCGCAGTGCGGGAGCGGCCCCGGCGGCTCGCCCGCCCTACCCCCGCCACCGCCGCGGCCCCGAGCCGGGATCCTCCTCCTCCCTCCCGTCTCTCCCCCGGGAACCGCCTCGGGTGGGAAGATGGCGGCTCCGGCCGCCTCCCCGGTGCGAGGGGGCGACGGAGCGGGGGGTGCCGCTCGCCCTTCGGCCCCGCCATGGCCCCGCACCGGGAGACGCGGCCGCGGAACAGCCCCGGCGGGCGCCGTCGCCCGGAGGGCGCGGGCCGGGCGGCCCCTCGCACTCACCTGTCACCAACAGCCGCCGCCGCCGCCCTCGGGCCGAGGCTCGGCACGGGGGACACGGGCGGGTACGGGGGAGGGGGGGGCTCCGCCGGCGCGGGGCCTTTCGCTCCTGTCGGGTTCCCGCGGGCGCCGGGGCCTCTCGCCGCGCCGCCGCCGCCGCCGGGGCCTCGCCGCCGGATGCCGTGAGGAGGAGAGCGGAGCGCGAGGCGGGGCCGAGGGGCGCGGGCGGGGCGGGGGGGGGGGCGCGGGGGGCGGCGGCGGCTCCGGGCCCGAAACGTCTCCGAGCCGAGACTCAACCACCCGCTCGCATGAGAGACCCGCTTCCGGCTCCCGGCGGAAGTCCCGCCCCCGCCGGCGGAAGGGATTGGCCGGCGCCGCTCGGCCGGGCGCCGCCGCGCGCCCATTGGCGGAGCGGGGCAATGGAGGTGGGGGGGGAGGGGGCGCCGGCGC
>QUSF01000003.1:8807133-8837536 GCA_003676055.1 Chloebia gouldiae
GAGCGCTGCGGTGCGGGAGCACGGCCGGGTCCGGGCCTTGGCACAGGGCGCGGTGTCGCCTTGCGGAGCGCTCCATGGCAGCAGCGGGACGTGCCTGTCCGGGATTACCTTCCCGCAGAGAGCTCCTGGTCTGGCCGCTCCTGTGGAGCAGGGCTGAGCAGTCGTGGCTCGAAGGGAAGCGATAAACTTAAATAGAATTTTAGGAGAAAAGTGACAGAGTGACACATTTATTTTGCTCCATGTGGGTTATGAAAGCCTGGAGAGTCTTGTCTCATAGAATCACAGAATGATTTGGCTTGGATGACACCTCAAAGATCATCGAGTTCCAGCCCCTCTTCTCATGGGACACCTTCCGCTAGTCCAGGTTGCTGCAAGCCCCGTTCAGCCTGGCCTTTAACGCTTCCAGAGACTGAGCATCCAGAGCTTCTCTAGGAAATACATTCCAGTGCCTGCCCAGCCTCCCACTATTCATTGCACGGAGGGAGAGGAGGCAGAGGAAGCAAAGGGCTGAGGAGCAGTCCTGGGAAGACAAGGGCTGCAGCAGGAAGGCAGGATTGTTTTGTTAAGCACGATCCACACAGTGCTTCCCTCCAAGTTCCAGTCCCCACAGAATGGCTCCTCTCTGCCACTGCCAGGGCTTGACAAGAAAAGAAGCTGCCGGGAAGTACAAATGCATTTTGTTTTAAGGTGCTTGCTTCCTCCTAGGCTGGAGAACGTCAGGCTGGACTGAACAACGTGCATGGGAAGAAAAGGGAATGCAGACAAGCAGGCACAGGACATTCTGGTTGGAACATGAGGGACTTTAGGCAGAGGTGAAGTCTCTGTAGGACTCTCCCAACTTCTCAGCCTCAAGCTCTCTTGCTCTTCCCAAGCTGGGGAATAGAGTAAATCTTCAGTTATATAAAACTGCAGTGAGCCCACAAGATTCAAGAGCTCTTTTGTTTGACCAAGGGACAAACAAGTCTTGTCAAACAGTTCTAGTTATTTAGCACAGATCATTATCTATTTTTAACTACAGTTAATTAGGCAAAAGGAAGACCTGTGGTTTCCTCTTGGGACTAAAGGAGGAAAAAAAAAAAGTCTAGAAAGGATCACCTTCCAGAGCTGCTCCCAGTCTTCAGCTTGTCTACAAGCTATAAAAACTGCAAAACTACATCACATTACAACCAGTTGCCAGTAGTTATCTGTACCTTGCATTGCTTCCTGTCTGCATCTCAGAAATTAATCAAGATAGGATAATCCAGTTTTTAATCCTTACTGATAAGATTCACATGCCTGCCTTCCAGGTATCTGCTAGAAATTCCCATAGAGACATTACAGCAATTAGAAGACTGATTTTAAGGACAAGCACCCTTTTGGAATGGTTTTTGTGATAGTTTTATTTTTCTTGATGTTACTGTATTGTCAAAAATCCCTTGCTAACAGGGCTACTAAAAACATCCCAGTGCAAGGAGTGAACTCAGACCCTGCTGGACACAGACCTTTGCTGTTCATTGAGGAAAGTGCATCTCAGTGCTCACTCTTGGGCAGACAAGGGGATGTTTTCCATAGTAAGTTGTTTCACTTTTGCAGAATTGTCATGAGGAAAAAGCCCCGAGCAGAGGAAGACGGATAGGGTAGAGCTTGATTGGGAAAAGGAATAAACCAGCTTTGAGTGGGTGTTCAGAAGGACAGACCCTCAGTGCCTCAAGCAGTGCAGTGAGTGTCACTGATCCATCTGGTGGTCACCACATAGCCACTGTAGAAACAATTGCTTAAAAGTCTACCTAATGTTTTTTAAAAATTTATTTTATAAAGGAGTTCAATATAATTTTGCTCTTTAATGCCAGACCATTTTTCAGCAGACTGCATTACTTGTCAAGATAAGAAAAAAAAAAAAGAAAGGTCTGATTTTCAAGTCTCAAACATGATAAGCCCCATTATATCCTTGTTCTTGAGGGGCCTCAAAATTCCTTACTCCTTTAGGCATGCAGTCTTCACGTCTGCCCAATCTGTATTCCCATGCAACACGTGGTGAAGCACTTTTTCTGGAAACTAATGTGAGTTTTCTATCTGCCTGCCACCCTTCTGAGTCTCACTATGGGGGATGTGGAATTTAATCTCTAAAAATGCTTCCATTTTTTAATGGCACACTGCTGAAATCAAGGAGGTCTGATGTTTTCCTTGGTACCCTGGTAGCTGGGAAATGCTTACCCAGATAAGAGTGAAATATTACAGACTGATCATGGATGCTATGTGTGGTAGTAGAAACTACTGTTTCTTCTGCCTTTCATACTCAGCAGTCAGGAGAGAGCAATGAAGAAGCAATGTCCATGAGTAATTGGACCCTTAGTCCACAAAAATCAAGCAAGATTAGACTAATTAATTGTTTTTTCCTTGATCTGTGGTCAATCAGATATAAAAAAAGACTATGTGAGTTACTTCTCAGTATATTAGATGTATTCTTAAAATTACATTTTGGTCTGAAGAAGAGGAGTCCCAGGGGGAGCCTCATTGCTGTCTAAAACTGGAGGTTGTAGCCAGGTCAGGGTCAGTGTCTTCTGTCAAAACTCAAGTGAAAGGATGAGAGGGAATTGAATTGTGCCAGGGGAAGTTTAGCTTAGATATTAGAAAAATAAATTGTTCACTGAAAGTGGTCAGGCACTGGAATGAGCTGCCCAGAGAGGCAGTGGAGCCTTTGGAAGTGTTCAAGAGGTGCTTGAATGTGGCACTTGGGGATATGATTTAGGGGTGATTTTGGAAGTGCTGAGTTGAGGGCTGGACTAGATGATCTTGAAGGTCTGTTCCAACCTTGATGAATCTTTCATTCTGTGATTCTGTAAGTTTTTAAATTAGGATTCATAGTTAGGGGGTAAGAAAAAGGTCTTTGGTATGCCTAAGATAACTCTGTACAAAGAGGAACTGGAAATAATGCAGTGTTCCTGGAAACTACAACTAGAACTGAGCAGTCAGAAAAACAAACCCTCAAAAGTCACTGGATGTACTGAACACTTGGGCTTTACAGTATTTATGATTTCTTCTCAATATAATAAAAAGCATAATATTTCCTTCATCACAAGAACATAGAGGATTAATTAACTGAAGTTTGTGAAGCACTTGGGTGGAATGATAAAATCTTCCACTAACAGAGAACGAGATTTCTGCTTTGTAAGGAAGTTCCTGGTCTGGACTGCCTCTTTTTTTTTATTGTTTGTTTGTTTGTTTGTGAGTTTGTGGTGTTTTTATGTTTATGTATTTTTACTCCTTTGAAACACACTCATAAAATATTTTACCCTTCAGATCTATGGGATAAGGCTTCATGAATCACTAGTATTTAAGAACTGCTGACCTGAAACACTTGCCAAAAGTCACAAACCACTCAGTACTCTGCAATTTTGTGAGACCTTATGAACCAAGTAATATTTTACAATTCCTGAAGCTCTTACCCAGCTTTGCAGGAAGAGATGTGTTTTGAAACCTAAGATACTAAATGATGGTACACAATGGGCTATTCCTGTCATAAAACTTTAATAGAATACTGTAACCAGTTTCTATTGCATGGGTTTGATGAGTGGCATTTTAAATATATATTATTTCTATGTCAGTATCTTTCATAAGTCACCAGTAAATATATGATTGTGCCAAAGACAGTCCTTGTTCCAAGGAGACCATCTCAGCAGCCATGTGGAAGACATGAGAAGCTAAATAATCCTTCCAAAGGGAGGGGAAACTAAAAGAGATTAAGTGACCTGCTGAAAGGTTATACAAGATAGGCACATCTAAGTTTCAGCTCCAGGTGGTATCTTATACTTTAGTGAAATGTTCAGGCTTCCTTTGTAGCTAAGTGAAAATCAATTATCAAGTAAACTGTTGAAAGTCCTTTATTGATCAGATAGATTTATTATCTCTGTTACCCCATGCATCTCTAACTGAAGGAATGATCCAGGTTCAGATGAGGTAGACAGAGATATGTTCCAGTATAACTTTTCTTCTTGTTTGGTGTTTAATGGCATACTCTTCATTCCTCAACTAAGTGCAGGTGTGTAATACAGAGTATTCAGTATTGATAAAAGCAGATGATAATTTGGATCTGGTTCTTTTCCAGTTGAAGAACCATTTTTCACACTGTGGCAAGGCTGTCATGAGACAATTCCTTAATTAGAGCCAGTGCCAAAATGCAGCTGGACTGCAGTGGAGTCCTGATGCCCCGACAGCAGCGCTGGGTGCCCACACGTGGCTGACAACACAAACACGTGCACTTCCTGTCTCTTAGATATCAAGCCTTCTAAAGTGCTGCTGTAGAACCAGTTCTAACAACCCACTCTCAGCAGATTTTCCCTCTGGCCTTATCCCTGCAGCAGGTGAGTGATTTCTTTAAGACACAGAGACCATTTTAAAATAAGGCTGTAGTGTGGGTGCGAGCCGTTGTTAAACCTGAGATTTCACCCTGTAAAAAAAGTCTAAGCTGTAGACTTACATAAATACTAAAACTTGTTAACAGCAGGTGATTGCAAACTTTCAGGAGGTGATTTAACAGTAATAATTGCTGATAATTGAGCATAATCACAAATCTGAAAATAGCCATTCTGTTTAATGGACTTTGCACTATCATAAAACTGGCACAGGCCTTACACACACACACAGAATCACAAGGTTGGAAGAGACCTTCAAGATCATCGAGTCCAACTCATTCCCTGACACCTCAACTAACCCAAGACACTGAGTGCCACTCTGTCTATAGACCTGCCACTGCTACAGACCTGCAGCAGAGTCAGGACTTGACAACCCAGGCATATTCTGGGTTTGGGCAATATTCTCTCTTTGATTTAGTTATTGTTAATCTGTGACATATTTGTGTCTAGCTTGGGCCCATTTTTAAAAGCTAATTAAACCTTATGAAAAATTGTATAATTTATACATTTTCTGTCAGAGTAAAAAAATTTAAGGGGTCTGGAATATAATATTTTAGCAGTAATGGTATTAGCAATTTTCTGCCTTTGTACCTATTTTCATCATTTTATCAGTGCTGTTTCTGAACACTTCACAACAGTCCTTAAATGTCATTACAGCTCCTATGTGAAGTATGAGTGTATTTATCCCCTATCAACAGCTGGCAAGCTAAGGCATTAGGATGTTTGAGCTCTTTGTTGTAACAGGTCCCATACAAAAGTTATATATGCTCTGAAAAATGATCATAATTTGGATCTCTGTCCTCTTAAGCACTTTACTAAGATTCTGTGGAATCATACATGCATACATTTTTATTCCCCAAACTTCCAATTTCAAACATGAGCATCTTTAGTTGGATTTCCTGCTTGTGTTCTCAAAGATTTTAAGATTTTTCTATTTCTATATCTTTTTTGTGTGTGTGTTTGGATGCACTTTTACTTCTCAGTTTCAATTGTGTTGGACATCTGTGAGGAAAATTACATTAAATTTTCATACCCCTAATGAATGAATTGCAAAGCTATGAATTTAAAATGTTTCTAGTTATACAAGGAATATATTGGATAAGGCATAATAGTGAGCTGGGATAAGGTAGTAACTTAAATATGCAATACTTGAAAAATTAGCATGTACCCTCTATAGAAAGATATTTGTGGCATCTTTGCTTTCAGGAAAAATATACTCCATGCTTGAAATTGACAGTTTGTTTGGCCATTAGTTAATTTGGCCTCAGATAGACTGTTTAATATGACCCTCCCATCATAGCAGAATATTATGTACAAGAAGACCAAATAGATTTCAAGAAGTGACTCTTTTTTGAAATTAGTATTTGGGCCAAGTGAAATATTAATTACAAATATTTTTTTCTAAAGCAAGACTTTTCCCTAAATCTATTATCAATCATAGCAATAAATATAATGTCATTAACATGGAACATAATATTAATCACAGAACTCCCCTAAATTTTTTATTTACTTGGAGAAATGTGGTTTTCCACTTTGACTCTGCATCAACTATCTCTCTGTGACACAGAAATGCTCTCCAAATTTCTTGTGTAGCCTGTATGGTCCAAGTGATATTGCTTCAACTGGGAAGCCTCAGGTTCTCCTTCCTGTTTCACTATAAAATATGTTCAACAGTGGGATGCTGAGGGCATAAATTTATCCTGACACCACAAAAGAAAACTGCTGCAGGATGCTATTTCATCTGTGGATGGGATACAAGACAGGTTATGTAGAGGGAAGTGGCTCAAGTTTCAGATTTACAATAGAGAACTTGATGGAGGCTGGTAAATAGATGATATTCAGGCCCAGTTTAGTATTTCAAATGCCATAAAACAGTGACTATTATTTGTTTAAAAACCAATTTGAACTACTGTGGTCTAGTTGTAGGTCTGAGAGATGCTTTTATATCAAAATGCTGGATGGCCCTTTTTGCCAGGACTTCCTAAGGGCATAGTTGCAGAATGTAACACTTGTTGCATTTTAGGGTCACTGTGGGTCAGGATAGAAAGAAGTCTATCCAAAACCCCTTGCAGTGCTAGTGATTCCCAGGTGCTCTCTAGTCCTTTGGGACCACCAGCAGCTGGTGGAGCTGGGAAAGGACTTCCAAGGCCATGACAAGAACAGTGGAGTTGCAAAATGTCTCTGGTAGCAGAGCAGCACTTCTTGAGATGCACTGAAACTGCTCAGTGCAAGCAAGGAGACCATGTATCCTTCTGCCAAGTACTGGGTGTACAGTCCCTGACACTTCATTTCTGAGTCCCCCAAGATGATTGTTCCTGGCCTTGGCTGGTTTTTTTTAACACAGCTTTGAGAACTGAGCTAACCTACAACTTATAATGAAACATACCCAACAAAATGGATCTTTTGAGAGTTTTACACCCTATGGCTGGATTAGGAGGTTACATCTTTCTTAGTGATGCAAAAAGTACTTTTGCTAGAAGGTGTGATTAGGGAGGATAGCAGCAAAGGTGGCAGGAAAGCTCTGGTTGTTGTATCAGTAAGGACTGAAGGACTTATTTGTTTCTTTTCACATATCCTTTTGAATTATGGGCTTACTACTTCTGAAGCTGCAGGGCTCAAGGTGATTATTAGATAAGTCAAAAAAAGGATGTCATTCTTCCCATGCTGCAGTACTTAAAGGATAATTGTCTTGTAGATCTCCTCTACTCTGCCATATAAATGAAAAAAACCTAACAGCTTATGCATTACAAATAAGAATCACATGAAAATAGGGTCTATAGTCACTGAGAATTTATAACATCCAGTCCTGAGAATCTCAGATAATTCTTGAATACTTTAAAATAATTAAATAATTTAGTGGTGAATTTTACCTATACTTGCACATATATTTCAAGATAGATTTTTTTGGGGCACACTTCAGAGATGCCTACTAGCCTTTGTCTACTCTCTGATAAACTGACACCAAGTTCCCTGTAATTCTAAGGAAATGAGCAAAAAGGGAAGAGAGAAGAGCTGGTTGTCTCTGAGCTGCTTTAAGAAGACCCCTACCCTTGTCACCTGTGGCAGAGGGACAGAGTGGCTTTGAGTCTTGAACTCGGCGAGCTGGGCTTGTAAATACTTGGGAATTGGTGTACATCATAGCTACTGGGCGTTTATCTGTGTTAAAGAAACTGCTGTCCTGTCTTCAGTTATTTTATGCCCATAATTTACAGATTCAGTGTAACACATACCCACCCTCATCGGGTTTTTTGATCTATCACTTGTGCTCTGCAAAAGCAGGCAGGCGCTCAGGGAATAAAGAAAGATTTCAAAAAGAAAAGACCATCAGGTCTTTGATATTCTGTAAAGTCGTGTCTGATTGTTCTTTGCACCTCTTCCCCTCAGTCAAAGAAGACAACTAGTCTTTGGAGGCCTGTAAAAAAATTTCTCCATGCTGCTGAATCCTGGAAATTGTCAAGATGATCTATTCAATACAGCCCTATGAATCCTCTTCCCTCTGGCAGAGCCCTTTTCCATGACATGAGGATTCATGTTTGGTTTGCAGCCAGCAGAAGCATTCCAGTAAGAGAGACAGTTTTCACACCTGTTATTTTCTAATGCTCAGAAAGATAAAACAATTAGATCCTGTTTGAGAAGACACAATGTTTTCTTCTCATTTCATGCTTCAAGTAGTGGCCTTGGCACCTCAAACATGTTCCATACCAGAGGGCCTTGATCCTCAGGATGTTTTTCAGGGGAAGCATTTTCCTGTATAAACTACTGTTGCTCTCATGAAAATTTCTGATTGATCTGCTTCCTTATCTACCACAGTGCTTCTGTGAAGGCTGCTGGTTGCTTCAAGACACAAAGAGAGCTCCTGCTGAAGCAACTATCTCTGAGGAGGCAGGGGTTTAGAGTTTATTCCTCCTCTCTTCCCAGTGCTTCCTTGACTCACCTGCGATGCTGACATCAACAGCAACTCTCTACTCTTCCAAATTATGATGGTAACAATTTCAGGCAGCTGGTTTGCTTGAAAATTTGCTATCTTTCTTCCAGTGAAGTTTTTCCTTTCTTAGGATGTTGTGTGTTTTTTCCATCATATTGATATCACACATATCAAAATGTGTGATAAGACACATACTGATGTGTCTTTAGTCCATGCCTGATGTGTCTTTAGTCTCCCTGCTAAGTCTGTACACATGGCTTCAAGCAGGCAGAAAGAATGTTTGCTGTTTGATTAATACTTGAAGCTCTTGCCCAATTAATGGAATCACCCAGAGGGAGAAATGCAGGTTTTTAGGTCATCCATAGGTTGGGCAAGGTCAGGTACTTGGTGGCCATGGATTAAGTCTGGAGCTGAAGCTCCTGAGTACCCAGGCTGCCCCAACAGTGGTTGCTGCCCACGAAACAAGGACGAGATGAAAGCACAGCTGAGTGTACCAGACTGAGAGCTATGGCCACCCCTGAGTGGATAATGTGTGCTGGATTTTGGGAGTGGAATGGCCTGCAAAGGGAGTGGAGGCAACCCACATGAATGGTGACTAGAGACGTCTCATTGTGACCTACTGACATATATGTTAGACATCTAAACTGAGCATACTTACCTAAGCATGGGGGAATCCCTGTGCACCTCAAGGTACACATAAAAATTGTATCACTTGGGCCGAGTTTTTTGTGCAGTCTCAGTTCTAACTTCCCCTTGGGTGTAAGAGAGAAAATAGAAAGCTGTTTTAATGGGAAAAGAAAAAAGCAGTTTGTACTATAGGGAGTCTGAATAGCAAGCTCCAGCTGACTGATTCACTAAGCTAAGTGCAACATGGAAAGTTCAGTGTCAGGGAAATAACAGGGCTTTCTCTCCTGGTGGCAGGCAGCCATGGTTGTTGTTACTGGCATGGTCAGCTAACACAGGCTTTGGACACAAACTTAATATTCAACCTTCTGGTATTACTACAGATGGATAAAATCACCATGAGAACTACCCTGTAGTGAAAAATACATATTCATACTGTTTTTGTCTCCTCAGTCTGGTGAGGTCTGAGCTGGGGCTGGGAGCATGTCTGGTGGCTTCTGTGACATGAGCAGGTGGCTCAGTGTTCACTGGACAAATACATCAGGAAGTTCTCTGCATCACAGGCCAATGCCTGGTGACACAAAGATGAGCTCAGATGAGACAAATGCAGTGTGACCTACAATCCAAGAGATGTTTTCTTAACAACCACTTTCTGGCACAAAAGAAGAGTATTTCCCTCCAACCTCCTGTGTCTCTTCTTGTGTTTGGAGAGAGGGGAGCTCTGAGAGTACAGCTGTGGAATCTGAATAAGAGATAACAGTGCAAAATGTGTATACTGATTTTCAATACAAAACCCTGATTTTCAATACACAATGACTTTTTTAAAAAGCTTCATGCTGCCTGTGATGCCTTTTGCACTTCTAGTGCCTCTTCTCCTTCATGTGGCACAGCAGCAGCACTTTTTGGTGTCTGCTATAATATGGGTTATACTTTTATACTTGAAGTAATATGTTTCTGATTTTTATCAAATTGAGTTATCAGTGGGGGTATCCTGCAGAGAAAGCACAAATTATCTTTTTAAATAAATGCTAGAAGTGGTCTTCTATTTTGTATTTTTCTTGAGAAAGTGTGTCCTTGGATTCTGTGAGGTGAGTTGGATGGCAGATAGAGGTGAGCTGGAATTCACTGGGATAGGATAATGGTGGGTGATGTCCTGAAACTCACAGCAGGACTGATGGTCCCAGGAAATCCAGAGGGGGTCCTGCTGAGAAACCAGTGGAACCTGCTGGGACATGGTCCAGCCTGGAGGCAAATCAACCAAGAGGAATGGAGGCAAAATGGATGAATGTGAACTGCCTTGCTTCACAGACCACTAGGGAAAGAAAGGCCTTGTATGTCTCTGCTGATAATCCAGCACCGAGCTTGGGAGAGACACCTGAACCAATGGTTATAAAGTTATAAACATGAAAGAGAATCTTAAATAGGATTGAATGGAAACATCACATTATGTAAAGTCTAGTCTTTCTACTGAGAAATACAAAGTGCAATGAGAAACAGGAAGGAGAAAAAAAGAAATGAAGCATATGTGGTTTGGTTAGTTGTTTGGGTGTTTTTTTTTTAAATTGAAAAAATATGGTTTAATTGAAAAGCATTTAATTGTAAAAACGAAACAGAGTTGAATAAAAATATTTTGCTTCTCTCAACTTTGTCACTCTAACCTCTTCTGTTCATCAATTTTCTCTCTTGTTTTAAACTCCTGGCATCTTGTTTTAAAATTAAATTTTGAGTTCTTCAGGGCAGCAGCTATATTCAGATATGGAGCAGTAAACAGCCTGCAGCAATAAATCCTTACCCTGATTGGCACCACTGAGCAATATAAACACTATGTAAGTAATGAGAAAGTCTGAGAGGTGCTGTGTCCTGGATAAGCACCGTTCTTTTTCAGCAGCTTACATTATAGTGGAATTAATTCAAACAGTGCACAAAGCCATGTCAGTGCATTGGCTAAAGGCAGGCTGGATACTGCTTGGAGGTATGGAAAGTCATGAAGAGCTGGGTGAACCCCATGATGTCCTCTGGGAGGAAAGATGCTCTGGGGAGGAGTTGGTTTGGAACTTGGAGCTAAGCTTCACATCCTTTGGGAAGGAAAAAAATTGACAGTTGTGTTGTGACATCCAGGAAGGATGAAACATCTCTGTGTGAGAGAGATCCAAATTCCCATCATAGGCAGGAAACCTGAAGAGCCATCCTGCTGACTGCTTCAGTTGTCCACATTTATTTATTTAGAGCCATTTGAGATATCCTGTTATAAGCCCCGACTTCCAGCTCTCACTTGGGAGGGAGAAAGGTCATGTTTAATATTTGGCAATTCTGTGTAAATACCTTGGATACCAGAGGCAAAGCTGGCACTAGACATCTGAGTTTAGCCAGTTGGTGTGCCAAGATGTCTGCTTTGGGGTGAAGTGGTCTCTGGACTCCATGGACTGTAACAGAAGCCTGGACATCCAATCTGCATGTGGGCACCTCCTAGATCTCCTAAGCTGCAAGGGGAATATTATTACCCCTTAAGATGTGCCTCAAGACAAGACTTTGCATAGTGTCCTTTAAGATAGTAGGTTAAAAATTGATTGATGCTCATATTGTGGAAGATCTTTAACCCCTTCTAAAACACGAGGGGTCTTGGAGGGGAGCTGGAGTTGCTCGGGCTGGGCTGCAGCCCTGCTCAGAGCACGCGTGGTGGCAGAGCGCCAGGCTGGGCACGGGAGCTCGGGGCAGCCACCGGCCTGGCACCGTGCACTGGCTTGTGCAGAGAACACATCTCAGATGTTACTGAAAGTAACACACCTTTCTTTTTTTTTTTTTTTGTCATTTTCTTTGCCTTAATTTTTTTTGCCTCAAAAATAATTTCGTTCTGAGTAGGTGAATTTACTGCAGCAATAACTAGTGTTTGCTTACATGTTTGTACAAGAGAAGCACAAGGAGCTCCTAGTGTCTGACAAGGACTCTGTGGCAAAACAAATGAAAAATAGAGACAGAAAGCCAGAGTACAGAGAGAGAGGTTATTACACCAAGGACGACAGTGGCCCTCTGAGACAAGTCTGAGGTCTTTTGAGGTTTGACTCAATACCTCAACTTGTATTTGACTGGTGCCTGAAAGCTGTTGGTGTTTCTATATATGGGCATATGGAGAAAAGAAACAGTCATTGACGACAGAGGGCTACAGCATGAGGTGCAATCAAACAGGAAATGAAGGGTATTTAAGATCACAGGTATTTTGTCTCATTGTTGGAGCAGGACAGATGGACTGTCTCTGTATCCCCAGATGTTCTTAAAGAGAGAAAGAATGGACTACAACGAAGAGTTTTTTTATCTGAGAGTCAGTACCAGTATGTTTTTTCACCTCATATAAACAAAGAAAAAGAAGGGTTTGTTCTGCTTCACTGGAGCAAAAGAAATAGCACAATAGAGTTCTATTCAGGCACACAAATAGCAACTGTCCTGTGACTTCTCTATTTAAATGGGTATCCATGGTGAGATGTGCCTCGCTCTCAGCAGATGGCTGCGCAGCGGTGCTGTGCTTCACAGGCAGGCAGGGAGGAAAAGGCATCTGAAAAATTCCCCTTGCAATGAATGAATGAATGAAGAAATGCAACAAGAGATCAAGTTTCTGGTGCATCATGCTACAAAACATGATGCCTGTGCTCTCCACCACTGCTTTACTGTCCCTTCCCACTGCTTTTCCAGGCCCATTCCAATTAAAAAATGTACTCTGTACTTGCAGCACAGCCCTGACCAACAGATGGTACGTAAATAGGTGTGAAAACTGCAGCATCACAGGGGGCTTCCCTGCCAGGCTGCATTTCTTGTTTGCTTTCTTCCTTCAGTGTTGGCATTAGAGATTAGTAACCTGCTCTGTGATAGCCAGGCCTGGACCAGACCCCTCCAGGGCCTTGCCCAGCTCAGAGCACACAGGGATGACCTGCTGCTGCAGGAACCAGTGCAGATGTCTGCTGTGCAAGTGGTCTCTAGCAGCAAAAGAAAAAGAGCTGGGAACAAGATTGCTGGACTTGAACTTATTTTCTGGGGAGAATGGCAGACCTGCCTAAAATTCAAGATACTACTGGTATGGCATCAATGCTATTTATATGAGAGATCTGAGAAATAAAAGTAAAAATCACCTAAAGAAGTCTGACCTAATGAATGATGACTTCCTGATGCTGGAATAATTATTACAATCAGTGACAACAAAGATCAGCTGTCTTGACAAATACAAACTTTGAAAAATAGTACCTTATAACTCTAAAATAAGCCAAAAATGGGTTAAGGAGTTAAATAAAAAAATATCACCCCTTGGGCTGTTATTTGTATTCTGCATTAAAATACTGAGGATTCACGCTTTTCAGATCTTATCAGCTAGAAAGTGTCATGTATCATTTAAAAGTGTTATGTTCTGCTAGTAAGTTGAATGTAAAATCCTCTTATAGATCATGACATTCATTGTAAAATTATTAGCAATGCTAATGCTAATAAAAATTGTACAGTATTGATACACCAGTGTTAATGCATTGAACTTGAATTCCATCAAAACCAGTAGAAAAGATGTTCCTGACTTTAATTGAAACACAGATCTGACCTATACATTTTAAAGGTTATGCCTAAGTGCTAAAAATGGAAAATATTAATAAAAATGGAATCTCTCTTTGCTGTCATCCAGGCAAAGCCTCCAGATCTTTCATGTATACCTTTTACCATTAATTGTTGTATTTTGCTTCCATGTCAAGTCTGGAAGCAGATTCATCAGTAAGGATTTGGTTTATTCAAACCAAGTCAACAGTTAGATGCTAACTCCAGCTGCTAGCAGTACGGCAGCCATTGAAACGTGAAAGCACAGTTCAAAAGACCTGATTTTGAAAGTGCTTTCCTGTGAAACCCAGCCAGCTTTTGAAATCAGACTTTCACTGTCTAACCTAAACCAACCAAATGTTACAAAATCTGGAAAAGCAGCTAAGGAATCCTGCTGGTGCAGAATTATTGCCTTGCATAGCTTCTCCCTTGTCTGTCAGGGCATGCCAGGGTAGGTGTTTGTGGTGTGCTGTGGTCCTCACTGTTCTTTAGGTCTGTGCTCAGTGTGGTCTCCATGGACAGGCTGCCCTTTTATTTGTGTAGCAAGTATGGGAAAAGGCAGAACCCAGCAACAAGGACTAGACAGGAGGAGCAAAATCAGATGTCTGGGGTTCTGCAAGGGAGAGGCAGGCCAGGTTTATCAGGAGATGGTGGCAGAGGTGGATGCTGGTGCAGTGCTGAGGGACTGAGGGTGTGACAGCAAAGCCGGGTGAGCCAGGCCATGGATGGGTGTGCCCTGGGGAGGCACAGGCAGTGCCCGCTGCGTGTGGTCTGTGCGAGGGAAGCAGATGCCTGGAGAGTCAGAAGCAAACTCCTGTGTTTTCCAAATGCTCATATATAGCATCGTAGCAAGCTAGAGCACGGCAGGTCTGCCTACCCTGGGCCCCATTTCTGGGCAGCAGCTGCAAACCCTTCAAGGCTCTTTGAAGGATGGTGTGGGTATGGCTGCTTAAGGAATGGCATCCCGGGATTTCCTGCTCCCTTCCACCGCCTCTGTCTAGGTTTTGTGGCACGCTCAGCACTCTGGAACACGTGCCCAGCGCTGGTGTCACAGTCTGGAGCAGCTCCCCTGAGCTGCACTGGCAATCCCATACAGCCCAGGTTGTTCAGCAGGGGCAGGGTGGGTGTGGCGCCAAGCCAGAGGAGTTACTCTGCTTTTCAGGCGGAGACGTGTGAGAGCAGACATAGCTGGACTGCTTGAATGCCTTCCAGAAGATAAATCATCCGTGAGCACTGCTGAAGTGAACTCAGCAAGCACAAAAAGTAGGGCACAGCTGACTTTCCATCCCCATTCGCTTACAGTAGCAGAGTAGAAGACGTTTCAGAGCAGCCTTGGTCACTGACTGGGAGGATGTCCCAGCCAAGGGTCACCACCAAATGCATCCACCTTCCCAGCTGAGGGCTGAGACAAGCAACACAAGTTTTGTGGCACATGACTATTCCTCTAGAGAA
The DNA here is from genome assembly GCA_003676055.1 of Chloebia gouldiae. Taxonomy (NCBI): domain Eukaryota; kingdom Metazoa; phylum Chordata; class Aves; order Passeriformes; family Passeridae; genus Chloebia; species Chloebia gouldiae. Next base: position 8,822,089 of record QUSF01000003.1, read on the forward strand.
GCCAAAATTTATGGTCCTTTCCCTTTGCAGTTTGAGAGGACCTGTGTAGAGGAGGTGGAATTGGAAGCAAGGTTGACCTTATGTAGCTTAGAGAGAAACCTCCAGTATTAAAGGGATTTTTAAACTTTGCTCATTAGCTTGTAGCAAATCTCAGTGTGCAACCACAGAGCTATCCTTAGGTAAATACTGTCTTCTCTAGTGAGCCTTCTTAGGTTCTCCAGCTGGATATAAATGCTAGATGGACTTAGCATTTATATCTTTCATGGTGTATTGTGTGTTATTGTAAATGCAGGTGAACCCGGTGGGAAGAAATGATGATGTCTGACTCCAGTTCAGAAGGCTGAATGATTTCTTTATTATAACTATGCTAAAATATATTAATATACTATTTAAAGGAGATATTAAAACTACATACCTACTTTTTCTAACTACCCAATCTAACTCACAACTCATGACCCTCTATGGAAAGTCCAGACACAGGTGGATCGGATTGGCCATCAGGCTCAAAACAATCCTCACCAGAATCCAATCAAGCAATCACCCCAGGCAAACTCTTCTCCAAATACATTCCCCATGGGAAAACAAAGAGCAGAAATATAAATTGTTTTCTCTTTCTTTCCTTTGTGCTCCTCTATGAAAAATCCCGAGAGAGAGGAGAATGTGCCTATCACAATGTGTATCTTTGTCTTTGGAGACAACTGAAGGTGAATTTGTCTATCCTACTAGCCATGTGGCAAGTAAATCCTGTGCTTGGCTTTTGTACAGGTATCCATCACAGACAAAAAGGGAAAGGAGGGAAAAGGCAAGAAGAACCTGTCAGAAGAATTGAAGGAGAAGCTGGAGTCAGTCCTGGTCAGTCCCCCTTTACAAAGTCCCAATTTGGGTGACTTGAACTGGCAGGTGAGGGCACCTCACTCGGAGTCCTGCACAGAGTGTGGGGCTTTGGCAATTTTCTGGAGGTTCACCAGTGAAACTGACTCTAACAGAAAGAGATGAAAAGCAACTCAAAGGGACAAAGTTGCAAAGGAAGTAATAGGAAAATAACATTATGAGAAGGGGAAAGCACCTCTGAAAGCTGGCAAGTAGAAAATTAATTTCAACCTGAAACTGACACTTTACCAGGATGAAATCAGAAAAGTTCTCCCAGGAAATAAGAAAAATGCTCAGAAATCCAGGCTTCAACAATGAAGTTCAATGTGAGCTGCAAATGCCTCAGGGAAATGGGAGGCAGATCAGCAAATAACAAATTACAGAAATGAAGTCAGGATGTAATAAAAGCCTCAGTAACCCTTTGAGATAACATTTGCTTTTACCTGGAGAGGTTCCTGGGAGGGTTGTGGGAGCTTGAAAGAAAGCACTAGCTCCAAAACTGCAGACCTCAGAAGCAGGAAGAAAATAATTGCCTCCCAAAGAAACACGTAGGTAAGAAGATGCCTCCACTGGGAGAGGTCAAGTCAGTTACAACCATGTCTTTAGTCACCACTGAAATCCTGAAATCAGAAAGGCAGTCATGCAAGACAAAAAAAAGAATTGCTTAAAGGGCTGAAATATTTTTCTCTATATTAAAGGTGGGACCAAGCCATGAAGTACAGCTCTAACTTGATCTCCAGACCCAAAGTTCACAGAAGATTGGATCTGGGGTTTTCTGGGCTGGGCAAAATCATCTCGATCTCTCAGAGTTTGGTAATGTTTAGTTCTTTGGGTTTTTCTGTCTCGGGTTTTGCTCCAGACCCAGATAGGTGTGTAAAATCCCCTGCAGAACAGAACCAAGGGCAGATTTGGTGCCCATGTATTTTGTGTTGTCAAGCACCAGCTCTGAAGATCCAGGACATTGTTCCATTGTCACTGTGCCTGTGCTCATCACAGCTTTTTGTTGAATGTGGTAGCACCACACAGTTGCTGCTAGTATTGCAGGTGTACATTCATGCAGCTCTAACTATGGGGATACTAATCACAGTGAAGGCTAGTAAGATTTTGGGGCTGAGGGCATAGATGGAAAGCTCTTTTTCCTCACCAAACCCTGCACTCAGCAGCTAATCTCATCTTGCTGGGACATACTAAGTTTATTTCTTGGAGGCTTCACCATGGGAAGCCACACTACAGGATGCCATGGGGACAGGAGGAACCGCTCACCTGTCCCCCTCCACTTCCTCATGTGGGGACTTGAACCCATCAGTCATCCTGACCCAGGACCATTTTGGGCTTCTCTGATTCCTCCTGTGTGTTTAAGAAAGGGAGGGATGCTGCTGGTAAGGAAGCAGGAAGGGTTGGAGGGAAGGGCAGATTTGTGTTCCCCCAGAGGGGCACGGGAGGGAGGAACCACGGTGCCTCCAAGTGCAGGCACACTCAGCATGCTGGGACTGGTACTACAGGAAGTACTACTGGTGCTACAGGTACTATTAGTGCCTATTAGCTGTGGTGTGGTTTGGTGTCCTTTCAGCCACAGCCCTGCAGGATGTCACCTGTCACTGCTGCAAAGCCTCTGATGTGCAGGCAGGTTGTGCAGCTCCTCCACACTCCCTTGCTCAGGGCAGCACAGCACAGCATCCTTTGCAGGATCATAATGGGATATTGTGCTCCTGAGGAGCTGTAGCCCAGGCCTCCCATGGGAGATGGAATGCTGGAAGCCATTCAGCTGTTGCAAGAGGATGCCAAGGAATCCTTCTGGTGGTTTTTGTACGTGGAGGGGCAAAAGCTGCCATGGCCAATATATACCTGAAAGTGTATGAGCAGTGCTGGAGGGGGAAAGGGTGGCCTGGAGGAGGAAGTAGGTGAGGGTGTGGCTAGAGAGGTCAAGATATGTGGATGGAAAACAGCAAAATTGGAGACAAGTTGTCTGGAATATCCCTCTCATCAATTTCTTCATTTTGTAGAAGGACAATAAGACTGTCTTCTAGGTGACTTTAACTTTATTGGGTAAAGATTTCATATCTTTTTGAGAAATTCAGCCAAAAATGTCAGTGAACAGCAGCAGGACAGCCTTGCATGTTCACAGATCACTTACACTTTGTTTTTACCATGGCTGGTTTCAGACACATAGGAAGGACCTCTTTTCTGTGTTCTTTCCTCTTACCAGAAGCTTTTGTCCAGGCATACCCAGGCTGTTTGTGTTCTCAGACAATAAGCTACAATATCCAGAGATTTAAGTCAAAGGTCAAGGTCCTGTTGTGCAAGGCAGGATATTTTTCCCAGAAGTTAGTTCCTGCCCTGAAGAAGTTCCAGAGACAAAAGAAGACTCTGGCCCAGCTGATGACAGAGAAGTAGAAGGCACTTACAGCCTTCTACTTCTGTAGAAGCTAGAACGTGAGACACTTATAATTAGTCTAACGAGGATCAATCAGATGACACCAGCTGCCTAACCATTGTCAGGTCATTTTATGGGCATTACAGCAGCAGCATGGTTGTAAAGAGAAATGATATTAAGGTATTAAGCAGTGACTACTTTCAGGACAGGCTTTTTCCACTCATGAATGCAGATTTATGAAATAAAGTGTAGAGTAACAGCAATTAATTGGGATATACCCAAAAAAGTGAGCTGCCTGCTTATTGAGTGCTGCAATCTCCCATCTAATGCCCACCTAGTGCCTTAGTATGCCCCTGATTCCTGTGTACACATTCACTATAATTATCCCCATTTACACCTTTTGTACATGCAGTACAAATGTGAACCAAAATTTGGTCAAAGTCCAGAAAATACAGGCACAGAATCAATTATAATGCTAGAGGAGAATTCTAACCATTGGAATGACCTGCTATTCACAAGCAAATTTTTAAAAATCAAAATCCATCTGGGGGGAGTCTATCCAAATTTCTCCAAAGGGTTTCTAGAGCATCCAACTGCTCACCTCTACTTTACATTCACTGCCACTAAGCAGCAAGTAGGTCCTCTGAGTAATTTTTCCCTTTGCAGTCTCTTCATGTTCATACATAATTTTCCAAGGGTGAGGTTTTTTCCAATAAGGAAGGAATGTTCATGCACAAACGGCAGTAGGTTGAAACGTGCATTGGGCCAACCTGGAACTTGTGGTTTAATAATCCCTTAAGACATTAACCAGGAAGGGACATTTGCCTTCTTGTGTGCTGAATAAAACTTAAAAGAGACCAAGGGAGGGATATGAATTCATTATTCATGCATTATTCAGCACTCATTACTCTTTCCCCTACAGACTGCACAAGTGTCTGAACTCACTCTAGTCAATGGAAGTTCAATCACTACTGGCAGTGGTCCTAAAGCAAATGCTGGCTGACCAGTGCTGGTGTCTGCTCTGGGGGGAGCTGAATCCCCCCTCCCCAGTGAGCTGGTGGACATAGGTATCCAGTGATACAGCTGAACTGAAACTGTGCATCAGATGTTGTGTACTGTCAGCAGGAAAGAGGAACAATGTGCTTATGGAAGTTTTATCTCTGCTGCTGCTGAGCTCACTGTAGAGAGGCTATGAAGAAACAAACTCACCGGCCATAAAAAGCTGAGTTGTAAAATTATGATTTACGAAGAACATTAAAATTATGTTGTATGGTAATGAAAGGTCATTTGCTTGTGTTTGGGATGAAAGTCACAGACCTGCTATAGCTAATTCTTGGAAAGAGTGGTAACCTGTGAATGTTTCATATGCCTATTTCCAGCATTAGTGCATCGTTTAATTTACTCTATATGTGATATGAAGAGGTTAAATAGAAGCAGCATAAAGGCATGCAAAAAGCCACACTTTCTATCCAGATATATTAATAGTTATCTATTAATAGATCATGTTACATGCAAATATGCTTCATGCTAACATTATTTAGCTAAAATACAAGCAATAAGTACTGTTCTCTAAGGCACAGGAAATACATTCAAAACGAGTCTATGTTTTAATAGATTTGTTGTGTCCTTGATAGACTTAAAGTTAGATAATCTACATATCTGACACAGTTTAAGCAACCAAGGCAAAGGAGAGTGTGAAAAACTTCTCAGCATTGCTTCATTGAAATCATGAGAATACTTTTCCAAAATCAATGCCTTTTCTAATATTCACTCTCAATACATACATACCCAATTCTTTTTTTTTCCTCACTTGTGCAATCTAATATCAAATCTGACTGAAATGAGAAAAAACTATTCAATACAGTGGCTAAGAAGTTAAAAATGTCATTCAACAATTTGCCAGGTCACTGTCACAAATATGTTGCTAGGTGACTGTGGATGTTGTCAGCTACTAAAATACATGCATTTTCCAGATGTATTCATTAAATCATTTTCTGTTGAGTGATTCTGTGGTACAATGAAATTGAATGCCTTATTAAGGACCTAAATATTTTTGAATATATAATGTAGTCTGAATTATATTGAAAAGTGTCATTTGTTGTGTAAGTGGAGGAAAGGGATCCAAATCTGGGAAATTTGACTAAGGGTTTCTAGAGATTCAGCTCCCTAGAAACTGCAATTTTACACTATCCTCTTGGGTTTTGTAACTTCTGTGCATACCTAATGCTCACATTCTGCATCTAATTATTTACAGCTGATCCCTGTTAATTGGCATTTCCATCAGCTAGTGATATGACTCATTAACCCTTTGGAAAGCAGTCTTTCAAAAGTTAATAACCGTAGCATTTGAAACTTCAGGCTGACGTAATACCCACTCATAAAAACACTGGCAGTGAAGTGTGAACTTCAGACTGTTTCAGGTGTCATTCTGGGAGCTGATTGTATCAGTCACACGGAGTTCACCCCACAGGCAAGACCCCAAGTGCTGGGCTGCTTTTCCAGATTCCTGTTCCTGGCAGTGGCAATGTCATGCATGCAGAGGTTGGTCTCTTTATCAAAGTGAGCCAGAAGAGCTGCCAAAATCCTGGCAGTGTGCAGTGGTGACATTGGAAATGCCTAGGACACACATTTAGGTACTGAGCTCAGGTATCAAAACCCATGTTAGAGGGTTCTAATTTGCAAGCTGACTCCACACTTCAAATAATGGGGGCAATAATTGGATACAGCCATCATTTGTAGTGCAAATCAGATCTACAGATTCATTCTGGCCTCGGTATCTACAAATGTACATTGAGTAGATATGAGGCAGGGTTCAGAGAATGTGCTACTGGTTGCATTTTTGCTAAAGCTTTGAACTGTAACATCTGCATGCTTCCTGGTTCAATGTTCATCTGGAATGATCGAGAGATTACTCGGAGTGGTTTGGCAGGGACTTGCAAGATCACACTTTTCAGCTCAGACCAGCCTGCATCAAAGGTATTTACACATGCATGGATTTAAGTGTAAAGTGTCCAGAGAGAAAAATGTGTTAGTGTTAAATCCAAAATTATCTCCTCTGGCTCAGGGAGTTCCTGGGCCACAGGTGATGGCAGACTGAATGTTTATTCTGAGAAAATACGGCTATTTATTATTTTTCTGCATTCAGCAAATTTTTCCCCAGGCATCCACTTTCAGCCACATATCAGAGGTGAAATACTGCACCATATGCATCTTGACCTGGTCTCTGTGGCCAGTTTAATGTTCTTAGGCCTGTGCAGCACTGACTCTTTGTGACAGTCTATGTTATTTCCAGCAGCATGGGGAGTTCATGTCATTGGTCTCCAGGGGATTGTAATAGGTACAGAAGGAAAATATCACAGAATAAATCCTTAATCTTTCTGGCAAAGCTGAAGGGGGGGCAGCAGTTTGTGAGGTTTATGGTTACTGTAGGTGCAGTTTTTAAGCATAGCTTAAATAGTTGTATGTGTTATGCCTCAGCTAAGTGTCTTCTACCACATCAAAAAAAAAAAGTTTAAACAACATAAAATGTTCTCTGTTCTAAAAGAATGAGGTAGCACTTCAGAGTCTGTCTGCTGGAGGTTGTGCTATTGTGCCATTGCTCCAGGGAGAAGTGGTGTTGGAGGAGATTTATTGCTCTTCCTCTCAGCTTCACTGGCATCACCTAATGAAACAGGAGACAGTGGCCATGAGTTGTGGCTTGGGATGCTCAGACTGGACTGTGTGACCTCTTGATATCCCTCCCAATCAACACTTCTGGAGTCAATAGAAAGCCTACACTCACCCGAATCAGTAACTCAGGGCAGCTATTCCAGAGCATCTCAAATGGCTTCACACATTTATGTGATGGCAGCTGCATTGTGTCCCCTCATCAGCAAAATTCAGTGGGACTGATGCAGCTGAACTGGCTGTCTGACAATTCACCAGCCAAGCAGGTGGATATAATCCACACCCTTTGGGAAAACCTGCCATATCTGACCTGTCACTTCAGATGTCACTTCAGAAGGACCTGTGTCTATTATGATTCTGTGTCATTTTGCAGGGGGTGATTCTGCCCCTTCTACTGTGCTTTTGTGAGATCCCACCTGGAGTATTGTGAACAGTTCTGGTGTCCCCAGCACCGGAAGGACATGGAACTGTTGGAGTAAATCCAGAGGAGGGAGGGTCATGGGGTTGATAAGAGAACTGGAGAACCTCCCCTGTGAAGACAGGCTAACAAAGTTGGGGCTGTTCAGCGTGGAGAGGAGAAGGTTGTGTGGAGACCTCAGAGCAACCTTTCAGTAACTATAGGGAATCTACTGGGAAGCTGGAGAGGGACTCTTGATCAGGAACTGCAGTGATAGGACAAGGAGTAATGGGTACAAATTGAAATAGGAGAAATTAGATATTAAATGTGGTTAGACAATGGAATGAATGGTTTGCCCAAGGAGGTTTTGGATGCCCCAACCCCAGTGTTCAAGGTAGGGTTGGACAAGGCCTTGAGCAACCTGGTCTAGTGGGAGGTGTCCATGCCCATAGCTGGGGGGCTTGGGACTAGATGGTCTTTAAGGTCCATTTCAAACCCTTGTCATTCTATGAGTATCTCATGTGTCCAGAGATACCTCAAAACGACAGGACATGCTTGTGTTTAGGAAACTGAATCAAGCCTTGGATATCTCCTGGGGTGAACAGAAGCAATTTTGCTTTTTCCTCTGCAGCACAGAAGATGTCAGGGTACCTGAGTGGCCTGTTCACCTTAAATAATCAATCTCTGCAAGGCTGTGGTTAGTAGCTTTAGCTTGCAGAATCCCAGGTCAGAAAAACACCCAAGCACTCCAGTGCACAAATGATGATCTGGGATAAAGCCCTGCTGTCGGATTACATTTGTTCAACAACTGCAGTTGCCTAACCAGGGCCACAGGTCAGGCTCGTGTGCAGAGTAGCTCATTTACACATTGTTTGGGTTTTGCCTCGTTCTTTCTGTCACTCAGAGTGGAGCTGGGTGTAGGTACTGGTCCTGCTGGCTTTTTGGGGAACACCCACCCTCCAGCAGTTCCCACAGTGGCAGGACAGGGGGTGGCACAGCCTGGATCCCAGTGATGTTTTAGCACAGACACCAAAGGAACCCTCAGTGCTGAAAAGCATCTGTCACAAGGCCAAGCAGAGAAAGATGAGCCCTAGGGACAGTCAGGTGGTCTCTAAAGTTAAAATTACTTAAATAAATTGTTATTCAAGTGCAATTGCTGTAGCTTCCTTGTGGTATTTCCCAGAAACCTCAATACCCTTGCTTTTCTCAGTACAGGCAGTGGAATATCTTAAATAAAATATATTCCTATTGACATTTATTTTAATGCAATGTCATAAGTTTCCAGAAAGATGCTTGAACTGTAGAAATTTAAGTCAATATCATTTAAATTTAAAATTAATTCTCTGTTTTGAATCTGAGCAATTGATTGCCCTGATCTTGGAATAAAAGTTCCAAAGAGAGCTTCCCACAACACAACGTGGAAGGATAGGGATGTGCTCCACACACTGGAGATGGAGGGAGTACTGTAGTAGAGCCAGCCTGTTTCCCTGGAAATCAAACCACCTGAAACTTGGCTCTGCTATCAGAACACTGCAGCCACTGCCAAGGTCCTCTCTGCATATTTCAATTTACACCAACTCTGTGTTGTTACAAAGTGCCAAGCACTGATGGGAACCTTCTGTCTCTAGTAAGAATTTTGGACACATAATAACAACAAAGGATTAATATAGCATTGCTTGAAAGCAGAATTTAAATAAGGTTATTTAGGAAAACGCAATCTTATTTCTTTGAAATACTATTTCATTATATGAAGATATGTATTAACATTTATCTGGAAAATACTTTTTTTTTTAATATATATTTAATGACTACTTTTTAGCATTTCCAGACTGAATAATATTTTCTAGAATATATTTATTCTGGAATGAGCTTTTGCAGGTTTGAGTGATAGAATCAATCAAGAAACTGTGTATGTTTAACAAAAAAAAACAACAACAATACAGTGGTAGTAATAATAATAATAATCTTTTTTTAAATTACATATACATGAGTTTCTGATGCATCATTCGATCCTTTTTTACAAACTACTTCAATATACTGAGATTTACAGGGATCTGTTTAGTTTATCCTTGCTTTGAGAATCAGTTTGATTATAGCATATGAGCATTATCAGAGGAACAAAACACTGTAAACTAAGAGCTGTTTAATCTAACAGAGACAAGAGCAACACAGGAAAAAAAATAAGACTTAAAGATTTGTTAGCAATGAATAGTATTTCAACAACACATGCAGATGAGATCACAACAGAGTACCCAATGAAAATGGTGTCTTCTCCACTAGTTTTTGTCTTCAAACAGACACTTGAATGTCAAGGTGATGGTGAGCTCTTCTGCAATAATCTTGTCTCTGGACCACTCTGTGAGACTGAGGGAGGCCTGAGGAAACCTGCCCTGGGTGAAAAACCCAGAACATTAAATTTTCCTCTTCTCCTAACACAACTCCCTACTCACCATTGAGCAATTATCCCTTTCCATTTGCTCTAAAAGGAAAACAAGTGATAATGTAGATTAACTTAAATGGCCAATGATTATTCAGAGATGAAGGGTGACAGGAGTTTCCCTAAATTGAGTAGACTGGATCCTGCTGTGATATAAACGCTCTTTTTTGTGACCAAGGGTTTAGTACTCCTTTAAATTCTCCTTTAAATTCAGCTTTGCTCAGTCTTCCAAAGGGGCTGCACATAACAACACCTCTGGACTGGCAGCCTGGTACATTTAAAATAAACTTTGTTATTGGTGGGTTGTTGTAACTATCACAGAATTTTTAAAAGTTACATTTTCCTAGAGCCCACTAGAGAGGTGTTAAGTCATTAAAAAAATGTGTGGTGTGTTTGTTTATTTATTTATAAAGGACATATTAATAGTAGTTTAATGGACCAGCAGAGTATACTTTTAAAAAATAAAAGTATGTAACTGTTGAATGTGCTTTCTAAAGCTGTTGCACTGGCATCTGCTGTTCAGACTGTTAATACTTTAATATTTTGAAAAGCAAGTTCAATTAACTCTCAAGTGTTAATGTGCATTGCACACATACATGGGCACCCCAGTTCTCTCATTTTGGATGAGGCCATGACTGTATAAACAGAGACATTTCAGAGAAATGTATTCAGTGGTTTATCTTCAGCACAAAATATCAAATAATAAGGAGCTAATATTTTGATTTTTCACATGAAGCACTGCAGTACAGTCCCACTCATTCCAAGTGGTGCTGAGCTCCTGCAGGATGTACCTCCCTTGCTGTGCGTGGTTCATGGCGCACCCCAGAAGCCTGCACATTCTTGCTTTTCTTAGAATGGATGTTGAGTTATCTTTAATAAAGTGCACTCCTACTGAGATCACTTTTAAAGCAATGGTGGAAGTTTCCAAAAAGACATTTAAGCTGTAGAAATCTGTGGGAGTAGCAATGCTTAAGGACTAAACCTTTCTACTGTGCCACTAACAAGAGTTCTTCACTTTCCCCATAACTTGTGCTGTTACCAAGGGCCATTTTGTATCACTGAAAATAAACAGAGTAATTCTTATTCATAAAGCCTGTCTTGCTGGCCTCATTCCTAATGACTTTGGACAAAATGCAATAAACTTTTGCCCCTTCCACTGTGCAGGAACTGTGCTCTCCAGCATTCCCATCACCCCTGTGCATCAGGCGATTTTGATTTTCCTGCAGGATTTACTTACCCACATTTTGTTGTACCTAGACCTGCTGCAGCCCAAGTGGCTCAAGGCTGGTTTTGGGAGCAGGTGTGGTCCGTGTGAAAGGCTGAAAGCAGGACAACAAGGCAAGGATTGAGTTTGAGGCACAGAGATGGGTTGATTTGGAGTACAGGTTGGTGAGGAGAAGGGGGTTGTGTTAATGGGAAGGCTACCTGGTGGTTCCAAGGCGCACAGGGAGCTGCAAAGTGTGGGATTGGAGGCATTTATTTTACTGATGCTCTGCTAGAGAGAACATAAACTTGGAGCACAGGATGAAGTAACTGGTATTTGTTTTGCTTTTGTGTTTTTACTTCATTTGTTCTGTCTTCACATGTCTAAGCCTCAAATTCCAAACCACGATTTAATCCCTTCTCCTCTGGAGCCCTTGGAGGTAGAAAACAAAGTTGTGGTAAATCATATCATTAGACTTTAATAGCCAATATACAGTAAGTAACATTTTTTCCTCCCAAGGGAGTTATTTAATGTTTAATGAAAACACCAATTTGCATAATTCACTTGCAGTATAAAGGTCACCAACAGTCTGTCACCAGGAAAACTGGGTAATTGCTTAAGATAAATATCTTCCATTGACAAAAGAATGTTTATTTGTTGAAAAGGGCTATTTAAAATTATTGTATTTTAATTATTGTATCATCTTTATTCTATTTTTGAGAATGTCAAAACTTCTGCAGCAGAGCACTCAAAGCTGTGTATCACTTTCTCAAAGGCAGAAGATGTTCAGACCAGGCAGACCAGGCTTCTCTATTAGCTGGTAGATAAATGGCAAAAATATCCATAAATATGAGAAGTCTGAGGGAACCTGAGTGATGGACAATGTAGAAGAAGGTGTTTGGGTCAAAGACACAGCGGTCCCACACCGAGTCCCCTCTGTGCTGTGATCAGGAAGACCCTGATGGTCATACTCCATCACCAAAGCCTCTTGGATCACAAATAAAGTATTTGTTTTAAAGTCGTGTTCTAAGAGGAAACAGAGAATGGTTCTTGGTAAAGCACAGCTCGGCCAAGCACTGGACACCTGCTGAGCCTTTGCATGAGCAAGCCCAGCCAAGGACTGGACATCATGGCATCCACGCAGGAAGAAGCAGATGATGGAAATCTCTGCCGGGACAGTGTGTGGAGCCCAGCACTGATCCTAACAGCTGCAGACTTTAGGCTGCTTTGGGCCAGGGGCCACCACCACACCCAGAATGTTTGCCAGGAATACCCAAAACTGGCATCCAGCTACCAGCTGTGCTGGAGCACCCTGCATTCCCAGGGGAATATGTGACAGAACCGGCCTGCAACAGGGACTTTCTGAATTGTGAGTCTGTGCAATGCAGCCGCAGCCGCACAGGAGGACCTGGGCTGGAGCAAATGGTGTCACTTTATATCTCATTGTCCTGCTTCTCCCAGAGATTCCTATCAGGGCTTGTAAAGATGACTCAATCTAATAGAATCCTTTTCCCATTCACTGTAAAGCCAGGAGGATTTCTCTCTTATCCTATAGGTGCACCAAAAGGGTGTCTTTGATACAGGGAAGTGGCCCTGAGTGAGTGACACACTGTTTGCAGAGGGACAAACCTACTTTTGCAACTCAGCACAATAGACCAAAGCCACACTATGTTTCATTTAATGATTACTCCTGCACAAAGCTTTCAAATAATAAGCACTTGCATATTTTAAACCTGAGCAAGCTAAACATTTAATTTACTATTCACTTGACACCACTTTAGTTCATTAAAACCTCTGCAGCTTTGGAGAAGGTGAAGAGGGCAATATGATTAAGATAGCATGATTAGGGCAGGGCACAGGGTTGTCTCAGCTGAGAGTTGAGGGAATCTTGTTCTTTCCTTCAAAGACAGCAGTGGTGGCTCTCCTTGGCTGGGCCAGGATGGAACTCCAGGCACCAGGTTTCCCTGCTCTTGGGCACTCTGCAAGGTGATGCTTTGGGGATAAGCCTTGCACTGCACAGAATGACCCCAACTGTTTACCTACAGGTCCTCAGAGTACTACTTTTAAAGGATATGATATGGATAACTCAGATCACCTCTGCTGTGATATAGAAGCCATCTAAATTTTTTATGCATTTATATGAATAATTATATACATGTATATATATCCTAATGTTAGTGTTGCCACTGTGAAATAGAGTAGATGTACCAACTTATTAATAAAATCCTGACAGCTATGAAAAGATGGGGGATGCCACAGCAGCAGCAGTGAGGGCCTGTGGGTGTTAGGGCTGATGTCCTGGTTTGGCCTCAGTCTCACCCCATCGCCAGGGAGGTGTCCCCTGCCCAGGGCTGGGGCTGTTTCTGCTTCCTCCCAGGGATCTGAGGCACCACACACAGCCAAGAGCTGAATGTGCAATTTCTGCAAAATCTGTCTTCTGCTTGCACTTAATCACAGAACTTCTTTTTCCACCTCCTCACAAATCAAGATCCAGGAAAACAGTATAAGATTCAATGCTGGATTTAGGCAGATTTCTGGTCAGAGGCTTCTCTGCTCTGCAAGCCCTCCACCCACTGCGGTGAGCCAGGGTATGACCATTCCAGGTGTAGCTTCCCACCTACTGGAAGCTATCTCATTTGAGATCTGTGGCTGATCACTTCTGTTTTGAATTTAGGTTCTGTGTGATTTCCCAATGCAGAACTCTCATTAAAGAGAATTAGAGCACAATAAAATAGGCTTTAAGGGACCAGCCTGTCCAGTCTTTCAGGAGGTTCCTTATAGGATTATTTTCTTGATACACAAATGCATGTACATGGTCACTAGTGGCTCTTTGGTATCCTTCCTAAGAGTGGCCAATAGCAGACATAGAGAAGAGAGCTTTCCAGTAACAGACATTTGGAAGAGCTTCCCAACAGCAGCATTTCCACACAGTATCCCAGCTCTAAGCTGTCTGAAGTTTAGGCCTCCTTAACCACAAGTGGCATATTTGTCTTAAAAAAATTAATGCAATGCAGCATCTAAAAATAATCCCATGGAGTCATACATTCTCTTGTTCCTCAGCATTTGAATCACTGCAGCTGACTCCACAGTGTCACAAAACACATTTTGAGAATGAAAAATATCCAAAAATTTCCTAGAGCGAAATACTTAAAACCAAACAGATTTCCTCACTCTGTAAAGCACATACCTAAGTCATGTTGTTTCAAAAAGTGCTGAAGGCTCTGGATGAGGAAGTTCTGGCCACTCCTTGGTGCCCGAGGCCACACATGGCCAGAGCTGTGGGCACCCCACCAGCTTGCGTGCAGTTCAGCCTGCATCAAGCTCTTACTCACACTTGTTTTCCCACAGGAGCTCAAAACCTGAAAACAATTAAACTGCTAGAAACCTGATTATTCTCCAAAGCTGAGATCTGTGGTGGAAGTCCCATGAGTGCTCACAGAGGAGCAGAGCATCAGCACGGGGCTCAGAGCAAACACCAGAAGTGCAGTGGGGGACCAGAGCCATCCCTCTCTAACGATGCTCCCGCAGCCAAGAAAACTGACTCTAGCTGGCAAAGAGCAGGAGGCAGGGAAATTGTCTTCACTGCTGCTATGGATTTTTTTCCCTCTTCAACCAACATTTTAAAGGAGACACAGAGGAATAACTGGATCCCAATTACTCTGTCGACTGAATCTACAAATAAGCAAACACCTGTTGTTCACATTCTGCTGCTCAGGTGGTTTCTGGTAGCCCCTAAAATGACAAAACTCATCTCCAAAATGGTCAAGTTGTTAAAAATAACAGTATCATGTTCTTACATACTACAATTTCATATTAATTTTATTTGGGAGTGTATGAAGGAAAAGGGGTTAAGCCAAGCCTAGATTTAGGCAAGCGATTTTTTTTTGACTACAAAAAGGAAAAAGCTGAGACGCCTTCATTTAGGTGGCTTTGATTCATCCCCCAGCGCAAGTACTGAACTGGCTGTGCGTGGTCATCACGGCGTGTGACAAACACCCCAGAAGGCCCGGAGCAAGGTCTGTACCCAAGGACTGAGGCACCCTGGCTCGGGAAGCGTTGCCCTCAGAGAACGCGCGTTCTGAAACAAAACCTGTCTGCAAGGCGTTCGTGGGGAAAAGGCGGCACAAGTCAGATAGCATCTCCCCTTAGCTGCTCCACCCCCTTCACGCTAATTATGCGACCTGAAAGCTCACGCCTTAATTAGCCCGGAAACAAATTACGCTGGCTCCTCCTGGTGGCTGATCCCTCCGAGCTCCCCGCACTCGGTGTGCCGGGGTGCGCGCCCATCTCCCGGCTTTGTGCGCGCCCATCTCCGGGCTTTGTGCGCGCCCATCTCCGGGCTTTGTGCGCGCCCATCTCTCGGCTTTGTGCGCGCCCATCTCCGGGCTTTGTGCGCGCTCACCTCCGGGCTTTGTGCGCGCCCATCTCCGGGCTTTGTGCGCGCCCGTCTCCCGGCTTTGTGCGCGCCCATCTCCGGGCTTTGTGCGCGCCCATCTCCGG
>QUSF01000003.1:8837546-9009430 GCA_003676055.1 Chloebia gouldiae
CATCTCCGGGCTTTGTGCGCGCCCATCTCCGGGCTTTGTGCGCGCCCCTCTCCCGGCTTTGTGCGCGCTCATCTCCCGGCCTTGTGCGCGCCCATCTCCGGGCTTTGTGCGCGCCCATCTCCGGGCTTTGTGCGCGCTCATCTCCCGGCTTTGTGCGCGCCCATCTCCGGGCTTTGTGCGCGCCCATCTCCCGCTTTGTGCGCGCCCATCTCCCGGCTTTGTGTGCGCCCATCTCCCGCTTTGTGCGCGCCCACCTCCCGGCTTTGTGCGCGCTCATCTCCGGGCTTTGTGCGCGCTCATCTCCGGGCTTTGTGCGCGCTCATCTCCGGGCTTTGTGTGCGCCCATCTCCCGCTTTGTGCGCGCCCATCTCCCGGCTTTGTGCGCGCCCCGCGGGGCCCGGAGCCGCCGAGCGACCCCCCGGCCTCTGCTGTGTCTGTCACGGCACTCCGGCCACCGCCCTGCCCTGGCATCCCCAGGGTCTTGCTGCTCGTGGGCTGGCGGTGACAGCGTCCCTCGGCACCGCAGGAGGATGCGTGGTGGGCTGTGCGGGCTGCTGCTCCTTCAGGGACCATTCCTGGTGTGCGCTGCTGGGGTTCAGCTCCAGGAGGAGGGCTGGAATAACACAGCTGAAAAGCTCGCTGATGGAGGAGGTAATGCATATAGTCCAATAATAAAAGAAAGCAGCTGGATTAGGAATTGAGCCAGTCTGTGTTCCCTAAGCCTACCCAGCATTCATTTTTTTGAACGGAACAGTTCTCTCAGCATAGAGGAACCAGCGTCCCCCCCAGGGAGGCTCGCCTCAGGAGGGGTGAGGGCAGGTCAGAGGACACTGTGCACTTTCATGTAAAATTTGAATAAATATTCTGCATGGAAACAGGCCCAGTGACTGAGCACGCTGGCAGGCTAGCCTGGAGACCTGGCTGCGTTTGAAGGACTGTGGTTATAATTACTGTCACCATTACTTGCATCAAGAATTACAACCACATGAGTTTGGAGCCTCATCACTTTTAGTCAGTGCTTTAAAGCTGCCTCTCTCTTATGCATGCCCAGAGGTTTACTTGACCTATTTTTGGACAGTAAGGAATTATTTATTTTTATATACAGACTTCCCACTTAACCATGATAATACAGTAAACAGGAGGCTGGGAGGAACAGGAGTAATATACCTGCACTCCCACCCTGACTATACAACTCAACAAGGAGCAGCCCTGGATGTAATGCTGACTAGTGTTACAGAAATCCGTCATACTGAAAACGCTGGTGCCACAAAATACAGAAAGGGGATGAGGATTACCTCAAGCTGTGTATTGTCAGATATTCTGTACGGAAGAAATTCACAGAAGCCAGAACATTTAACAGGTGTGATATATGAGACCTCTACCAGTTCCTTCTTCATCCCTCTCTTTCCTGACAGCTGAAGTGTTGAACGGTATTGAAGGAATTTCTGGTTCCTAGGGAGAAATAATATAAAAGCCCAGTGGTGCATTTATATTTGTTCCAGGAGTAGGATAATTATTTGGTTTATAGTTAAAGAGGATCTATGCTCCCCATTTCCTTTGTATGTTCATCTGTGGCTCCAGCATAGGAACGACAGAGGCAGATCTTATATACAGCTCACATTTGGGTTTCAGACTCAACTCTTTTGTTAAGCTTCAGTAAACATCCATTCATGGGCACCTTTCACCCCCAACACTTTATCATAGCCATGGACAGACACAGCTGAGGAGCACAGTGATATAAGAGAAGCCAGAGGATATCAGAGTTTCCAACAAGTAAAAAAACCAAACAACAAGCACAACAAAACCTGCAAACAAGACTCCCCTCTTCCATCAAAAATGAGGAAAAGGTCCTGCTTAAGCAAAAAAAAAAAAATAGAAGAATGTATAGATGTGGTGACTTATCTTCTGTTTTTCTCAGTTTGGCCAACAGGTGAGAGATGAAACCAAAATGTATAAAAGAAAGAAGGTTTGAAATAATTTGGATATATAATTTAATGGGGTAAATGTGATTTAAACATGCAAATATGAACAGCCAGTGGGTTGCCCTCAGGAGTTGTGTGCATGTGTAAAGCACAGCATCCCATGGATGGTACAGGAGTGAACACCCACTCAGGTGCAGTATCTCTGTGAAGAACTTCAGCATGGGCAGCCTGGGCCAGAGCAAAGCTCTGTCCAGCCTTGCACGCTGCCTGTTTTACAGTTTCATAGCAGATTTCCAGAAGAGCTTGTGAGAACAAGAAAATGCCCAGCTTTGCCTTCCTGAATTGAATATACTGCGGCTCAGCCTCGAGCAATGTGCAGCTCAGGGAGTTCCTGAGCCAGAGGAAGTGTCTTTATGTTCAGCAGTTGCTCATGGACACTTGGCTGAGTCTGTTCTCCCAGAGATGAACCCACGCTGCTCATGGGAGTGCAGCTGTGCCAGCTCACTAACCAATGCCCCACTGGTGATGCTGTCCTAGATAAGTGGCATGTGCTACATTTTCCCTTTATCTAGGCTATAAAGTCAGTGTGAAATTTGTATAAATGCAGCACAGATAAAAAAAGAGAGGGACTATTTATATAAGTGGAAAGACTTTGAAGGTGGCAGCACTATATTTCTTTAAGACTGACTTTGTGTTTGTTCCTGCAGTGCCCATTATGAGGAGATCATATACTATGTTGGGAATAGCTCTGTGCTGTAAAATATCTTTTTCTCCAAAACATCTCTGTGTGTAGTTCCCTCCTTCTCCATATTTAAAGCAAATGGTTCTTTTTCATATAATTGTTGTTTGGGGTCAGAGGCAAATATTGATAGATAGTGACAGAGTTTAATTTATTTCTTTGGAGAAGATTGATTTTTCTTGGGTTTTGACAGCACTGGCTGCCTTCCCAGAAGCGTTTCTGAATTTATCACTGCTGGGTGCCAAACTGAGATGGAAAAAACATCTTTTAAATATAAAACCCCTCAAACGAGGGGAGCATTTCATCTTGGTGAAGTTCTGGCTATAACCCTGAGTGCCACAGGGTAAGGACAGCTGAGAGGAATTGTGGCACAGATTTATTTAACAGTGTCAATGGAGGGAGATCAGCCTTAAAGAGGGATGCTCCTGTCTGCCATGGGGTAATTACTTCTCACTCCTAACTTTTGGTTCATGCTGAAGATCTTTTCTTTCTTTGTCACAGTTGTGTCTAGGCACTGAGTGAAAGAAACGAGAGTGTAAACTGAGACAGACTTGCCCATCTGCAGTACTTTGCAATATTCCAGCTCTCAGAGTCACTGTGGGAATCCAGCTGCTCAAATCGTTGACGGGCTGAAGTTTCACTTCACATTGCCTGGCAGAGGGAAGCTCCTGGCCTTGTTTTTTGAATCTTCCTGCTGACCAACCCCGTGAGATTTAATAGCTCCCTTCGGATGGCAGTGTCTGCAGAGGGCAGGGTGAAGCCCACTGCTGAGGCATGAGGGAGGTGACATTCCTTGGAGGCACATGCTGATGTGACTTGTGTAACATCACATCACTGGGGTTGTACACGCTTGTACACAGCTAGGCTCAGCCATGGTGCTCCTCTGGTCAAGTACAGCTGCTCTGTCTACTCTTAGTATCATGCTACAAGACAAATCAGGAGCCAAGGCAAAATAAGCTGAAATTTGTACTAAACTGGAAAGATTAAATACTTTTATCTACTTCATCAGACTGGGCTCAGAGTGAAGATATTTAGGTTTTGTGCCAGGGTCTGTGGTGTATGGTTCAAGCTGCCAACAGCAGTCCAAGTAAGCACCACTGGACCATTCTGCTGGTGAAGTTACCACGGCTTCTCTCTGTGTAAACCCCTTGTAGCAGCTACTCCTTGTTGCACTCATCTGGCTGGGCAAGATCTCAGCACATCCTTCCTGAAGGGGTTGCAGCGGGGCAGGGTGGGGGGGATGTGGAACAAACAGAACTAGAGACAAGAGCTTATAAAGCAGTGTCAGGAGAAACATCCTCTTCCATCACAAGAAGATCAAGGCAGTTAACAAAAAGTCTGGGACCCGGCAAGATCAAACCAAGCTCCACCGCTCAGTGTGCTCAGAGATCCTCCCCTCCCTGCAGCAATGCGGCAGAGCCTCTCACTCCCTCTAACGTTAAAGCAATGCTTAATTTAAAAGAAAAGGAACTCCGATTGTTCTGATCTCTGGTTTTCACCACCTCAGGGAAAATGGAATGCCCTTCTCGCTTCCCAGGTGGGAAAGTGAAAGGCCACAAAGGAAGTTCTTTCCCAGTCCTTTCCCTTTGCAGTGAGCTCTGGTCCCGGTGAGCCCAGCTTGCCCTGAGGCAGGAGAGATCTCGGTGCTGGCAGGGGACCCTGGTGTCTCCTCCCCGTGAGAAGCACCTCCCAGCTGATTCAGCCGGGTTGAAGAGAAGCTCTCTTTTTACCAAGGATCTCACCTGTCTGAAGACTCTTTCTAATTAATTCTGCTCCTCTCTGAGCTTGGCAGCAGCTGCTGGTGCTGTGATGCACAGCAGCCTTTGCTGATAAGCCCTGCACTGTGCATATCTTTCTTTCTTTGAATGTTCTCTATCAGGAAAACACCAATTTGTATTTCCTATAGAAATTGTTCCAAGCTGCCAGGCTGGATGGACTTTTCTTGAACAGAAGTGGAGGTGTACTGAAATGTTTCTGCTTTTCTTCTGTGGCATCAAAGGAAGCAGCATGTGACATAGAAAAAGGACAAAGGGGGACGCAGCCACCGGTTCCTGCTTTCCTGCCAAGCAAAGGTGCCATGGAAGAGCCTTAATTTCCCTTTGCCATTCCCAGCAGATGGTTCTTCTGAGTGAGCACAGGAGTGCCACAATGCTACTTTTTCTCTTGTCCCAGCATTAGGTTCTACCATTCAGTTTTGAGTTTTGACAGCAGTCTTTTTTAAAGGAAGCACTTTCCTCCTTTGACCTCTGCCCTGGTGATGGGAGCTGAAGACCCTACTGGTCTCTTAGATGGGAATACAAAACATTCCTCATACTGAAAGGACTGGGATGTGTTTCTGGTTTGAGCTAACAGTGTGCTGCGTGGATTTCATCACACATGGAGGGGAAAGAAGTCTGTAATCCCACATCTTCCATTGTACACAGGCTTAGGTCCTACTGTGGTGCTCTTTGCATCATGATAATACCATATTAAAGAAGGTCTGAGGAGCTGAGGTTGAGCATAGAGAGGTTTCTCTTCCCACCTAGCTAAATTCTAAAGCACAGGGTAAGATTTCAGTTGTTTAGGTAACAGCTGAAAGATAAGACAGGTAAGAAAGCAGCTGAAAACAGCTGAAGGTAAGATTTTAGCTGTTTAGGTAACAAATACATTTTCTGTATAAAAAGCCCCAATGGCTGGCCTGTGCACTAGAGCACACCTTTGGGCAGGTTTAAAACTGTACAACATGTCCTAATGCGTCAGAAATAATCTAAAATATAGTATGTACAAGAAAATAGGAATAAAGAGATAGCAACACATTGTAATATGTAATACCAAAGCACCTTTCAAAAAATTGATCCTGGGCATAATCTCTAATTACTTAAAACTTAACCTCAGGAATTAGCATTAAGAGGGATAATAATTCCCTAACTACATCAGAGCAGAACAAGTTCACAAACAAAAATTCATTAAGGAAAACTCTTTCTTGGTAAACTATGGTGAAAATTACTGGAGGGATTCACACCTGTGCCCTTGAGATATGTCAGTTCTCTGAAAATCTAATACAGTTTAGTGTATGCAGACACCTTCCTCAGAAACAGTAAAGAGAAATCAGAGTAAAACCAGGATTTCTCTTTAACTTGTACTGCTCTCTGAATTCCTCTTGATATATGTTTTATCTAAATCTTAAGAATTTAGCACCTAACCATGCTGGTTTTGTCAGGGCCACGGGGTAGAGAAGCTCCAGGCAATGTCCTCCTAAAACCTATTTCTAGTGTGCAAAAACAAAGCAAATGGTGCTGGTTAACCTCTAGGGTCTGTCAGACTGCTGTGGGGGCACTGATAAGATATTTCTGAAGATTCATCTAGTTATCAGCATAGGTTGCTTTGTCACTGTTTCATTTCTGTTGAAGACAACCTTCTGGAACAGGCTGTATGTGTTCAGAGAATTCCACTCAAGATATCATGGTCTGTACAGCAGCTCTCACCCTATCTGCACACACTGAAACTTTTCCTCAGAGCAGAGCATCATTTCCATTCACTTCCAGATTCCTTTAGACTAATCAAGTCATAAAAAGCACTTTAGCTTAACTGATGCTCACACTCATCCAATGTCCATCTCACTTAGAGGTAATTGAGCAGGGGATGTATTCAACACATACAGAATTTAAAGTAAAAAGCATCTAGAATCCAGTGTTGTTGACTAGAAAATATTGTACTCATCCTCCAGCTGTTTCTAATTACAAATACGTGTTATGAAATATCCATTTATTTAGGCATTGCAGGTCACTTAACAGGGAAGATGAATGATGTCATCAGAATTCCTTTTCTTTTTTTCTGGATGAGGGATGTGGTATTCCTGACATTAATATGCACCCATTGTGCAAGATCCCTTCATAAGGATATGTTGATCTGCATTTGAAAATGGACAAAATCAACACTGTCATGATTGTTCCTGGAGGAACTCACTTTAATTGGGCTTTTGTTGTGAGAATATCAAAATTACACTGAAATTTGCTTTAACACAGAGAATTTGCTTTAACTTGTAGCCATATCTAGAATTTAAATTGACATTTCCCATATGGAAAAAAAAAAGAAAATAAAACCTCTAGGATATTGTATTGCCCAATCCATTATGTGGTAGTTAATAATTAAAAACATGCTGCAGTTCCATTTATGAATTCATAATGTGGAGATGAAGGATTACTGCAAGTCATAATTTGACATACAATAATCTTGACTGTATTTCAGTTATTTGCAAGCAAAGCTTCATTTCCTTTCTCAATTTTGATGATTCAAAGAAAGAATTAAGATCAGATGTTTCCTCTGGACTTCTGCAATTCTGAAGGGCCTTCATTTAACAGGAAATAAAATTGCACACAGTTTGCTAGAATATCTCTCCAAAGCCCATCTTACGTGTCACACAACAGACCTGTCATCCCACGACTGGCTGCCCTGGGGGCTGCTGCTGCTGCTGTGATGGATGGCATCCCTGCAGGCCTTGGGAACGCACTCTGATCCATCACGAGCCCAAGGGGGGTGGGTGGCCTAAGGCAGAGTTATTATATTTATGTACTACTCTCCTAAGGCAGAGTTATTACTATATTTCTGTCCCCAGACACTGCAGCCAGCACCTAACCCTGGGTACAGCCAGCAGCTCTTCTCCCAGCTGTGGTTACCCCCTCCTGCAGCACTCAAGGCCTGGCCAAGCTGAGCTCAGGAGCAGCTGGCACAGAAACACCTCCTGCCCAGCAGGAGGGGAGGGAACACTGCAAATAAATGGACTCTGGGGTTAGCAAGACAGCATGGTTTTCTCAAGTGCATTTTCCATGCTGGCTGTCACAAAGAAGCCACTCCCTAGCTTGAAGGGGTAAAGGAAGAAATGCTGAAGCATCTGGAATGACACAGTTGGACTCTGGTAACTGAGGGGATGGGTACAGTGCACCACTGTGTCCCCAGGACAGCACAGCCCATCAGCAGTGCCTTCCTTGCACAGTAGTTCCATTTACACAGAGGAGGGCGTGTCACAGGTAACCACATCCAAAGGGTATAAATACCATTAGGGTGTTGTGGGTTCAAATCAGTGTCCTGGTGTTCACCTGTGCACTTACACCAGGCCTGGGCTGACAGGAGGAATCCCTTGGCTGTGCCCACATTGACAGGCACCCTGCAGTGCCCAGACCATGAGTGGACCTGGCTGTGGCACTGAGCTCCTCAGGCCTGTGAATGACACATGTTGGGCCCATCTGTGCTGGTACACTGAACAGTGCCAGGGAATGTACCAGGGACTGCACCTACATCATTTCTGATGGATGGCCCAAAGCATGGCTTTAGACATGCAACACAGTCCTCTCCTAACCCCAGTGCTTCTGCCCCATGAGCTGGACATGTGCTCTTAGCCAATATTTCCACATCTGCTTCCAAGGATGGTGGGGAGGAGGAGAAGGATAGGACCTGGCAGATCCTCTCTCTCTCTCTCCAGCTGCCACAGTGAGTGAAGAGTCTGAAAGGGCAGATGTCTGTCTTTAGTAAAGGGCTGGCATGCAGCCCTAACTGCAAAAGGCTGCAGACCGTGTGAGGCACCAACAAGGTCTCCCAAGTACTGTGTGCAGTTTGTCACAAAAGCTGGCATTTCTGCCTGCAGCCAAGGACTGGTGTCTGAATTTCCGTGTCTGCATACAGCTTCCAATACCTTTAATGCAAAACAGCACTGCTCAGCTGTAAAAAGCTCTTTGTACTTTATGTGTCTGGTATTTTTTCATATTGCTGCTGGCAAATCTTCTTGCCAAAGAAGCTGTGGGTACAAACATGGTCCTTGCAGATGTGGACCACAGGCACAGCTGCTTCCCAGCCAGCCAGTTGTGGCTTTTTGCAGTGTAGCTCTGAATGTGAAGCATGTAGATAATGGCACAGTGTATGTGGGACTCATCTGCAGACTACATGGAAGAGCTCCTCTCTGTCAGTAACTTGCACACCAGTTGTCTCACTTCCAACAAAATGCCACTGACTGGATGTCTCAGGATCAGTTCTCTGCACAGGATCCTTCATGATCCTTGGTGTTATACAGTGAAAACAGGAGTAACTGAACACCAGCTACTGTTCAGTCTGCACACTGTTGTCTGTGGAGCTCGTGCTCTGGGTCAGACCACAGGGAAACAGGAGCAATGCATCCCCTACAGCTCCATCCACCATCCCCTTGTCTCTGGAGCCCTCTGTTGTATTTCCTGTTGGGCTGTCTGGATGTCTGCTATTATTTGAGAATTATTTGAGCATTTACTATGTTGCAAAGGTTAACTAATTAAGTATTTTTAACATTGAGAAAATGAAAAATCCTGTCTAAGTGTTCCTAAGTATTATAGAACAATGGTTCACAGCATCAGGTTTTTTCCAGGTGTTTCTTTTACTTGCTATCTTGGTACCACACAAGTTTCAACTACCAGTACTAGTTCAGTAGACCATGTATCAAAAGATAATTCTCAAAACACGTGAGAAATAAATTCTAAAGGCTATGAATGCTTTGTCATTATAAAATTATGTATATTTTAATATGCCATTTGTTATATAACATATAAGACATACATTATCACATATGTATATATTACAAACAGGTATACAGGGGTGTGTGTATATATGTGTGCATGCATAGGGAAAATATGATAAATTTTTATGATATATAATAATTATTCATAGATGATGCTGTGATAATATACCCCGGGAAATAACATGCAGGTCCCTTTAAATTCACAATGTCTGTGTTTCTGACATTGCCTTAGTATCAATGATTCATAGCAATTACAAGATTATATAGTAAATTATGCACATTAAATCAGATACCATCATAGTTTGCTATCACAGCGCTCCTGGATACAGGTGCAGCTGAAAGGTTCTCTATCAGCACAGTGACAAGGCGACCTTACAAATATCCAGCCAGAAACTGGTAAGGAAAGGGTTTTAATTTCCTCTGTCCCACTGTGATACAAATGGCATCTTTTCACAGTACAGCGTGCTTGTGTGCCATAAGCAAATACAGAAGAAGAGACAGTGAAGGAAATCCCAAAATGCTCAGTACCAAGTCACATTTATGTCTCAGGGAGTTTTGCTGATTTAATGACTAAGAAAAAATACTGCAAGGACATACTCATTGAGCAAGAATCAATAAAAGGTTTAAAAAAAAAAAAGAAATTCATTCTGAAAATAATGAGCGGTTTTAGGGCCATGTAATTAGCACGTATTTTTAGTTTTTCTTCAGAAAGAATGCCAGGCAGCATTCATATGAGTGATAAGGACAATGCTGGTGTGAATGACTATGGATCTGTATAGGCACGACTGAAAGATGTGAAAAGAAAGGGTTTGTGATGTGTGGGGAAACTGGCAGCTGAAGGGCTGTGGGAGAGGGACGGTAATGAAAATACAAAATTAAAATAGTGGAACATAGACTTTTTTGGTGGCCCTGTGCTCAGAGGAGGGAAGCTCCCGCCATTCAAGGGAGTCTCTGTTTTGAATCAAGAGAAATATTCTGTCTTTTCTCTCACCTCTGTGGCTGCAAGAATAGGGGATTGCAGAACTATTGTTGGCTGGCTAAAAACCAGCCTGCAACCAGCCTTATGTGCTCTAGCTTAGGGCAGCTGAGTCTTCAGACCACTGGTGGGCTGACATGGTAGAGTGACTTGCAGAGCCAAAACCCAGTGATGCTGGCACACCAGCGATCCTTTGGTGAGATCTGCACCAGGGAACACAACTGACTTTTGTTCCAGTACTTGGATAACCAGCAACTGCAACCAGAAACATGAGGCGACAGCCACATGAGGTCCTGGAGCACCCACTGAAGTTAGGTCCATGAAGAATGAGTCATTAGGGCAAACTGTAACAATATCAGTAGCTCTTGGCAAAATACAGCACTTGGCAAAAATATGGTTACTGTGCCTTACACTGAAACAATAGATCCAGCAGAATGCCATAAATCTTCCCTGAAACCACCCTGAAACTACCCAAAGGATTGCAGTGTTGCTTTTGGCAGTGTGACCATGCTGTGACTCTAAAGCCCCACCTGCTGAGCTCACACTGCACAGAGTTTTCCCAGCTGCCATCTTCATCAAATATTGTTTTATCTACTTGCAGCTCCTTGGCTTTTTCAATGGCTTTAGCAATATCAGGGTGATATTTTTAAAATGTCATTGCTAATACATTTTAACTACATGATGACAAAGATTTAGTATTATTATAAAACCTGAAACCGCCTATCTTCAGCGTAGCAAAGTGAGGATGAAGGCATTACTTTTGGAAAGGACATCAGCTTCATTTCCAATTTTATGTCAAAAATACATCTGTAGATAGAGTTTATGTCATAGCTGATTGCAGGCACATTTAGATGTCAAACTGATCATTTGCCAGACAAAATAAAATAGGCATCTAAGTACAATAAAATGTGCCTGCAATTATATGTGCCAGCAAAAGTGACACCTGCAAATGTTGTCAAGATGTTGTAGATGCAAACATCTAAGAACACTTGAAATCATTTCCAAGCATGGGACACTTGAAGCACATCCTGCTTCTGCCCTTGGAGAAATATCCACTCAGTAATCTTGAATCCTTCTGATTTTTACATTTCTGGATCTTAAAGTAATTTAAGCCTTAAACAAGACAAATTAAATAATAATTATATAAAATCTTAATATGGTCCTGCTCTGTGTTACTTTCCAACAGTGCTGTTATTGTTTGCTCTTTTTTCTTCTTTTTTTCTTCCTTTCCTCTCTCTCATGGTAAACACTGCCTGGCTGATTCCTGCCATCACTGTTCAGGGAAGGTTCACAGAAGTGGTTAGCCTTTTGTGAGTGCAGTTTAACCCTTAGTGCCAATGAATCCCACACCTTGGGCCTCTATGTCAAGAGCCTCTGATCACAAGGAGTCTCAGTGAGGTCCCTGCCAACACTCCTTTTTCCATGGAGCTACCATGAGTCATGGCTGGGTCAGCAGCTTAGCATGTAAAGTAATTTAAAATGAGGGTGAAAATTAAAAATTAGAAAATGAGCTAGTGGAACACAAAAATAACTCCCTTGCACCTGAGAGCTCGGCAATAGCCCACCATTCCCCTCAGGTGTCTTGGGGAGCTGCCCAGGGCACACTGTTGCACTGCACACTGTGAGTACTTTCTTCCAGTAAAGGAAGCCTGGATGTGGCTCATTTTGAAAATGTAACCCACTGGTGCCACCGTGTTGGGGCCAGAGCATTGACAAGGCTGACATGAGGCACTATTTTTGCAGAAGAATTACCTATTCCTTAAAGCATGACAAAACCCTGCCAGCTCTAAGACTGTGTCCATATTCAGAAAGATCAGCAAAGCAACTCTTTCCTGACCATAAGACTCACCAAACTTCAGATGGTTCCAGGGGACTTTTTTTTTTTTGTAGTAACTTTCAGTATGATCTGCTGAGGCTCTCCACTCTTTCAGTTTGGCTGTCGACTCCTCGGGGAAGGGAGGGTGACACAAGATGCTTCAGAAGCTCCACCTGGGGCTCTTTAAGGCTTTTAGAGGACTCTTCCAGCTGTGGGCTGAATGCCCATGGAGGACTCAGGAGAAGGGAGCTGCCCATGCCTCTGCCCCCACCCCAGCAGCAGCATGTGCCCCTCCTTATCCTGATGCTGGGGATGAGGGGCTCCCCCCACAAGGCAACCCCCAGCAGGAGCTGCCAGACACAGAGCAAATTCTCCACTTGCCATTGCAATTCTCTGTAATGCTGCCATGGCAAATCATGGAACAAAAGGACATACTCTCCCACCTCCATGCTGGTAAAGCTGTCTCCTCCCCCAATAACCATAGAGAGGAGCAGCTGGGAAAGACAAAACATGGTGGGTCTTTATTGTACTTCCTTAAACAACTTCAAAGTTTTCCCAGGATTACACAGTAACTGCAGCTATTAATACTGTACTCCTGAGTGTATTCCTGAGTGTGCCTCAGCCATGTTCCTAAGATGCATTAGATGGCATTACTCTTCTGGGGCAGTATTATCCCTCTCCAAAGCTCTTTAATCCATCATCATGCATGCCCTTTGTAATGATAATTTAGTAAGAGAGTCTGAATTTCAATATTTCAATTTTGGAAGTTCCCTTCGTGTGATGTGCCTTTTGTATGCTGATATGAAATGGCACTGTTTCAAAATAAAATCTTGCTCATGATATTTCAGATACTACAGTTAAGTGTAAGCACTATTGCCTATTTATAGCTTCATTTTCTGTATTTAATGTGATACTTCTGGGTTGGTAGTTCAGAGATTGATGTTCTCTGATGAAGAATGGAGGAGCTGCTAGAGAAGAAGCAGTAGTTTTTTGTACCTGGCATCTACCAGTGTCCCTTGGCCCTGACCTCTTGCATCCAGTTTACAGAGCAAAAGGTTAGGGAAGCTGCCAGATCTATTTGTAGCCTTGCCTTTTCATTGTGCGGACCAGAGTGGGACTGAATATTTTTCTTAAACTTGGCTACTGATATGGAGATTTTCAAAACCAAAAAAATTAAACTGAAGCAAAATAACTTTCAGAATTACCATTTTCTGACTAGCCTGTTAGTTGGCTTTTAAGCTGCTGAAATCAAAAGGTGAGGTGGACTGCATATTGCTGCCAGACCAACACACAGCATGTACCATGATGCACCCCAGAAACACGGTCACCATGGATCTCTGCCTCTTTTCCTGTTGCAGGCACTTGGCTTCTCACTCACAGGAACAGAACAGAAAGCCCCCTCAATCTGGAAAATGGTCAGGAATGGAGTTTAGTAAAAAGGGCAGACTGTAGTGATATGAGCAGATATTTGTACTGACCATGGTGTGCTACCAGCCTCTTTTATCCCCTTTTCTCTCCATTTCCCCACACTTTTCCTCCCTTATCAACATTAATCCCTTAGTCTTCACAGCTTTCATTTTCCTCTAAACATCCCATATGTCTTTCAAGACACTGAGGTGCTGAATTGTGTCCAGAGAAGGGAATGGAGCTGGAGCAGGGTCTGCAGCACATGAGGAGCAGCTGAGGGAGCTGGGGGTGTTCAGCCTGGAGAACAGGAGGCTCAGGGGGACCTCATTGCTCCCTACAGCTCCATGAAAGGAGGGAGCAGCCAGGAGGGGCTCGGCCTCTTATCCCAGGCAACCAGTGACAGGACAACAGGACACAGTCTCAGGCTGTACCAGGGGAGTTTAGGTTGGACATTAGGAAGAATTGCTTCAGAAAAATGATGATCAGACACTGGAACAGGCTGCCCAGAGAGATGGTGGAGTCACTGTCCCTGGAAGTGTTTGAGGAAGGACTTAAAGATGTGGCAAAGTGGCATTTAGTTGACATGGTGGTGTTTGACTCAGTGACCTCAGAGGTGTTTTCCAACCTAACAAATTCTGCCATTCCGTGATTCTTGCACAACCCCAAGATATTCTTCCAGGTGTCCCAGGGGTGACCCAGAGCTGCTCCTGGAGATCCATCTGGTGGGTGTCCCTCCCAGACCACAGCACTGACTGGCAGCTGCGACAGCCTGGGGAGGAGGCCGCTCGTGGGTTCCTTCCTCCATCCTTATTCTCTCTGTTATTAACTCCTTCGTGCTAATGGAAATCAGCCTTTACTCATCGATCAACACGGGTGCATTTTGCCTTCTCGGCCCTACGGGGCTCAAGCCATGTCTGCCCTGAATCATCACAGCAGGGAGGGATTGCTAGTGAATCATTAAAGAAATATGGATATTGATCTAGTACCAATATCCAACTGTGACGAACAAAAACTCTCAAACAGTTTAATGTTAGAAAGTGTATGTTATTGCAATGCCCGGCAGTGTGTGGGATAGCTCCCAAATACACACCGACGCTTCCAAGTGATTACAGAGCCCTTTTATCCATACAAATATTGAATACCCAAAATATAAATCCATATTCATAATTTTGTACATCCCATTCCTCACTTCGTATATTTGTTCCTTGAAATGGGTTGGTGGTCCCTTTCATGGGGATGGGTCCCAAAATAAGGAAGTAAATGAAGTCTTCCTCGTTCTGAGCTTTCTACCTTTTCAATGCAAATATGACAAATGAACTCTTGGTAGAACTCCCATTCCTTGTCTTCAATTGGTTTCAGAACGGAGGAGGCCCACAATTGTCTTATGTTCCTAAAAGCTACTTGTCAGCTTCTATATCCTTCATTATAAACCCAGCTAACTAAACATTGTGCTGACAAGCATCAATTATTAGTTAAACTACTAACTCTTAACCTCATCAAGGCCTACTCATTCATTTTAACTAACTCTAGTAAGGCTTATCTCTAACTAAAATCTCAGCTCCTCTAAAATCTCTAAATTCCTTAAAGTTTATGTTTCACTACAACACTGCTCGCGGTCAAGTGCTTCTCTGGCAAGACCTGACTCAACCCCAAGGGCTGCCCGTCTTCCACATTCCCCCTCTCTCTTTCTCCATCCCTCACTCCCTCACGCCCTCCCTTCCCCTCCCGGTCCCGTCCCGCGCGGGCGGGGCGCGCGCAGCTCTCGCGAGAGCGCCGGCCGCGCTCCCTTTCCGGCGCGTGGCGCGGCGGCGGCGGCGGCCATGGCGCTCTACAACTTCAAGAAGATCACGGTGGTTCCGTCTGCCAAGGTACGGCCGCGCTCCCCCGTTCCTGCCCCGGCCCCTGCTTCTGCCCTCGGGGCCCTCCGCACCGGGCCGTCCCTCCCCTTCCTCCCGCTCGGCGGCTTCCGAGGACCGCGCTGCCTGCCTTTCCCTTCCGCGGTCTCGGCCTTCGCCAGCTCCCCCTCCCGCGGGAGTGGTGGACTCGCCCGTGCTGGTGCTGCTGCGGCCGGCGGCCCGTACCATGT
Source organism: Chloebia gouldiae (assembly GCA_003676055.1). Taxonomy (NCBI): domain Eukaryota; kingdom Metazoa; phylum Chordata; class Aves; order Passeriformes; family Passeridae; genus Chloebia; species Chloebia gouldiae. Next base: position 8,853,010 of record QUSF01000003.1, read on the forward strand.
ACAGCGCCGGGGGGGTCCTGGCAAGAGAGGATCCTGAGCACGGATCCTTAACGCCGCGCTGTCCCCCACAAAAATCCCTCTTTTGTTCCAAACCTGCCTCATTCCGAAACTCATCGCTGCGTCTTGCTTCAAAATAAAGTCCTCCGCCAGTCGGAGGAAGGGGTTTTAAATGAAGCAGGGTGACTGTGGCTCCCCGCAGGGCTGGGTCTGGCTGGGCCGGGGGCAGCCCGCGGTCCCTTGGAATGAACCTGGGCAGGGAACGTGCAAACTGCTTGTTCTGCCTGCCAAAGCGTTCCTGTCAAACTGCGGATGCACTGCACTCGTCAGCGGCCTCCTCCACCAAAAGAAAATTGTTGCCTTTACAAGAACTTGGCGTTTTGTGTAATTAATCATGTTTGCTCGATTGCAGGACTTCATAGATTTGACATTGTCAAAGACTCAGCGGAAGACCCCAACTGTCATTCATAAACATTATCAAATCCATCGGATTCGACATTTTTATATGCGAAAAGTCAAATATACTCAACAAAATTACCATGACAGACTCACTCAGATCTTAACAGATTTCCCGAAATTAGATGTAAGTGTTTTCTCATTTGATGATTTCTCTGTGTAGACAGTTTGGCTGATTTCAAGTAGATTTTACTGTGAGTAGTAGGCAAAACCTGTACTGCAAAAGTGGTATGTTCCTGTTAAGAGCAGAAGTCTAAGTTGTGCTAGTGGATGGCCATTAAAGGCTGTGTTTTACAAGCTTTTAGCTGATCAGATATGTTTGGCAAAAGTTGCTTTTAAATTAAGACAAAATGTGGGGGGTTTTAAGTATATTGTATCTGCTTGCTTCTTGTTTCTTCTGTGTGTATGCATATGGAAATTGTACTTATATTTAGTCTTCCCAAGGAAATACCAAGAAATATAATATATCATATTGCTTTCCATCTTCATGAGTTTGACAACTTAAATGTTGTCCTTAGCCCCCATTGGGTTCGAAACACATTATTAACTTCGAACAGCTGCAGCTGTATTCATGTCCCTGTGGGACTTTTTTTTTGTGCTCAGACTGAAATTATTCACTTATTAAATTGTTTTTCTTGATAATTTAATATCCAGTAAATGTTGCTCCAGAATTCCCAGAAATATCTTCTGGGTTTTTTTTTTTAACATCGCATGATGAAATTTCTTCAGGTAAATACATAACTAGCTGAAATACTATACTTAAAAGATTTGTACCAGAGATGCCACTTCCTTGAAAAGTTGAGGATTTATTTGGGCATTAAGAATCCCTTTTTGTCCAGTCTTGTATAGAATTTCATGCAGCACTCAGAAAGAAAAGGAATTTATAGTATTGCTGTATTTCTTCTATAATATGAATATCCTTTGAAACAATTTCTGTTGGCTTCTTGCGGTTTTTTTATCTGAAAAAGGAGACTTCAATGTTGTAATAGGAAGTATTTCAGAAAGCAAAAGATCAAATGGAAACTCTGTATGAATAAGTCAAAGATGCGTTTGCAGAAGTAATTCAGAGGAATTCAGATTCATGCATTTAATGACCAAGCAGATTATTTTTCTAACATGAGAGAGTAATGAAAATGTTTGGCTTTTGGTGTCATTTGTGTTGCTGTACTGGAGAAAAAAAAAAGAACTTATATGCAAGAAATAGTCATCTTAGAGTAAGAAAGTATGAGAGTTAACATGCTTTTGTTTTAGGATATTCATCCTTTTTACGCGGACCTGATGAATGTTCTGTATGACAAAGATCACTACAAGTTGGCTTTGGGGCAGATCAACATTGCCAAGAATCTGATTGACAAGTAAGGGACGTTGCTTTCTCTGGTTTTGCACGTGCCTGGTGGGTTGGTGGCTGAGTTGTGCTCTGTGCCCGCAGCGTGGCCAAGGACTACGTGCGGCTGATGAAGTACGGGGACTCCCTGTACCGCTGCAAGCAGCTCAAGCGGGCGGCCCTGGGACGCATGTGCACCATCATCAAGAGACAGAAACAGAGCCTGGAGTATTTGGAGCAAGGTTGGTCTTACATACGGGCTCAAAAATGCATTGGATATAAAGTTTATTACACTTAGTAGCAGAAGAATGTGTTTAGAACAAGTTACAGATCTAGGAATCCCCAAATACTTAGTGTTTATTTTGTAAAAAAATAGTTTTCTCTTTGAATATTAATTAAGTGTTATGGTATTACTAACAGTGATAAAACTTTTTCTTTGTTTAAAAGTCACAGGCATGCTTTTACTTACCATTCTTTTCACTAACATATATGTGAAAAATGTTGCTAAAGATTTTGTGGATATTACTCCTTACTTCAGACTTACTAGTCTCAGGTTGCATTGCCTGATTTGGTGGAGTCATTCTAGCTCTAAGACAGTGGTCTTCATTTCTTAAATATTTCTTAAATTTTATTTTTGTTGTACGTAGATACTTGTGGAGTCTTCAAACTATTACATACTTTCATGAATGATCATATTATATCAGCAGTGTTACTGATTTTTAGGTAAACGATTCAGCATATATATAGTTATTCCATCTCAGTAAAACTTAAATTGTCAGAGGTACGTAAAAAAATCTTTTTAACATTTCAGTACGACAGCATTTGTCTCGTTTGCCAACCATTGATCCCAATACACGAACTCTTCTGCTGTGTGGCTACCCAAATGTTGGGAAATCCAGCTTTATAAATAAGGTACGTGAGTGGTTTTTCCATAGATAATATTGAGATACAATGTAATTAAAATAAGGTAGCTTCTAAACAATTTGATTTAGCTGTGGATGCATCTGATGTGATGTAGTAGCAAGTTCAAATGTGTGAGTAGAGGTTGAATGAAATTCCTGAAGGAATAAATGGAAAGTTTTGATAGATTTCACTCTTAAAAATCCTTATCTTCTCCAAAATAGCATCCCATTAGCATATTTTCTGATAGACAGCTACTTGCAGAGAAGCTAGAATAACCAGATTTTACCTTTTTTTTTCCCTGTAGCAAAGGAAGTGTATTATAATTGGGATATACTACTTGCAACTGCAGGAAATTTTAAATAAATATATGTGACTAAATCTTGTTTTAAGGTTACAAGAGCAGATGTAGAAGTGCAGCCTTATGCTTTTACCACGAAATCTCTCTTTGTGGGACATATGGATTATAAGTATCTACGTTGGCAGGTAAGAACTTGTTACTATTTTGCAGTTTCTTGAAAGATTGAGCTGGTTATAGCCTGATTTGCCTTTTTGCTATGGGAGCTGCATTTTTGTGTCTTGATGAGACAGACTGTGTCTGACAGCTGCTGTGCAAGGTGCAGTGTGCCAAGTGAGAGCAGCAGTCAAAACTTGTTCTAAAAATGTACATGCATGGGTCTGTTTTCAATTGGAGGGAAGATGGGAAATGGAATTACTGACTAAAGCCAGATCACTTTTTATCACTCAAATTCTGGGCCGGGTAGGGACAGCATTTTCCCTTCCTCTGCAATACTTGGAGTGTTGGTTATGAAACCTCATTCTTCTTCCATTTCTACATTTTCACATTCTCAGTTTGGCAGAGCTCACAGTTCTTCAATTTGTGATTGAAAGGAAAAACTGTCGCCATCTTAAAAAAGACTATATAGATGAACAATCAAATACTTCAATAGCTGATCAATAACACCTGACTTAATGATGTTAATTTTAGGTAGTAGACACTCCTGGTATTTTGGATCACCCGCTGGAGGACAGGAACACCATTGAGATGCAGGCTATCACTGCCCTGGCACATCTGCGTGCTGCTGTGCTCTACGTGATGGATGTGTCTGAGCAGTGTGGGCATAGCCTGGAGGAGCAGGTGGAGCTCTTCAGAAATATCAAGCCATTGTTTGCTAACAAGGTGAGTTTTGTTCACATTATTAGCAAACCCCAGGGGTTTATAACATGGTAACTTGAATTAAGATTTTTTTTTTTTGCCTTTTTATCAGCCACTTATAATTGTTGCAAACAAATGCGATGTGAAGAGGATTTCAGAACTTCCTGAAGAGAGTCAGGTTAGGATACTTCTCTCACCTCTTTGTCTTCTGATGTTTACAAAAATCCTGTGTGTGCATTGTGGGTGGTTATAATTTTTATTGGGCAAAATCTTTTATGTGATCATTTCTTTATTTAACTGCTCTAATAGTGCAGTGGAAGGTGGCTTTGCAGGTCTGGACACCATCTTTCTGTAGTACTGTGTAATGTAGCCGTTGCCTGAATATTGTAAATGCCAAACATGAAGCAGATTCTTAATGGTTTCAGAAATCTCTGATGGTGTGAGAACTTTAAATTACTGCTTTAAGTGGAAGTTAGACAATAGCTTTACTCAATAATCCTTTCAGTGACAATTAGGCACAGTGAGCACTAGACTCAAGAGGTCTTGATGAACAGTTGCAATAAAGGGTCCTGCAGGCTTAATTCAATTGTATCTACAGGCTAAAAAACACAGAATTTGTATTCTCTCACTCTTTTTTTCTTTTTCTGTTATGGGTCATTTATAGGTGCCTTTCAAAAAGTAGTTATTTGCTTATAAAATAAGAAAGATATTAAATAGAATTATAATTGTAAATTTTCCATCATTGTTTTTGAAACACCCTCTAATAAAACAGTAACGCATTGAATGTGTTGATATTGGATTAAAATTTCTGGTGTTAATGTATTGTGGTATATTAAGAAATGCACAGGATGTCATTACTTGGGTTAATTTTTCAATTTTAGAAAATATTTGAAGCTTTTGAAGCAGAAGGATTTTCTGTAATAGAGACAAGTACGCTAACTGAAGAAGGTGTAATCCAGGTTAAAACAGAGGTAGGTGCATTCTCTTAGTTTCATCCCAAGTGAACAGGTGACATCTTGGTTCACTTGTATGAGTTTAATCTCAGCTAGACTGCATTATAGTGATAAACTTTAAAAATGTTTTCCTTGTTGCACCTCTGTGAGCTTGGGTAAAAATGGAAAATAATGTAGTAATAATTTTTCTTTAAATTGTGATTTTTTAAAATTCTTTTAAAAAAATACATATCTGCATATGCATCTTCCCATGTTGCTTTTAACATAAAATAATTTGATGCGTTCTTGAGAGTTAGAAGTATAAGACAAAAAGAGAATAAGATGTGAAGCCAGATACTTGGGATTTAATGCCTGCAGTGTCATTTGCTGTATCTAAAAGGCTTTGTTCCTCACCCTACCTTGCCATGTGCACTTTCAGGCCTGTGACAGACTGTTGGTCCATCGTGTTGAAACTAAAATGAGAGGAAACAAAGTGAATGAAGTGCTGAATAGATTACACTTGGCCATGCCAAACAAGAGAGATAACAAGGTAGGCTACATGTTTGCACTAGTTAATGTATTTCCCAGTACTTCTTAAGTAGGATAAAAATTCTGTCATTGTTAATCTGTGAACAGATTCAAATGCTGAAGTTTTCTAATTTGTTATCTGTAAGTGCCTTTCCTGGTGGGAGTTTGGGATTTCGTATGCTTCAGAAATACATTACAGTGCAGCTGGTGATTTATAGCAGTGTAAAAAAATTGATGTGAACTTTTCCTTTTTTTATTGGGGTGGACTTATTCCAGGAGCGACTGCCTTTTATACCTGAAGGAGTAGTAGCTCGTAAGAAACGCATGGAAGTGGACACTCCCAAGAGGAAGTTGGTAAGTGGCATGTCTAAATCAGGAAATCAGCAGCTGGATTTTAAATTTGCTGTGCTATTCCATAGCTTCTAAATTGGATGGTATCTAAAGCCATGTATGTCTTTGCAGGAGAGAGATATTGAACTTGAAATGGGAGATGATTATATTTTGGATCTGCAGAGTAAGTATTAGATAAGGGTTGGTATGACCATTATTACTACTAAACAGTAAAGTGTGGCTGTTTCAGCCTTAAGGGGGAATACCTAAACCTGACTCCTTTCAACTAATTGCCAGTGCCACTATTTCATTGCATACTATCCTTCTGTTCCAGAACTGGAGATCTTTAGTGATGTGTTTTGTGATGTTACTCTGTTGTTTCCCATTTTGGAGTCACAGACATGACACAGCTGGTCTGATGGTTCAAGTGATTTTTTCTTTCCATTCTGTATTGTAGTACTTTATTAATTTTTGATGGTCTCTTTTTTCAGAAAGTATCAGTATGAGTGAGAACTGCATATATTGTGTTTCAGCTGGGTTTTTGTTGCCTGGCATGTCTTGGGGCAGTGGTCATGCCATAACTGAACAATCTTTGGCAGTAGGATGGAGATGAGAAATATTTCTGAATATAGCAGTGGTGCTGCCAAAATCTTAGGGATAGGATACTTCTTTTGTGTTTTCTGAGTGTTGGTTTTTTTTTTTTTTCATGGAACATTCTTTTAAATTAATTGTTGTCTCTTTATCAACTTTTGTTGTATTTTTAAGAATACTGGGACTTAATGAATTCATCTGAGAAATACGATAAGATTCCAGAGATATGGGAAGGCCATAATATACTTGACTACATTGATCCTGATATAATGAGAGTGAGTTTTCCATTCTTTCCTTTTCTCTCCTCTTTATCTCTTATTTGTTTAATGTCAGTTACTATTTATAGATTAAAAACAAATCGTGTATTGTGAGAACCTGTTCTTTTTTTGCATTGTCTGCACTTGTCATGAGAAAAGATACTAGGTTTTGAATTATAATGACAGAATTTCAGAAGAATGGAAAATTGCTTCACTTTGTCAGAATGATGGTGATCTCATCTGTTCCATTCTAAAATATTACGTTTGCACTAGAAGTTATATTTCTTTGTTTTTTGACTACAGCTACAGGAGTGTAGCTATCAAACTTTATGTATTTTTAATAATTCAAAGTTCATCCTTCAGATTTATGTTTATGGAGGAAATGGATTGAATGCTCAATTTGTAATACTTTTATTTAATAGCAATCACTGTTTGGATTTCCTGCTGGTTGTTAAGGAGGAGTGATGAGTGCAGCCCACAGAGCCTGCCAGTTATACAGCTGGGTTCCTGTGGATTGCTGGTGTTCTGGACTCATGTTGAATGTCAGAAGAGAAGGGTTTTTCAGAGTCTGTTTCCAGAAATGGCACAGCAAGCACAGCTCACAGGACAGTACAGCTGGTTTCACACACTGGGCAGCTTTGGGCAGCCACACAAATTTAGCCAAGTGATAATGTGGAGTGATGGAGTTAGTCTGCACAGCAGTGTGTTCATGGGTTCACAGTAATCTCTGTCACCAGCCCCTTTAGTGTGGTTATCAGGTAATGTCATTCCTTCTTTGAGGGCCTGTGTGCTGTCATGGCCCAGGACCATGTACAAATGTAATGTTGAGGATCGTAAGTCAAGGATCTGATCTCCATTTTACCTCTTCAAAATCTAAGAAACTGGAAGAATTGGAGAAAGAAGAAGAGCTGAGAGAAGCTGCTGGAGAATATGACAGTGAACCAGAAAGTGAAGATGAAGAAATGATGGAAATCAGAAAACTGGCAAGGAAGATACGAGAAAAGAAGAAACTGAAAATCCTGCAGTCAAAGGAAAAAGATGTTCATGGTCCAAGGATGCCTAGAACAGCTAAAAAGGTGAGTCTAGAATGTGTTGTGTAAAAAAATCTTGCTGCTATGTAACAACATCATGAAAGCATGTATCACTGTCAGGTAATGGAACTGATGGCTTTTGTTCCTACTTGGCCCCTTCACTGCTTGCTTCCTTCTGTTCTCCCAGGAGTTCTGGTTGCTGCTTAGCTGAGGAGGGATAGTAACCCTTTTTTTTGTGTGTCACATAAGTGAGTCTTGTGTAAAACTCCATATATGTTGCAGAAAAGGTTTTTAATAATATGATTCAGTTTGTTTAACTGGGTTGTTTCGTTGTATATTATCTGTTTGCTTAAAATTCAAAGAATTATAAGAATTAGATAATTACTTAAAATCACAATCACATAAAATTTGTTCTGGAAAAGGTGATGTGTCTTTTTAGTAGCCAGGTATAATTCTTTCTGATGGCAAAGTCTCTTCTGACCTGTCCAGGACAATTGCAAAATAATAAACTGGTAACTAGACATTTTGAGAAAATGAATCTAGCTGCTGTTCCCCTAAGATGTCTTACCTTCTCCAGAGTGTATGCCTTTTGGGAGAAAAGGAGATATTTTTGACCTAACAACTTCTCCTTGTCAGCTTCCCCCAAAAAAGCAAACTAATTACATGATCTTTAGGAAATGTGGGGACATTGGAGTCCTGTGAAGCAGAATTTATGGGGGCAAAAAAATAAGTTGCAAAAAATGAAATGTGATGGTCAGATGTCAATAACGTGCTTGTGGATATGATAAAGCCATAATTATATAGTGAATATAATGGACTTGTGGTGGTTTAATGAGACAAAAAGTTGGAAGGATTTTTTTCTAAAGAAACATGGTTTTTTTAACTGTGTTTTTACAGGTCCAGAGGAAGGTGTTAGAGAAAGAAATGACTGATCTTGGACTTGACATGACTAATAAAGATGATGTAAGTTTTTTCTAATTAAATGTAATATTTGTCTAAAAGTGACTTAGATTTCTTTGAGCACAGTTGAAATGCTTATAATTGGCACAAGAGAGAGGTGGGGTCTGTTAAGGGTGAATTAGGAATTGCAAATGAGGCAGTTGGTACTGGAATTTTTTGAGTAATGTGATCAAAACAGGTTGTATAAGCTGGAAAACTAACATTTATAAAAAAATCATATATACAAGTGCACTGCTTTCTTGGAATTTGTGTAGGATTCAAGAACAGGCGTAGCTAAGCATACTTCTTAATTATCAAGTCTGCTTTGTTGGATGAGACTCTACTGTGTTAGAAATAGTAATAGCAACAGATCAGGTCTATCTTTTTATAGTTCATTAATTCCATGAGCTGTAATTGAAGTTTTTGAGGGCAGCTGGCATTTTTAACTGTAAGGCAGATAAAATACTTCATCAGAGACTGGCCTTCAGGAGACATTTTACTTTATTTTATTTTAAGAAACCCCAAAACATTTTGTACAACAAATCTAGCAGCATTACAGCTCCTTGGATCTTGAGATCTCTGTCTTTAGCTAAACAAGGAGTTAGGAAATAAGAACTGTCAACATTGCACATCTGAATCAAACATTTGTGGTTCTCAGAGCTGCCATGCCATGTTGATGTAGGAGCCATGCAGGAATGTAATACTTATGCTATAACATGATTAGTCTTCGTGTCTGAAATTCTTTAGGGCTATGCCCAGTGCACAGGACATTAATCATGGTAGGTTTCATCACTGTTATTTTGCTGTTGCAAAATTGCTTAAGCGTTGCTATCCATTAATTTGTATCTTTTTATTGATTATTTACGAGTCTACTCCACCAAAAGAAAAGAGCCAGTTAGTAACTGTGGAGGTAAAAAAGCTAATATTCACTGAAATATAAGTGCTCCTGTAGGACAGAGAGGCAGTGACCAACAGCTGTCAAGATCTTTATGTTACTATGGAATAACCAATATACTTTATCACAGCAATCCACTTCCTGCTCCTCGGATTAGAAATGGGCTGATTGTTCTGGCTGTAAAGGTGAAATGATGTTTTCACTTTCAGGCACATTACGTGAGGAGGTCGCGCAGCACCACGAGGAAGCGCAAACGCGCCGAGTCTGAAACGCCCAAGTCGGTGTCGCGCAGCCGCAGCTGCTCTCGCACGCCACGGGATGTGTCTGGCCTCCGGGACGAGAAGGTTTGTTACTCATCTGTATTCACCTGTTTGGCAGCTCAACCAGCATGATTGTACCTAGACCAGCTCCTGGGAGACTTCAGAGTAGGCTGGCTGTGTTTGCCCAGAGTTTGTGTTTGGTCTCCCTGCAGTTTTATCATCTTTTCATTTGGATTCTGTTTCTCTACTTCCATCTTACAAATAACGTGTAATAATACAGACCAAAGAAGTACATTTTAATTCTTGTCTCTAAATGCAAGTCTGAAGAAAGAATTCTGCGAACTGTGGTTTTATCTTCAGTAAGTGAGGAATTCAGGGATAGCATGATCCTGTGTTAGTGCACTGCAAAGTTTTGCTAAGGAGGGTTAGTGTCACTTTGATAGTTTCACAGTGATACTGCTCAGTTGGTGTTAATGTCCTTGCTAAAACCATCCAGCTTAGTGGGATTTTTAAAGGTAAAGCTTGTTACCTGAGTTACTGAGGAAGTTACTCTGCATTGTTTGTTTGTTTGCTTTTAAATAGATGGTGAAGAAAGTTAAGATCATGGCAAAGAAAGCTCAAAAGAAAATGAATCGCCTGGGCAGGAAAGGAGAGGCAGACAGGCACATATTTAACTTGAAGCCAAGACATCTGCTGACTGGGAAGAGAAAATCTGGTAAAACACAGAGAAGATAAGCAATCTTCTGGATCAAAATCAAAAACTGGTCAAAAAATCAAATTTAAAATAAAAATTACATTTATTAAAATTAATTTCTAGTTGTCATCTTTTTTAGTAATACTTGATATTTAAGTGTGTGTTTTGTGTTAATGGTTATGATACTTCAAGTTCAGTATTTCAATACCTTGATATTGCAGTTCCAAGAAATACCATGAGAGAAATTTCTCAATTCTAGTGGCAGAAACCATTTATAAACAGACATTAAAAAATACTTCCTTCCATATTCTTATCCCTGACTTTCATGTATCAGTAAAGTGTTTATATTTCTATACAAAACCTCATTTAAAATGAGGTTAAATCTAGAAATGTGCACACTTTGTTAAATTACCATTAATAAAAAAATGCCTGGGTTCAGTAAGGTTTGGATGGCTGCATGCAGGTAATCCTTTGTGATGAGTTTATGTTGCTGGTGAAGGCTGAAACGGGTGGGGAAGTAACAGAAGAGCACCAAGAACTGGACAAAGTTTGTGTTTGTGCCCTGAAGCACAGGAGCAATGCTGCCACTTTACTGAGATAGAGGGTGACTGGAGGAGAAACTGCAGTTAAGTACTGTCCTGCAGCCTGTAATAACCTAGAACAGCAGGGGCAGGGAAGGTTACACCTTACAACCTTGAATATTTCAGAGTAATATTAATATTTCAGATATGTAGAGAATGAGGCTCACACTGAAATTCTGTGCTAAGCACATGCTACTGTCACCCTTGGCTTAGCAGGACATTTTCTCTTCAGGATCTGACAAAATTCTGCTCAAGGCAAAATATATTGTTATACGTGAAATATTTTTTGTCCCTACTTGGTCAGTGGTTACATAGAGGTTTGCAAAATGATGCATTATAAATGTGTTGCTTGAACAGTGCAGTTCAAATCCATATTAAAAATTAATACCCCCCCCCCCCAAAAAAAAAAGGGGAAAGAAAGAAACCTCAAATTACTACTTTTTGAAATACAGCCAGTAACTGGCTCTCAGATGTCAGCTTTTGAAGCATGTGTAAATTGGTAAGAGTTTCTCTCGTCTACTTTGTGTAATAAATTCAGAATTAAATCATACTGTAATGCCACAAAGAAGACAGAGGTCAAGAAAAACTTCTGAGGGACTTGGAGGAACTCTAAAGCAAAATTTTTCTTTCAGCTTCTGTATGCACAGGGCTTCTGCTTCAGGATCTGTTTTGCCAGCTTTTGCTCTGAGCTGAACTAGAAAAACAGAACTTTTTTCCAGTAGATCTGCCCTGCTGCCCTGCCCATATGCTGCTTCAGTGGTGTTTAATGGGCAGGGTCCTGCTTAGAGTGTGGCAAAGACAGATTATTCTCCATGTGGCTTCACATCTGGAAAGAAAACAACAGTCCCAGGGTTTAGGCAAGCTGTTTTAATTATAAAGTTAGATTTAAAAAGCATTTGAGAACTTCTCCATTGTCTACAGTGGGGTATCACACTGATTGCACTGAATTCAAGAGAGCTGCTACATCTCATCACTGTTCTCTCACCTGATATTTGCTTTGAAACAATACATCACTTCTGGCCAATATACAACAAACTTGGCTCTAAAATCTCAAAGTGTTGAACTACTGGAGGTGCTGGTACAAGGAAGCTTCAGTGCTGCAGTCACAACAGGGATGAGAAAGAGAAACTTTGACCAAAGAAAAAGTTAGTTTTACCCCAAATCCAGACACAGAATCCTTAGAACCATGTTTACTTGTAATGATAAGTGGTATGACAAACAGCCTATTTCATCAGGCTCTGGGCGAACTTAAAAACTAGTTTGAGTACCGTGCTAGCAGAAGAAATCACAAACTTTTGAGGACCCTCCATCGTCCCAGTCAATAATTAAAATTGAAGCACCCTTGAGTATTTGTCTTACTGAAAAAAGCCTCTTACGTTACTAGCAATTGATTGACTGCAAGATCAAAAAGGATTAGTTCTGGCAATTTCTAATTAACTGACATCAAGACCCAGTGTTAGCTCACAAAATATCACTCTTGAATTTTGGGGTTCAGTGGGCTTGAGCTGTCTGGGAATGACTATTACAGGAAAAGAAAAACCCTTGTATTAAGATGCCCACTTTCCTGGAAAATGGAGAAGAGCCATTTAGTGCCATCCAGTCTCCAAAGACAGACTATTGATATTAGACAGGTACCATTTACATTTGCTGTAATTAATGTTTTTTTTTTTTTTTTTAATTTGAGATGTCCAGCATTCAACCATCAACTAATCAGAAAAGCCTGGTGGGGGAAAAAAAACCCAAACACTGTTTATTATCTAAAGCTTTAACACATATGTCAGCACTTCAAAATCAAACTTGCTCCACACAGGCAATCCAATTACTTAAGCTTCTATGAGTTTCGTTAATTACAGAGTACAGTAGCGGAAGAGATTTGCTTTCTGCAATTAAAAATAATCCTGATTACTTTGTTTTTTTCTTCTGGCAATTGGTCTACTCAACATCAGAGCCCCCAGTCATGTGTAATCACTATTTAAGGTGTGGGTAAGTTCACTGGGAACACCCCAGTCCTGCCTGAGCTGGGCAGGAGGTGCCTGGGCTCCCTCCCAGGTGTGCAGGGCACACAAGGGCTGGGGGGATCTTTCACCAGGCAGTGGAGGAAGAGGAACCCAGAGGTTTCATGCTACTGTTACCCATTTCACATGAGATCTTAACAGGCCCAAGAGAACCAAGGATGAGGGGAAAGAGGTGACAAAGACACAAGAAAAACCACTGGCTATGACATCTGTATAAATCAAGCATGCTCCATGTGGACCAGTTCTCTGCATGTACATCATGATTTATCAGTGTTAATGAGACCACACATCACTGCTAGCCTTTAGCACCTTTATGCCAGCTATTTACATTCGATGTATTTTTTCATGCTCAACAAACTTGTTCAAGTTATTCAAGTTATCCCACCACTTAAAAAGAAAGGTCTCTGCTATCAGCTTGAACCATGGAGTAATTTTAACTTCATTCCTGGCAGCTTTGTCCAAGAGCTGTTTCAGTTCTTTCTGTGTCACGTAGCAGTAGCTTTGGATCTCGTTGGGGTCAGGATTCAGTGTCACATCCTTCTGCACAAATAAGATATAGTCTATCTCATGTTCTCCCCAGATGCCATCAGACTTGGCCTTGTAGTGAATTCGTGTCAGGTAGGAGATTTCTTCTGGAGGTACCTACAACCAAAACACTTGTCAGAAGTGCTGCCAGACCAGGAGAATTGCACTGCTGGGCATTGCAGTACAATTTATCTGCTATTATCCTCTTCCTTAGAAATTATTTGCTCCCAGGTGTACAAATGCAATGCAATTTTTCAAAAAGGATTACTAAGGAAAAAAAAAAAAAACAATTTAAAGCAGTTTGATGGCATGAATTGCACAGCATTTCTCTAGTTAGACTCACCCTGTAACACTTGGGAGTGTATTTCTCCTGTATGGTATGCTTTAAATAATGTTTACCAGACTTTATTGCACACTCACTGAGCACTGGTGAACACAAACACTTGCACCTACCCCTCACCTCCCAAGGAAAAGACCTGGTAAGTACCTGAAGCCAAGGTCAGAACCATGTACTGACAGACCACGTGTAACCCTGCCCTCCAGGGATCTCTGGAAGTTCCCTCAGCTCTCTGCATCTCCAAAGGGAAGTTCACTTTTTGGTTTGAGGCTGACTCTGTCTGCCAGACACAGTCTGTAAACTGGCAAATGCTGCTAAGAATTCCTGTGTCTCCCTCCTTTCTTTACCTGCTCCATGGGAATCCCCAGTTCTGCTTTCAGTCGTCTCTGTGCTGCTCTCCGAACACCAATGGCATCGTTTTCTTCCAGCTCTTGTGGATGGCTTAGAGGGTGACTGCAGCAAGTGTTTGTAAAACAATCTGCAAGAAGTTCAGACACATATAAGGACCTGGGGAAAAAAATCCAAAAAACCACAACACCAAAATCCCCCAGAGACAAGGGCCACTTATTCCACACATCCCAGCTTCATTTCTGTTTTGCAGAGAAGGGTTACAGAAAGAGGATATTTACACCTCTTATTTTCCTTTACATATTTTGTATTTAGCTCTGCCAAGCACTACTTTGCAGGCTAGTGTTTGATACACATGAGGACAGGCATTCTTATCCCCAACATATCTACTTAGAGAGCTAGTCTGTAAAGACCTTGTTTATCTCTCAAATGCTAATTAAAATTACTTTTGGGAGTTCATATATAACAGAATAATGAAAATATTCCCAGAGCTTCAAGAGCAGCTGGCAGTAAGTAGAATTAAATACAAAGTTTATACCTGTGTATAAAGGACAACCATTCCATACTCTGTTTTTCATTTTTTCCTTCTCTGCTAACCAGTCAAAATACTCAAACATGGTTTGTAGATATTCTATTTTAGATGCTTTTGAGCTTGACTTTTATAGACAAAAGGTTGAAACAATCTCTAAAGATTCCCTTAGAAAAAAAAAGAAAAAGGTCTTCCTTCCTCAAGTTGAAAACACTTGATTGTTTTCCACTGAAAATTCTGCAACAAACAACTTCATGCTCCCTCCAGCATGCCTCATGTAAGCTCTTTCTGCTGTTTCTATTTGATTCCCCTTCTTATTTTTATGCCTCTCCATTTGCATTTGACAGTAATAGTTCAGAATGTTCAAAACTCATGCACTGCATGGTTTGGCCACACAGCCTCACTCGTGGCAGAGTTAAACAAATGCTTGTTAAGACAACACAAAGGTCCACAGCTCTCGCAGGCACCAGGGCTCTGCTGCACATCAGCTTTTCCCAGTGCAGTGGGACACTCTCCACAGCCATTTCTTCAACCCAATAAATGTCTTGCAGCAGAGGGGGTAAACACCACACCCTCTGCCCTTGCATGAACAGGATCAAATATGTCAGGGAACAACCATTTCCCAAGAATATCTGTAAAATTACACAAACATTCCCATTATCTTACTTCACCAACAAGGTATTCTGAACTCTCAAAAGTATTATAAATATGTCCTCTCTAAAGTAGTAAATTCTAAAACCTCAGAATGAGTTATACTGCAGAACTGGATTGACATATGTTTTTTAAAATATTGGTCTAAATAAAACATTTATATAAACACAGTGTTTCAGTACTAACCTGGAAATGTAATTTTTGCATTTGACCTCTGCTGCAGCAGCAGTTTATTTTCGGTATTAAATAAGAAAACACTGAAAGCTCGGTGCAGTAAACCTAAAAATAACAAAACCCCAAACAAACAACAAAACAGAGATATTTAATAGAAGAGAAAAAAGTATGAAGACAAGTAAGGGCTTATAATGGCCTCTTTTTTACATAATCCAATTTAAAATTAATATCTGTTAAAAACCAGGGATTTGACAAATAACTAAAGAGCTATTATTCAGGTTTCTAAGTCAGCTTATGCAAAACATGAAATTAAAAGAGTTCCTAGAACAAAAACGCAACAGAGGAATTCTTCTAAACTCAGTTCACCATTCTGAAGGTGCACATTTGGGAAAGCTTCCAAGGAGAACTTGGCACCCATAAATTTACAATCAAAAAGAGATGACTCAAAAATTCCTAAAAAAACTGCATTTCAAGACCCTTCAAGAACTGCAAAAGAAGAACAAAAATAGGCTCCATTAAAAACAATTGCTGTTTTCTTCACCTTTTGAGTCTGTTACTCCTCACTCTTCAGGAAGATGCTTTCCCTAAGTACATAAAAAGAGGTCACAACCTACCATAAGAGACAGTTGAATCTGACCAACCCCATGTAAACCCAAAATCAGTTAAACTCTTTCCTATTAGCAGTCTTTGAAGAAGAACTCCGGGTGAACTACTTTAAAATTAAATCCTTTTCTATTTGAACTCAGCAAAGAAGCAAACAGCATTCTTTAGAAAAAGCTACATAGAATTAGGTATCCATAACAGGAAAAAATATTACTTTACCTTCAAAATGTGATTAAAAATATTTGTCAAGTTCGTATGTGCAAACACACATTTCTGTCCTTTGCGACTGCCTCCAATTGAATGTTCCTCCATTCTGCAGAATTTTAACATTAAATATTTTATGCTGAGGAGGAGGGCCCTAAGGGGAGGTAGTTGCTCTGGTTTGATCCAACACTCACCTGAGATCAAGGCTTTAATTTAATCATGACTACGCTTCTGAAAATATTTAATCAACTTAATGGTTGCATTAGGAGATAAGCAAGCTATACCTTTGTCAATGTTTTCATTCAAGTGACAGTTTTTCTTGGTCTCTGCTCCAATCTTATTGTCATTTTCATCTATAAGGATGCACATCTCTGCCAAGAGCTGCACCTGCTGCTCATCCAGGTGATCTGTGTTTACTTCAGGCATCCTGATGGTAGCACACGTTCTACTGAAGACAGCCAATGAAGAGTCATTCACTAAAAACAACATCCACAAGGTTCTGGGCAGAGTGTGAGGAAACAACCTAATGGCTTGTTTCTCTGGCACGGTGTAAATTGCACACCAGTTTTGTTCTGAGAGGGTTTACATGTTTTTAGTTTCCTGAAATTTCTTATCACAATACAAATCACATAGCAACACTTGGCAGGTGCGTGAAGCATTTTTATTTCTCAGGAAGCCCTTGCAGCAGCAGCAGCTGCAGGACAGCCACGCTGAGCCATTTTTATGGGCTGTCAGTGGCAGGAATTCCAGTTCCAAAGCTCAAGCTGTGTGCCTGCTCTGGTTATTTCATAACGCCAGGTATCCTGTGCACGAGGATTCCTCCTCTCCACAGTCTTTAAACACTCGGGAACAGAGTTTCAACCCGAGGCACCTCCAAAGCAACACCGGCCGTGCCCCGAGCGTGCTCCCGCAGCCCAAAGGATCCCTGGGTGGGTCGGGTTGGAAGGGACCACAGGGGTGACCTGGTGACCTCCCCGCTCTGTCAGGGTCACCCCGGAGCACACGGCAGGGGACTGCGTTCAGAGAGCTGCGGGCTATCCCTGGGGAAGGGGCTCCACACCGACTCCAGGCAGCCTGCTCCCCTGCCCGGCCACCTACCCAGGAAAGGAGCCCTTCCCACGCCCGGCTGCGAACTGCCGTGCACCAGTTCTGCCCTTGCCCCTTGTCCCACTGCTCAGCACCGAGGACATCCCCTTGGCACCCGCCATGGGTATATAGGTATGAACGGTGTCTCCATGGATATTTATAGACATTAACGGCGTCTCCATGGATATTTATATATATTAACGATGTCTCCTCTCAGCTGGCTCTCCTCGAGGCTGAACAGACCCAGCTCCCTCAGCCTTTACTTCTGACCTTCGCTGCCTTCCCACAGACCCGCTCCAGGAGCTCCTCGCCTCTCGGGTACGGAGGAATCCAGACCCGGACAGAGATGCGCCCCGGCAGGGCGGAGGGGCAGGGTGGGCGCTCTCGGCAGCCGCGCCCGTGCCCGCTCTCCTGGCCCGTTCTCCTGCCCCGCTCACCCCGCTGTCCAGCCCCGCTCACCCCGCTGTCCAGCCCCGCTCTCCCGCCCCGCTCTCCCGCCCCGCTCACCCCGCTGTCCAGCCCCGCTCTCCCGCCCCGCTCACTCCGCTGTCCAGCCCCGCTGTCCAGCCCCGCTCACCCCGCTCTCCCGCCCCGCTCTCCCGCCCCGCTCACCCCGCTGTCCGTGCGCTCGGCCCCCGCCGCTCTCCGCTCGCGCCGGGGCCGCTCCGAGGGGCCGCGCTCCCGGCCCGCCGCAGCGCGCGCCACATCGCCCGTCACACCCCGCCCGCCAATGGCGCCGCCGCCCGGCGCTGACGTCACCGCATCGCCCGATCGCCCCACTGCGGCGCGGGGGGCGGTGCCAGCAGGGACAGGTGGGGGAAGCGGCGCGCGGCCAATCGCTCACGGCCCCGGAGAGGCGCTGGCCAATAGAGACGCGGAGCGGCGGCGAGCTGGCCAATGGGAGCGGGGCGGCGCGGCGGGCGGGGCGGACGGGGCGGGCGGCCGTGCCCACAGCCGGCGCAGGGGAAGGTCAGCTCCGGCTCCCGCTGCCGCTCCCTGAACAGGGAGAAGCCTGTGGCTTCCGACAGGAATCACAGAATCAGTGAGGCTGTAAAAGCCCTCTGAGATCATCGAGCCCAGCCCGTGACCGGACAGTACCATGTCAACCAGACCACGGCGCTGAGTGCCACATCCACTCTTTGTTTAAACACCGCGAGGGACTGTGGCTCCACCACCTCTCCGGGCGGCACATTCCAATGTCTAAAGATTGAATATTTCTAACATTCAGCGCTGCTTATGGTCTTTTCACCCACCCGCGGAAACCGAAGGACTGTGCCCAAGGACCGGCTCCCACAAACAGTTGCAGCGCCGAAGTTCCGCTCGGCTCCGGGAGTGTTTCGGGCGGCGGCCGTAAGCCCGGGACTACGGACTAACAGGGCTTTTTGGCACACTTAATCCTGCATGCTTTTCTTCGGTCCGCGGTAGCATCCCTCGAGCTGAAGGGGTTCGGGTTGTGCCGCACAGATGCAGCCTGCGGCACCGGGAGCGGGGAATCCCGGCTTCCCTCCTGCGCTGACAGCCACGGCTGCTGCGGAGCAGATCCTGTGCTGGACAAGCTCTGGAATTGCCTGACTCAGTGAGCTCTCGAGGGCAGAGAAAGCAACAAACATTCTGGGTAGCTATGGAACACAGGCGAGATGTCAAAATGAACTGATCAGATAGGGGAGTTTAGATATGCACAGATAACAAACTAAAAAAAAACTTCAATACCAGCCTCTAGAAACTTCACTCTACCATAGCTAAATACCTACTCAGCAAGACTTTTGCTGGCTTATTGCTCGTCCACAGATTTGGGTCTGTGACTGGATGCCATAAAAAGCCTAGAAATTACATTTAACATGTCTTGGAGGCATGGCTTGCTCCGATTCCCTCTCAGCCCAAGTTCCAGCATTGCAGTCTTGTTTGATTTTTTTCCTGGGAACAGGACAGATGGCCTATCACTTAGTGATATCATTAACAGCACAAATGTTCAAATGGACAGTTAATATTTTTCAGTGAAGGGGGAGGTGGGGTGGGTTATCTTACATCATTCCCCTGAAAGAAAGAAGAGTGGAGGTGATTTGAGTGAAAGCCACTTGAAACCAGCAGAGCATCAAAAGTGAAAAAAAAAAAAGAAGACTGTAACAATGTGTTGGCTGCTACATGTCCTTTTAACTACATAAAACATAATATTACATATTAATGTAAATATTGTGTTATTCATTAATAAACTACAAATGTAATGTTATCACAGGAATGTTGATAATAAATATTTACTCTCAGAAATGACAGAAATGTACACAGATTGCTTTTTATTGAGTTTACTTTTCATTACTTTACAGATTACTTATTGCTGAATCACTGGCACAAAAGCACAGTAATTGGAGACTGAGATATACTGATATATCTTCATAGATATACTGAGAACATCCGTCACCACATTAAACACTTGCTTGTTTCATTGTTCCAGATTAAAAAAAAAAGAAACATAAACTGTATTTTTTTCTTCTATCATTTTCCAAAAGTAACAAAACAAGCTACACAGATCTATCAAAACAATAACTACTGAGATGGACATAGAAGCCAGCATTTCATATGATGACAACAGAGTTAACAAGAAGCTCTCCTGCGAGTGAAGCTCTTTTACAATAGAAACCACTCCCCCGGGAGGCAGAGATGTGTCTGTGCCTCGGACACAGCGGGCATGGGACATTAGCAGGTGTACAGAGTGACCTTCACGCTGCACAGCTGATGGAAACCAGGAAAAATGTGCTTATAGATGATAGAGAAAAGAGGCTTTTTTCCCTAGTAATAACTACTGAAAACTATACAGGCATTTCAGAACCTGACAGTCAGAAACAATTATAGTTCCTGTCTTGCACAGACAAACAAAGCAGTTCACCTGAGTCAACGCTGGTGAGCAGCAAGAAGTGACAACAAGTCCTGGTGGATGAAAGGCAAAGAAGCAGGGACAAAGGATGACAGAGACAAAACAAACCATTTTCACAAAACAACAACAACAACAAAACAACAAGGGAGAGACTTCCCAAGCCTTTACCCAGGTTTTATGTCACCTGAATCATCTTTGTATCATCTTTCCTTTTGCTGCCCTCCAGACTTGCTCTTTGCCTTCAAAGCTCTTTGTGTTGAAAATAAAGCATGCTAATTTTTGAAATGCACTTCACTGGTATGCACTTCACTGTAACCTCAGAACTTCTACTCCACCCTGCATAAACAGAATGCCTGAAGTGACATATAGATGCTTTTGAGACTTAATTTTTGCATCTCCTGAAGTTCCCTGTTTTCAAACACTTAGCTACCAAGGGAAAGACAGTTTCCTGTAACAACTGGAAAGTCTTTCATTCACCTGAAAATCCAACCTGCTGCAAACCCCTGACATACTTTTGGTGTCTATGAAGAGAGATAGAAGTGCCATCCCCACCAAAATGAAGAAAATACCTTTCAATTCTCCAGCAAGTTAAACAAGATGATGACAAACTACAAAGTGAAATAAATGCTGAAACAAACCTGGGATTTGACCCAAGCCTATAGTGCATAAACTCCTGAAAAATGCTTGTCCGCACTTTTCAGATTTGCCAAGGAAAATCAATGGGCTTCTTCCCCTCCCCATCACATCCAAACCTTCTTTTTCAGCTTCCTGTTAACTTGCTCTGATGTTTAAGACTTCCTCTTCACCCTTCTCAGCTACAGAGCTATCCTTGTTCCTGATCTCCCTAGAGAATTTCTCTTGTGAGTCCTTTCCTGCCTGGAGCCGTAGCTCTTCAGAAAATATTTGTCTAAATGATCCACTCATGTGCTGAGCAAAAAACAACCTGGGTTTTATCTGAAATGAGAGGTAAATACTTCCCAGTCTTAACTAAGCTTCTGTTCCCTTGACTCTTCTTAAAAGCCTCTTTCAGGGAAGTGGGTTGACTTCAGCTTGCTTCAAAGAAGACAGATGTCTTGGTAGTAAGAATGTAATACATATATGCTAAATATCTAAGTAGGATGTTGTATTTGCATTTCATTCTGCTATCTCAAGCTTATGGAAAGAGTGCTATGATGGATGGCTTCCAAATGTTTTTATACAGAATAAAGTGAATGAAGAATGGTATAGGAAACCACTCTTCTAGGAAGGAGTTATCAGAAGGTTTCCTATATGAATCAAGAAATAACCTTTGAGTCCTTTTCTCCCTTAAATTTTTTTTGGTTGGTTGGTTTGGTTTTGTTTTTATTTCTTTTGATTTGAGATCTGGACAGAAGGCTTTGCCTTTTCCTTTTACATTTACAGGTTTGAAAAATGCTAATTTGGGAGGTTCAGCTATTGTTCTGTTGTCTTGCTGATTTCCCAAGCCTTCTATCTTGTCTTTTCTTGTCCAGCTGTGGGTGCAGAAGTAGATTTGTCCAGGACAACCTTTTTCCACTATATTTACTGTATTATTAAAAAAGCTTCTTAGCTATTGAAAAGATGCTGACTAGTACTAGTACTGCCCTGTTTCCCTAGGCTCCTGTATTGCTATTTATGTCTCCTGTTTTGTATCAGGTAGTTTGTGAAAAGCAGTCTTTTGTTCTCTGCTTGCTCCTATACATTACACAGTGCCTGCTACTCTTGCAGTGCTGTGACAAAACCAAACCAGTAGCAGAGCTAGAGTGACAACAGGCCACTTGTCATTCTCTTCTCATGAAAAAGCAACTGCATCCATACAGGGCCTGTTCATTTTCAGGTGAGGCATCCTGTACCAATGAAAAAGTTATTCAAGCCCATCTTTTCTCATTTCAGTATTTTGCATTTCTTCAGGTAAAAAAATGGTCATCTCTGTAATGCACTCTGCTCCTGGGGAGTGTGCTGCTTCAGAGGAGAAGGAAGCTGTCAGGTGTTCTCCCCGAGAAATCTCTAATGTGGATCTTTGTACTCCTCCTGGACATATTTTTGCTTCATATATATAGCTGAAATTGTAACAGTATAGTAATGTTACATTAACGTTATTTTGGTAGGATTATGAGGCTTAAAAATGTCTAGTTAGACACTGAACAGCTGAGAACTCAAATTGTCGCTTGGCTAAGATGGCTGAGCCACCCACAACTGCACCAAGTGTAAAGAGAATTCAAAGCACTGAACTGGGGCATTTGGTCAGGTTGTGTTCAGCTTCCTCCAGGGCACCTCTGTTCCATCTCTTATACCTCTCCTTTTGCCTGTGCAATCTCCCCTCTTTTCCACTCCTTGAAGCTATTTAGCTATTTATTTTGCTCCCTTTTAGTGGCTTTGAAGAAGGGAATAGGCTAAAATTACAGGATGTTCTCGACCACTTAGGGCGGTGATTTTGGAGAATGACCTCCAGTAATGAGAAATATGCTAGTAAATAGGTAAACCACTATTTTTGTTGCTGTTTAATACAGCTTTAAGACATGACTGCACAGAAGTGAGTAGAAAGAAAAAAAGATAAATGAGAACTGCAGGCAGATTTGTAGTTGGGAAGCACATTAAAAGAAAATGTAATATTTCCAGCTCTCACTGGCACATGTTCCTCTGGCCTTTTTACAGACCTCTTCTGAGGCTATTAAGATAATCTGCCGGAAGAGAGAAAATAATTAGGCAAAGGCCTCTTTTGACTTTCACTATCTGCTACAATGAATAAGAATTTTAGGTGGAGGTTTATTCCAAGTGCTAATCAGCAGAGGAATTAATCACATTTCAATTACGCGTTGTAGGCTTCAGAGCGAACAGCCTACTTGCAGAACGTCGCGGGTTAGCTTTGATGCGCTGCCTGTCACTCCGTCTGCAGACACAGTAGAAAAACTCCACACTCGGTATCTCCCAGCCCTTCTGTATTAAAAAAATATGGAATTCCAGTGGTGTTTCCGCAAAGTTTCATCTCCCTCGTCAGTCCACCTGATGCAGTGTTATTGGAGGTAACTCACTAACTAAAGCAGCAGTTTTAATTCGGTAACAGTAACGGCAAACTAACACGGCGTTCCCGAGGGGGCACGCTCGGGACGGAACACAGCCCGCTCCCCATCCTGCAGCACCGCGGTGCCCCGGGCAGCGGCGGGGCAGCTCCTGCCCGGCCCCGGCGGCATTCCCGAGCCCGCGGGGCTGTCCCGGGGCCGGGCCCATTCCCGAGCCCCGGGCTGTGCCGGGCGGGGGCTGTGCCGGGCGGGGCCGTCCCGCCGCCCGCCCGTCGCCATCGCGGCTCGGAGCGGGGGCCGCGCCGCTTCCGCCGGATGTCGCCGCGAGGGCTCGGCACCGGGGAGGCGCGTCCTGCCCGAGCGGCGCCGCGATCGTCGCTGCTGCTGCTGCCTCCGCTGCCGCCCCTCCCGCCTTCTCCTCCTCGTTGTCCTCATCCTTCCCCTCCTCTTTCTCCTCCGCGCCGCCTGCGGCCCTGCCCCTCCCCGCCCGCCGCCGCGGCTGTGGCTGACAGGTGAGTGCGGGGGCAGCGGGGCGCGGACCCTCCGCCATCTTCGCGGCCGCCGCGGGCTTGGGCAGCGGCGGTGCCCCCGTGGCCGTGGTACCCCCGTGGCGGTGGTACCCGCGGTGTGCCCCCGTGGCGGTGGTACCCGCGGTGTGTCCCCGTGGCCGTGGTACCCGCGGTGTGCCCCCATCGCCGTGGTACCCGCGGTGTGTCCCCGTGGCCGTGGTACCCCCATGGCCGTGGTACCCGCGGTGTGCCCCCGTGGCCGTGGTACCCGCGGTGTGCCCCCGTGGCCGTGGTACCCGCGCCGCAGACCGGGGCTCCTGCCCGGGCACCCCCTCCCCGCCCGTCCTATTCGGCTCTATTTCCGCGTGAAATGGCTTGCACGTTCTCCTATAAAAACCCGAAATAACCGAAAATAAGCTCTCCTTCCTCTTCTGTGTGTCGCGGTTTTTGAGCGCTCCCAGCCCGAGGCTGCAGGGATGGTCCGGGTCGGTGGGGAAGCCGAGGGTGCTGCTGAGGAGACTCCTGTCGCTAACTTTGTTCGTGTGCTGCTGCCTAGCCTAAGGACAGGCCAAGCATAGAGCCCCTGTATTTACAGGTGGAGTTCAGATCCCCCGACACCTGCACAAATGGAGTAAGCATGAAACGCCCGAATTTCTGAAGTGAGGCACAGCTAAATGATGAGGGGAGTGTTCTTTGTGGTGGCATGGGGTGAATCTGGCCTTCAGCAGTGGGAGGATGACATGGAAGTGTCCAAGATGGATAAAAGTTGTCTGTAAAGAGCCATCTTCAGTTGTTCTCCCTGTTTCTGAGTTAAAGCCTTGTGAAAATAAGTTTGAGGGAAGAATAGGTATGCTTAATGTATTCAGAGGTTGAGTGGATGTTGGGTTCCATTCCTTATGCAAAGATGAGGAAAACTTCTTTCAAGTTGTGTTTATCTGTGGCTTAAGGACATCATGGTGTTTGTGAGAAAAGAGAAACTTCTATATGTGTTTTTATCTCTCTTGTCCAGCTTGTCAAATTTATTTTGTTAAAGTGGGCTTTCTATAACAGTAATGCCATGGGAGGTTTACGTAAGGAACTGGTGGAACAGTTTCTTTGAAGTGATTCAGTGTCATTGAGTACACCTTGACATGATACAAATGTCTGTTGTTCAGGCACCCATTTTACAACATTACAACTGCATCATTTTCCTTGAGCAAATTTCTTATTAAACTGCTTTCCAAACAAGTCTGCTGCTGGTGTTTCTTGATGTTTTTGAAAGAGAGCTGGTAACTCCAAAAACCCACAAGTATGTTTTCTAATGAGTAGTTTAGATTAGGTAATCTTTGTACGTGGTGTTGGCTCTAACCTGTCTTGTAATAACTTCAGATGTCGCTTTGTGTGTTGTGGACTTGGGCAATTATTTTAAGAAAAGGCGGCACCAAACATTAGAATTTAAGGCAGAGGCCAACTGTTATGTTGATTGTCTTTTTAATGCCAATTGTTTACGTGTATGTTTGTCCCTGAATTAGATTTAGCATGTTAAATCTAAAGATTTTAAGATGAGACTGCCCCTTTAATATAGACAGGCCCTTCCACTGTCTCTTTCTTGAATTCAGGACTTGTTTGAAGTGTACAGTCTTCAGTGTGGACTGAAGTGCTTAAGTTTGTTGGTACAGTCACAAGACAAATATTGTGAGCGTGGTGATAATGTCTTACAAGAAGACCTTACTTCTATGAAATCCTGAAATTACAAGCCAGAGCTAGTATGTGCCAAGTAAGGAGGAATTAAGTGGTATTGCATTTTATAAATTTGAGATGAGATTAGGATCATTTTATGTAATGGAATTTTAAGTCTTGGAGCTAAGACTAGTAGGTTATCTTAAGAGATGAAAGTCAGGGTAAGGGGCTGTTTCTGGAGGCAACCCTTCAAAGCCCTGTGGGGAGAGTTGGTTACTGCTCTGTGAATGGCATGGAGGAATGGAAAAGATAGTCTTCTTGCAAGCTAGAATGACTTGTATTTTCTCATTTGCAAGCCGTATGTAGTGACTATTTTTAGGCCTGGTGTTCAAGATGGTAGGCTGGGTGCTCATAGTGCTCTTACATGGACTGTTGGTAGGTTCTGTAGTGCTCTGTGCTAGACCACATGAGGTAATGCTTCAGGAATGTTCTGTACAAAGATTATTTATTGGTGCTTCTGAAGAGGTTGCTAGATATATTACAGTTAGAGTCAAAAGTACTTGCTTTTGTTCAAGCCTTAAGAATAAAAAGATTCTAGTTTACTGGCAAGTAATATATTCCCAAATGAAGAACAGTGATATTAGAGGCTGCTGTGCTTGAATAAGACCATAATAGCAATTAATATAATACATCCATAACAATTACACAAATATTACTTGTTTAGAGACTGGCAGAATAAGAATCTGGCTCCTGCGTGTGGTGTAGTTCTGGTTAAGTCTCCTTTGCTCTTGAACTTCCTTAGGATTCCTCACCCTCAGGTCTTGTATTTGCATCCCTGTGCCTGCATGGAGGCTCCTTCTGGGCTGTTAAGGATTTGCTAATACAGAAATGGGAGCTGCAGTGTCTGTGAAACAGCTAAGGAAATAAAGTACCCATCAAACATATTTTAAGAGTTAACCATCTGTAAGTAATTTAGCAGGACCTGATGCTGTCTGTTGAACACTTCAATAAAGTCAGTTCATCAATACCTATAAATAAAAGAAGGTACAATATATACAGATAGGTTACTAACTAGTGTTAAATGTGAGATTATATTGTACCTTGCACCATTTAAACTAGTTGAAACAATGAGCAACGTCAGTGAGCACAGGTGGCAAGGGTCTTAAAGGGAAGCTTTCAGGACATCAGCAATTTCACTAAATAGGTCTTAGGCTGATGATTATTAGTGGACTCAGGAAGGTTTCTACTGTATTTAAAAAATAAATCCAAGTCTGCTAATTATTGTTGTTTAGTGTTAGATAATATAAACTTGTATGGTGAGAGTAACATTTTTTGCTTTAGCAGACTGTAGGCAGGCTAGGTCAGCCCTGCATTTTGGTGTGACTGCAGCATTTGCTGACATAGTTGAATTAGCAAGATCAAAGCTTGCTAGCTGCAAAACTGGGCTGGCTTACATTTGGATGTTGCTGTTAGAAGCTTGCTTAGAGTAGGTACTCACTAATGTGTTAAGTTTTTATCCTTGATTTCAGCTGTATACCATACTTGAAATGTATTGATGCAGCTTCTTTACTCTGCTTTCTGTTGAAAGGAGGTTGTCACCTTCAGTGGTGGATGCCTTTTACATTTCAAGGAACTTCTAGTTTCATTTGAAAGAAAGCTGCACTAAATTTAGAAAAAGAAAAATCAATGTTGTAATGCTTGAGTGGATTTTACAAGATTTGAACTCGCTCATTAGTGTTTCTAGCATCATCTGTGATGATCTGGAATGGTTTTGTTTGCTAAATATTTACCTTTAGCAAAACAGCTAGTCTTAGGAAGCAGTCTGTTTAGCCTGATCTTTCTCAGGTGTGCAGCTTGCAGTGAATTAATGGCACTTGAATGTACAGCATCACTGCAGCAAATTGTTCACTGAAGACCTCAAAATGGAAGTTTTACTCCTTTAAATTTGATTTCTTTGCATATTAATAAAAGAGTGTAGTGGCATATGTTGATACTTAAATTCCCTTAACTCATGAATAATGCTGTCAAACTGAGTTCCATGTAATTAAGAACCTAATAACTGTACTCATTCTCCTCGTTTTCTATTTTCCCTCCCTGCTTGTGGAAAAAAAAAAACAAAACCAAACCCACACACTTCCCTACATGAATGGGCATTTTGGTATTATAAGGTTTTAATGCTGCACTAGATGATAATTACTATTGTAAAATGCCTTTGTGTTTTATGTAGTATACACAGAAATTTTCTTCTAAGCCATGTTTGAAAATGGGAGACATGAGACGAAGACATTTAAGCACACACAAATACACCAGAGTTGTATGGGTGGTTTTTTTTTTTTTTCCATTTGACACAATCATTTAAATAGTAACTATTGCTATTTCTAAACTCTAAAGAAAATGGAGCAGGGAGATGTTGGGGAAGATGCTGAATCTTCCTGATGCTTTCCCTTTACAGACTTGAGTGTTGTCTTAGATGAACAAAAAAGGAAATGCAATACTGTAGCCATTCTGTCTGCGCTCTGACACATCTTAAAACAGCTTTTCTCCCTGGCTTCAGCAACATGCATACCCCAGGAATTCTTTCCTTTCAGCAGCCTTCTTGTTCTGTGTTCAAGAGCAGAAGTAGGCAAGTACAATTAGTTACTGCTGCAGTGAGTTTTTCAATCGGGTAAGGCCAGTGTGTGCACTCTCAGTTGGTGCTGTTTCTCTGTTGTAGCTGACTAAAACAGTAATTGGTTACACATCTGCTCTTTACTGTTACTCTGATGAAATATTTCCTGTAACTGAGTACATCTGTTACAGAAAGGTAGGTGGTGGAACTTTAATTTAATACACTGTAAAATATCCCGTGAGTTTAATTAAACAGCATATCTGAAATATGGAGTATCTTTGCATTCTGCAAGTAGTAACCACCTGTGGTCTACATGTTTTCTGGAACATCTTTTACTCCCCTACTTCTGCAGATTTATATTGCTAGAAAGATTCTTTTGAGGCTTTGACAGATCATTGTTTGAAGCCTATGCAAATGGAGTGTTTTCCAAAATGATTGAGCAGAATGGCTCAGTATGTCTCTTAATCTCGCTTAGTAATACAGTACTTGTCAACTGCCACCCTTAGTGAAAATAGTTTAGTAATACAATAGACTTCCTCTTTCTCCCCCTCTTCCTTTTCTTTTTTCAGAAAGTACTTTTGTTCAGCCTTTTTTGATGCTTCATTGCTAATTTTTAGCTTCTGTGAATTTAGCTTTATTTGATTCAGGAAGCAAGTTTCCAATTCTTCTTGGTGGTTTTTCCATCCTACTTGGGGCATTACTTAGTAGAAGGAAAGTGACCTTAGTGAATTTTTATTTTCAGAACCCATTTGAAATTTAAGATTAACTATATCTGGCATATAATATATAATGGATTGTTTTGAAGTACTTTTTCCTAACTTGGTTTCACTGGGATTTGGTGTCTAGCCTTGACTTGTGTTTATGTTTTCCCTCATCCCTCCTTTCCTGTTGTCTGGTGTGTTCTAACTACAAAAGTTTCAAAGAATTGAAAGACTTTGACTGGTTTGTGTACTACATACTGTTTCACTAATCAATATTTAATATGGTTTTCATAGGATATGTAACATGACACTGATATTCTGGACAGGTAATTTTTATTGTTTGAAAACCTTACATAATAAGGGGAATCAGGTAACTGCTAGAAATGAGCACCTATTTTTTTAACATCATATTGCCAAGGATTTGTTAAATCTACTCTTGAAAAAATCTATAGTTTCTTACTGCTGCAATTAGAATCAGAAGAGTTCTGAAATTGTCAAAGTGAAGTTAATATTTAAAGGGACACTGTCACTATTTTAAAACTGAATTTAAATCCTTATTCTAAAAAACCTTATTGATAATTGATCCATTACTCAAAGTTTGTAAGGCTGTTTGGTGGGATTCAGAACAATTATATTAAAGGCAGTGAAGCTATTCCCCTTAACTCCTCCTTCCCATCCTCTGTATGCACATGCCTGCTTGTGGCCTCTTGGTTTCAGCTTTGCTGTGGCTGTGTGCACCCTCCTGCCGAGCCTGGGAACAGCTGCATGTTTGCCCTCTCCAGAACGTGCATGGGTGGTGTGTCATGCTGCTGCATGAGGAGAGGGCAGTCCCTGGCAGTGACACTGGCTGCAGGTGAAGTGCTGCTACCCAACAGAGACAGTGACGGCCGTGATTCCTACCCAGTCTGCTCTGTTTGCTGACCAGCTGCCAAAGTGGAAACTTCTATGTAGAGAACGTGAGAATTTCACTCTGCAAAGATGTGATCTCCTGCATATGACTGTGTCCCTTTAAATTCAATGTGCTAGAGTGTATAGCTGCCAAATCTGTGTGTACTGATGCTGAGTGCTGCAGTTGATTCCTTGAGGGAAGGGATAGCACCCAGGGGACCATGAAAAGCTTCAGGAGTGGGCCAACTGCAAGGTCCTGTACCTTGTGGTGGAGCAGTCCCCAGTATCAGTGGAGGCTGGAGGGTGAATGGATTGAGAGCAGTCCAGCAGAGAGGGACCTGGGGGTACTGGGGCATGAGAAACCAGACATGAGGCAGAAATGTGTGCATGCAGGCAATGGCACAAGATGTGGACCTGTTAGAGCTAGTCCAGAGAAGAGCCACGAAAGTTATCAGAGTGCTGCAAACCTCATCTGTGAAAAAAAAAACAAACAAAACAAAACAAACCAGCTGAGAGAGGTGGGGTTTTTAGCCCAAGACGATTCTCTGGTGACACCTTATCAGGGTCTTTCAGTACTTAAAGAGAATTTTGGAGAAAGGGAGACTTATTACCAGGGACTATAGTGATATGACAAGGGGTAATGAATTTAACCTAAAAGAGAGTAGATTGAGATTAAATAGAAGGAAGAATTTTTTACAGTCAGGGTGGTGAAACGTGGGACCAGGCTGGCCAGAGAGGCAGTGGATACCCCACCTGTGGAAACATTCAAGGTCAGGTTGGACAGGGCTCTGAGCAACCTGATGCAGATAAAATGTCCCTGCCCATTGCAGAGGAATGTGACTAGATGACCTCTAAAGGTCCCTTCCTATGCAAATCATTCTACTCAAAAAAAGGATATTGCTTGGTAATGTCCTCCAAAATGAAGTAGCTCAGCAGACAGGGCAAGTGGAAACTAACATAGTTAAAACATTGGCTCCTAAGGCATAAGGCACATTAATATCTTTGTGTCTCAGTTCAGGAGCCACATCTGGCAGGGATTAGAAATTGCCGTTTGGGGATTTTTACCCCCCTCTGCCCCAAGATCTTAAGTGAAATGGTCTTAATGGATTTATGGGATTATATGTAGCTATGTGTATGAACAAAATTGTCTTAACAAATCTACCTGTGTGCACTCTGATGATTCTGGCTTTAAAATATAATCCCAAACTGCAGAATATTGTAACTAAAAGCCATTGAAAGAGTGGTTCCCAAGGGAGCTAGGAAGCAGGATGGAAGAGGGGAGAATATATATATGTGTGCTTGGGATTTGCTCCTCTTTTGAAAAGAAATAGAAATGTGATGAGCACAGAAAACCTGTTCCTCATTCTTGACCATATGTCCGTGAACAGGAAGATGCTTAGGGAAGCCCAGAAAATTGGCAGTAACTGTTTATGGAATGGACTTCTAAAAAATTTTGTAGAGGAATTTAGTCAGAGTGAATAGCAGAATTTAGGCAAATAAGAAACTATCCAATGGTAGTTTTTTCTAGTCGCTTCTTTAATTTGTGAATGTAGTTATTTAGCTACTACTGATTAATCACACATAAAAAGCTCTGATGGGATTAGGTGCAGGAGAGGACTCTGTGGAATCCAGAGGATATGAAAAATAAAATTTAGTACAGTACAGGTCACTGGTGCAACCTAAATTTTATTTTAGATTCACTATGGAATTGGTGTCAGGTTACTGGAACTCAGTTGTTCCAAAAGCTAATTAAAATACTGAGTTTTTGAATAAGGATGGATGGTCATTAAAATCTTAACTAAATCTAGTCTCATTTTTGATACTAATATCTATATGCATTTTGATTTTGTGATATAAAACCCAAAGGAGATTTCAAGCTCTTGTTATTCTTGGTGCATACTGTGTTTTTGGTAAGGTATGCTTTTCCTTGGCTTTATGATCTGTTGGAAAGCTGAAAACACCATGTCAAAGCCCTGAACTGGTTAATGCCTGGTCTTGTTAATAGCAGTGGTGCTCATTCCTAGCGTGAGATCCAGCGTGTTGGCGGATCTTAAATTGGAAGTGGCCCTGGGTTTGGTTTAAATTTTCTCTGATCAACTTGTGTAAAAGGAAGCTCAGTTGCCTGGTTAGCTTTGCCAACTCTGCTCTCCTATTTCTCTGCAGACTATTGCACTTACTTTAAGTTTTAATTGTTTCAGAAATGATTTATGCTGGAGAATGAATTTTTATTTTGTTCTTATTGTGCATGATTGAAAAGTTTTGGGTAATCAATCCTGAAACATTTGAAATGTTTAACAACTGGTACCCCACAAAAAAAAAATAATTTCTGTTGAATGTCAGGTTTAAATTAAAAAAAAAATCTTGTAATTAAATGTCTGTAAAAATAAGATTTTGACAGTAAAGAATATATTCCATTCATGCAATCAAACATAATTTGATTTTTCTTATATATTCTCCACATTTATGCAATAAATCAGAAATAATTTGGTTTTTCTTAAACAGGGGAAGCAGTAGCTCATACATGGTAATACTGTTTGGTGATACTGTCAGGTGTTTTTAGGCATATTGAAATGCATGTATTTGGCTTTATCAAGGTGGCAGAAATGAACCATATCACCAGCAGCCTGTTAAGTCAGGTGCACTTTCACTACCCTCAGAAGTTTGTGGGCGCTTTCATTATTAAGGGAAGCGAAACCATGAGCTGCCAAAAATGGTAGAAGGTAGTTTTCAGAACTTCTGTCTTGAAAATTAATTTCTGCCTAAGCCTGAGCAAGGACATCTGTTAAATTTTGTATAGCAATGTTTACAGTTGAATAATACATTTTTAACCTGACAGTGTCCCTAAATTACCATGTTTGCTTTCATTTTCCAGCTGGGTTTTAATTTTGCATGCATTTCAGTGAACTATAATATGCATAGTAGTTATTTCCTGGAAGCATTTTGGGGCTGTCTTTGCTGGTGTTCTCCAAAATGAGCAAGGAAGTGGAATTTATTTTCCTTTTGTGGAGGTTTGTTAGCTAATAAATAAATAATGCAGAAGCAATCCCATTCTATTTACATATATGCATATGGTTTTGAATTTAATGTTGTTTGAAGAACAGCTGTAAGTAAGAGGCATCTCTTCTTTTTAATGACAACTCAAACAACTCCAAAGTTTAGTAGAACTAAATACTTCCATTTTGAGAAAAATATTTAAATAGCGGTGTGTTTGGCAAAGCAATTTGTAATGTATAATGCTTGTCCTTAGTTTATCATAGGAGCCTCTGTGAAGCTGTTTTTTTGAAGTAATGCCAATAGAAAGTGGAAGCTGTGCATCTGCTCGCCAAGCAAAGCAGAAACGTAAATCACACAGCCTTTCCATCCGGAGAACCAACAGTTCCGAGCAGGAACGGGCAGGACTGCAGAGAGACATGTTGGAAGGGCAGGTAAGGTGATACTTGGGAGAGCTTGCATCACTTTCTTATGTGTTTCCTATAGGGAGAAGCTAAGCAAACTTAAATATTGAAATACGTCCAGTAAAGCTGCAGGAGCAGTAGATTCTGCTGCTTGGAAGTGTTCATTGCCTTTGGAGATCATTGATGTGACTGTTGACAGTGCTTCAGGTTGTGTTGAGACCTGTGGAGTTTATCAGCTTCTGTGTATTCTTAGATGAATGATAAAGCCATAAAACAGTGTAAAGCCCAGACTGTTTATTCACTGCAACCTCTCCCCACTGCCTGCGAAAGAAAAAGTTCAGGATTGATTCTTGATTTCATAGGCTTGCACTTGGAATAGTAGCTAGCCAGAAATATGAATAAACCAAATACTTCTTATGATGACTCTGATAGGGGAAATATTAGTTGGAACACTGTTCTGCATTCCTTTCCATAAAGTAAACAAATACTGCCTGTCTGACAGAAGTGTGAGCTAACTCAGATTTTTGTTTGTGTGGGTTTTTTCTTGTGTGCCTCAAATGAAGGTGTGCTATTCTGGGATTAAATTTAAGGGAAAAAACAGCGCTGCTTCTGTAGCTGTCTTAGTCATGTCAGTGTAGTGGGTGCAGTCTGGACTTGGAGTGTTGCACCTAAAAATTCTGAGATTACCTGTAGGAAAGGTAATTAATTTTTCAATTTTTAATTGAATATATTTTTTTCAGTAAATCATAGCATTAGTTTTCTGGGAATTAACAGAGCCTAGGTTGTTGCTTCTAGTCATGGTTAAGTTGGAGAATCAAGTATTTGGATAGAAAACTCTTGATGCATTTGGAGCTACTGCAGCCTTACTTCAGGAAAGGCATGAAGGGCAGCTGGTTGGTCAAGACATGCTGTCACCCCTGCAGAGTAAACCAAAATGTTAGGCTGTTTCAAGTGTTTTAGGCTGTAATGCATAGATGTTTAAAATGTTTTGGCTATCATCTTCTTGGATTTTGTTGACCTTGAGCAGCTAGGTGGCAGATTCTATCAAGTAGAGGGTATTAGTGCCCCTTCACAGTGGAGCTGTAAACCTCATGAGATCTAGCTGAGGACTTTTGCAGATAAAGAGATAACATTATTACATGCTGTTTTAATGAGCTATTTTAAACAATGCCAACTTTAAAGAGAGGAAAGGAAGTGAATGCATTTTACTCTGTTGGTTACTTCATTGCAAGTTTAGATTTGTTTATACTTTCAGGCTTTGAGAAGTGGCTCGAAAAACTTTTCTACAGCTCCTTTTTAGTTGCAAAAGTTGGATAAGTTAATTTCTTCCATAACCTTGCTCTTTGAAATTATTAGGTAATTGCATTCAAAATAATTCTTCTAACTTCAGTGTTTCTCTTAATAGTGTTTAATATGTTTAGTATTTTTGATTAATCAGTTTTGTTTCAAGTTGGTTTTAATTACAGTATGTTTTGCTTCTGGTGGTCTGTGAATGCCTGAACAAAGAAACCCTATCAAGGGAGAGGCAGATGAAGAAAGGAATGATTTAGAGGGGCTTAAGGAGCATGATCTCACTTCTTCCAGCACAGTGCCACAGCTTAAACCAGCTGTGAACCTGTGTAAAATGGTGCCCAAAGCAGGTGTGCTCTGTATCATGGCTATGAGTGGTTTCTCTTGCTCTCTCTTTAAACTTGGAAATAACTTACACAGCCAGGGTCATGGCTGGCCTTTCCCACTGTGCCTGCAGACAATTCCCGGGGCTGTGGCGGAAGGTGACTCAGTTAAGTGAAAACTTTTTTTAAAAGAAGTTTATAGCTGGCTACCTAGGTAAGTAGTAAGTGTAGTAAGCCAATTTACATATTATGGTCTACAAGCAACTGAAGAATATAATGCTCGAGTAATATCTGAGGAGGGAAGGATTAGAAATTGTAACTTTCTTCACACTTAGTTATGGTTAGTGGCAAACGTAGGTAAATGTTAAAAATACATTTAAAATTTTAGTTTGTGTTAAGCTTTGGTAATAAGATGCATTGTGTTCACAACTTCCTAACCCACTGCACAGTCAACTTTTGAATTACTTTATCAAACAGAGGTATTATTTTTTCTTGAACTGGAAACATATTGGTATTAAAAATAATTTTATTTCTCACTTTCTGTTTTTTTTTTAAATGAATTGTACATGCATCTCGATTTTATAATTTTTCTCTAGTAAAGAAAACCAAAACAAATACCATAGGTGATTTGAATGCTATCCCTTGAAAGAGAAGGAATATATAAAATTAATAAGTCTGTGATGCACAGAGCTATTTGTTTTGTGTTCTACACTAGCAGTAGTTTGCATTTGCCTCCTTGCTGGGACATTGAGAGAACTGTTAAAATAACTTTAAGACTGAAGAGTAATTTTATCAAATATATGTAAAGAAAAATATAACCCCCCAATATTTTACCTCCTAGGATTCTAAGTTACCATCTGCTATCCGGAATACACTCCTTGAACTTTTTGGACAAATAGAGCGGGAATTTGAAAACCTATATATTGAAAATTTGGAATGTGAGTATCTGTTTTTGTTCTCCAATTTATGAATTGTTCATATGTAGGTTATAGTAACACTAATTAAAGCACTTGCATTGGATATTGTAGCATAATTATTGTAGCTTTTCTGTGAGCACTTTAGTAGTTGTTTTGAACTTGTAGCTAAAGATGGAGTTTGTACCTTTTCAGAAAAATCACTTTCTTAGGTCTTTGATGCAAACAGTGAGAACTGATGTCTGTCAAAACCAGTAAAGGGTCTGTCTCCTTATCATTGTAGGCTCTAGTTATGTTAGTCTTCAGGCACTCATTCAGCTTTTGAAGTTTTTGGCTTTGTTTTATATTTACAGGCTTAATTTTAATGATGTAATATTAATAAATGAAATTGGAAAAGCTACTTGCTTGAAAAAGTGTAAAATGGGGTGGTTTTGGATCAAGTGACTTACACATTGCATAACCAACACCTGCAGCTCTTCAGGAGTTTTGAAGTCAAGCAGTCAGATAAAAATTCCAGATGTTATCTTAAAAATATATTTGTTTGATGACAGTGCAGTTGTGTGATAATGTAAGTGATGCAAGGTGATGTAAGAGGATCCCAAGTTAAGTAACACAGGCCTGTACAGTAACACAATAAAGCCTCCCATGCTGCAATTTTGAGCTGTTACATTGGCTTGGGTTCTGAATTGTTGAATCTTTCTGATTTGGGTCCAAGTCAATTTTTTTCCCACACCTAATCAGTTCCCTCAGTTAAACCAGACACTCATGTTACAGAAAAAAAAAATTATTGCCTGCTTTTTTTGACATGTTCTGGGTTTTTTATTCTCTTAAAACCTGTGATTTTTTTGGTTAAAGGCTGTCATCAAAAATACATAGTTTTAGTGACATTTTGCACAACTGAATTCTCAGCCTTCTGCTGAGAAGTTGGCTGGTAGCAAGAAAAGTAGAATTTCCCTCTCCAGCCTTCAGAAATGCTTGTCAGAAAACAAGTGGTGGATTTGTACCCTCCAGAATATGATTATTTTCCTTCTTTGCCATTTCTTTATCTGTGAGGTTTCTTTACCTCACAGCTCTAGTTATGATTGTGATCTCTTTTCACCCCCCTGACAATTTCTAAAGTTTTCTCTTCTCATGCTCAGTCTAATATTTTTTGTTCTTGGTCTAATTCCTACGCTAGTGGTGGAGTTATTGTACACAAAAGTAAAAAAAAAAAAAAATTCCAAATATAAAAAACAGTCATTTGCAGCACTGCTTTCCTCTGAGACTCTAGTACTAGACAAGTATTCAGGGTGAATGCTATTTTGTGATTAATAAAACCTGTGTTAAGAAAGGACTCTGTGGCTAAAATATTTATGATGCCACAAGTTTTCTGTCTTCTGCTGGATTTAATTGAATACAGATGGGCCATGAATTTCAAAGAAATGGTTTTGTTAAACCTTAGCCTCATTTATTAGTAGGAGTAATTAGAAACTACCAATACTTTGTTGTGTGGAATCTGGGTCAAGGTTGGTCTCTGGAAAATTCAGCGTGAGTCTTGCTTTGTCTTGGTGAGACCTGCTTTTATAAAATCCCAGTCCATCTCCTTTCCTCTCCTTAGTGTAAAATAGCTTACTTACTAACCATAACAGTTCTTAAATAGTGTGTTAATGCTGTTATTAATGACAGTCAGTTTCTGTAGTAATGTGAATTTCTGGATTTGTTAGTGCGTAGGGAGATTGATACACTGAATGAGCGCTTAGCGGGTGAAGGACAGGCGATTGATGGTGCTGAACTGAGCAAAGGACAACTGAAAACAAAAGGTAAGAGAGCCACAAAGAATCCTAACCCAGTATTTTTGAATTCACTTTTTTGTACTTCGTTGACCAAACTTTGTTGTATATTTTTATATACATACATATATATAAAAATATACATACTTCATGCTATATTTTTAGAATGTTACTGAAGGGAAATGAATACCAGTTACTTATACAAAAAAGCTGATGCTCTATTTGAAATATCTTCCTTTGAATTTATTTGTCTCAACAGCCAGCCACAGTACCAGTCAGCTTTCTCAGAAATTAAAGACAACTTACAAGGCATCTACTAGCAAGGTATGAGACAAATTAAACCTCTGCTCATCCGTGTGAGACTAATGTGACTGTCTTTTAAGTTGTAAATTGTGGTTTCTTTAAGCTGGGTAGTATGTAAATCTGCCTCCTAAGGAGCAGTATGTTTATCCTGGATTCATCAGTGACCCATTACTTCAACCAAACCATATGATATTGTTACAATAATTGCTCACCTTTTTTGAAGAAGGGATATTGGAGGGAGAAAGTGTGCCCATGTGTATGTGGGAGTGATGTTTTGTAAATAAAACTAAAAAAATAATTCTGTTTCTGAGGGAAATAGGGAACTTGCTAGTGGATTTCTGAATAAAGATTTGGGTATTGCAGTTGAAATGGGGATTTAAGTAGGCGCCTCTATGTGTACTATTACACGTTTCTTTTTTAAACTAATTTTTATTTTTAGCTATGAGACTAGAACAATTTGTTTCCTTTATTTTGCAAGCCTTGCTCATTAGTAGCTAGTGATCTTTTTTTGCTTGGTGTTCTGGCACAGTTAACCTTTCTGATGCTTTTCATTTTGTACATCTGCATCAGCCTGGTATTTTTTGTTTCCCTCACTCCCCTTTTTCAATTTTTGCAGAAAGTTTACCTGCTGTTTTTTCTCTATATGAGAATATAGAGAATTAATATTTTATTAAATGTATTGAATATAATGTATCTTTTAATGTTACATTATTAAGGTTAAATAAAATGTGAGGAAACCTCAGTGGAATCTGGTATGTGAACCAGCTGTATAGGCAATTCTGTGGTGACCTGTAAGCTGGCTGATATGTGGTGTAGGTGTCTTGGAAATGCCTTAAGTGTGGAAGTTTGAGAGTAAGAATAGGGTAGTGAAATTGACTGAAGCTACTGTAGTTTATTTGGTCTCCTTTTTATTTTGTTGTTTTTCAAAGTTTTGTTCTTGCCAATTTGATACATAAAGGTGCCTCTTTTAAGACTTAATGACTTGCATATTCTTTAATGACACCACTTAAATAGTGACAACATGATATTAATAGGGACTGGATAGTTTTGGTACACCTACTATGTAGTTATGAATTAGTACCCTCTAGTGTAGTGTTGTGGGTTTTTTATTGTTTTGTTTAGTTTTTTGGTTTTTTTGTGGTTTTTTTTTGACTTTTAAGGCAGGTGTTAAATCCTTGTCTTCTTTCACTTTCTTGCAAAAGTCAGACCTCACAACTTCAGCATAGGAAGCTGAGAAGTGTGAGGAGGAGACTCCTGGGGAGCTGATATGCATGCCCAGCAGAGCAGCCATGAGTAGTGGAGCGTGAAGAATTTAATACCTGAACATTATGCACATCAGTTGTATCAATTGGTAGCCAACAGATGTCTGCATGTGCTGATGTATTTCTTTTCACAACTTTGAGTCAGAATGTACTGGGGAGTAGACAGGAGCCGAGGGAAATTGCAACACTGAGAGCATTTCTATCCAGTGGGTTCTTTGAAACCTTAATGCACTTCACAGAGGTGCTTTATTTTGACCTCTCCTTCCTCCCCAAACGGAAGAGTCAAAGCTGTAAACTTTTGCCTCTTGACCCACAGAAAGACTACAGCAAAGTGTTAGGAAAGAACATAACTTTCTAACAAACCATAATTTTTCCATCTGTACCTTGACTAGATGTAGTTCCCCAATACCCTGTCTGAGGAAAAACACATTTAGAGTTGTAAGAGTTCAACAGCTTTGAAATTCTTATGGCTGTACTTTCTATGAGCATTGAATGAACAATGCTGTTTCCCAAAATGGTTGTGTTCCAAACTCCCAGGAGTAGTAGATCACAAGTTTTCTCTTCAGCCCTGCCTTATACTACCACCATACAGGGGGTTTCTTGGGTGTGTGGCTTTTTGGATTGCTTGGGGTTTTTTTTGCCTGTGGAATATTTGAAGAGGCTTAAGTTTTACAAACCAATTGTTTTGTATAATTGCACACAACGGCATTTTTCAGATTGGCAGTGCATATAGAATTAATTTTTTTTCTGAAGAAACCTTTCACAATTTGCTTAATCTAATGAGAAGGCTGATCCTTGACTGCTTTAATATTGGTAAAAAATACTAGTACATGGTAAGAAATACTAAAGCAACCTGTTCATTCTCTTGGAGAACATGCTGAAATAAACATTCTTAATTCAAGCCCTTCATATGAAATTTCCATACTGGAATATTTTTCATCACTTAGCTATATATATCAAGTTGGCAAAACTAATTTCAGAAAAGCATGGTTTTAGCAGCAAGGGTTATCCACCAGTGTCCAAATCCTGAAGAGGTAGGGTAGATTTAACACTTGGAACTCTTAAAACTCATTTTTTGTTAATGGACAAGATTCTGTAATTTAACTACTGTTGGTTTTAGATGCAGGAAAGCCATGTTTTGATATTAACAAAACGTAATGGCTGCTGTTAATGATGCCTGCCTTATGAAAGTTGTTACAACATCAGGGAAGCATCAGTTGTTTATGCAGAGTCCTAAAATAAACTGAAATGATGTAACTTGCTCCATCCAAACTAAATTCCAGGATCTCTAATTTGTCTAGATCAAGATAAAGACTCTTAAAGAAAGTATTTATGCACCCCTTAGTTAAGAGGAATAAAACATTTTTGACTGTATAGTTTTGCCCTCACTGCTTAAAGTTGCTTCACAGGACATTCTGTTCATCAGGCACAGTGCAATGCTGCTGGACTGGTCCTGGGTTGATCAAGTTTTCATTCTTATTTCTAATGTGCCCTGCCTCTTCATTGCAGGGTGCCTCACTCTGCTTGCCATGCAGAGTTTCAGTTTGTATTCAATTTTCACTTGTTTACATAGTAAACAATTGTTTCCCTATTAGCAAATCTTTGTAGAAGGAAATACATGAAACTGTATCAATTTAAGAAAGAGGACAGACAAAGGTGAAACACACTCAGGATGTGGTTGGTCATTTATTTGTATATGATGATCTACAGAAGTTACTTCAGAAATTTTCTGCACTACAGAGACCTCTTTTTAGCAAGTTGCATGTTCTTTAAATATTTCCTTTCCTGTCTTGGGACACTGTTTATGTGTATTTAGCAAAGCAGGAAGTAGACCAGGCCCTGTCTAGTTTATCCAATTGCTGGTATGTGAGGTGAAGGGCAAAAAAATAAAGGAAAAAAAAGCTTGGAAAAAATATGTGTTGAGTAAATATCTGTATCAAGATATTTACTGTTAGATAGCATTCTTGAACTCTTTTCTTCTGTATGTTAATTAAAGACTGCTGATACCACAAAAGGAGTTTTACATCCTTGCTGTTAAGTGACTGGTGAAACCACTGTCCAGCAGTTTTGGAAATTCTGTGTTTGTTGATGGGTGGGGGATAGTTTCTCCTAGAAAACTTTTGCATGGGGGTTTTGACTCAACATTAGAAAGAAGACAATGCAATCACAGGGCGAGTTGGAAAATACCAAGTTTGGAGTTTGAACTGATTGCAGTATTAGTCCTTTTCTGTTAGTACTTAATTCAGCTGTTCCACTTCTCATACATGCGTCCATTTAATTTAAGGACTGTATTCAATGTGAAAGTTGTATCTGTAGGATTGTGTTCAAAATTTAGGAAATTCTGCAGTATGGTTGAACTAGTAATCTTTACCATTAGCCCATTTTCTTTTCAGTGCATCTGTAATGACTGCTCCTTCTGCTGCTGTGAAACCAAAATGCATATTAGCTGATTATTTGGAAGTCAAATAGGGCATTATGATTTCATCATTGGAGAGTTGACATGCTCAGGATTTGGAATGCTCTTGCAGATTTTCTTTTAGCTTTAAAAACCTTTTTTGAAGTAATTTGCTTTAATGACATACTTAAGACCTTCTATTTTAATACTAGAAACTAATGGGATTTTAACCGTAGTTTATTGTATCTGAAATGTAGACTTAATTAACTTTCTAACTTTTACTAAGCTGTAGATAAGTCTTAATGTGATTTATGTTGATGTATTTAAAGGTTTTGATTTAACTGGTCAAATACCTGCCTGTAATTCCATGCTGAGGAAAACTCTGATAAATTGAAGTTGTCTTTTTGTTTCAGTTTAACAAAGCTTTAGAGGTAGTCTTTCTCAAAGAAGAGTCATGAGTTTCAAGACTCGTGGGGTAAAATAGTGTATTTGTAATGGTGGTCTTAACTTTTTTAAGCCATCTTTCATAACTCTTGGTTTCAGTTGTCACTGGAAGTGTTCAGCAAGAGAAACTTTTTTTTTTCTTGAATATTGCAATTTCCTTTATCATAAAATGTGGATTTTCTGCAATTTGCATCCTTTCTGTAGATGCTGAGTATTTTGAGCATTCCTGCACTGTAGTGACTTGTAGTTTACTGTTTTACTAGATTTTTCTTCCTTTTGTTTGATATTACTTATGCACATAGTAATTTGGATTTAATGAGCCTTCTCTGTTTTTCCCCTAGTAGCTTCACTTTGAGGGAGCATGCTTATCAAATGTTTAGATGAGTTTGACATATTTTTTAAAAGCTTCATTACACAAATAAACAGATATATGCTCTCAGGTTGATGTTTGATTTGATTAGCTTCATGCAGTTTTAAAGAAAAGCAGCAGTGAGTGTTTTAAATTGGAATGTTTCTGGGTTTTCCTAGATTTATATAATAAGTACATTTTTTTCAAAGACATTACACTGGCTAGCAGAGATTGTCTGAGTTACCAGATGTACTTATTTGGGAATAGGCAAGGAAAGGTGTAAGGTCTTTCGCTGGGTTTGGTCATTTTTTTTTTAAATTAAAACCCTTACCCAGACTGAATGGGAAATGCACTCTGCACTTGTACAACTCATTATTCCAATGAGATTGCATTATTGTAGTACAGAATAGTTTGTCTTGAATTCTGTAAAAGGGCTGCTATTAAAAAAGAAAGAAAAAAAAAAAAAAGGAGAGGTATGTTTGCATCCAAACTCGCTTTCCTACTATCAAATGTCAAATTTTTAACAGTAGGGATTTATCAGAATATTAAAGAATCATGGAAGAGTTAATATCCATTTTTATTTGTGAGATAATTACCTAATCTTGGATCGATGTGGAAAAAAATGTTGGTGTCTCTGCTATTTCAGATTGTATCCAGTTTTAAAACTACAACATCAAGGGCAATCTGTCAACTCTTAAAGGAATATGTTGGCCACAGGGATGGTATTTGGGATGTCAGTGTCGCGAAAACTCAGCCAGTGGTGTTGGGAACTGCCTCTGCTGGTAAAGTTTTGTGTTGCTTGAATTTTTAGAAAATTCTGATTAAATCCTTAAGCTATAGCAAATACAAATCCAAAGCTTACTTAAAAACTGAGCTTCACACTGAAAGAGTCCTTTTAAAGAAGTTGTGTAGCTGAAAAAATATTAAAATTGGAATTTCCTTTCCCTTAGGAGGTTCAAGCATGCTTGTTGGTCTTTCTGAAGTGTGTGCCAGTTCACTTCCATGCAGGTCACACTCTCCTTAGTCAGCTCTGGCATGTTGGGTAGGGTGGGTGGGATGGGGAGCTGCTTGCTTGGGGAGGCCTCTGGCACAGAATTCCATACAGCAGGATACAGAGATCCCTGCAGGCTTTCTATCCCAGCATTGTTTAGTCTTTGTCTTTTTATCTTTTTATAGAAG
Source organism: Chloebia gouldiae (assembly GCA_003676055.1). NCBI lineage: Eukaryota > Metazoa > Chordata > Aves > Passeriformes > Passeridae > Chloebia > Chloebia gouldiae. The sequence goes on from QUSF01000003.1 coordinate 8,896,227, forward strand.
CTGTACATGTGGTCATAGTTTGCATATTCTTGTATTCTTGCGTTGTCTTTTGCCTCAGAACACAGGGGCAGCAAAAAAATCTTAATTTTCAGTCCTTTTTACTTCATTAGATTTATTCTTTCCCCGTGAGGGGGTACAATTACTAACGAACAAGTCACTAAATCTATTATAGTCCAAAAATCAATGTAAAGACTTGTGTAGTTTTGGAAAATTATTAGGAAAATAAATAATAATAACAACCAGATAGAATCAGTCAATTTGAAGTGACATTCTTTTGAAGCTGGAAGAGAATCTGAAGGTATTGACTAGACTTTAATACTTACAGACCAGAAATCTCTGCTTCTTGAACTGAACTGTTACAATTTTTGTGTGCCTGCTGAGGGGGCACATTTTTTCTTTGTGTGGGACATCTTGTCTTTGTCCTGATTTGACTTGGAAGCCGTTCTCCAATTCAGCTTTAAGGTACTACCCACTTAAGTAATTTAATTAATTATTTATTTTCGGGTGTGACAGGATAAAGGAGTGGCATTTGGAGTGATTTCCTTTTTAAATTAATTTTTTTAGTGCTCTGCAGTGACCTGTATGCACTTGGGATTTCCATGTAGGAAGTAAATAGATTGTGCATAGAATTCCTGTTTGTAGTGGCTGCCTTTTTCACCATGGAATTCTTTCTGTGTTTTTTTCTGAGTCTCATGATACATAGCTGGAGCATTATACAGAATTTGCCTTTCAATTTGCCTTGTTGCAAATTAATCTGATTAGGACAGCACCTTTACTTTTTGGGGGAGATGTGTACAATGATAAGAAAATGTTCAGTTTTGTATGTAAGGTGTAGTCAAGAGTTCTACATGTAAAATCTATTTCATATGGTATGTGCTACAGTGGAAGATAACTTGTTTGTTGAAAGGGTAACAATGAAAAACATATGTTTTTAACTATTTACAGCTGCTTTTTAATCTTTGTAGATCACACTGCTTTGCTGTGGAGCATAGAAACAGGGAAGTGCCTTGTCAAGTATGTAGGGCATGTCGGCTCAGGTAAGATAAGGGCATGTTGTGAAAACTGGAAACAGAGCATGGGAGGGGAAATGTGTTTTGGCCAGCTACAGAAATGTTTTTTGTGGTTTCACTTGCAGGTTTGCCAACAACATTAACAAGTCAATTGTGAAATTCCACTAATTTTCATACAGAGAGCGTTTTGTAATATGATTCTTTATTGGAGAGGCACATTAAGACGGTTCTGCAAATGCTACATGAATAAACAAGTCCATATAAAGAAATTTACAGGCACAGTTAAAACACTCAGAAGTGAAATGTCAGAACTCATTGTGGTCTTGTGCATGTGGAGAACAAAAGAAACTTATATAAGCAGAAATTAGCTGTCTTGCAGGATCTGTGTTATATTTGCGTTAGAACTGCAGATGCTAGGTGTATATCTTTTTGCACTTCTTTGTTTAAGATCTCATATATAATTTGCTGCATAATGCAAATATCTTGTTTTTGAGACAATTAAATATAGGTATTTGTCCTTCTTTATACCAGTATGAATATTGTGGAAACTGTTTTTTAAACCCCTCTTTGGGTGGGGAGGTGCAGTGCAGTGAGTGTCTTTGATGTTAATTTTTGGTGTCCAGTTTGACAGGAACTTGATTAACACCTTTCTGCTTCTTAATGACTTAGAATACAGGATTTTATAGACCAAAACTGGAGAGGTTTTCCATAGCTTTAACTTGCTCTTGTGACCTGGGCACTTTGAGTGATCATTCCCCGGGAATGAAGAACTCAGTTACTGACCAGGATTGTTTGGTTAAATAACTTAGCAGATCACACAAACTTTGTGGCAAGGGTACAGGTAGAATTAAGTTCTCTGCTTCTGCTGTGAGTTGTACTTTTTCTTCCTGCTACATGACTTCTAGCTCCTACAGCACAAAGATAAATGAATAGAAACAACTGGTAACTTGTTAATGTGTTCAGGTATCTCAGGTTGTTTGCTGCATGGACCTCTAAGTTCTATAAAGTCATGTTTGAAAACTTCACTCACTTGAACTTTCATGCTGGTAGTTTTCTTTTAAAATTGGTATTTGGGTAACTATGAAAATAAGAAGTTCTAACCTGTATTTAAACAGTTGTGTTTGAACAGCAACAAAAGAGAAATTCTATTGTATATAAAGTTTATATAACTATATACATCTCTAAATTATAATAGAAATAATGTATTTTTTATGTAATAAAACTTCTTTGGTTTGATAGTTGATTTGAAATGTTGCAAAGGTGTTGGGTGCCAGCAGCTGGTGCACCACAGAGCTAGTTCAGTTTAAGGAGTATTTTTTTAGACTCATTGCACCATGCTCTCCCAACAACATAAGCATCTATTTTACTTGTATAATGGATGGAAATGAATTTTAAGTTCTGTCATGAATTGAATCTTTTGCACTAAAGTGAAATGAAGAGCTTTGTTGGTTGATAGAATTCCTGGAGGGCATCATGTTTTGATTACATATGGTTGCAGGACTGAAGTCTGATTTGTGTTGCTTGCATCAGGTTTTCAGGCATTTGTTCTTGCAATGCTAAGTAATAAGCAGGATGTTGATGGTAACATATAGTAAGTTTTCATTGAGTTAGGAATAATTATGAATGCTTAAATTCTCTTTATGGAATTCCAGAGCATTATCCCCTATCAGCTTTGAATGTTGTTTGTTTATCCTCTCTGACATAAATCACTTGTACTAGATTCAGGAAATAACTTGCTAGAAAATGTGTTTTGTATGTATAATCAATTGTAGCTGCTTTCCTTGATACGACACTTACATATCACCTAAACGATTACTAAGAAAAATTGCTGAAAACTTAAGACGACTTGATTTTTTCAATGCTTTTAATGATAAAATATTGTGAAACAATTCTTTTAGTATACTAAGTTAAAACTTTACTTTGTTTCATACAGTAAACTCCATAAAGTTTCATCCCACTGAGCAAGTGGCTCTTACAGGTATGTAAAGTTTTTTCATATGTTAAGTATGCTAATCTTGATGGAAAATAAGTGTAATTTGCTAGTTTGTTCTGGTTGTAGCCTCTCTCCCTATTGCTTGTCAGCATCCTTGTTGATTGAATTATTTTTATATTTGAAGGCATAACAAATCAGAGCTAGATCTTGCCATCTGTGTTTTTCATGTCATGTTGTCATTTGTGCTTGCCTGCTCCAAAACAGACATTTAAAACCATACATCAGGTGAATGTTCTGGAATTCATCCCAGAGTACTCAAAGAACTAGTGAGTGTTCGGGCAGGATACCTTCTGATTACCTACCAAAGTTCTTGGGAGTCTGGAGAGGTCCCTTCTGACTAGTGTTACTCCAATATTACAAGAAGGGTGCGAGGAAAGAAAGTGGAACTACAGACCTGTTAATCTAATGTCAGTTCCTGAAAAAATTACAGAGATTATACAGGGTACTGCTGAAAGGCATTTAAAGAATAATGCAGTCATCAGGCACTGTCAACATGGATTCACAAAGGGAAGGTCCTGTTTAATTAATTTGACATCCTTCTAGGATAAGGTCACCTGCCTAGTGGATGAAGATGTGGTGGATTAAGTTTTGCTGATTTTTAGTAAGGGCTTTGGTACTGTCCTTCACAGTGTTGTTCTGGACAAGTTGTTGAGCTGTGGGATGAGCTGGTTCACGGTGTGCTGTGTGGGCAGCTGGCTGAAGGGCAGAGCTCAAAGGGTTGTAGTAAATGGGGCTGTGTCTGCCTGGCAGAGGATCCCCAGTGGTGTTCCCCAGGAATCAATTCTAGGGCCAGCCCTGTTCAGTAGATGTCTCAGTGACCTGGATGCAGAAGTTGAATGCATCATTAGCAAGTTTGTTGGTGATACCAAACTGGAAGGTGCTGCTGATTCTCATGAGGGACAGGAGGCCTTTCAGAGGGATCCAAATAAGTGAGAGCACTGGGTGACAATTAATGGGATGAAATTTAACAAGTTCCAATGCTGGATGCTGCAGCTAAAACAGACTAATGTTGAGCACAAGTATAAGTTGGGCTTGAGAGCAGTTCTAATCCTGCAGGATTAGAACATGTTTATTCTGACCATAGCAAGGACAATCTTGAGTTTATCCTTAGTTAATAATGAATAAGTCTATTTTAAGCAGATGAAGTTAAAATCACATGGTGCCTTCTGAGCTGTAAACTGCCACTAGTTAAGCTGAGTTGTTTAAGGCAGAAGTGGAATAGCTTCACACCCGCTATTTTGTATTTCTCATTAAAACCATGATAAAAACATTTAATGGAAGAAATAAATGAATAAAGAACCGTAGTTATTTGAGAAACTGTAAATGAATATCTGCTCATGTATTAAGTGCCTTCTTCAAATGCTACATATTGAGCAGTGGTGAGACTCATGTTCTGATGTGTAGTATTCAAGTGCATGTTTCACTGTAGGAGTGATTAATTTGGTAGCTGCTTACATCTTGCATAATGAGTTATGTTTGAGATGTTGAGACCTGTTTACCATGAAGTTCATAATGGTGTCTATTAGGAAAAGGTGTAACTTAGTATTGCTAAATGTAATATTAAAGTCTGTTTTTATTGCCCATGGAAATATTCTTACTTATTCTCTCTCTCTCTCTTTTTTTTTGCTTCTCTTCCCCTGTGCAGCATCTGGAGACCAGACAGCTCACATCTGGAGATACATAGTACAGTTACCTACACCTCAGCCAACTGCAGACTGCAATGTAAGCAATCAGCTTGCTGCAACTACACTAATTGCACAGCAATTTCATCAGATACAGGTTTTATGATAAGACTGAATGTTAAATTTGCACATAATTCAAAAGTTACATGATTTCAGGACTGCCAAAGGTGGGATTTTAAGGTTTTAGTTTATCAGCTGCATTTCAGCATTTCTTTGGAAATAGACTCCCTTCATGTTTTCAAAAGCATTTGGTGCAGAATAGAATTTACAGCTTCAAGTGGATTAATTGGCGTTTTGTTCAAGGTAGTAAATGTGTAAATGAACAGTCAAATAACTTATTTTTTGTAATAATGAAGTTCTTTTTAAGTTGATTAAATTTTTGTAGTGTAACTTACTGAGGCACCTGTATTAGCTATAGTTGCTGTGGATTGAAAACTGCTGTTAAAGATTTGTTATTTTGCCATTTATTTGAGTCTTCATTGATTTCTAATCAACCCTTGCCAGCACGTGTCAGACTGTCTGATTTTGTTGTCGCCAGCCTTTTATTTAGTCAGTATTTACTTTAAAGTAGAAACCTGTCAAATGCTTATTTTACTTAAAATAAAAAGCACCCTTACTAAATTGTGAAGAAAACATAATTTATAGCATGAGCTTCTCAGTAGGCTAAGTAGTGGCAAGAGTTGACTGTTTAATATGAGATAGATTTCTGAATGAAAAATGTTTGATTCAGCTTAATTGATTTTCCGTTTCCATTTTGAAAGAAAATACAAATATTATCTTTTCCACCCCAAGTAACATAAAATAAAGATGTTTTTGTCTTGTGTAAATGTAAAAGGAGTTCAGAGAATGATGTTTAATGATGAGCAAAAGAATTTATTTTGTGTCCAGTTTACATCAGCGCTGCATGATCACTGTGTATTGACCAACAGACAAATATTGCTGTAGTGATTTGATTTTTAATGGATAAAAATGTCTGTAAATTACTGTCTTCCCAAAGATTAACATAGTCATTGTCCTCTTAGATGCTTCCTACCTTTAAAAATTGAAAGGAGGAAAGTCCCTTGATAATGTGCTGCAATGAAACTCTAGGGTAATGCATTTACCGGATAGTAAAGGGGATTGATACTCAGAGCTAAAGCATTTGGAGGAGATTTTAAAATGAAGTAGAAACAGAATTATTTAGATTGGAAAAAAATCTCTTTAAGAGCATCAAGTCCAGCTGTTAATCCATCACTGTCATAGCCCTCCACTAAACCATGTCCTTAGGGGTGACATCTGCAGATCTTTTAAATACCTCCAGGAATGTTGATTTCACTACTTCCCTGGCTTGATAACCTTTTTGGTGCAGAAATTTTACCTAATACCCAGTCTAAACATGCCCTGGTGCAACTTGAGGGCGCTTCCTCTTATCCTATCACTTCTTCTTTGGGAGAAGAGACTGACACCCACCTGGCTGCACTGTCCTTTCAGGGAGCTGTAGAGAGCAATGAGGTCTCTCCTGAGCCTCCTTTTCTCCAGGATGAACAACTCCAGTTCCTTCAGCTGCCCATCAGCAAGTTGTTAAAAGAGTTATTAAAACTGCATTTAACTTACTGGTTATATTCCCTCAACTAAGTTTGTGAGGGAATAGGCTGGGTGCAGCAGAATTAATTTACCCACATTCACATTCAGGGGATTGGGAGATGTAACTCAGAGACATTCCAAGAAATGTAACTTAGGGCATGCCTTCCCTTTTATTCTACATCTATTTTTCCCCTTGCATTTTACAGCAAGTGTCTGGAGAAGATGAAGTTGAAATCTCAGATAAAGATGAACCTGATGGAGATGGAGAAGGTTCCAGTGATTGCCCCACTGTCAGAGCCCCATTAACTTCACTGAAAAGCCACCAAGGAGTGGTGATAGCAGCTGACTGGCTTGTTGGGGGGAAGCAAGCTGTGACAGCATCGTGGGACAGGACAGCAAATCTTTATGATGTAGAGACTTCTGAACTTGTCCATTCTCTTACAGGTATTTGTTCACTTGCAAAAAAAATAAAATTGGTGGTTTGTTTTTATATGAGGGATTATTTGTAGATACTAAACCATTGAAGAAAGAAAGTTGTGTCTCTGAGCAGGATGTGAATGTGTACCATCTGCTGTTCAGTGCTGTAATAGTTTTTAAAATTGCAGTCTTGTAAATCCCCTGAGCATGAATTTGTCTTCTTTTGAACTTATTATTTAACCTATGAAAAATAGTTGTTTAAATTGAATGTACCTAAATTTTAGCTCTTTCAAAAGGCTTTTGCTGTGTTCATGGTGTGTTAAGCAGCAGTAACCTACACTACTGAATGTAAAATAAGTAGCGTGGTTTTTGCCTTCAAATACACTCCCAAACTTTTACAGCAGTAACAGGAATAAAGTTCAGAATGATCGTTACTCCTTTCTATTTGGGAAAAAGAGAAAAAAATCATCAGCATTTCATTCCAAATGTATGTGGAAATGAAAAGTGTGATTTTCATGACCTTGGTGTGTGATTGCAGGGCACGACCAAGAGCTCACGCACTGCTGTACACATCCCACCCAGCGTCTCGTGGTGACAGCGTCACGCGACACCACCTTCCGTCTGTGGGATTTCAGAGATCCTTCTATCCATTCTGTGAATGTCTTTCAGGGCCACACCGAGTAAGTGACAGCTCCTGCACAGGTTTGCTCAAGTTTGAAAAGTTGCAAATAATGCCCAGAGCTATTCCTATGTGCTTTTTGAGATAGTGAGTTCATTCCTGTTTTGTGAGACTGATTTTCACAGAAACCCCCAATTGTCCTCCTTCAAATGTAGCACAGCAGGACATAATTTCCAAAACAGCAGCCAGGGCTCTTGGTGTGCTATTGCTCATATGGTAAGTCTTGATAAAAATTGTTACAATTAATGGTCATTTAAGGTATGAGGTTATTTTTGGCATTGGTTATGCTTGCAGTTTGGGGTTATTGCTGTAATGCAGTGGATCAAGCAGATTGCCTCTGCTTGTCTTGATACTCACTGTGAAGTAAAGGTTACTCCTTTGAAACCTGTGGATAAAAAAGATTTAATTTTTACTCTTAAAAGCTTCTAATTTTTACATAAAATAAGAACTAAAAGCACAGGCACTGATTGCCATGTTCTGTCAAAACAGTGATTCTGATATAACATTTTTAGTTACCAATTATATTGTTACCAAATAACAACCTTAATGTTGTTATATTGACTACTATTGAACATGGACAAATGTACTCCTGAGAATATGTGTTCTGGTGTTTTCTTAAGTTTCTGGTTTTTGTAGCTCTGATACATGGAAATTGCAGGTATAACTTGGAAATACTATACCCAAGGAAGCCAGTCTTTTTTTGACTTGTGAATGTGTGAGCTTTTCTGTTTCAGAAAAAAATTTACCTCCCTTCTAGACAATAAAAGATGATTGTCAATCCTAGTTCAAAATAGAAACCCCAGGTGTTTATTCACATTTTTGTTTTTTGTTAATTGTGTAATTTACATTATGATTGAGTTTCAGTACCCTCTTTTTAATTTTCTCAGCAATTGACTAGCCTACATCTAACCAAAAACCTCTTTAACCCCCTCTGCCCTGGACTCCTGAGCTTGATAAATTACTTGGTGCTTCACAATCATCCTGTATAAGTGGCCATCTTCTCCTGATAGAGCAGTAAGCTTGATTTTGTGGCCTACATCCTAGAATTGTTTCATCTCATCACTTTTGTATTCTTCTGTCACTTTTCCTAGAATGTTTTATAAAGTTGTAAGGACTTTTATCCATTGGTGCTTGCATTTCCCCCCCAGCTGATTAACTGCTTTGTCTCAGGATGCTCTTTTAGAGAAATGACCAAGACTGACACTAGTATTTTCCCATATATATGCTGAGACCAAATGATGTTGACCTTGAGTGATAGTGCATACTGTAAAAACTGTCAGCTGGTGTTTTGGCTTCTATTGCTGAGACCTATAAACTAGCAGAGAGTTCACTTTATAGGAATGGAGTAGACCTTGTGCAACCTCTTCAGTCACTCTAGCCTTTAATTGTCTTCATATTTCTTCTGCTGTATCATCTGTCTCTGTTTTGTACTTTGAATGTATGAGGTTTTAGTGTTGGCATAGGCTTTTTCAGATCATCGGATCATCAGATACACCCTAAATCTGATGATTTGAAACTGATTTTACTTTTCCGTGGCCAGGGCTGCTGAGGTCTCTCATTTATAGAAGGGGTAATTCTGTTACAGAAGGTGTTTCACTGATGAATGCAGTCAGAGCAGAGATGGAGGGTTGATATTTTTGCAGTTGAAATATACTGTAAGGAATTTTATTTTTGTTCTTTTATTGTGCTGCCTACTGGCAAGATATTTTTAAATTACCCTCTAATCAACAGTGCAACAATCTCTTCACATTAAGTGCCATAGAAGAAACAGTTTTTTTTCCTTTTGGCTTTTCTGAATGTCTGTTTGAATAATTTGCCAAGTATTTAATATTTTGATAGGCCTTTGGCATCAGTTCTGTAAATTGGATGTTACAGTTGTTAACACTGATGATTTAAAGTCCTCAACCATAAATTTTAACACCCTCTGGCTGAATAGTACCTGATGAGTCTGGCGCTCACAGAGCAGCTATTTTTTCACCAGATAACTCCTAATGCGCTGTGCCAACATAATGAGATGCCAAACATCTCAATCGCGAGGCCAGCATTCCGTTTTTGGTGTCGAACCCCCAAAATCTCATTGCAGCCGCGCCTTCCTGCCGGCGCGGGGTGCGCGCCGCAGCCGCTCACCAGCAGGTGGCAGCACCGCGCCGCGCCGGCCCCGGGCTGCGGCTTTAAAATGAACCTTAACGAGCGACTCCGGAGCGCTGCTCGCTCGAACTGACGCTGGTGCGCTGGGAGACTGAGGAATCCTCTTACAGACAGGGTATGTAAAGCTTTTTATAGAGTTAATTGATGGCAGAAAATGAACAGATGCAGTGCATTGCCCTGCATGTCGAAGTGATGGTGTGTCATCATCTATGAGAGATTATTTGTATCTGAAGTGGACTAAGAAATCACCTATCATTTTAGTGTCCTGAACTAATAGCTTTATTAAAAGAAGGATGTTTCTTATCATCTACTACTAAGACAGTTTAAGAAAATAAATTCTCTTCCAGTAAGGCCAGAAGGAATTGTTGTGATCAGCCTGTCTTGAGCTGCTTGCACTGATAACTGTTTTGAATTAAAAGGTAATTTTTGAATTGCCAACTCTATGTTAGGTTGTTCCAATGGAAAAGATTTCAGCTTACCTCTTGGCAGATTCTATAAGTTGCTTGTTTAACTTCCCTGTTAAACTTTCTGTACGTCCCTAGTCTGCTTAGCTTCAGATTCATCTTATGGTTTTTTCATCTTCAAGATCTTTGTTTCTTATGTTAATTATGGAAATTTCTTGTATTTTTCCTTGTATTTTCTGTTCTTATTTACAAGTTACCTAATTTGCCTCAAAGTGTGTTTCTAAGTCTATTTTGACATTTATAGATTAAGTATAGTACATTGATAGTACTTTCACCCTTCAAGCCTGCATTCAGCTGGGGTCTGTTTTGAAGTTGTATCTTACCATGGAAGTTTCCAGTTCTGTAAACACTTCTTGTTTACATTTTCATATATACGTGTGTGTCTATGAATATGACTGTTTCAGTTCAATAAATGACATATTTGCCTGTGCCCTGCTCACCTCGCAGGAAAAGTATCTTGTCACTTACTGTTTTAGATCTGCCATGCCCCCAGTTCATCTCACTTACTTATTCTTTATTGATGAAAAAAATATGAAATGGTGTAGAAATAAGACTGATGTTTGCTTAAATATAAATATTTTTTGTTGTCTGGTTCTGTATTTGCACCAATATGAATTTGTCTTGCTAGTGCTGTGAATCCCCAGTCACATCCCATATGAGGAATTTAACAGAGGCCTGAGAAAAGATTACATTTGTGTTATAATCCAGGCACTAACTTGTGGCCTTTAACTAAATTGATCTCCTGAGTTAAAGCCTCCAAAAATCATACTGGTGACTCATATTCCAATATCTTTTTTCCAGCAGATACTGCTTTGAAATACATGACTGATAATAACAGCTGTTCTCCTATTGAGACATTACTCAATTTAGAGGTTATTGATTAGAGCTCTTCAAATTGAACTAAGGTTTTGTTCTGTGGAGCAAAATGGTTCTGGCATCTGCATGGCAGTTTTCTTTCCACTTCACTTGTGCTTTCCTTTGCTGACACCTGCACAGCCCATCTAGTCCCAGCTGGGAAGGCCTTGCTTTTCCCAACACCGTGGCCTAGTTCAGTGACTCTGGTGTTGACATGCTCTTGAATATCTTCTTGATGAGTTTTTCTGTCCCTTTAAGCACTCTGCATGTGCTGGGGTGTGTCTTGATGTGTGGAGCCTTCTAAAATGTTAATGCGGGAAGTATTAACCATTTGTAGCTTAAAAAAAAATCTTAGTCTATCAAGATCTAGCCAGTACTTTATAGATTTTATACATTTGTTCTGACAGTTGGGTAACACAGGAAATAAATAAATCCCCTATGGGTAACAGAATGTTTGTTAACTAGTGGTTTTGTGTACAATGCTTAAACTACGGCTTTTGCTATACATTTGAAGTATATTTATACTTATATGCAGCTGAAAAATTAATTGGTAAATAATAAAGGGGTTTGTTTTCTTTAATGACTGTCAGAGGTACACAGTGGTTGTAGGGACATTGCTCTTGAAATACTTGAAAAAAAAAGTATGCAGGGCCTCCAAGTCTGTACTTGCAAATACCATCCTTCAAAGAATAAAGTGATATCTTCAGAAGCAGCTTTGGGTTGCTATCCTTAAGTGAATATCCTTTGTTAATGCTTTTTGGTTGTTCAGTAGTTATGCACTACTTTGCCATGGCAATTGATTGCATTTTTGGCTTTAAAAACCCCCATGAATTGGAGTGGGTACTTTTGTCCTAGCCCCCAAAAAATGAGAAGTTTGTTTACTACTTCTCAAACTTACTGATCCTTATGGCTAAATTGGGCCAGTGCATCAAGCATGAATGTGTGTTAGCTGTGGAATCTGTATTTGTGTTACTTTCTGGGCAAACTCAGGAAAAAAATTGCTGATCATGGATCTTATGTTATTTCTTACAAAGAGCTTATAGCTCTTTTGGACTGCAGCATATTCCATCTCCTTTCACTCTGTTTGTTTGGCTCTAAGAGACCAGAAGGGAAAGTTCCTGTTCATTTGCTGCCTGTATGTCTCTGATTGTGCCAGCTGAATGGTGAGTTGTGCTCCATCCTGAGAACTTTGAAATTAGAGAATTGCAAATATGTCTTGTTTCAATTTTATGTTTTTCAACTCCTATGCTTAATGAAGAATCTCCATTAAAAAATATAAAAATTACTAAGTAGCTGTGGATTAGGATGCTGGGCTGAATTCTGACATTTCATGAATTGAGAGTTAATAGCAAAATGGCATTCTGTTTCAAGAGACTAGTAATTGCTTCAGTTTTTGTGGGCACTTGGGTTTGCCAAGGTCATCTGGCTTTCTCAGATTCTTGGGTCTGCAAGATCTAATTCTCATATCTTATTTGTGTTTGTTTTGAATATATTGTTCTTGAAAGAGCAAGTCATGGCAGGGGGAGAAGTGCCTTTTCTCCAGGCAGCAATGTCATTAGACATCCCTGTTGGAAGCAGTCTTATTCTAGATGTGCCCAATATTGCAAGGTCACTGCTACATATTCTTATTCAACCACACTTTCTTGGTGAAGTTAAAGCATGTGTAGATGTAGTCCTAAAAATGCAGGCTTTGCATCTTTGACCAAATCTGTGCTTGGGCTTTTGGTTAAAACCTTTTGTGCCAAACAAAATATAGCCAGTTGGATGCTGTCAGTGGTGTTTGATCAGTCTGACACATCTGTTCTTTTCGAGATAGTCCTGTTCTTGCTTCAGTTATTAATGACTTTAGTGATGCTTTGTCTAGTATTTTTCTGTTGTTTCTCATCAGAGAATGCCTTAGGCATTCCCCACATGTGGATATCTCAATCTAGCTTATGTAAGAAATGCAAAATTTTTGTGATGAAACATTCAGTTTTCTTCCCAAGCCTCACTGATTAACTTGATGGTTCTGATATTGCTATTAATATTCCTACCTTATTTTGTCTGCTGAGGGACATTTTCCTCTTGCATTTCATTGAAAAAAGGCTCCAAACTTGCATTTCACACACTGTTCTGATCCTGCATTTGCATTTTGAATATTCTTTAAATAAGGATTATGGCCTGGGCTCAAAGCTCTTGGGTTAGCTTTTTTGAAATGCTTCTAGTGCTTCTGGACATTTTTACAAAACCTTTTGGTTTACATTTACTACAAAGATGTAACAGAGCATGATTAGAATTCAGTGGTTTTCTTAGACTTGTTAGCAGCCTTAATAACTGATAGCTCAGGGATCCAGCTTTGAATGTGCCTCACTTCCCTTGCTGAGTGTTTCTTTATAGATCTGCTTCAGGACAGACTAGGGCCTGCACGTTTTATGTGCCTTCAGCCCATCCAAGTTACCACTTCTTGCTCTCTGGCACAGCTTGAATTCCCAGTTTTCTCTTCTAACATTCTGCCAACCTGATACTGGCATAGAGTTATCAAAGTGCCACTCTGTACAGCTCCCTGAAAGGAGGTTGTAGCCAGGTCAGTCTCTTCTCCCAGGAACCAAGACAAGAGGAAATGGTCTCAGGCTGCTAGGGGAGATTTAGGCTGGACATTAGATGAATTTCTTCACAGATAGGGTGATTAGACATTGGAATGGGCTATCCAGGCAGATGGTGGAGTTACTGTCTCTGGAGATGTTTAAGGAAAGACTGGATGTGGCACTCAGTGCCATGGTCTGGTTGACATTGTGGTGTTCGATCATAAGGTGGACTTCATGACCCCAGAGGTCTTTTCCTACCTAAATGATTCTGTGCTTGTATAATTCCTTCATGGTTTGTTCTTACCGTTTCTTAAGTTGCAGAAAAAATCTCTGCTGATATTTGGAGATAAATCCACAGATAGACTTTGGGAATTATGTGGAATGATGTGTGTAGCTCTTGCTGGAATTGAGTGCTTTTAGCATTTCTGAAATCTGAATGCACTCAAATGTGGAGAGTTCTGGTGGGTTCCTTACCTGGGCCTCCTGTGGCCAGTGCCATCTCCTGAGATGGGCAGTGGGGTTGTCCACATCTGAAGGTTTTAGATACAGTTCCTGGCTTCCCCTCAGGCTGCAGATGGCTTGATGTGGGGATATGCTTTGTTCCCCTAAAACAAAGGAAACTTTGTGAAGAAAATGTGTTACTAAATTGAGCTACCTTTAGGTTTTGTTTCTCAGTTTTACTACTTAAAATGAGAGGCATATTTGAGCCCTCAAATTTTGCTGCTTGCATACAACTGTAGGTAATTGTATTCAAGTTACCTTGAATAAAATAATGTGAAATTTCTGGTCTAGTCCATTTTCATCCCACACACAAATTTATGCATGTAGATTTCTATTCAAGGCCTTGAAAATGTGTTATCTCCCAGTTCAGTGGTAAATCGCAGTTTAGGTTGCAAATCAAAATGGAAAGAGCAGTGTTAACTTTTTTTTTGGTGCATCGCCAGTGAGAGTTCTGCATCAGCATTTCACGGTCCAACATTTTCAACATTTTTTCTTTCCCCCCTTCCCCTATGTGTGAAATTTCAGCAGATTGTTATGCAAAGCAGTTTTGTGTCTCAGTGTGACTGGGGAGACAGCTGTTCGGCCTAATGAGGAGTGTGAGCACCACAGCATTTCTGGTGATTGAGACCCACGCAGGGAGCAGGATGTTGGAGGCCAGGCAGTGGAGTGTGGTGAGGAAGTGCCACGCTGTCAGCTGGAAGTACACGCTCGGCTGCTCCCTATGACAAGATAAATGAGTTTTGCTGGGGTTTGGCGGAGGCTGAAGCTTTTTTTGGAGAAGAGTTGTAGCACACCAAACTCCCTGTGGGACCCACAGTTTGAAGTGTCATAAGACTGCTTCCTCGTTGCTTGTTTCTTTCTTTTTTTTTCTTTAATGTCTTACAATACCTGTCATCTTTTTGAGTTATTAAAAATCTAATGTCTTCTAGCACTCAATTAACATGGGGGCTGATGATGTTTTGTTGACACTTTTTATTAATTTAGTCAAGGGGATGTTAACCAGAGTTTTATCTGAGTTAGAACAAACTGAAGACTAATACAAACAAAAATTAAATCTAGCCACATGAAAATAGAGGGAAAAGGCTTTTAATTTGTGTGATATGGATGGGGATAAAGAGGCAATACTTTTGAAAGGTTGCTTTTTTTATTGGCTCCTTCTGTTAATTTCTTTCTTCCAACAGACTTTGCATCCCTTGCTTCCTTCTCACCATTCCCCTTTAGTTGGGCTGAAATCCTGGTTTAGTTTATAAGTAGGAAGTGACATTTCTTCTTGTTACTATTTTGTTTTAATTAAAAAAACAAATAAACACAAAACCAGGAAAAAATTGCTGAGACACGTTTGTCATATTAAGAGATGCTCCAGTTGGAGTATCAGAGGAGACAGAATGTAATTTGTACTGCATGAGATCTGTGAATGCAGCACTTGCTCATGTTTTAAGTCAATAGTGTTGAGCATGTTTTTGAATTTAGCTGCATGTGAATTTTTAAAATATTAACTCATTATGTTCCACTGTAAAATAAAAAAAAAAAAACCAACAAAAAACCCCCCAAAAAACCCAAAAAACCAGTTTGTCTTTATTCTGATGAATTAAGTGCATGAAGTGCTGGTAACCCTTCCCAGATTTGTCAGGTTTGTGAGAATGATACTGTTTTGGCCTTTCTAGACTTGTTGTTAAGTTACTTAAAACGTCAAGCCTTGCAATCCTATTTTGAAAATGAAATGTCTTTGAGAATTGAATTGAGTATTTCCCTCAGAAGAGTCATGCTTCATTTTTGTAAAAGCCCAGGGAATGTTATTCAGACATCCATATAGTGTTTGCTTTGAAACTGGGAAATTCTTGGTCATAAACACTGGGTTCAGTAAGGAGTGTTTTTATATTTAGCCATTAAATGCAAAGCTCCTTATGTAAAAGATTGCTTTCATAGTCCCAGGTGCTTGCATAGTGCACATCCCGGACTGCAGGGCCAAGCTGAGGGTGAATGCAGAGCTAAGACCACTAAGCACCTTTAAAGGTGTCACAAAAAACAGACCAGCAGCCTTCCCTTTGCCTTTCTATCACTTGCCCTATTTCCAGAGAGCTACAGAAGAATTTAATTGCATTTTTATTTTACAAACTTGCTTGGTGTACCCCATAATATCTGAACAGTTAATCTGAAAGAGTAATTTTAGCTGGAAAGGATTTTGTTATCTTTTGAGAGTCTTTGGAGGAGCAGGAAGGATTGAGCTAACCTAGGGTTGGCATTCTGTTTTCCTGGCAATAGTTTTGAATGTTTTCATTTAAAAATGATAAATCTAAGGATTAGAGAACCTTATGTGGTCAAGAAACTTAACCATGTTTGAAAGTGATAAATGATAAAGCAAAACCAATATGAGATCAAAGAAGCTGGAAAGCTCTTTAAAGTTTTGGAAAAAAAGAGCACCCAGAAGTGGAGAGTTATTTTAAGACAGCTTCACAATGTATTCCAGCTGTAATTGGAATAAAATGTATGATGGGGAAACATGATCAGATTTGTTTGTTGGCAGCAGAATACTAAAGTGCAGTGTATTCATTCACCTGGAGATTTTCTATGACTTGAATTCTTTATGCTGCTGTGTGCTAGGAAGTCTCCCAATGTGTGTGGAAATTATGGAGCTTGAATAGAGAATTTGAAACTTATAAACTTTGCTTCAAATGTATTGCAGCAGTATAGAGATTAGTAAAAGTCTGAAATTGTTTCTGAGCTTCTTTGTGTAAAGAACTAGTGAGAAGTGCAGATGTTGGTAAATTGGTAGGAGACAAGTTTGGTGGTAAGAACATGCCAGCTGTATTGTGCAGCAGCTTGGCTGCATGAGTGAGTTTTCTTCCCAAATAAGAAGGTGCCTGATGAAAGACTCAGCAGTTGTGGCTCTCATATATGTTTTAACTTTTAGATTTTTTGTTCATAAAGTCCAGAAGATCAGTCAAAGACCTCTTGGTTCTTTCTGTAATCATCTCCCTGGTGTCTTAGCTGCACTCTACTAATGTGCTAGGAAACTTGGTATCATGAATAAAGTGGGCCTTCATCCTAATTAAACCTTAATTTGGTGTCAATTTAAATTAAGAGGCTTGCATAAACTGGTCCATTGTGACCTGGCTTGTGCTAATCTTAATCAGCAGCTTAGATAGGACATGAATTCAAATTTCTGCAGAACAACTAAAGTGACATTACCAACTGACAACTTAAATTAAAATTACTAAGTTCTAAGAAATTGATGTGCATGACCCAAGTTACAAGATAGGTCATTAAATCAAACCTGTAGAAACAGAATTGAAAAGCCTTCCCTAAGAATGCTTTGTTAGTACATTATATGGGCAGAAAATAACTGGCTTTGAGTTGGGAATTCACACAATTACAATGAAAATTGTAGTACAAAAGCTTTTAATTGGTTAATATGAAGTAAAGGTAAAATATTTAAAAATAATCATAAAATCATCATGGAAATACTTTGAGCCCAGTATATTGATGATATACTGTTATCTGAAGCTGTAAAATACAAAGATAATAAAATAAAAAGAAAATAAAATTCTTTATAAAATAGCTTCTGGAAGTAATATGTTGCACTTTCAATTGCTAGAAATATTCCCACGGGTCTTTTTCTGGCTGCCCTTGTGCATTTCTAGGCACAGTAGGTAAAATTTTAAGAACTGTGTGCTTGTGCTTCTTACTACTACTTGCCATTTTTTAATCTGACTCTCAGACTTTAGCTGCTTGTAAAACAGGACTAGAAGTCACAATTAGAGATTGTTAATTGCTGTAGCTATTGGTAGTGGAGCTATACTGGAGACACTGTGTTTGGATTACAGTGTGTTCCTGTGTGTTTACAGAACAGCTTTAGCTATGTCTCAGGTGTTTGGGACCTCCTCAGTATCTGTACAGTGAATGAAAATATCTGGGATAATTCTACAGAAATCTTTGGATGGAAAGAAAAGCTTGGTTACTGATCTCAAATCCCTTAACAAGAAAATTTGTACTCTATGCTACTAATTCAGTTGGGGTGGTGTGATAAACCTGCTGGGCATTAGCGCAGAACTTCAAAAGTGAACTCAGGTTTCAAGACTGGACCTGTTTAGCTCATGTCAGAATCAGTGGAATATGAAAGATGCCTCCAGAGTCTCTACTATTGGGCTGCTTCTCTTAGCACTTGGGCCACTCAAGCCCTGTTCACCTTTAGTGTCATAGCTTCTTGTAAGAATATTTTTAAATTCAAAAATAACTGCTTGGAATTTTAAAACTTCATATTACTCTGCTTAAAAAAAAAAGAAAAGGCAAGCTACATGTGCTAAAGGAAGCACGGGAGCAGGAAGTAAAACTTTAAATCAGATGCTAGTTTAATAAAGAAGTTTAGAGTTTGACATCTTTGTCTTTACTCCTGGTTGTTTAGCACTGTGACATCTGCAGTTTTCACTGTGGGAGACAATGTTGTTTCTGGTAGTGATGACCGTACAGTAAAAGTCTGGGATTTGAAAAACATGAGGTCTCCTATTGCAACGATCCGCACAGATTCTGCAGTCAACAGGTGAGCAGATCTCCGAGTTACTCCTTTGCTTAATTCATGCTTTCTTAATTAATTCTTAATTTCTTTCACATGTGGGAGTGGTTGAAAGTTGGTTTAGACTGGACATTTCTTTCCTGAGAGGGTGGTCAAATCCTGGAATAGTTTTCCTAGAGAGGTGGTTGATACACCAAGCCTTCCAGTATTTAAGAAGTATTTGGATAATACCCTTAATAACATACTTTAAGCTTTGGTCAGGCCTGAATTGGTCAAGTAGTTGGACTGGATGATTGTTGCAGGTACCTTTCAACTATTAATTCACTGAATATACATTTATTTTTTGTCCCTGAAATTAAACTTGAGATTTATAAGAATTTGAAAAAGGTCTGAAATGGTTTAATTTTTGCTAAGTACATTGCTTTTAAGAAATTTTCTGTAAGAAAATGCAGATGTTAAGGCTATTTGAGGATCTAGTACAACACAAAATACCTTAATGGTTCGATTTGTTTTTTTTTTTCTCTTTCCATCTGTGAATTCTAGCCAGGAAAAATTCAGCTGCATCCCTTCCCCTGAGCTTAAATTTGCGCTGTCAGTTTGTATTTGCCAGGCTCGTTGTTTCCCAGCCCGGCTCCTTTTGTCCCTTCTCTGCAGGATCAGCGTGTGCGTTGGCCAGAGGATCATCGCCCTGCCCCACGACAACCGGCAGGTTCGGCTCTTCGACATGTCCGGGGTGCGGCTGGCGCGGCTGCCTCGCAGCAACAGACAGGTACCTGCAGAGCTGCACCTTCAGAGTGCCTGTCCTTCCTCAGGCAAGGTCAAAGTGGCCTTTGGTCTCTCCAGCTTAAAGCTGAGCGAATGCTGAACGGCGCTGGTCTGAATAAACAACGCTGTTAGTTATTAAAAATAACCAACGTGCCGATGTGAAACGTTTGGAACGTTTTTATTGGAGTTGGAAATGGTGTTTCAAGTGAATTTCATCATGATGCTTCCCCTTACTAAAGTGGAACACATATCTGCCTTCTTTATAGAATGGAAAAAGTGTGTAAGAGCACTTCTGATGGGTTTTAATGTCTCAATGTGAATTGTGTCAGAAAAATGGCTCACTATGAGGTTTAATGGTGATTTTCTCATGGTGATTTTTTTTAAAATTACACAGTGTCTAGCTGTTTATAAATTCCAAGCTGGATGGGGCTTTGAGTGACCAGGTGTACTGGAAAGTGTCCCTGCCCATGGCAGAAGTTTGGAACCCCATTATCTTTAAGGTCCCTTCCAACCCAAACCATTCTGTGATTCTGTGACATAGACACATAGAGTGAAAAAGGGAGGGTCAGTTTTGTGAGCTCACCTTGTATGATTTGGTGATAAATTTTAATTTTTTTTCTTCTGTGCTTATTCACATACATTCTAGATACATCCTAGCATGTAACAAACCATCCTTTCTGCAGCCATCAGGTTTTGTGTATTTATGGCACTATTTGGCATGGGAAGCATCACTAATGGAGCAAATCAGACTAAGTGAAATTAATTGGATTATGTCACATAAATAGGCCATTTTTAGGGTTGATTCAGCAGTTCTTGACAGAATTTTGGATGGAGGTCTAAGACTTACTTAATCTCTTAGATTTTTTCCTAATTTAGGTGGATTTTTTAATTTATTGTAGTCTTGAGGCAGTTTTTTGTGTGTGTGTGAATGTCTTCTTTTTTCCCTTAGTGGTTCAATTTAGGCTGACACTACTGAAATCATGAGGTTTTTTTTTTTTTTTTTTTAACCTGAATGTTGGTCAGAACCCTATTTTTGACATTTTTGTTGCTAATGAACTATTTTTATCAATATGACATTCTTCCTGCTGCAGTATTACCCCTCCTCAATTATGAACAATATGGACACTTAGTCTTGCAGGCTTGTTACAAAGTAGTTGCCAGCAAGCAGTTCCTTATTTTAAGACTGTTTTTATAAATAGAAATGCTAAAATGAAAATTTGATTTGCTTTTGTAAAGAAAATGTAACTAGATAGCAAACAGACCTTGGAAAACTCAAAAATTTTGATGCACCTTTCTGTATGCATCTGTCCTTACGGATGCAGTGCTGAGGAGTCACCTCGTTATGAAAACTTTTACCTTGCAGATGCAGGTAACAATGGCCTTTAGGATTCCCAAGGGCTGTTAGCAAAGAATAGGCTGGGGATGGGCAGGGTTGCCTTTTGAGTTGCAGTGAGCTGTTGGCCCAGCAGTTCCCAAATCCGTGTCAGTAACGCTGCTGTCTCCCGCGCGGTGGCAGGGGCACAGGAGGATGGTTTGCTGCTCCGCCTGGTGCGAGGACCACCCCATCTGCAACCTCTTCACGTGTGGCTTTGACCGTCAGGCCATCGGCTGGAACATCAACATCCCTGCTTTGCTACAAGAGAAGTGAAGTGCTGAGAGTTTCTGCGTTTGTGTCGCCGTGGACTTCTACACCTGGGCAGACTTTTCTGAGCGCTGGTCTGCTGACGCTGTAAAAGCTCTTCCGTGATGGGAGACTTGAGCAAGTGTTGTTCTTGTTACCACATTGTGCACAGTTTGCATGGGTTGTACAGAAATATGTGATTTTTTAAAAATTAGTTTGTCTTGTGTATGAAATTTTATATTTTGGCATCCACTGGTCAATATGTTCACTGTTGCGTACAGCACATAAATGTTCATAAGTTATTTAGCATTTAATAGTTACACAGTAGGGCATTACATTTGTGACATAAATGTGAAACTTACGTAATTACTGTAGAGAGTGTATACAGTCTGTTACGTTTTTCCATGACTCTACATATCTGCCTTGTGTGAAAAGGAATCTGCAGGGCTAAAACTTTGAAATGAAGTGTGAGTTTCACTAGTTGTATGATTGTAAACATTTTCCTGTTTGCATCTGATTTGAATACTTTTTTTAGTGCTGCCATATAGTGCAACTTCAACTCCATTTTTACTCTGGTTACTAGAGAAATAGTAGATTTGAGAAGGAAAATGCAAGCAACTTGTAGCGAGAATAGACTGCCAGGTTTATTTGTAATCTTTTTTGTACTTTTTATTTTGAAGAAAGGAAAATATTCATTCTGCCCTCCTTATATAAAGTGATTCTGAAACCTCATCACATTTCATATTAGCAAAAATCCAGACTATTACAATTCTAATCACTGAAATCTAGTCAAGCAAATTCTGAAGCACTTTAGTTTATAGCTATTGTTATAAACCATTTATGAAAGTTTGACTTTACCAGTGAATGTGAGCTAACCTTTGTAAGAAGGATTAATTCCTTTTGGTGATCTGCCCAGAAAGGAAATAGTTTATTTGGGGGTTGATGGTTTTGTTTATGTACCTACAGTGAGCATACTTTTAATTGTGTTCACTTCCCATATTTTTATTTTGAGCCAGCAATACAAAGTAAATGAGTACTACCTCAAAAATGAATGTTGGTCAAAATGCATCGAATCTCTGTAGCCTAGAAAAAAGCACCTTTGGTCTCTGGCTGAAGTACTGTCTCTTGACAGGAGAGGAAAGACAATCATACTACATGTGATCCTTAAGATAATTCACACATAAAGCTAGTGGAGCAATACACTAGGTCAGCATTGTGTGTCACCCAGCCATGACAGGGGCACTGCAGTCTCTGTCCTGTTCCAAAAGGGGGTAATTAGCATAGATCTCCCTTTCCACCAAATGATCTTACTCTGGTTTTGCTCCTCACTGTGTTTAGCTGTTTTTGCACTGGCAGTGGGGTGTTACTCTGCAGCTTCTGCTATCAGTAAATCAATGGTAGCTGGTGTCTTGGGAGGAATGGAAAGGCTGCTTCAGACAGACACTTGTTTTTGGCTGAAGGGAGATGCTGCCCCTGACTGACATTACAGCATAAGATGAAGTGTGGAGGTGAGGAAGGGTGCGCTCTGAAAGTGGGAATCTTGGTGTTCATGGTGGTTTGGCAGATGTATTAGGAGCTTTTTATGTCATCACCATGATTCTGTGTGACTACAGCTGTTCTCATGTCCTCTGCATCACACTGACATGTGTTAGCTGGTTCTCCTGTTAACTAACATTTGTGTGGCATGGGAATACAGTGGGATGGCATAATCAATGCATCAGTGAGGAATGGAAGGAAAATGGAGGTCTTAAACATTGTTTTGGACTGTAACATTAAGGAAACTCAAAATACTTAATGGAGAATATATGTAGTGTCTTTGTAGTACATGTCATCAGAGTGGTTTGATCCCTTGTTTTTTTCTGTTGTTGGGTTTGGATTTTTTCTTTGGATACAAGATGGACAACTGTGCTGAAGTAATCTTAAATACTAAAACTAGTGAGGTTGCAGAAAGCAGCTGCAGAATTTTAACTCTTCTGGTGGTAAGAGTTAAATGATGGTGGCAATGTTTATTTTTCACTTTTTTTTCTCCTGGGTTTTTTGCTCTGGGTTAAAGCCATTTGATGCTGGGTTACAGGTTTTATTCCTTAAGAAAACAAGACTCACTTTCTTTTAGTTGGCAACAGAGAGAACTTTACAAAGGTTTATGCTGTTTAAAAAAAAAAGAGAAAAATATCTGGCCAGTACAAGCAGTTTCTCCAGCATGGCCTGCGTGTAGGATCTGGACAATGGCTCCCCTTTATTACCTGAGGCAGAGGAGAGGGTCACTGGTTTTGGTCCTGCTAAACTAAAGTGTCTAAGCTTCTCTCATACATATGTAGTACAGAACCACTGGACTCTATGCAGTTTAATCATCATTGCTGCAAACTTTTTATATCACCAGAGGGACCATCCTCTGGCACCAGGAATGGGTGATTACATGGTTTCATTTTGAAAAGAATCAACCAAACAAGGTGCTAGAGCCACGTTCTTATGAGCAGGCTAATACTTAAATCAGTTGAACACTGAACTATCACTTAGTTTAGTTTTCTATGCTGTAGTGAAGGGTAAGCCAAACTGCCATTCCCCTTGAAGCGAAACATATGAGCAGGGGTCGTGAATATACTACATTGACTAAATATGTGCAAAACATTTCATGGCTCTAAATGTTCTAGAGAGTATTTTTTCAGCACTGAATAATGTCCAGCATTTCATTAAATGGAGCAGAGTTGCAGTTACAGTTTCAGTATTGTATAGAATTTCACAGAAAACTCCACTGGGCAAAACCAAGCTTCTGTGTCTTTCTCTCAAGCAATGCACATCAATTTTCACAAAGTTTGTGTATACTTTACAAACAGAAAGATCTGGAATGAAACATCTTATTTGTTGCCTAAATCTGTGAAAACTACCTTTTGGGGAAAAGAATTTATAAGTTATGTGGAACCACTTTTTATTATTCTGCTAATTTGTTTTTAGATGTAAAATGTTTTTCTTCATTACAATTCAAAATGCATTAAAACATTCAACAATTTTTTTTTTTGCAATTTGCTGTTTTTCTGTGTTGCATTAAGGTTACTATTGATGTCAATATTTCAATTTTTTGTAGTCAAAGGAACTCCCTATTCACTTTCCACTCTTTTCTACTAAAAAAGTTTGTTTTTGAGGCATTGATGAGCACAGTTTGGAAGAGAAGGCCAAGTCTGTTTTTTTTAATGTTTAGAATAACAGCAAAAGTATTGCAAAACTACTCTGGTGAAGAGAACCCACCCTCAGTTTTTCTGTAGGTTAAAGGTTGGTTGCATGTTGCACCTGTGTTCAAACCAAAGCTGTGTAGTGTCGGAGTAAAACCCAAAGCACTTGGTGTTGTAGAAAGACTTGGGTTTTAGAAGCTGAAACTTGGCTGGTGCCTGAGTGCACCTTATTCTCCTTCAGTGTGCTTTAGGATCCCTCATTGCCACATTTGGGATTAATCAGACTTGCTGGTCATACAGACCAAAAAAGAAGAGACTGGAGTTCCAAGGTAGCACAACTGGCATAAGGACTGGCTTGAGACTAAGCCCTGGGCTTTAGCTGATTTTAGCTGAGGGCTTCCAAATCAGGCCTTACTGCCAACTGACTTAAGCTCAGGATTTCTAGTATTGTTTTGAACCCTGAGTAAATATTATGTGTAACTAGTGGTTTCAGGGGTCTGTCTGTGTCTAAGCCTGAAGATGAGCTGCAGAAGAACCACTCTGTCATGCAACATAGTTTGCTCTTTAGACCAGCATAGAAATTTTATTTAATGCTCTGTTGAGACTTGAGTATGTCACTGAAAAATAACTCAGCCTTGTGATATTTTATTTTTAAGGAGTGTTACCTTTTCTAATTCCCACAGGTCAGAGTTTTCTGAACGTAAGTAATTTGCAGGATCTTACAGAGGAAATCCTGTTTAATTCAGACTGTAAATCCTGGTCAAAACATACCATTAACTGGGAGAGGTGTTATACTGGAGCAGTGTGGGATTTTGTAGATGTGCTGCTTGTCAGTGTCCTCCAAGTGAGAATATTCAGTACTACCACACGGGGCTGTTTCTCAGAGGTGTAGGGTTGAGGCTGGTGTTTGCAGCATTGAACCCAAGTTCCTGAATTAACAGCTTGGATGTCTTGTACAGGTTTGGGGAGTTTCTGGCATGGTTCAGCATGCCATGTAGAAGTTGGAATTCAAGCATTCAAACTTACTCTAGGAAAATGGAAATGGTGCAAAGTGTCAGTGGTGGCATGTACAGTAGAAGAGAGTTAATGTAGAAAAAAACCCACCAAGTTCTGCCTCTGCCTTGAATTGTTTTGGAAATGGGAGTTTCAGCCTGGCTGGTGACTGTTGTGCAGTGGAATGTCTCCACTGCATCTTAATTTTGTTGCTTGACTCTAGGTTGAAGCTTCATTTCCATTTGTTGGAAACTGTTACAGTTCTGCCTCCTTCCACCGAAACTTGTCATGCATGGCATTTGTTTGAGTTTAACATTAATTTTGTCTGGTTCCTCTCCCACTTGTGTTTGTGGTCTTTCTCTTCTCTCTAGGGCAGAACAGATTTAGTTACATCTTTAATTCAAAGCCCTGTACCGATGAAACAAGACCACCCAGCAGTCCTGTGCTGGGAGGAGAGAACTAACTGATCTCAATGTGCACTTCTTCATCTTCATGGCTTTTTTAACTGTTCAGGTGAAATTTTTTTTGTAATGGAAATTGCTTGAAGGCTGTATGCATTAATGGTCTCGGGTTAGTGAAGGCTGAATCAAATCCAAGTGAAAATATGTATAGATTTTGACTTCAGTGATTTAAAGTCTGACACCAGTTGGCCCCAATGATTTTGGTTCAAGTATAAATCTCAAAGATGGACAGGATCAGTCTTACACAGAAGTGGCATTTTGACAGAAAGGAAAACAAATAACTGTCTGAGTTCATCAAATGATGTCATACACTTATGTGAGTTTGGCATTTAATATTTTTAATGATTTACTTTTAATGATTTTTTTAATACTTTTAATGATTTTTTTAAAGCATGTTACTCCTTAAGTGCTTAATTTGGTTAAAGGCGGAAATCTCAATTTTGTTAGGTTTATTTTAAATCTTTGCTGTGTCACTGAGATCAGCCTTTTACAGACACAAAACCGAACCTGAGTATTTTTGTGGAGCAGTGTCCTCTGTGATGTCTGGCCATATGAAAGGGTGAGTAATCCTAATGATAAGAAAGAGTGAAATCTGACACACCACACAACAAACACCACTGATATCAGGTTGATGGTGTAATATAAACTTAAAGTACAGTATTAAGCCTTAGCAGGGAGAGACATGAAGGAAAGGCAAAACTTCAGCTGTACTTTAAGGGGTAAAGGGTGTAGTGATGACATCATTATTAATTAAGATTGTTTTTCAATGTGGATAATTGCAGGGTATGTTGTTTTGGCCTCTTGTGTTTTATGAATCTTGTGAAAGCTGTCTCTGCCAGAATGCTGTCAGAATGTTGGATGCTGTCATTGAGTGGTGCCATCTTCAAAGGTGCTGAGCTCCCATCAGCGTTCTGCGCAGTCTGGTGGGTGGTTGCTAGCTCGGAAAATCAGATTCATGAGCCTAAATATGGATCTAGAAACTTCATTTTCGGTGCCTGTTTTTGAAAATGATACCCTAATTTTGTATATATTTTATATTGCCGCTGAATTAATGAGCTGAAAAGTTCTTGGCCACAGATGCATGGTTTACTGAAATATAAGAAAAGCAGAGAAATTATTTTCCCTCCCAAATTATATAAGGCTACTTACAGTTTACTGTTGGGAAACTAAAGCTGCACTGCGTCAGTTCCAGATATAACTACTTACTGCTCGGTGAAGAAACACTTCATTTCAGATGCTCATTTTTCATCTTGCAAAAATCTCACCAATGCAAAAATCTCTCATCATAGCATGAACTTTCCATAGCAAAGGAAATAGAAGGATTAGCTGATTATAAATGTAGATAGATAGATAGATAGACAGACAGATAAAAATCCCAAACATTTCTGCCATTACCAGCAAAATGGAGGAAATCAAACCTGACTATGTGTGCATGGCTCTGGCCATCCAAACTGATGCTGTGTTTCTGTGAAAATACGATGTTTTGTTAGATCTCACCTGTGCTGAGTTGAGGACACTACTGGATATCCATCTGCAGATGAGCTACCAAGGGGGATCTTTGATGTCCAGAAACAAGTGTAAAAACAGGAGGTAACAGAGAAGGTACATACTTCTGTCTCCAAATGGTTTTTGACCAGAAAATACAATTTCCTCAAATTAAGCAAGTGCGCAGCATTTACTTTGGTGCAGGCACAGGAGCCTGACCTTGACCTTGCACCTGAAATGGCATCAAATGAAATTTGCCAGCAAGAGATGGAGCCACCTTTTAAACCTTTAATTTTTTCTTCTTTTTTTCTTCCTCAACTGCAGCATCTTCCTTATGTCCATGCAGGTGTATGTTTGCAGTAGTATTTTTTATGATATGATTTATTTTGTCAAAACTAGTGTTTTGCTTTAGGGAAACATTCTGGCAAGGTTTTAAAAAAAGCAGGTATAAACAGATCAGCTGTGAACAGTGAATTAAAGGAAAGTTTAACAACAAGAGCCCATTGGAGCCATATCCCTGTGGAGATTAGCTGTGGTCCACATAAAGCCAGCAGTCACAAGAAAAATGCAAGTATCAGCAGGCAAGACCAAAATTCTGAAGTTTTGCTCTGCTGGAAAGAGAGTCCAGCAGGTAGAGCTGCTTCTGGGGAATAAAGCTGTGAGGGAGTACTGGGCAAAACCCTGCAAGAACAGCATGCCAAGGGTTCCTCCTGCTCCATGGATGAACCTGTTATGCAGCAAGTGGGTGCTCACAGACACACACAGATATTGGAGGCTTCACATTTTTCAGGCTTCTCAGAACTTTGCAAGTTCCCTCTCTCCCCTTCCACCTCTTCACACCAGCTCCTTGCACTGTGCCAGGCTGTGTGGAAACCATGGGGACGGAGGAAGGTGGGGATGAATGACAAGGGATTTGTGAAGAGAATTGCCAGGATGAGGCACTGGACTGAAATGTTTGCTTGGAAAGATATTGAGTGTTTGGTCAGGGTGGGCCTCCAAAAAGTGAGAGAGAGGTGGGACGAGGGAGCTGTGAAGGGCCTTTGTAATTAAAACAAAAATCTTGTGAGGTGGTGTAACCTTAACAAAAAAAACACCAAAACACAAAACAAAAACAACCAAAAAAGGGAAACAACACTTGATGTGCAGAGCTTTTAAAGAAATGTTTGATATGGTCAGAGGAGAATGTAATTTTCAGCTGTATCAACTATGAGACTAAAGGAAAAGAGTTTGCAGGAAGTTGGGGCATGACCAGAACCATCATTTTCGTTTGACTGAAGAGGGAAAGGTTGTGATCCACTGATGGTGTAAAATAACATAAATAGAAAAATGTTCAGAACTAAACCCTGAAATAAATGCAACATCCAAGGGCAAGGCAGAACTTAGGGAGAAGCAGCTCTGCCCTGCTTCAGTATCAGGTGAGTGTTGGGAGAAATTGAGTAAATAGGAATTTGGGTAGAAGCACATACAAGGTCTGGAGAGAGGCAGCTTTGTATCTGAGCTCAGCTGATGTTTGCAGAGAGCAATGGCAGGGCCCTGAGGTGCTGCAGGAGTCCAGGGTCCAGCATTCCCCAGAGCTCTGTGGGAGTGCCAGGGCTGGCACTGGTGGCACTGAGCAGCTGTGCAGGGGACTGGGACAAGGACCCTGAGGGAGGGAACATCAGCTCGAGCGTGAAATCACAGGAGAGGGTGAGAGGGTGTGAAGGCGATGGGCTTTAGTCACTAAAGTGAGTGAAGGAGTTGAGAAGATGAAAAAACTGACCTAAGTCAGTATCTGTGAGAGCTGAAAGAGGAGCAGGAAAGGTGACATCATGGTTTTGTCACTTCCCTTTTGGAGGAGCTGATGAGATCCAGGGCAGTGAGCAGGAACGCTGAGTACTTGAGGACTTGGCTGAGGCTCTGGGAGCAGATCCTGACTGGTGTTGTCACAGGCTGAGAAGCCAAGCTCATCTGAGTTTTAAAAAAGACCTACTTCCCTGAATCCCTAAAAGGTTTTCCTTCTAGCTGAAGTTTAAGAAAGACTGGAATATTATCCTCCTTACCAGAGAGGCCTCAGTTTGTATTACAGGGGACTTTGCCACAAGGTCAAACATTCATTCCAGCAACCTCTCTGTGCAGGAGGTCTCCCCAGCAAGACACTGTGTTTGCAGCAGTGCTGTGCATTGCCCAAGTGCTCCAGGAACACAGTGTTTAATATTGCAGCTATATAAGCATCCTATTTTTGGGCTCTTAAGTGTCCAAAGGCACTCTGGTTTTTCCACACCCCATCCTTCCATACCATGCTGTTGGCCCCAACAAGCCTTCAGCAATCAAGTGTTTCTGAGAGCCTCATCTGCTTGTTTGGCATTTTACCTTGAACTACCTACCACTGAAACATCACTTATTTCTGCTCTCCCACAGAGAGCCACAGCCACTGGGATGGCCCCTTCCACTGTTCTCTCTGCCTCCTGAAAAAGGGTTTTTTCCTCACTGTGTTCAGCATCTTCCTGTCTCAAAGTGACTTGAGGGGGCACAGGAAGGTAAAGCCAAATGCACAAAGATTTTTCCTCATCAGGCTTTTTCCTAAGCAGTTTCTGTGATGCCACAACCAAGCTGCTCAGTCAATAGCCTTTATATTTGTTTTCCCATAATGAAGGCCAAAGATTAATTTATCTGGATGTCCATTCCACCTTGCAACACAGCCTTGTGTTATACTTGATAACACGTAGAGCTATTTTAATACAGCTTAATTTGATTGTGATCTTTAGTTAATATCCTTTTGATTTTTTCCTATAACCTGTGTTCCTGAAATTTACAAGTATAAAATTGTAGGAGAAATGGTATCTGACTTCTGATCCACTTTGTTAATAAGCTGATTACAAGTATTTAAAGTTATCTCCTCTTCTCCAGATGCAACAGAACAAATGACCTCTAAACACCATTAGGCTTGCCAACAAGTTTCAGAGCTCTTGCTGGAAATAAACAATGTCAAAATGCAGATGGAGACCTTGATCTTGCAAATTGAACAATGGTGCAATTCCAGCTGAGCTCGGTGGAGCCCTATCAAGGCATAGATTTTCAGTCCCGTAGTTCCATCAAATGTGCAAGCTTTGACTTGGAGAAACTGCAAATAATGTGGGTAATTTACAGGAAATATTTGGTTTATGATTTTTCTGTGAGTACCGAGGGGAGGTTGTTCCCCCTTCTGGGGTTAGAGGCAGCACAGCTCAGTCCTCAGCCCAAGGATAACAAAGGTGCTGCTGCTGTCCATCCTTGCCTCTTCCCTCTGTTCCCTCACACCTTTGTCCTTATTTTTTTACATCCTGCTTTTTTGCACAGGATCAACCTCACTGTGCATTTGGGTGATGGCTGGTGAGCAGCAGCTTCCTATGCAGGCACTTTGCCTCTGTGGGAGCAGGGCTGTGGTTATCTGTGCTTCTCATGATCCCAAGGGTGGCATCTCTCTTGGAGGTGACCTCCAGCAGTCAGTGCAAATGTGGGTCAGCCCAGATCCAGGGATGTGGGACATGAACCTGGTTGGGATCCTCCTCTGAGGAGCTCTGGAGTCACAGTTAGGGGATCAATGAGAATGTGGTTTTAGCCCCCAAGTGCTGAGAGGCAGGGAAGGGGCTTGTCCATTGTTTTTAAGGTCCACAAGTTATCAGTTTATTGCCAGACTTGTAGGTGAGCTCTGGCTGTCAGGGAGCAGCAGGCACTGGGACAATGTTACGTGGTTGCTGAGTGATTGCCCCTTGGAAATGTGTTGGGAATAACTCTTGTTCAAGGGCTTTCCACAGCAAATGTGCTCTGTGCCAAGAGTGCTGCTCCAGGGCTGCACCATTTTCCCTGTAAGGGAGCCCACCTCTTCTCTGGGACTGATTTGGTACTGGTGTTCCTCTACTGACAACAACAGCTCTGCATGTGGCATCTGAGAGTAGAGACAGATTGTTTTTCTTTTTGGGAAGAAGTAATCTTTTCTGGTCCATTAGTAAAGTCTCTGCAGGGAAAAGATGGACTTCCCTGCTTGGTTGGTCCCAGGCCCTTTCAATGTAAAAATTCAGGAGTCAACATATACTTAAAAGACATTAAATAAGGAACTCTCTGATACTGCCCCTAGAGCTCCATAATTCAACAAATACTATGGCAGAATGATTTCCTAATTTTTGTTATTTGTGTTCCATTTATTTCCCATTTAACGTATTTTCAAAGTATAAACCAGCACCAAGCTCTGCAAAAGCTTGTGGCAAGAATGAAAGAAATGTTCTGGCTGTTTAAGGACAGCAGGTACGTGCTGGATTTGTACCAGAACGTGGTGTTTGCCAGTGGCTGCCAAACCATACCCAAACCCCTGTCAAAGGCTTGTGCCAAACCATCGGGTGGGCACGTTTGGATGGGCACATTTGGGACCACCACCTCCAGCCACCCCTCCCACCCTTCCTGAGCCTCTGTCTTAGGGCTGGGGAGAACAATTTCAGAGTTCACAGGATATGTGCTCTCACCTCCAGCTCTACACAGGTTCTGCTCTCTCGCTAATGCACCTGCCTTTATTTTCTTCTTTTTTGGCAGAAATTTCGTATCGTGTGTGTTTACCAAAAACTGTTCCTGAGTGAGCGGAGCTGCTGGCCCAGCTATTTCCCAGGGATTTGGACACACGGGGTTGTGCTGTGAGGAATAAATGCCAGCAGAGGGCACACCAAGATACACAGAAAGGAAAAATATAAAATTAGGTCTCTCCGTTTTGTCTGAGGAGTTAAGCAAAACTCTGTTGGTTCATAATTCATGTGCCTGTAGGACATTGTAAAGGAATATAATTGATCTTTTAGGGCAGTGGTGGTATTTTGCTTTGCAAAAGCAATCAGCAAAATATCTTAAAACATCTATGAATGTAACATGATTTCAGATGTGCTGATGGAAAGAAAAGAGGTTCCTTCCCCTGGCTCACCCAGTCTCCTTCCATTAACCTTTCCCCCACCACATTTAGAGGTAATAATGAAAGCACAATTTTGCTACTTTAAAGCCCCAAAAGTATTTTTGATTTTTAATAATTACATCTCTCTTATTTTGCTATAATTTTATTTAGCTTTCTTATGTTGAATTTCTGGGCTAGATTTATATTTCTTTGTCGTGGGCATTGTTTTCCAGCTTAGAGTGCTTGTCTGAGTGGGATTGTGCTATGGAAACCTCCCAAATGTGAATCTTCCTGGGGAACAGAACATCCCCAGGCCTTTGTCCAGCAGCAGATATAGCAGCTATCCAGCACCAATATACAACAACTGCAAAGGAAATGATGACATCCATTGGCTCCCTGCCTTAAGGACCCCGTGGAAGGTCCCTGAGTCTGGGTTGTCCCTCTCAGTCCAGGGGCTCTAGGCTGGTGTTTGCTGGTGAGACAAGGGGGTGGTGATGGGGGCAGGCGCTGGTGGCATGAGCTGCTAACATGACTCCATGGCCCAGATCAACCCAGGTGCAAGGCAGCTGCTGAGGGTGGAGAGAAAAAAACAAAAGCCTGTAGCACTTAAAAAAGCAATCTGTAAGCTTATTCTCTCAAGTTTTTAAAGGTAATAAAGTATTTTAGCAAACCAGTAAATTGTATAATCAAAGTCTCCTAAACTTTTGTTGCTCATAAATTAGGAACGCAACTCTCATTTTGGAGCCACTGAAATGTGGTTTGTTTGGCAGATGGGTAGTGGGAGGTTGGTTCCTACTTGCACCAAGCTGACACCAGTCTGGAGACTCTGCATTGCCTGGGGCCATGCTGCAGACCCAGGGGAGGGTCAGATGTGGAGCTCCCTGCTCAGTCCCTGCTCACCAGTGCTGGGCCACGGGGGCACTGCCAGTCCTGCCTGACAAAATGATCTGCAATTCCTGCCAGAGTGCACAGCTGGTACCTGCAGCTACCCTGAGGTGCCAAAATGCAGGAAGCTGAACCCACCAGTGGATTGCCAGGGGCAGGACTGGCCCCATGCCAGCTCCTCCTGTCCACCTGTGGGGTGGAGTTCACTGAGGGCTTTCCTAAGCAAGAACAGATCAGATCATGTAAAAAATTCAAATTCTCTCAGGAGAGTGAGATCCCTCCATCAGAAAAGCCAGGTGTGCTCAGACGGATGCCTGGAATCAGCTGGAGGCAGCTGGTACAACCCCAAAGCTCCTTTTGGAGGGTGGTAGTTCCAAAACCTCTGCTGGCACTTTTTGGCTGCCATGGGCTTGAATTGAGTATTTTACTGCAGGAACTAAACAGGCAAAGCAGCCAATATGTAGCATCCACCTAAGCATGGTGGTGATTCAAAATACACAGCAGTACCCGACTTAGGTTTTCAGGAATTTTTTTAATTGTCAGGAGGGAGGTTACTGGTACAGGCCCATGGGTGAAAGCAGCTCCAAGGTATTTGTCATTATTCTTTTAGAATTTCCTTCAAGACCAGTGTAAAGTCTTTGCTGTTTTTTAGGTAATATTTCTTTGAGAAATACTTTGCCATCCAAAACCTGTTGTTGTTAAAGCTGACCAACATATTTTGCAAATACATCAAGTAATTTCTACCCTCACAAAGTTGTACTGCTTTGAAGTAACGTGTTTTTTCAAAGTAATTAAGCAGCTTTTGGTCCATTTACCTAAGCAGCAAGAATATTCCCCAATAAAACAAGTCTGAAGTTAACCAAAATGTCTTTTTCAATCCAGTCAAAAATTTTTTCCCCTTTCAGAAAGGAAATAACCTGACAGATATATTTGGATAGTTCCAACTGCCTGTAAAAGGAATGCATAGGTACAAGGCATCATGCACTTTATGAGAAGATTTCTGCAGATACAATAATATTTCCAATACTGCCTTTGGTGTCTGATCAATCTCCCAATATAAGCCTTCTGCTGAATTACAAGAATTACAAAAAATGCTCAAAAAGCTTGCTTTGTTTGGCCAAAACATGTATAAACTCTACTAGAGAACTGGTGCAGCAATAAATAAACATGTTTAACACCTAAGGCACTGGTACCCTCCGTGGACTCCAGGAGTTCATTAAACCTTGCCCTGTAAACTTATGGACCAATTTTGTCTCATGCTGTCTGCTCTGCCAAGTTCTTGCTCTGTAATTCCCTAAACAGGATAAACTCCTAAACATTCAGCCAGCAGCGAGAAGAGCAGCAGCTGAGCGTAGCCAGCAGCCCCACCACCTCCATCCCTGCCGTGCCCGCAGCTTGCTTCCATCCCTGCTTTCCACGATCCCTGCAATCGATGGAGCAGCCTGTGCTGCTGCCTGAGCTTTGTGCCAGGCACTCACTGCGTGCCCCAGGCCATCCCTGCTGCTGGGCACCTGGGATCCTGCTGGGAACGGAGAGGGGCTGTGCCTGTGCTGTGCTCGCAGAAAATCCATTCAGCTCTCTCCCTCCAAAAAGGAGGTGTGATAGCAATGGGTGCCTACACCCAGCTTACAGCAAATGTGTGCCTTGTGGATGGCAAATGCCACAGGGGATAAATTCCCACATACACTCCAGAGATATGTATGCAAAGTTGTAAGTTGGAATGTTGTTCCCAAGTATTGAGGAAGGGAGGGCTTTATGAGACATTTGTAAAGTAACAAAGTGTAATTTAAAAGCCTGTTTTATTCAAAAAAGTGGCAATTCTGAAGTGTAGGAGGCTACTGTGGTTTTTCCAGCATAAGAGAAAGATTAAAGAAGCAAAGTATCTACCTGTAAGTGTTTCCCTCCTTCTTTGTTATTTTTTTTCATCCTTCATATGTATTTTTCTTCCCTGTGAGCTGGATCTGTGTTTATCACAACTAAAGTCCCAAACTAAGTGGAAGCCACTACATGCTATTAACCTAAGATATCCCATATTCTTTACAGATTACAGATCTACATGCTATTAACCTAAAATATCCCATATTCTTTATAGATTACAGATCTCTGAAAACAGATCTTAGAAAATGTGGAATACAATTATTACGCCTATTTTATGCACCTATGTCTGGCAAATCATGCAAGATCCTAAAAAGAGAAAAATGTAAGTTAGTAATTCATAAGCTGACACTTGTAAATAGCTTTTCAGCCCTGGGAAGGTCATGCTTTCAAGTCCAGTGGCTGATTCCCAAGGGGGATGCATGTGGGGCTGCTCTAGAATGCAGCCTGCATTCCTGCCTGCCCTGGACACCAGGTGAGTGAGAGTTTAAATGGAGACACAGCTTGTGCTAGAAAGGCCTAAGCTGAGCAGGACCCAGCCATTCCCCTTTCAGGTTTCAGGCAGAGAAGAGGGGATGGGAGATACTTTGTGCTGAGGGTGAGCAATAATTGGATGCTTTGTTTTACAAGGATGATGCTGTTTGAAACAGTCCAACTTTGCTGCTGGGTGTTGGGAGGTGGGAACCAGACAGCGTTGTCAGGGCCTGGGGAGGGTGGCAGAGCCACATGGTGTATGTCCTTCCTTGGCTGCCCCTCTCTAAATCCTTTCTGGTCATTGGTCTATTATAAAAAAGTGCCTGCACCTCTTCTGCTCCCTCTGTTTGCAAACACAGTGATCCCTGGAGCCCTCCTCGTGCTGTGTAAGAGGGGAGCAGCCTGTCCTGCAAGCCCCTGGCTGATCAGACATGGCTGGGTTTGGTGCCAAGAGATGGTGCTGAATTAAAGTTATTTGGGATTTGAATGCTTCCTATTGCCATCAACACCAGACTCCAGGTAATGTCAGTAACAAAAGCTGCAACAAATTGTAGAAGTATTTGTGTTTGTCACTAGGTGGGAATGGAGCGCTTGACTGTGCTCTGGATTTTATGTACTCTTCAGAATTTTGCAGTAGTTACTTTTGAGCTGACACACATTTTCAGTAAATTTCAAATAGCTGGAAAAATATATATACAGTACAAGTAAATGGTTAATACAAATGATATGTTACTACAGAGAAAGAATGATAACAAGTTCAGTAATTATGACTGACAAACTGCATGGGCACAGTAGAATTGCAGTCATGAATTTTGCTTTTGATTGATACCAAGAACACATGGTTGTTAGAAATTAATAATTATAGCACTGAAATATGCATCATCCCAAGCAGTAATATAACTCTGTGTGTCAAATTTAAGTGTCTGTCTTGAAGTATGTAATTATTAAAGAAGTATACACTTTAGTCTGTGGAGATTAAGCATGGATATTTGGTATATTTTGAAAAAGTGTGCAGTGTGAAAAGTGTGAAAAAAAGTGTGAAAATCTATTTCAAACTGGACACCTATAGTTAAATTAATAAATATAAATTAATTATTTTTTCATATCACTTCTTCAAAGAGTTCTTTCCCCGGGTTTTGAGTTTCCAAATTTCTGGTGCATCATCTCATACATGCAGTGAATAACATGATGGCAAGGAGACCCTCTCAGAGCACAGAGCTAGACCATGATGAATTTCACCCCATGGCTTTTCCATGTGTGCTGTCCAGGAGCAGCTGCAGGGCCACCACGCTGTGCCCAGCCCATGGCCATCACCCAGGCTCTGCCTGAGCTTCCCCTGTTGTGGATCTCAAGCAAGTGGGCACATGGGGGACAGGTGTAGACCACTGCTCCTGAGAGCTTTCTCTGGACAGGCAGCCTGCTTTCTGTCCCTAAGTATTTCTGGGTTTGTGCCTTCTCCACTCCTGCCTTGAGTGAACTGGGCTGTTCCCTTCTGTCTTAGTTCTTTTCAGCCCAAGCCCCATTTCCACAGGTGGTTTCCACCCCAGGGTCAATGGGCAGGTTGTGTGATTTGTTGGCCCAGCACATTTTGGAACTGATTTTGTACCGTGTCTTTGTTTCAAGGCTCTTTTGGAGAAGTTGCTGCTGCTAATTGATCTTGTGGAGGGCCAAGCTCACTCTTGGTCCTTAATGGTCAATAGCACTTGATCTATTTTGTACTGATTAGTGCTGGTCATTCCTGGCTTAAAAAGGGTAACTTCTGTCTAAATCACTAATGTTTTGGGGCTGTAAAATCTCTTTTAGCACATTAGCACTGTTTTGTAGTGTGATATTTGGTGGATGAATGTGTGTTACCTATAACCTATTTTCTTCAAGTTCAGCCCAGAAAAGCAACGTGTTCTGCTCTCCCTGGGAATATTGCAGCATACCTTCATTTTCAGCCATAACCACATTTAGACATAGTGCTGCTGTTTTAAATTGGGGTAATGAAATCTTGACAAGTGGTTTGGACAAACACAACACAAGCAATAACAGAAGCTTTAATAAAATGAAAGGATTTCCAGGGAATACCTTCATTTCTTCCATCCTCCAATTTAATTCTTTTTGCGGATAATCAGACCATAACATAAGACTAAATTCAAGAGATGAAGTTCAGCTGGAGAGGAAATAATGTCCATAAAATGTTTTCAAAGGTTGTTCATTTGTTTGAAATGAGTTCTGTGAGTCAGATTGATATGCCTTAAATACTTTATAAGCAAAAGTACGTTGCACTTGAAGTACATTTTCACCTGGGGATATCAGGGCATTTTACAGGAAGGGGGAAGCAAAACTGATGTTATTGCCTGTTGCTAAGAGCAGATGGCTGAGTCTTTCAAGGCATCTCCTCCAGACCTGCTTCCAGTGGGGATGAATTTGGGATGTCCATCCCAAGACCTGGTGTATGCACCTGATGGTCACATCTGCCTTCCATGTGCTCCTCCCCACTGTGAGCTCTCACTGCAGCTGGGACCCGTGATAAGGGAAAAGTACAAAGGTTTTGTGGTGTGGTTTAGGGCATTTGGCTGGACAATCAGAGGTGTTGTGCCAAAATAACAACTGGCTTTTTAAGGAAATCTCAGTCAGAGTGAGCTCCAGTTCAGATGATCAAAGTAACCTCCATGCAGGTAGGTCCAGAGAAACTCCAGGTGTCCCCCTTCCTACACTGGGGCATGGTGAGTGAATGGCAGCTGCTCTGCACCACCAGGGCCACACTGCTCTCAAGCCTCTGCTCTGAAGCCGTGTGCTCCTCACCTGCCTTGGTCTCTGGTCATGGTAACCCTGGTGAGAGCCACAGGGGCATGTCTGTGTCACATTTATTCAGCAGAGTGGGTATGTGGTGTGACACCACAAAAACCCCCAAAGATGCAGTGATAACAACTTGGCCCATAGAGAACAAGTACAGAGGAAAAAATCCACACCTTTCTCCTGCTGCTGGGAAATCTTGAGCATCAGTAGCACGTAAGGAAGTGATGGCTGGGGAGGGACTGGGGGCATTGTGCACCACCTTTTAATGTGGGAAGGAGTTGAGGATTATTCCATACTTTCTTCTGGCCACTGCTTCACAGGGTGCTGACAGTTCTGCTTGGCCAGTTTTGAGTCAGGCCCCAGTGAAGGACACTGCACTCCCAGTGAGAGGTGGATCCCTTTGCTGGGTGTCTGTGTACCCCACAGTTTCTTCTGGGCATGTAACTTTGGGCAGAGGCTTAACAAAAGCCAGTCAGGGATGATGAGCTTGCGAGCTTCATTAGTACCTTTTGTGTTTCATTGGACAGTGGGGCAATTAACACAGGGCTCATTACACAAGGATTTTGATCATTTTGTCTGCTTATTCATCATAGTATTTCCTCTGAGAAAAGCAGAGACTGTGATTAAGTGCAGGAATAATTCATGCAGTTTCTTCTTTGAGATTTTGATCACTTTTTTGGGGTCTAATTGTTTTACAGCCTTCATTCCTGAGGTACTTATGGCAGTTCTGCATAAAGCCCTGCACATAAACTTCAGCTACTGGCTGAGGTTATTTTCTGCTTCCAGCACAGACCAGTAGGTCCACTTGGAGAAATCTCAAAGCTACAGCCTCAAGGTCAAGCAAGGTCTAATAAAAGATTATGAGAACCACAAAACAAATCAGAGTAAGCCCAAGGGGATACCTGATTTTGTCCTGATCCTTAAGATTCATTGTAAAAACATTGTAAGATGTCTTTATTAGGCTAAGACCCTTCCAATTACCCCACTGTTTGTTATTGACAGCAGAATATGGATGCCCTTAGAGAAGTGTGTAGGAAGAGGACAAGCAGGCAGTGGTTCCTCTCAACTGTACTGTCCCATTCTCCAGCAGCAGGATCTTCCTGAGATGTTTACAGTGTCTTTATATTTCATAGCTTCAGGTGGAACTCCTACACTAATTTGTTCAATACATGCATCATGAGAGGAGTAATCCACAGTTCCTTCTGAAGCCAGGAGAGGGATATGTAATATTCAGTTCTACGAGGAAAAATGAAATGTTTTGCTCACAGTCCCAGCGTGCAGGCTGGGAGATGTGGGGCCCATTTCCATCCCTGTTACTGGGTGAGATTGGTGTGGATCACTGCCCTGTCTGTCCTGGGGCTGCTGTTTGCCTTTGTCCCCATCTCCCTCTCCCATCAGTTTCCACAAGACTGACTGCAAAACCTCACTCTTCAGAAGATAGACCTACTCTGCTGGAAATTTTGGACATGGAGACATAATTTGCCTTTGTCCAAAATATGCCTAAGGAATACTCTAAATGCAACAAAGAGGGAGACATCCAGAAGAGAAAAGGACATTAGATAGCTTTAATTTTTGGGCAACTAGCTCCCCTGGGCCTCTCTTTCCTGTGCCTATAAAATCCTCTCACTATGATGTCAATAGATGCTGTTGCAAACCCTCTGCCAATTGTCATACATCACACAGGACTACAACTCTGCAAAGGGTGGTTTTGAGAATTTGAAGAGGAAAATTGCATAGGAAAGTTGTAAATACTTTTATGTTGGAAAGCTGGCTTTTTAGATATAGGTACTCTGTAGAATTTTAAAATCTGAGGAAATGCAAAGACTTTTATTTCCAAGTGACAGGATAATATCAGAGACAAAATATGGTGTTCATTAAAATATGGGGAAGGAAATTTTGAGAGCAGTTTTCAACAGCTTTGACCAAAAATCAGTCTTGGATTCCTAAGTCACTTAATCGTTACCTCTATTTCAAAGTATTGACAGCAGTTATTGTGTAGCTGAAGGTCTGCACTGAAGAGATATGGGTCATTCCTGCTGAAATCCATGCAATTATTGAAGTTTTCAAACATTCAGAATAAATTAAATGAGTAACTGCTGAATATTCACACACAGAATCCTTTATTTTTTACGAAACTGGAAATGCATTTTGTCCACTTTTTAATGAGTATGTTAACAAATCAGGTTTCCCATTATTTGATTAACATGGGCACTAATATATTCTGCCTACGAAGCTGATGCAAAGAAGAATGCTGAGCCCAGTCAGTTCAGCACTGGAAGTAGGAAAGATTTAATTTCCTTTTCCTGCTCAGCACCAAGCTGATACAAAGGCCTCTCAGTGAGAAAAATAATTGTGCTTAGGGCTTGGCATATGGAGGCAGAGGGTGTAGAGTGTGCAAACATCCCAGCTGGTGGGAGATGTTAATGCCTGGAGCTTTCCAGCCTTATCCCTGCTGAGAGCAGCCACCACCCTGCCTGCAGAGCTTTGCTTCTCCACTCTCTGCACCTGGCCTGGGCTCGTGAGCAGAACCACAGAAACACCACCAAGCCCACTCACTGGGATGGCTGCTCCTGGCTCAGCAGGGAGGGACCAGCACTGCCTCTGGGGTGGCACCATCTCCTCAGCCCCACAGGAACAGGAGTAGCTCCCAAGGGACAACCAGGACCCAACTGCATGCTCAACAGCCCAGGCAAGGTCCTAAAGTGATGCCCTCTGCTCTAGGGCAGACCTCTGAGCCTGTGAGCTCTGCCCTGGATCTCTGTGTGTGGCGTGGGTACGCCTGGGAGAATTCAGATTCTCATGAACTAGCAGTTTCTAATTTGAAAAATATTTGTTTCAGTAAGTGCTTCCTGGCTGGTGCTGCTGGAATATTTTTGTCTGTGCTAACAGTATCATATTGCTGGGAGGGAAAGCTCATTCCACCTAATTGTACTAGGCGTGTGGTGATGGAGATGGGAACCTAATTATCTTCATCAAATTGATTTCATTTTGGTTACCACATGGCTATTAGAGGAATGACAATAAATTTTGGTCTCTTTGATCAGGACTGGAGTTTAACCAACATTTCTAAAGTCATTAATGTGTTATGCCTCCCCCAGGCTAATGATTTGATTACCATGTAAATGTACTGAAGCCAAACACTTCAGCTATACATTATGGATGATGGATAGAAAGTTTTGAGAAAATACATGTTGTACTAAATACACTGGAAACACAGAGGATGTCAGATAGCTACTGGCAGGCAGGGAGAGACAGAGAATTGTAGAATCACAGAAGATCCCAAGCTGGAATGGTCCCATAAGGATCATGAGCCCAGCTCCCTGCTTCTTGCAAGGCTACATAAAATTAAATCACATGAGTAAGAGCATCATCCAAAATATTGATGAAAACCTGCCTCTGTAACTTATCTCTTATGACTAAATCCTTGCACTAAAGGGCTGTTGATCCCTCTGTGAGATCAGAGCAAGCTGCCTCAGCCCCTCAGGCCCACAGTGGTCCTGTTAGCAGCTGTAGGAGCAAAGTACAACCAGAAACTTTATTTTAGATCAGTCCTGAGCCTAAAAGTGTTGAGGAACCATTGAGAATCAAGTCCAGCTCCCACCAGCTTGGATGCTTCCCCATGGCTTGCCTGTGTGATGGGGACTGAAGTGCTGAACTGCCTCTGGACAGGAATTGGTGTCTGTCTTAGCTTTGGTTCTCATGTACATACACATACAGTTACATAATACCAACAAATTCAGTGGGATTTTATCTTTGTGAGATTTTAGTCTTTCTTTTTCTGATATGCCAAAAAATATGGGTTATATTTAATATGTTAATATTTGTGCCTATTATAAGATATGTGTATGTATGCATATGTTCATAATACAGTTGTTACTAATGTGCTGTAGCTATCACATAACATAACACATTATGGCAAATTAATAGATCTTACTGTTAAATGTTCCACAATGTATTTTAATATGTTTTATCTTAAACCCTTTCTGGCCTGCTGCTATCCATTTTTTTTTCTTTCCCAGGTCAATTTGTATTGAAAGGAAGTACTTTAGTGCTTTAGCTCAGGAAACTGAGGTCAGCAGTTCAAATGATCCAACGTGTTCTTGCCACCAGGCTGAGTCAGACATTGTGTTCCTCATAGGCTTTTGTCTAAAAATGCTGCAAAACCAGGATTCCTCAGCCTTCCCAGGCAATTGATTCCTCAGGGCAGTTAAAGAAGTGATGGTACCTGAGCTGACCCAGAGCACTGCACACCATCTGTAGCTCACCAGGGCAGAGCCTTTCTCCTCACCAGGTTCCACACTGGTGGTTCAGGAAGGCTTGTGGAGGAGGAAGGTGTTTGCCCAAAGGGTGCATGGCCTGTCAGAGGCACTTCTCACCTGCAGGACTTTGCTGTGGCCACCCTGGCACTCTGTGCCTCAGTTTCCCATCAGGAAGGGACCAGCATATGTGCTGTTCACTACTCTGGTAAGGACATTGAATGCACTTCAGCTAAAATGGGTCTGTTTGGAACAAAAAACATGTGAGTAATTCCAGTGTTATTTGTAAGTGCTTTTCAGTTATGTGTGTTCATAGGGAGGTTTGTGTGGATGGTCTGAGTGCAGACAGAAGGAGCAAGGGGACCTGTGTTTGCAGTGTCACCATCACTGCACAGTGGTCCCTTTGCCTGCCTTCCTTCCTTTCAGCCCACTCCACCATGTTGTCTACTCTGAAAGCACATCCCAGGATAAAAGAGAAACAAAAGGGTACCAGGTGTTCAGCAGGATCAACCTTCCTGCTCTGCATCACTGGGCAATGGCCTGGACTCCAGTGTCAGAGATCTGGGGGCAAATACATTTTTCAGAGGTAATCCTGGCTTAAATGTAAGTAAAACTACTGCTTAAACATCAGGACATAGACTCTTGTATCCCCTTTTCTGGGAGTCAGGCCAGCTGACAGGTCACTGAGCACCAATATCCTAGTTCAGCACGTAGAATGGAGTGCTTCAGCAAAAGCATATGAATATAGGTATATAAATATGCACATATAAACTTATATTCTTGCCAAAGCTATGAGCCCATGGGCAGCTGAAGCTCCTTGGAGACAATGAGGGCTTTTCCCTTTGGAAAGCAAACCAAAGGGCAGCCCTGCCAAGCTGGAGGCAGCTGGTTTGTCAGCTCACTTTTCCTGGGCAGCTCCTGCCATTTCCCCAGCTCAGGCTGCTGCTGCCAATGCTTGGGGGGAAGGATGCGAATGACTGAAGGGCTCTAGTATGTTAATTTATATTAATGCATATAAATTAATGCAGTTTTCTTCTCTCTGGCTTGCAGATATTAAAGGCCACTGTGACTCAGAAGCAGAATCTGTCTTGTCACACATTAATCCCCTCTGGTGGAGGCTCCCATCAGAGGGTGAGGGGCTGGCACGCAGGGCTGGGTGAAGGCAAAGGACCCTGCACAGTTCCACGGCTGCTGCAGCCATGAGACA
Organism: Chloebia gouldiae; assembly: GCA_003676055.1. NCBI lineage: Eukaryota > Metazoa > Chordata > Aves > Passeriformes > Passeridae > Chloebia > Chloebia gouldiae. The sequence continues at coordinate 8,939,471 of QUSF01000003.1, forward strand.
AAGCAGCATGTGGCAACCCAAGTAATTTCCACACCCAGCACCTCTGCAGCAACCTGTGCCTGTGGGGCTTAGGACCCCTCCAGCAGTAAAAATGTCAGGTTAGGGGGTAGAAAGTGTCAAACTATGCAGCCAGTAATAAGAGTAACACTTGAACTATTGCAAACCTCCCTGTAAAAGATGCAGAGAAGTGCTGTATTTAAGGTGTATTTTTAGCTTGCTTTACTGTTTCTCCATGTGTTGTTCTACATTTATCTATATTAGCAGCAGGCACTTGGCAGTGCTAGCAGGGGAACAAAAAAGTGTCTGACCTCAGTGGCACCATGGCTCTGAAAACAGTAGATTTGGGACATCAATATGCATCTTTCTGCCAGGTAAATTTGTAATGAGAGTTGGCAAGGAGAAAGACTCAGCAGCAAAAAACTGAGTATGTTTATGGAAAATTAAGTTGATTTTATGGACCTGGTCCTGGGACAGTGCTGCACTGCTGTGATGGGGGGCAACCACTCTAAATTTTCCTTTCTATCTTCCCAGGAAAGTTGGTCTAATCTTACCTGCAGTGACCGAATAGAGCTTTTTTTCCCCATGAAACTGTGGGAAGAATGACAAGGGAGGGGAGAAATTAGCAGCAGGACTATAATATAGCACTCCCTGGCCAATCCCATAACCACTAAAATGCTTCACCAGTTTAATGTCATTTCACAGGGTAATCTTCAGGGTAGCCTTGTCTGGAGACACTCGCAGGCTGATTCGGTGCCCAGTGGTGCAAATCATTGAGTTGCTCCATGAGAGCACAAGGAGAGGGAGTGATGAAATATTTTCATGTACCTTTATCCTGTGACCTTAACCCCCAATTCCCTTCATAAACTGAATACTACTCAGTTGTAGTACTCTAAGTCCTTTGAAATCCTTTGCATTTAGCTGGCAGATGAACAATCCCATAGTGTAGTGAGCCAAAATAGATTTTTCTTGCATTTCACTGACATTTTTGGGATAGAGTTATCTCCACATCCCTCCTTGAGTGAAAAAGGGGTTATTTTCAGAATGATTCAGTCTTCACTTTTGCCACAGTTCTCCAAGAAAGACCAGCAGGTGATGAGACAAATAGATGTACAATTTAGCTACTTCTGATCTCTGCCTCACCCCTTAAGTAACTGCAAAAAAAAGATAACAGAATATTTTTGGAAAGCTGGACACAGAAAACAGACCTGAACTTGTACAGCAAATGTTCTAAATAATGAGAAAGGTTCTTCAAATTTATTTTCCCTTGTTAGAGGGTCAAAGAGGTACTGGGTCAGATGAAAAAAAAAAAAATCTGGGAAATGCTGAGCCACCACAAGGAAACTCTAATGCAAAGGCTCAGATGGCAGTGATGTATGGTTTTGGTTTTCCAGTGTGCACAGAAGTGTCAGGGCTAGGAAAAAAGTTTTGGCACAAAAAAGAAAAAAAAAGATTCACCTGGCCTTAATACTCTTAGCTTTCAGGCTGGAACATGAATTTGGTATTTACTTACCTCTTCTTGTCAGTAAAGACCCTTTCAATGTTTTCAATGGCAGCAAAGTTATGTTAAGAATAAACTCCTTCAGCAAACCTCTAAATAGGTGCAGTATATGTTAATTTAGTCAGGGACTAAAACTTATGGCTGGAACAGCTCTTTTCCAGAGTTTGAAAATGTTCACCATAATGCTAAAAACAGGTTGTTTTAGCATTGCATCTACATACATAAATACATACACACATACATACATATATAAATAAATAAATAAATAAACAAACAAATAAATAAATAAATATGTGCACTGTATCCTTTTCTTAAAGCCTGGTAGCATTAATACTCAAAAGACATATTTCTGTGACATGGAATAGTCACTGGTTTTTACAATGGAGAAACAAAAAGTCTTGTGGCTTGCAGACACTTTGACTGGAGTCACCTGGAGACCCTTGAGGAGGAAAGTTCTCCACATCTCTTTGACACAGTTTTAAGTGACACAAATCATCTTATGGAGACACTTTTCTCTGTGCAGGGAATTTAAGAAATGGATTCAAGCTGAACACCTATCCTCTGGATGGATGGAGTGGTTAAGGTGAAAATGATCCTGGAGCAAAGGAGGTTTTTACTGTGGTGTGAACTCCTTGCCTGGAGGGAAAGTGCTACCTCCTCTGGGGGTCTTCACTTGCTCATCTCTTCCTCTCTTCCAAGGGAAAAATCTAGACAAGAGCCTAAGTCTGCTCTGTTCCCAGGTGAGCATCCCCAAAACAGCTACGTTATCAATTCTTTATAGTTCTCTCTCATGCCAAAAGGTTATTAAATTATAATCACAAATAATGTAGCTTTTTCTCTGCACACAACTGGCTCATTTTCTGGGGATTACAGTTATTGCCTGTCCCTTTTGCCAACAGCCTGAGGGGTTTATCAGTTGATAATCTCCCACTGAAACCTAAGATTTAGGAGCAAGTCCCACTGTTCTATGTCATGGTCAGGATTTTAGGAGCTTGTGGTGTCAAAGGAATACTGTTGTTATTCCTGAAAATACTTCCCTTTACCACTGAGACCAGGACATGAAGAAGCCATTTGCTTTAGAAAAAAACAATTCACTTTAGAACCCACAGTAGAAATGTTTTGTCTTATAGATCTAGAGTTAGCACTCTTAAATGAGTATAACCCCCCAAATTTACTTGTTAAAATAAAATGAAATAAAAGCAATAACTAGCAAACAGTGGGCCATGGAAGGGAGGGCTGGGTGTAGTTGGGAAGGAAGGGAACTGCACCTACAGCTCCTCCTTCAGGGTGTGTCAAGCCCAGCCTGTGCTAACACCTGAGCTTGGCTTTGAGGTTCTAAGAGATGGAGAGCACCAGTCAGTCTGTCAGAAGAACAGACAAGCCTGACAGCATCTACCATTCTTCACATAGCTATTTCTCTTTGCAGGAGGTACTTTTTGGTAACATTGTGTGTAAAGGAAGGAGCTGTTGCCTCTTGGCTTGGATCATTTAATGGCATTATAGGCTGTAAAGGCACCTGTTCAGGGCCAGAGGAGAATGAACAGGACCTTTTCCTTACTGTGGCAGAGCAAGACTTTAATGGTCTGGTGGAAGTAATTCTGTATTGCAAAGGAAGTTGATAAAATTGAACATAAACTTCTCTAATAGAGGATTTAATTACCAGGAAAGCCAGGTTGAATAAAGCATTTGAGCAGAACTATTTTATTGCTGTAAAGGCAATAATTATTAATCCCCCTTTCCCAAGCCACGTCATTTATTCAGGAGGCCTTGGAGTAGTAAGAAACAGTATGTCTCTATGTCTGCATTTGCTAGTATGTATTTGGATTGTTTGATTTTTCTTTTTTTTTTTCTTTTTTTTTTTTTTTTCATCCAAGCAGACTGTCACTACCTTTTAAAAAATATCAGACTTTACTCAGATTTCCAGCTATCCACATGATCAAGCTGAAACCAGCCAAACTAATCAGGTCTCAGGGCTGGGCAATAGGCACAATGGTAATGAAAAGCTTTAAAAGCTCTTAGATAGCTGTTTCATTCTTCAACACACGAGTATGGCTATCAAAGTCTAACTGCAGCAGAAGGATTTATTTATTTTGTTTCAGAAGCAGGCACTTCTGTGAAGCCCTCTATTAGTCAATATATCAGCTTGTTCATGTTTTGTTCTGCTGTTTTTCCAATATACAGTTGAAAAAGAAATAACTGTGCCTGGTGATGGTGGGGTGTACACTGTAAAGTTGTAAATGAAGTTCAGGTGGTCACCCTTTAAACTTTATGGGATTAAACATGGAATGCATTCCTACAGTTTGCCCTCGTGACTGCTCTGTAGTTTGTGTCACAGTGTGTGCCATGGTCAAGCAGTAGCAGCTACAGCTCAAGGTAAAAGTCCACCATGGCTGTGATGGAACTGGGTCAGCTCACAGTGACTTTTTCCACACAAGCAACTTCACCTTGCCAATGCTTTCTTTATCCTGCCCCAATACCTAATGACATAGATCCAAGCTGAGGAAATGAAACTGCAGCAAAGGCTCAGCTTGAAAATAAAGCTATGCATAGGACCTGCTGGGGAAGGAAACCCATGGGATGGTCTGTGAGAGTCTAGCACTGACTTCTTCAACATGAGCAAACTAAGACCTGTGGGGCCAGTGAGCTCGTGGGGCTCCCTGTGAGCTGTCAGGCTCAATTTCGTCTTGGAACCTCATCTTCACAGAGACATGGACTGGGCAATCTCTTTCTTGAAATTTTTTGCTGTTGGTATATTCATATTTTCACAGTGGCTGCTGAAAAGCTTTGATGTTTTGGTGACACCAGTGATCTCTATAAGGACTGGCAAAGGGAAATAATCTCCAGGTTAAACATTTGTAGTCATGGTGTTGTTTGGGCTCAGGGTGAGTTCAGTCTGCTGTGACTGAATACTGATTGTTCAAAGCAAGAATGATCCAAAGCCACTCCATCAACGAAGCAGAAATATGCAGAGATGTTGTGACCTTTTGTTCATCACTTGAGGTTTCTTAACAGTTTTGTGCAGCAAGTCCCATGCAGTGTGGTTTTGAAAAAAATATATTAAATTTTATTGAGAAAGATCTTTGGGAGTAATCTGGAAGGATCAAATTAGAGATGTATCCAGTTCACTCTTCTTCAGCTAAATACTGTGTCCTTTTATGGCTTCATCTACATGAGCAGGCACATCCCTCTCTCAGCACAATGGAGAGAGGTTCCCACAATGGTTCCCACAATGCATCAATATAACCTGAACAAGAAGATATCTGCAGCTCTACAGTAGGTGTGTGTGTAAAAAATACATACTAGCATTCTGGAGCACATTCCAATTGATTGCTAAGTCATAGTGAAAAATGGTCAATAAACAGTGAAAGAACAATTTTACTTGGCATTTTATTCACTTAACAGAAACATTCACTTATCAGGTATCACTGAAGTGCAATTTACAGAACTTAGCAGCAAATTCACATATGTAAATTCAGATTTATTTTCTTTTGTCATCTTTTTTGTTTCTTTTTTTTTACAAATATTACAAATGTACATCCATTAGTACAGTATTGCCATTCACTCATGCATGTTATGTACAGAATCTTCACTAAGGAATTACTACTGAGCAATTTTTCCTTTGCTTCAGGAAATGCTGTGTGTCAGTCATGTGTGCTTCTGGGATGATGTCCCATCACACTGCTGTTGCACATAATGAGAATAAGTAGATATTTAAGGTCATATTCAACCCTAGTGCCAGCAGGTGCAACTTCACTGAGATCAGCTGATGCCCACTTGCAGCACGGACTCAGTTTGGTCCCCACTACTAAACTCATTTTGGCAGCTGAATCCAGGGTTGCATTTATGTATTTCCTGCAACAAAGGATCATTTCATCCTGCCACACTTTTTTCTATGTCCTTAAAAATAACCAGGCATGGTGCTTTGTTGTCACAGTAGCTGCAACACCAGCCTGGTGGAACTACAATGCATCAGTTGGGTTGAAATCATGCCATGGCTGGAGGAGGATGGGTGAGGGCAGGGAGATGTAAGGAAGAGCCATTGAGGTCTCATGTGTGCTAGACAAGGACTAAGTCAGAGAGGAAAAGCAGAAGAAATGCTTCCCCTGCTCTGTGGGTCTCTGCATGAGAAATCTTGTCTTCCTCTCTGGCTGCCCTGTGTTTCTCTTCCTTGGTGGGAGCAGCCAGAGCCCTGGAGGCCTCCACTGCCAATGTCCCCTGCAGCCTCTCCCACACCTCCAGCCACGGGCTGGCCCCTGCCCACTGCCCCTTGGGCACATCTCCTGCCCAAATCACACTGGAGGTCTGCAGCGACAGCTGTGTTAGAGGACAGGACCATGTGCAGGTACCTGGAAGCTCCAGAAGGTGCCAAAAGTATTCAAATGTTTATCAGAAGAGCTGTCAAAGTGGTCAAAGTATTGACAAAGTGGTTACCACAAAGTGTTTCCATTATTGAAAAGACTCAGTTTTTGGTTGCTTTTTTTTTTTTTTAAGCTATTTCTACTCTAAGGATATTTTTTAAAATATTTTTGGTAGTTAATATGGAATGTATTATTTTGTTGAAAAGGTTTCCAGAAGGGGAGAGCTTTGTTTTACCTAATTTAAAAATTCTAGTTTATCACAATTGTTTTTATACAAGACACTATAGATACATCTTGTAGTTTATAATCTAAAAATAAAATCTCATCAAAATACTGTAGCTATTCTATTGTGGGCATCAATAAACAATGTATTTACTGTATATGGCTCTCCAAACATGATAAACCCTATACAAAGAGCATCTATCTTTATTGATAGGAACAGTTTCCCGTGTAAAGGAAATTACATGGAAAAATATGAGCCTTGTGTTGTTTGAAAAGTAACTCAGCTTGACAGTTCTGAGAAAATACAAGACAATTATCACAAATCAGTAGCAGCATGTTATATACAGATTTAAAGACAATCACAGGAATAAAAAGAAAACAGTAGTTATATACCCGCAAATCCTGTCATCTAAAAACCCAGGAACTTAGAGAAATGTACAGGGTGTTTGAAGGTTGGTTTTGCAGTGGGACTACCAAAGCTCAGTTCTCCCATGACTGTATCTTGTGCATTCTGATGAGGTTTGGAATGGTTCAAAGACGAGATTGTATCAGACCCAGCCCAGTTATGAAGAAAATATTTAAATGTTGGGTGATCCTTGTCTCCTAAGTGAAAAACCTATCTGCTTTTCAGGCTGCAGATGAGCACAAAGAGTAATAATAACACTTGGCATTTACACAGAGCTAGAGTCTGAAAGCTCATGCATTAAGTAAGACCCAAACCTGTGGTTGCCTCTGCTGTGCTTATGTCAATTGGACTGTGTGGAGAGGTAAAACTCACTGCAAGAGTGACAAAATCTGTCTTACACTGTTGCATATGACCAGAGCATTTGGATCCTGCCAAGTTCCTTATATATGAAGCAGTTATTATTATCCCCATTCGACAGGTGGAGAAACTGAGGCAGAGAACAGCCAAGCAACAAATGTGCTCTCTTGTTTGGGGATGTCTTTCTTGTGGGTACCCAACCTGGTGATTGTTCAGATGCATGGAGCATCCTGAGCTCAAACCCACGTAATTCAGAGCTCTGGGTCATCAGGAGAGATCTGAGGCTCTGGGTCCTGCTGCAGCCTGCCTGACTTCAGCTGAGCCAGGAGCATGGTCACACTGCTCTCGCTGGCAGCCCCTGCAGAGCTGTGCACCCCTGCAGGCAGCACAGGGGTGAATCGCCCCCTTGACAAGGATCTGCATCCTGGCTGGTGTCTGAAAGGCATGTGAGATCAACTGGGCCAGACAAGTAAAATTTGCAGCATGCAAATTGTGACTAGAGTTGAAGCTTTGTTGTGAAGTGGTTTGTCCAAGGTGTCAGAGGGAATAAGGGTAAAAACCAAGGGCATCCTGATGCTAGCTTTGTGCTCAGAGCCAGCAGTGGAAAAACCAGTTTAAAAATGCTGCATTTCTTTGAGGTCCAAATTTTTTGTCACCGATTTAGGCAGTTTACAGGATGATTTTTGCATAGAGGTTAGGAACCTTTTTTTGTGGATGATTATGGATGCTCTGAGACCTGCTGTCATGCTGTGTGCCTGGGGTACTTACATCTCTGCTTACTATTTTCCATTATTCAGTGATGACTTTTGCACTGATTGTGTGAGAGAAAACAAAAGTCTATTTTGGATCAGGCAGGTGGCCCACTAACACCTCAAATTAGTAATAACCAACAGCAATAAACAATAAAAAGCATAATCTTGGTGGGGAGTGGCATTATAATTTGGGCAGGTACATTCTTGGGAAGGGATCATGAAAAAGCATTTTTCTAAAGTTGAGTTCAGTGCATCAGACGCATTTCTACTTATGTATTTCCAATACAGGATTAAAAGCAAATATTCCCATGGAGGTTGCTATTAAATCTCAAACTGCTTTAATTGTCTCCGCTCCTATGTCCTGCCTCTCCTTCTCTCCAGTTGGTTTGATCCAGTCGTGTAGAAAAGGTGTGGAGTGATTTACACAGTTAGTAGGAACTGATCTTGCTCTGGGGGTTTCTTCACCCAGGTGCCCAGGCCAGCTCTCTGAAATGCTTTAAACAGCTGCTGCTTAACAGACTGGTACGTCTGAGCCACCAGCTTTGCCTCGCTGTACACTGATGGCATCTCTCCATGGCTTGGTGCTCGTGTGCTCAGCTGCAGAACAAAAATCAGGGAAGGGAAAAAAAACAAAAAAACCCAACCTATGAGCCAAAAGAAACAGGAGGCTTCAGTAGCTGTATAATCTTCCTGTCTACATTTCATAAGCAATCACTGTGCTTTGTGTGTTTGCTTTTGGTTTAACAACCAGAAAGCCAGGGAAGCAATAAATGCTGGTGACATAGTTTTGAGCCATTGTGAGCAGGAAAGGGGTGAACAGCTCTGCCTTGGAGTGGGCATAGGCAGTAGCAAGTGTTGGTCTTGGTGTATTCTACAAAGGCAGAATGCTACTTCTCATGTAAGATGATTTTTATGGACAAAACTGAAATATATCCTTTCTGGATATCTGTAAAGCATGTGCTCCTTTAAAATAAAATTTAGCCTGGGAAGTGGAGCAGCTCAGTGCTTCCAAGTAATGCCCAGACACAGAAAAAGAAGGGTTGCCTTCCACACTCTCCCATTTCCCCTCTGTAGTCTGTTATTGTTGGGAATGCTGTGAAATATGTCCAGGACAGGGCAGAAATCAGGCATCAGGGCTTCTGCTGGTGTGGGAAAACTGAGTGCTCTGTTGGAACACTGGAGCCACCCATGAGGAGCTACCTCGAGCAATGTCATGTGAAGGACACGCAGGAGGAGCACTCTTTGCTCTGCAGAAGGACTAAACAAACTCCTCTGACCTGCCCAAGTCTCTACTGTGCCAAACCTGTAGGGAAAGGCACCCTCAAGGCAAGCCTGATGAGCAAACAGCTTTTTTCCTTGTCTCTATACAGGAGAGATGCTGAGAGGCAGATTAAAGGAGAAGGTGAACGAGTAGCCTGCAATGAGCTGCTCCTGCCTGTGTGTGCCAGCACGCTGTGGGACTCTACTGGCTGGAGATGTGCTGGCCCAGTCAGCAAGGGAGGGTGACATTGCCAGCCTGGGTGTCAGTGGGCACAAGTTGGCCTGGCAGCAGTGGTTTCTCTCTGGCTGCCTCTTTGTTCCCTTTGTTCCCCAGAGGTAGGGAGTGATGACTTTATCAAATCCTTGTTTTGTCAAGGGCAAAGTGCCCTGCTCAGACACAAGTTATGCTCTCCTTCTCACTGCAACCTCATCCCTGGTGTGAGCCAGAAGCAATCCAGCTCTCCCAGCCATAGTTCCAGCCACGGCCCCAGTTTTGTTCCTGTGATGATCCCTGTGTTCTGAGGGTGGCAGGAGTGCTTTGTGCCTCTCTTCCTACCTGCTGTGCAGGAAACAGGCTGGGACCTGTGTCACCACACCGTGACCAAGCCCTGGGCACAAAGACCAGTTGGTCTCTGCTCCCCAGGAGGCTCAGGGTCGCTGCTAGGACAGACCATGCCACTGCCTGGAATGCAATGAGTGCCACCAGCCTCCTTCCCCAGTGGTGTCCTGCAGAGCAGAACAAACCCTTTGGGCTTGTGCTCAAACCTGCCCACCCTGCAGGCTCCTTTGCCTTCCCTATTAACTTGGTTGGTGGAATTGTCTCCAACCTCCCTCCCCACCATCACTCTGCCTCGTTTGTTTCCACTCGTTTCCCAACAGGAAAGAGCTTTTGGCACTTAATAACATAATTTTTTCTTGTCTCCATCTCCCCTCACTCCCCATGGGCTGCAGGAGGGCTCCTGCTCAGCCCCTGGGCGCAGCAGACCCACCTTGCCGTGCAGCTTGGCCCAGCGGGTGAAGAAGACGCGCTTGCAGAGCCGCGAGGGGCCCCCGCAGCTCCTGCTGCCCGTGGCGGCGTTGATCACCTCCAGCTCGGCGCTGCCCGCCATCCAGTTCACGCTGAAGCCGGGAGACTTCCCGGGCTGCCGAGCGTCGGCGTGGCTCACCCCTGGGGGAGAGAGGGATGCCAGTGAGCTCCAGGGCTCGCTTGGAGGCTGCTCCTGGGTTGTTGTGGCACGGGAGAACCTCCAGGGAGCCGCTGGCATCGTGCACCGCACCTGCTCTTGTCACCATTGGTTAAACTTTACCAGACCAAGTGCCTCGCAGAGACGTAACTTAGCAAATCCTATAGATTTTTTTTCCACCTTGCAAGCAAACTTTCCATTACCCCAAGGAAAGCCTTTGGATTGGAGTGTGAGCTGTTGACAGCAGTGTGATGGTTTCTGAGTGAAATCTTTCACAAGGCTTTAATGGGATAACAGGTTTTTACAAGCAACTAAGCAGTACAGTGCTTCAGTCATGAGTTCTTTCAGGAGATCTTCCCACAGTCCTGGATATTTATCTGCTATTAACTCCTGAGGCCTTTGCTGCGAGGAGATGTCTTGACCCCAGGGGATAAGAAAATACAAAACAATACACTTCATCATCACAGAGAGAGAGATCATTAGATCCAAGTTAATAATGACCTTGTAGAAATCACAGACCTGCACAGAACACTCTTGGTCTCCACCTTGTGTCTGCCTGCAAGATTCCAACTGTGTACTGGAGCACCAATTTCTTCAACAGCTAGGTTGCATTCTAATGGTGATATCTGGGACATCTTTAAGTGGAATGCATCATTAGTAATTTTAGACAGCTGCAATAATGATGTTTACAGTCACCTGGGATGACTGCATGACCTTAGTGTCATTCACATGGCCAATTTTGGACATCTGAGCCCAATACTGAGCCAATTCATTAATGGGTGATTTTTAATAATTTTTAAACATTTTTAAATTTTGGTCTCTTTTTAAATATTTAGTGTAGCGCAGCCTTTCCATTACCCTTGTTGCTTTTTCATTTCTTGCACCTGAAACAGGGGAATGATTAGTCTTTGCAAGAAAATAAAAGGAATAAAGAAAGTGGTTGGCTTATTTTCCAGCACAGCACAAATGCAAACAAGTGAGCTCTGCCTTGCCCTGCTCATTAGTACTTTTTCAGTGAAGAATCAACACTGGGAGCTTCCAAGGCTGGAAAACTCAGAGTGACCTGAAGCACTTTGAATATTTTTGAAAACACGGACCTTGGATAATGTGTCTGGACACAGTTGTTGTGTCCCTCTGCTAATTTGCTGTGTGGGCCACTAGCCTGCAGACCTGGACAACAAAAGCCACTGTGGTGAGCAGCAGGTGAGGACTGTGCTTGTGGGCAGGAGCTGCCTGGCACAGCCACCCCAGCAGAGGCCAGTGCCAGGACTGGGTCTGTGATTCCAAATGGCAGCTCCTGCCTGCAGCAGCTCCAGCGACAGCTCATGGTTTCATTCACTGCTTTCACTGCTGCTGGGTGGAGGGCAGCAGAGAGAGGTCCCTTGCATTTTCTGCTGAGAGAGTTTTAAAGGACTTTTGCAGAGAGCGAGAAGTGCTAATATGGGCTGTTCAGAGAGAAGGAGATTAAAGAAAAGAGATCAAAGCCCCTCCTTTCCAAAGTGCCCTTCTTGCCCAGAATCTCATTTTCAAAACAGATGCATGCCACGAGCATCTGCTGGTCTGAGGCAGAATGGGAGGAGATGGGAGCTGGTGGGAAAGCTGTACCCATCATTGAATGTTGTTGAGATTGGAAAGCTCCTGAAAGACACCTCAGGAGAAGTGGAGGGCTGTGCAGGGTCTGTCTGGGCAGGATGCTGCCTCTGCAGGCAGCTGCTGCATCCTGCCTGGAGCCTCTCAGCATCATGAGAAGTGATACCACTGAGAGACATGCCCCCTCTCTCCCCATCCCCTCTGCCCTGGGAGGGAGCTTCTAGAGCCAAATGGAACTTAGCACACACACAGAGAGAGAAAGGTGGCCTTTGAAAGGAAAAAAATGATATGGCAAACTCACTTTGTATCAGTGACAAAGCTGTAACTGCAGAAATCATCTCAGTCACTGGGACTGAACTCGCTACCGTGTGTAGAAGAGAATTACAGCTAAGTCATAACCTCACCCAGGATTTGTAAACACATTCATGTCATATTAATTCCTCTTCCAATTCTTTCCCCCCCTGAGATAACAGATCAGGCTGTATCTAAAACTCCAGTTCACCTAGGCAACAGGATTTAAACTGAGAGCTTGAAAATCAGATAGCTCTGCAGCACTGCTCGAGCGTCTCTACGCAGAACAAGATGCAAACAGATCAAAATCAGCTGTTTGACACTATGCACCACTCTCTGTCAAGATAGCACCCAAAAGCTTAGAGGATATGAGTGCCAAAAAGCATGATAGCAAACACCCTGCCATGCAAAGTTGCCACAGGACACTAAATAAATGAAAATGTTGTGAAATCCCTGACTAGAGGAAAGAAAGAAAGGCTGCACAGAGGGGAGAGCAGGCTGTGAGTGCTCATCAGATGGGGGCTGTGAGAGGAGCCCCGGCTGGTCCCAGTGCCTGGAAACCCCTCTGGGCTCCTTTGGCTGTCATGCTTTCTCTTCCTAGCTATCATATGTAAGTAGATGTATTTAGGTAAATAGAAGATATTTTCACATCCTTTTCTGAATGCAAAAGAAGAGGAGGTTTTAAAGAAAAAAGCACAAGAGCCAGAACAGACAAATATAGAGCATGGATATATTCCCTGATTGTTGATATTTTTATAATTAAAAAAAATTATTCTATATTTTTCTTTTGACAAATAATTGTTTTGATTTATTTATATAGTAATATATAATGATTATATATTATTATTATATATGTACTCAAATAATCTAGGTTACTTTCTCTCCTCTATACAAAACATCCTTCTTAAAACACACACAAAAAAGAGTACAACAGAAGACAGTTGGATTTGAAAGAAAAAGAAAAGTCTTTGCAAAAATAATACGAATTTGAGTACTGTGGGATGTGAACTAAAATCTGTCCTCTTTCTCCTCTCTCTCCCAGCAAAACCTCACAACTCATCAGGATACCCTTTAAAAGAGCCTCACTCTTAAGAGGACAGGATATAAAAAGGCATTTCTTCTAAAAATTACACCCAAGAGTAATCTCAGTGGAAGAGGGTAGCTCCATCTGGCTGGGACTGGTAGGAAACTGATAGAAAACCTCAGTGATTATTTTTCAGTGGAGCCAAGGAGTTAATCCCAGTACACCTCATCACACACTGTGACTCTCCTCTCCATTGGAATGTTTGTACTGCTATGATCAAGTGGCAAAATAACTGACACCCTCATAATTTAAGGGCTCCTGAAATCCTGGGCTGGTCTGATGTCCAAGACAAGTGTGGGAGGTGGAGTTGCCTGGCTGAGATTGTGTAGGTCTGGTCTCTAATGCATTTGGAGAAGCTTTTTCCAGGTGCCCATCCTTTAGTCACTGGATATGCTGCTGGCAGGGCTTCCCAGGAAAAAGAATTGCAGCACAAGCCTCAGCAATGTAAATTTTAATCAGCATCACTTTTCTAGCATTTGTGGGGGGAGGCAAGATTACAAATAATGGTGTAAGAGACAAAACACAATGCAGAGAGACAGAAACAGATTCCTCCCACCACTTCTCCTGGGCTGAGGAAAACCCACGAGCACAACCTAAAAGTGAAGGAAATGCCTTTCCAAACAGAAACCTCTGGAAAGGAGGAAGACAGACAGCCCAGAAGCATGCAGATATTTAAAGTGATAAAGGGCCCCCTCTGATGCATTTCTTATTCCCTTGAAATCTTTGGCCATGACTCTTAGATATACATACAGACACACTCTGGCCAAGTATGACCCATTGCTTTTACTCTGCAAGGGCAACCCAGCAAAGCAATAGCTGTTCTGTGGTGAAAACTCTAATAAAATTGCTTTTTGTGTTCTCAATCCTTCAACATTTGAAGCGGGTTTCCATGTACATCCTACAGACACAGGGAAGTTGTGTGTGCCTTTGACCTTAATGTATGGGTGCACTTACAGTGTGCTAGGGCTGGCACAGAATGAGATCTGCTTTCCCAGTGGGAGGTGCAGTGGCTTTCCCAGCCAGGGCTTTGTTGTCAAAATAACAACAAGATCTGGGAAATGGGGAGATATCTCCTGGCCAGCTGTGAGTTCTTTCCTCCCTACCACAATGTTGTGTGGGAAGGAAGAGGGGGCTGAGCCATGCCCATGCTGGACCAGGGCATGAGGAACAGGTGGGGACATAAACTGGAAGGAGAGTGTGGATCACATCTTCCTGCTCACTCGATTGCAGTCTTTGTCCAGCTGCAATGAAGAGTTAAAAATTGGAGCTAAGCTGGTCAGAAAAGGATAAGCCTTTTGACCTGTTCACCTCACAACACATACACCCACATTACACTTGCCAGATGTACTAAACCACACAGAACCTGAGAATTTCCCCAGTGGCTAAACTATCACTTCTGCCTCAGCCAAACAATTTTTTTCACAAGGACATATTAAAAAAAACCAAAAAAACCCAAAAAAACACCCAAACAAACAAACAAAACCAAAACAAAACAAAACCAAACCTCCATGAAATAGATTAGGTATAAACCAGAACTCTCCTTACTGAGGAACCTAGAGGACTTAGAAAGGTAACAGGATACTCCACTAAAATGTCCTGACCTCCCAGCTCTGTGACACTGACATCATATTGATGTCTCAGGGAATCCTCCCAAAGAACAATTATCAAATATTAAAATAAGGATCTAATCTGGTCCAGAACTGGCATCTCTTAGCATTCACATGCCTCATGAGGACCTGAAGACAGTTAAACCTAAAATTTACTGAGAGATTCCTTCTGGTTTCTAGAAATGTTTTATTTAGTCATACTTTTTTTGTTTCCACTCTGAGTGTTCAGCATACAGTGGTTGTTTTCCTAGTCAGTTTGTATCCATTAATGATCCTTTTTTGTGGCTGCTGTTATTGAAAGAGATTTAAACACATTGGTTTCTCCATTCAACAAATCCATATTCTTCAGGGAAAAAAAAAAAGGGTGTAAGTTAATGCAAACAAAAAGCATTCCTGTTGGTCAGCAGCATGACTAGAGATGGGAGGGGGGATTATTTGCCTTGCAGGCAGGTGTTTGCTTACCACTGAGAAGCAGCTGATTGCGCCGGTACGAGGCTGGCAGCTGACCAATGTCTTCTACCCTGTGGCTCATCACCCGGGAGAGGTGGCCAGTGTGGTAGAGGCTTCCCACAATGATGCTGTGCAAGTACATGGGCTCGATGAAGGAGCTGAGCAGAGCGCCTTGGAGCCCAAGGATGTTCCACCTGAAAACAAATTTCAGGAGCAATAAGACACATGGGTGGAGGAATGGCCATATTGGAGCTACTCTGGGAAAATCAGCAAATGCAGCACATGGGTTAGAGGGATGAGGGATGAAACTATTCCTGTCCCTGTCCTGTGATACAGAAAGCACTGTTGGGTTATTGTACACCTGTGGGCTGATTGCCCCTCCAGGAGGATTTGAGATTACATCACTTAAGGGATGTATTTCCAGCTTGTATTGCTGCAAAAAGAGACTTCCTATCAAGAGGTGTTCTTTCTAAAAGCATTTTATGCTTGATGGATGTTCATTTACCATGTCTCTAGCAGAATTTTATTTTTTTTCTGCATCTATAGCGTTTCACTTGCAATGTTAGAGTTAGAATGAGAGCTGTTGTTATTCTACCTTTATTTGGTGCTTAAGTACCATCTGCATGTCATACAGCCAAGCTAGCACATGACTTAGGGGGCCAAAATTCCTCCAAAATCTTTGAATGTCTCATAGGCTGACATTACTTTGCAGAAATGACCATGAAGGTATGAAGACATCCATGAGAATCAAATCCTGATCCTGAATAGGAAAAATAAGATAAGCTTTTAGGAAGTTTATTTGTAATTGATAGCTCGACCTTCTCTAAAGTGCTCAGAGTGAGGGATACTTCTCAGCCTGTTGCTGCCTTAAAGGTGCAGCAGTGATGGTGGGAACCTTGGGACTTCCACCTGTTGATGACTGAGACCTCCGTGCTACTGCTGGTGGAGTAGCTGCCAGAATGGTTCTGCATTTTAATAACTTATGAATTTTTACATCAAGCTAGGCACAAATATGACAGCCTCCTTGCCTCTAAATTCTTCAGGGGATAGCTAATTGGTTAATGAGTGGAAAAATTAAAAAGGGGAAAGAAGTCATGATGCAGTTATCTTCTTGGCAAACCTATTTAGTTCAGCTCATCTAAGAAGTTTCCCACCACACAAATGCTAACAGGCTCTCTTACACTTGGATAATAGTTTTAGGTAAGTTGAACACTGTCAGTCTGTCTGAGTAGTTTTGAGTTCAGGAGTTCAAACTGAAAATGCTTAGAAAATGGAGTTTGGAGAGTATATTTTGGCTCATTAAAACCCAAAACACCGGCAATATTTGGAACTCGGTAGCTGCCGAAGGAAGGGCTATGAGGTGTCTGCTATATAAGGCATCATCCAGTGGCTGCCATGCTAAATAATGTGTTTAAAGCAGCATTTCCATCAGCAGCAAGCATTATGGTGCTAATTTCTTACATCATTGTTCTTTTCATTAATTAACATTTCTCAGCCGTTAGTGCAATTATTGCAGTGCCTCTGTACTGTATGTCTCTTTTCATGATTAATAAGGAGTCATTATATTTCCCTTTCCTGAAGCAGTCAATTAACATGGAATACTTTCCATTAATTACTGAATGTTTAAAACCAGCATGCTGTACCTGGAGAGCAATCTGCTCTAGGAACCTGTGACACCAATTGCTTTTAAAAGTTCTCTTTAAATTTTATTCCAAAAACACAAGCAATTTAGCTGGCTGTATTAATTTGCCTCTGAAGCAGGGCTGTGAATGAGAAACATCTTTTAATCTCATGCAAGAAAAGGCAGCCATCTGGCTGCTGAGGATTTCAGAGTCAGATTCTCCCTGTCTCCCTCTGTAAATGTAGCCATTAAAGTAATATGTTCATCTACATAAAACTCAAATGAAATATAAAAGGTAATATTTATATACAAACAATTTAGTCCCACAATTTAAACAGTCATTGGTTTTATGAAACATTTACTTTAGTTGATCAGATTTGCATAACTTCATTTGGGGAAAAAAAAGTGTGGTCATTTCTGCAAATCACATCACTTTTAAAGGAAAGAACTAGCTGCCTCTTTGAATAAATAACTTATCATGATGCAAAATTAATAATGCAAGCTTAAGAAACAGAGCTGAATTCAGCTAACAGGACTATGCCTTCAACCAGCATCTAAGGTAAGCAGAAAATTTACACAGATATTTTTGTCCAGATGGAACTTGTAAGATATCAATGCTGTTTTCAGCATTTAAAATTTCCTTAAAAAAGCCTTACATATTTGATTGAAGGAGACAAAAAAGCAGCTAAACCGAAAACAACATATGTTCAACAATATCGGGATTTCAGCAATATGCACATCACAAGAAATCATCTGAGTTTTATTTACCAAAATAAGGGATTATGTTCAGGTCATATATTACAAGGTAATTTAAATACATCACAAAGGATCTTTTCTTTAGAGATATTTTTCTACCTAATTCTGGACATATTAATGTAAAAAGGGATTCAAATGTCAATGGAATTACATTACTGGAAATCACAATATAAGCATGATCAAGTCACCCTCTATGTATTGAAAGCATTCCATAAACATGAATTAATCCTTTCAGCGCTCTGGTAAGGTAAAGTCCCATTTTTGCACCCTGGGGAATCAGGGCAGGAAGGGAGTAAGATCTGCTGAAGTCTGTAAGAGTTTCTGGCTTCTGGATGCAATAGTTGTCCCTTGAGAGAATCCTGTTTTCCCACTCCCAAAGAAGGCACACAAAGGTGTAGGGCTGATGAAGCTTCTGTATCAGCAATGGTGGGCTTTGACCCCAGGGAATAAATTTGACTTCAAGATAAATTGGACAGAACAACCAGATTAAAAACAAAACAAAACAAAACAAAACAAACAAACAAACAAAAACCCCAAAAAACAAGTGAGAAGAAACCTCTCAGAGAATACCAGTACCAGAGCAAGTCCTGCCTGATGTGGAGAATGTGGTGCAATAAGAGACTGTCCCAGAACCAGACAGAATCCTAAGGTAGCAAGGACTGAGAAACCAGGAAAGGCACCACTTGCTGGGTCTTTTTGAGCTGGTGTCCCCCAGGTGGTGTGGAAGGGATGAGGGTGATGGCACTGCCACCTGCACAGTGGTGACTTCCTGGTTCAGCACTGGCTTAGCAGCATCTGGTCAGAGAAATGGGAAGAAGCAGAGAAGGAGCTTTGCTTTCCAGTCTAGCCCAGATTTGTCAGAATGTTTAGACAGTTGTTTCTCTCGGGATTGCAGTCCTGATCACGTGTGTGAGTCCCACTCACTCAGCACAAGTCCCAGGAAAAGATGGGTCCTGCACTGAGCTTGGCCCAAACCAGATCCTTGCTCTGCTGCTGCTGCTCTTCAGAGCACAGGAAAAACACATTCATGTTGGGGAAATTTTCAGTTCCTCATTGGTGCTGCCCTGTGGATAAAACGGCCAGCCTTGGAGGGCAGCCAGTGCAGTATTTTGCAGAAACATTAGATTTTATTGACAAATATTTAGGGGAAGGTCTTTTATCCTGTGTATTATTCATCCCTTGACCAACACACATGGCTAATGTACTGACTTGATCCTTTGATATATGAACATCTATGGTATTATTTGTAGGTAGATGGTAGGGAAAGATCCATCTGAACAACAGTGAAAGTATCAATAAGGGTGTTAATTTTGAAGGAGCTATTTCTCTGTAGCCTAATTTAGGTCCATGAAAGTAGCTGTGTTCCCATCTGTAACAAAGAGCTCTCTTCAAATGTGGCTTTTCAAAATAAAATTATTATTCAAAGCAATGCTGTGTTACATTTTGGCTTCTCAATATATCAAAGTGACTTTTCTTGCTATATGGAAATATGCTGGATCATTCTGAATTTTCCTAATTGTGCAAGATTTTAAGGGCTGTTTTCAAGGACACGCATCTCTCTAATAATTCATATGCTATGTGCTCTGTAATAACCCTTCCAATAAAGTGAAAATCAACCTACTGCTCCCTTAGTCACAGATCTTATTTAAAAATCCCCAAATCTTCAGCAGGCAGGATAAACAAAACAGAATGTCTCCCCTTTTCACTCAAATGTGGGGGATTTTGTAGCTTTAAATGGAAGGAAAGTATACCCTTCCTTTTGTTCAAACAGCAGATATTACTGCACTGTTTACAAAGACAAAATCCTGCGTCCAGTTTTCAATATAGATAATCCTTAAACAAATATATTTTTGCCTGTTTGTCAATCACAGAAATGCCAGTGACAAGCTGGGAGGCATCCCAGAGCAGGCAGCCTTTCTTTAATTAAATGCTGCCATCCCCCAGCCCTGGACAAGCAGAGGGCAGGGCGTGACCCCCCTGCAGAGCCCCCCCAGTTCCCAGGCTCCTGAAAGTTTGGGACCACAGTGAGGTGTGCAGGGAAATGTGTCCCCATGTCACAACCACACCACAGCCTCCATGAGCATCACCTCACCACATGAGCTGTCTACAGCCCCTCCCTTGGACCAACAGAAGAAGAGATGATGAAAATACCACGGAAGGGGTTTGGAGGCACGGGGATGCAGAGGGCTGCAGCCTTGCTCAGGTCAGTACAAGGCTCCCTGCCCATTGCTGATGTGGCAGCTGGAGCCCCTTTGCTGGTGTTTCTAGCATTGATTTGGACGTGGTTAGACCTGAAGGCCAACATTTGAGTACCTTGGTAACTGGGATGTGCAGAAATTCTCCTGATGCTTCAAAACATCTCAGGGAACTGTGTCCACCTGCCATGGATGCTCAGAGACTGAAGTGTGTTCTTGGGACCTGTGGAAAGCTTGCCCCTTAAAAAGCATTGCTGAGGAATTTCAAATCTTATTTTGATAAGGCTTTTTAAATTTTTTTTTTTTTTTTATTAAGAGCTTTAAGTCTTATCCACTTGGTGTGTTGTTAACCTCCTGTACCACAGTTTCTATTACCAATATTTCCAGCTAGGCTTCACACAACATAAATTGTTATTCAGGGTGGCATGTGCTCAGAAGGACACCTGTGGTGTTCCTATTTATACGACCATTTAGCTATTATTGGTTTGGAAACTGGAACTAGTGCATTAGTTTTTGATCTGTATTTTAACAGTGGGTGGTTTATATATGTCCTCTGGAACACACCTCATGGTGAAAGATTGAAATTGAACTCCCAGTCACACACAAAGGGGTTAAGAGAGAGAATTACAAACCGTGTGCACAAATCATCTCTAATTGAAGATCTAGCTGTGCTAATTGATTTTCATTTGCATTAATATGTAGCCTTTGAAGTAGCTTTTCTTAAGAGTTACCTTGTCAGGCTCAGCCTTCTGTTAACAATGACTCTGGTCGACAGCCTAACTAAAATAGATCTAAGGATGCCGATTTCTAACACTGACTTTTAGTCCTGCATTTTTATCTCCTACATTTAAATACAGCTTAATGTGCTCAGCTCATCCTATAAAATGCTACTTCAGACTCCCACTGATAAATCCTGAAACAGTGCCTTAAGGCTACACTACCTTGCAGTACTCTGAACATATTCTCAATAGAGATTTATTCTTATTCTCTAGCTTGTGGAGCCCAAATAATCCACAAATCTTAGCTATGTTAATGCCAAGTTTGAGGTCCTTTGTTACTGTTTGTGTTGTTTTGTAGGTGAGGTAATTTAGATTTTTTTTTTTTTTTTTTTTTACTTCTGGGCTGAATTTTACTTCACTTTTTTTGTGAAGTTTGAGGAAGCAGATGACCATTAACCCGCTGGCAAGAAAATACACAGTCTTTTAAAGGTGACCTTTTGAGAAGTGGTAGTAAGAAAACAAATTTAAGGCCAGAGCTTATAAAACAAACACTGAATTCTGGCTTTTATGTGCTGTTTAAAGACAGTGTTTATGAGGATTGCTCCCTGCAAATCCTGCACAATGCAAAGTACATTCTTCAGCCTGGATCCTGCAAGGGGACTCTGCAAGAGGACAAGTGCCACTGCTCATCCATTTACGAGTAGGTTTATACAATCTTTGTGTGTTTAGATGCAAATTTGCTGCACAGAAGTCTGGCATCTCTCCAAAATTACTACATCAGCTTGACAGCTACTGAGCCACAATGTGCTCTGCCCTGGCCAGAGTGTGAGGTGTCCTGTCTCCTGGCTGAGGTCTGCCAAGGAGGAGTTTGGGGAAGAGTGCTGTGATACAGAACTCTCTCCTGGGACACCCAGATAAGAACTAATTTTTGGAATGGGCCCTAGTGTTGAATGCTTGCACCAAGATCCTAAAGCAACTTGCACACATCAAGGTGAGGTGGTGACACAGGACCTGGGGATGCCTGTTCATGCCATGGGTCTGCTGTGCTCTGGGAGCTGTGGTGTTCTCCTCCCTGTGCTCCCAGCTCCACTGCCAGGCTCTGCCAAACCTCTGGCAAGCACCAAACCTCTCTGTGCAGCTACACAGGGCTCAGCACCCTGCTGCTTCAGAAGGGTTGACACTGGGAGAAATGATTTCTCTGTTTTTCTGCATGGAAGAAGAAGGAACCCAAGGGCTGGTGATGAGATAAATAAATTTGATGAGCTCAGAGCATGGAATAGGAAACTTTATACAGAAGAGAGGTGTGTGTGTACTGATAAATCTGAGTTATGGTGAGCCTAGAGGATGAGCCATGGTGGAAGAAGACTGGCCTGAAGCTCAGGCAGTGTTTCCATGAGACAGAGGACAAAGTGTATGAAAGGGAAGGTGGTTTCTCTCCTCTGTGACAGACTCTGAATTTACCTTATAAGACTATCCAGAGGGGTGATGGACTAAAGAGAAGTGCATAAATCTTTGATATTTTGCCCAGACTTTAATATTTCTTCTGCTGCAGGAATAAGAATTAGAGACATTTGGAAAGGCTGATTTTATATATGCAACCATGTGAATATGCAACCTGCAAATCTGGCACACATATACACACTGTGTGCTGTGGGAAGCCAGCAGGGAGGAGACACTTGGTGCTGGGCTGGCTTTGTGCACCTGGAGGCTCTGTCACTGAAGGGACACAGAGAGCCCTGAGGATGCTGCAAATCCCACCCCTGCAGCTGGCACATACCAGCTGAACACATACCAGTCCTGAACATTTCTGAGGGTCAGAGACAGAATGGAGTGCTGAGCTTCCCTAACTCTTGGTTACTGTGTTTAGATCTTCAAAGAAGAGCTGAGCTCTAGGGATATCCTTGTTTCTCTCCCCCCTAAATGTGTGTGTGTGTGTGTGTGTGTGTTCAAGCCTCTGTGTGCATGTGTGTGCATATGACAATTTTCCTTCAAATATTTGTCTGCCCCTAAACAGAGACTGCAGAGACTTCCATAGCAGCAGCATTAACCTTGCATTGACCTTGTAATAAGCAAGGTATGAGCTAGTCCTGAGTCCAGCCTCAGTGTGAGACAGGGAGATGAAAAGAGGTTTAATTTGGCCCATTGTATGAATTTTGCTGTCACAAAAAGCTGAAATTCTCTTAGGGCTGTAACGCCTCTGTTGACATAAAGGTTTTAATATAGGTTATGATTAGCATGAAGAAAACATTAAATTACATTATTTTTTTTCCCAAACAGATGATTATTTTCAAAATTATTTTTTTCCCATGCTATTGCTGTTTTTTTGCAAATGTTCACAATGTATGTTACAGATGAGAATGAAGGTCAGAAGGTGTTAGTGTAATTAATGAACAGTGGGCTAAAAACTGTGGTTTAATCCTAAATCCTACAGCACTGAGAGCCTGCAGTCACTCCAGCTGCACTGTGAGGCTCACAGGAGTCATGTGTGTAAAAAGCTGACACTCTCTTAGGGTGGTTTATCTGGGGACTCACAAACCCTGAACTTTAAATTTACACTTATAAATGCATAAGTTTTAAAGCCAGAAGGGACAACCAAGATCTAGGGTGACCTTCTTTATAATGAAGTTGCAGGATTTCACCTCGTAGTTCCCTGCCTGAACCAAATAGAATGACTTTTCATACCATAGAGCTTGTGCTTTAATTCAGTGAAGGAACAGGTATGATACCAGGGTGTTTATCCTGAGATCTCAACAAAGCCACAGAGCCCAAATAATGCATACCAAGCATCAAATTCTCTCAAACTTGTGGTGATAGTAATAAAAATGGCTAAATGTCTTTGAATAACAAATAAATCTGATTAAACCACTCTCTGCTTATAGCTTTCCCGTGAGCAAGAAAGAACATAAATTGTTAGATACATGATTTATAGAATATTATTCGCTTTTCTCAGTAACTCTGCAATCTTGGGTCTTTGATATTCCGATAGCAATGCCCTTTGCAAATAATGCAAAATGATGTATATTTTAGCAGCTACTGGCTAGATTCTCAAGAGGAAACATTCTCTAATAGCACAGTGCTCCTGTGGGACTTTTACAAGCAATAAAATCTAAAGCATACAAGCAAGATTTTTTTTTGTCAAATCTTGCTTATACAAACATGAATTTCAGCTTCAGAGATCTATTTTCTTCTCACTGCAACACAAGCTCAGAAAATGTGGAACCAGATTCCTGCATCCTGCAGACATTTAAAGAGTCAGCTACCTATGTGGTAGGGCAAATATTTGCAGTTTGAAATGATGTATGGGCACCACCCACTGATCTCTCCAGTGGGGCAGGAGTGGGAAAGGCCCTCATAGAGAAATCTCCTTTCCTGCCTCTGCTCTCTATAACCAGAGGAGAAGAAGTCAGAAGTCAGTCCTACATGTGCTGAAACAAAGGACGGGTGAAGAAACCTTTGATTTCTCCCCCTGACACATGAGGATAATAATGACTAAAAAGTATCTTAGATGGCATTTAATGAAATTTGGAATAAGGTATAATGCAGATTTTTTCAGCCTCTTTTTTAACTGCAACATATGCTGTTGAAAGTAGGGAGCAATGATTGCTGTTTTGTTTTTAACCTATAAAAATCCCAAGTTCATTTGAATTACATTGAAAATAAATAATAAAAATAAAATAATAAAAAGTGCAGTTTTTCTTACAATATTGAAATAATACTGTCAATAATGAGAGATGGAAAACTTTGTGGTATATTCTTCTTTTCCTCAAGGACTTCAATGCTTTTTAGATGTGTGTCAACAATGAAAGGATTCACTCAAAGTGCTTAGCAGATGTGCTTGGAGAAAACCCAGCTCCTGAGACTGTGCATTGCTGTCAACATCCCCATCAATAGGAAACATAATGGCGTTTGCAAAGCTGGTATTTAATTCACTGGCTAATGACATTAAAAACCACAGAGAGTGCAATATTTCTATCCTTGAACTTAAAATTGTCTAGTTTTTTGAGTCCATATGAGTCTGAATTTGGAAAACCCAACTGCATGTACACACAGCGGAGGAGATCCACCGAACACAGTCTGGGTTTTCTGTTATCTCCTTATGAGCAAATGAAAACATTACAGCAGAAGTTCCTCTTTTCCTTCATGCAAGCACAACAGTTGTGATGATTATGCTTAGCAGAGGGTGGATTTTGTGAGTCTGGTAGTATTTCCATTTGGTGGTTCACTTCTACATTTGTGTGACAAAATGGCAGGCTTTGCTAAGTTGACAGACTAATGTAGCTTTGGTAAGTCATCCAGTTAAAGCTCAGAGTAGAATTTATGCATTTGGATTAAAGAAAATTTCTATGATTTTTGGAAAGATTAAGTCTATGTTGGGCTTTAATAATTGGGCCGAATTTTTGACTGATATAATTTAACTGAGTTCTTAGGCATAATATTCTAGCAGAGAATTTGATAATAACAGTTCTCTTTTTATAGCTATAATGTGATATATTTTATATGTAGAATTGCATTTATATATATAATGTACATTATATACATAATATACACATATATGTATAAATTATGAAGATAAATATACATACATGTATAGATACATACTAATAATGCAATAACTGCAACCAGGTACACCCATTTTGATTTTGGATTGTGTTAGCCATCACCTGCTATTAATTAACACCCTGAGATTGGTGAATGTGTTTACATTTTGTCATCTGTGAATAATTATGAAATATTTATTACATGAAAATTATTCTACATAAATATATGCTGTATTTACAGGGCACAGCAGAAACCCACAGAGGGGGCTGTGACATGAGAGCTCTTCAATGACATTCAAAATAGTAGAAATATTCCTGGTGGCTTTTAGGGGACTTAATTCAATTTGGTTCAGACCAGTAAAGTTTATCTGTAAGATAGTTGGTTTGCAAGTTTTGGGGTAAATGATCCAAGCACAGCGAAGTGGATGTATTTTATTTGCACAGTGAAATTCTACTGGCAAAAAAACCTGCAAAGATAGTTTATTTTTTTGTCACACTGTACTAAGTAACTAACGACCCACAGAGAATTTGGGAAAATGTCCTATTTACATTCCCTCCTATTTTTATGGTCTGCTTTTGCATACAAAGGAAGTCTTTGTTTCTGCAGGGCTCGTCAGCACCTGCTGGCTGCTTCCCACCGGTCACCATAATCCTCTGTGGCATCGAGCTTCCACATGCAAAGACTTTTGCCACGGATATCCATCCCGTACCTGGCAATTTTGTCTGTGCAGGACATGGTGATGAGCTGCTCTCCCAGCAGGACGCCGTCCCACGTCTGCGCTGCGTTGTGACACCGCACGGGAATGGTCCCTTCGCCAGACTCAATCTTTGTCCGCAGGTGCCCACGGTATTTCCTCACTATGTGCTTGCTGCTGTTCACTGGGCAAAATAAACACAAGAATGACAGTAATTCAATGTTTTTTGAAAGGACCTGAGAGGCTGTGTTGATGCATAGCTTGCATTTACAGAACTGCCTTTGAAGGTCCTTTAAATTGGATGCAAAATTAGATGAGATAGCAGCCCAAGAAAGCAGCGCAGTGCAGAAAGGAAGGAGCTTCTCACATGGTTTTCTTTTTGCATCCATCAAAGCTTACACAAAGCACTCATGAGCTCATGTTCCCCTTCTATTTCCCTTCTATATTTAAAAAGAAGAGAGGTGCTCTGTCTTTTTAAGAACCAGTACAATTTCTCATTTTAGAATTGAGTTGTGATGGATGAATATTTGAAAAAGCTTGGTTCAATAAGTGTCATCAAAGACTCAGCTGCATGATGCAGACCAGTCCAATACTTTGCTGTGATATTCAGTGACATTTCATGAATAGTTTCAGAAATGAGGGTTTGATTTGTTTTCATAAAATTTCACTGAAAAATTCTGAAAAGCTAAAGGTTTATGCTCTGGATCAAAGGCAAATCAAAACTTGCTAGTTGTTCATTGCTGGCTGAAATTCCTCCTACATTCTCCCTGAAGTGAGGTACTTTCCTGCCTTGTGTTGTACCAAGATCTTTTATCACTTCTGTAATATTACATATTTGAGTGCAAGGCAGTGGCCCCTGGGGTGGCATAGGGCAAGCAGCTAAAGCACTTGTCCTAGACCATGATGAACTGAGCCCTGCAGATATGCAGTAAATACAGAAGATAATGACATTTCAAAAGAACTTCACCTTCATTATTATGAAAAGAGAAAAACTGAAGTTCATTATCAAAATCACTCTTACACTCTTTACACTGCTACTTTACCCCTGGGTATTTTGGCTGTAAAAGAACAAGAAGGAGCAGCAAGGAAATCCTCAGGGTCTGCTCACTGCCTCCCCCTCAGAGGGTTTCACTGGGGGTCATCTTCTCCCTGAAGCAGACCTTTCACAGTTTCCTTCTAGCCCAAAGGAAAATAATGGATGACTATAGGTGATGGCCTCTGCATTCAAGGAAAAGGAGTGCTGCATTTACAGATATGAAGATTTTTGCCCACATTGCCAACTGTCCTGCGTATTTTTTCCATGCCAGCTCCTCATCTGGACCAGAAGGCTTCCACTTGTGAAGGTGATGCTCCTCAGTCCTCAGTGGGCTGTGGGGCTGAGTGCTTTTGCCACTGAGTAACACCAGTGTGCCAGAGGCTGTGGGGCTGATGGCACCTCTGGCTGACTCTGTGCACAGTCTCCAGTGCTGGTGGAAGCAATGGATTGACTGGCTGCTGCCAGTGGGTGCTTTGCAAAAAGGGAGAGGAAAAATAAATTGCTTCAGCCTATTGGGATTAGCAGAAGCAACAAACACACGTGGAG
Source organism: Chloebia gouldiae (assembly GCA_003676055.1). Lineage (NCBI taxonomy): Eukaryota > Metazoa > Chordata > Aves > Passeriformes > Passeridae > Chloebia > Chloebia gouldiae. The sequence goes on from QUSF01000003.1 coordinate 8,966,636, forward strand.
CAGAAAAGTCAGCTGTGACCTGCCAGCACATGGGTGGCAGGGCCCTCAGCAATCATTGCCTCTTCTCTTCATTCCTGATTTTTTAGCATTTAAGATGGTAGCATGTGTGTCAGCAGCGTATCAAATTCCTTGCTTGGCCATGACCAAAACCATTTTCCACCCAAACTCAATCTCCATCATATACAAAATATTGTTTGCAAATATCATTACAGTAATGCTGCTACGGCATCTCAGTTTGGGGAAGAGTGGTTGTTACACTGCCATCCCCATCAGCAGCCACCTCATCCCAGCAGCAGGGGATGTGTCCAAGTGAAGGATCCAAGGAGGGTCCTTGTGCCCCACTGTGAGCTCCTCACAAATCGAGACACTGCAGTAATCACCTGACTTGGAGTATTGTGGCTTTCCAAACTTGAGCTGTGGAAGAAACTGGGAACAGACAATAGAGAAATTAAAAAAAAAAAATAATAAGCAAAAATAAGTCTCAGAAATGTCTCAGATCCCTCTTTTCTCAAATTTTCTGGTTGTGCCAACACTGTCAGGAAACCATTTCCATGAGCATGTGTGCTGATCCCTTGCACATCCCTCTTGTCTGGGATGCTAAGTGCAGTATCATTCTGAGGATGCTCTTTGGACTACATTAGACATCCGGGAACAGGCACATATTTTTCCTGGGACTTTGTGAGGAAACATTTTTTTAAAAACATGAAACAGTGGTGAGCAGCATTTTTTATAATTAAACTACAGAGTCGTGGGAAAGGTACCATGACATTTGGACAACAAAAGTAGAAAGTGATGACTTCTACTTAGCAAACAAATCTAGCTGAACAACAGTGAGAAATGTCTACCAAAACCACTTTGCCTTTGTCTGCACATACTGAGAACTGATGGCACAGCAGAGTAAGATCTCTGCCAAGGAAGCAGTGAAGAGTGACTCAAGAGGCTATTGCTGTTTCAGCTGGTGGAAAGTGTAACTTTAAGCAAACCAGTTCTCTTTTCCTAAGCTTTCCCACAGGTATAATGAAGATAATGAGTCTTCCTTCTTATGCAAATTCATTTAAAGTTGCTCAACAACTATTTATGAAAAACAGATGCTACCCTTCCAGAAAGATCTGCCACAGGACACCTGGTAGAAATCCCTCAAGATAAAATGATTTTTTACTGTTTCCTTCTCCAACTTTTAAGAAAAATATTTTCTCTTGTTACACTTTTCCCACTTCCCATCTCTCTAGATTCTCCTCTCTTTCTCAGCTCCTGCTCTGAGCCTCCGCTGTAGGTGCCTTGATCTCCTAGATTACTCTCTTATTCAAGCAATTCAGTGTGTATGTATTTTCTATACATGCAAAGACACATGTAACTGCCAGGGAATTTTAGTGACTGCAGGATAAGATGAGCAGCCCATCATTTATGTGGCTTTGATTTCAATACATAAATGTTACCTCAGTGAGGGGCAAAGCATCCCACAATATGCTGACAGAGATAAGGAACAAGCTCAGGGGAAAAAGAGCAGCAGGATTGCAAACAGCTGTTGAGCAGCTGGGGAATTTAAAACATAGAACAAAAATTTTTGGGGAGAGGGATATGAAAGACTTCTGTGAGCTTGGGGCATCTGTTTATTTAATTTGTCATTTATTTATCTGATCTTCCCAGGACCACAGGAAATACAAAGGCCAAAGCACTCTGCAACTGGTTGTTCTCACAGCATCTCAACCCTGGGCTGCAAGTGCCAGAAACTGAACAATTAAGTTTCTAAAAAGCACTGGAGGTGTGCAAGTGCTCTGATAGTCTCAGTTTCTGAGTGCTCATATGGACTCAGCCGTGTGTCCAGCTTTGCTCCCTGTCCCTGCCCCCTGCCCAGGCTGCAGCCGAGCAGCCGGCGCTGGCTGATAGGATTCAGGCATTTGTGGCCAGTGTACACCCACCCCAGGACACCCTCCCACAGCTCTGATAAGGGGCTTTGGCTGCTCAGCTGCTATTAAATTCAATAGGGGGTGACTCAAACCTTGAGCTGTGCTGCCTGTCTCAGGCTGCTCACATTGCTGGAGTGGTTGGGACACATGCTCCAAAGGTTCATCTGTAGCATTTATATAAGATACTAATAACCCAAAGCTCTGAATACTTTCAGATTGCCAATGATTAAATAAATCCAAATTCTGCAACTGGAACACACCGAGTTCTTTTTTAGCATGTCATTAAGCAGCACAGGAAGATAGAACCAAAGCAAGAGACGAGGCTCTGTGAGTTTTGCACTGAAGCTGCAGACAGACTTCAGCACATAAGCTGCTTGTTAGTAGTAAAAAACATGGTCCACTTGCTGGCACAGCCTGCTACAGATCATTTTAATGCAGTCAAAGAAATATATTTATTTATGCATCTTAAAGTCACTACAAAAACTACAGCCTACTGCTGCTCTGCTGTTAAGTATGATCAAAACATCAGTAACTATAAGCATTTCTGATTTTCGCTGTGCTGGTTCTCCAGCTGCTTAATCTCAGCTAATTGCAGGGGAGAAGGCGTCTGTGGATGCCACTTCAACCAGAACAAAATGTCAATTCAAACCAGAATTAGAACGGACAAATTAAAAAATCATTTGGAGTGGATTTATGATGTGTGCTACACTCAGATGTGGAAATTACTCCTGAGAGTTCCTAAGATAAAAAGGTGCTGGATTAATTACTGGATTAGAAATGTACACAGACAGGTGCCTCATATTTAAAATCAGTGAAACCCTCTGATTTCAAGCCTCACCCCTTATTTTCATATTTGCTCCAGGACCAGTTCTAGCTCATATGGTAATGAAAAACACCACTCCATATTTATTATTTAGTTAAAGAGTGAAGAGGAAATGGACGGTGATTAAACAGAATCACACGAGTAAAGATCTGTCTGTAATTTTGCATGACTGCCTCAGAGGTTCATTTTCTGTTTCCCTGCTTCAGTGGAGGCTGTTCTCTCTTCAGGAAAGAAGAAATAAAAGAGCCTATCTTGCATTTTTTTCAGTGCTGGACTCTCCCCTCCTCAGCATAGTTTATAAAGCTTCCTTAGAGCAGTGTGAGACAAAGGGGTGGAAAGAAGAGTGTTAACATTTGACTGCCTTTGTATTTTGATGGCTATTAGAGATGCACTTTCCTCAAACAGACCCCGACTAAATGTACAACATTACTATTTCTGGAAGTGTTGAAGTGACAATCACAGCACAGCGAACACTTTGAATGTGTCTGCACAATGCTTTGGTGACCAGCACAGAGCCAGGCTGAAATGCCATGGGCCAGCTTTGGAAAACAAGAAACTTTAGGGCTATTCTGAAATAAGTCTGAATTTGTGAAAATAAGGGCCTACAGACCTGCCCCTGCAGTGACTTCAGGGATGTGTCCTTCCCAGAAGGGAGCACAAGACCTTGTCTTGTACAGGTTAAACAGGATAAAATAATTTTGAGATTAATCCCTGATAGTCAAGACATGACTTTAAAATACAGGCCATGAGAGATATTGCACCCTAGAAGGCACTTCTAGGAGAGATTTGCTTGCTCCTGGAGCAATGTGGCACCCAGCATGTTGTAGCAGATTTCAGTTCAGATCTATGGTTTGGACAGAATCGTTAAGCCCTATATACAAATAAAAATATGAATATGTAATTTATATGGCAATGTTACAAACCTGGGACACCTGTAATTTTTGGAACTGAAATTAACATTGGAGATTGAACTTCTTTACCTTTTCCCTTCTCCCTGCCTCTTGGCTGAAATACTGTCCTTGGACTGTAGTTCCTAACCTGACAGAATCCATGACCTGATGAATTATGTTCCCTTTGGCATACTGTTCTTTCTCCTTTTCACTACCCTTCAAATAACAATTTTCATTCTTTTTACTTCTTCCACAATTTTCCATTTTCCAATCATTTCTAGGGTTGCATTGACAAAGTGTGATAGCAAAGTCAGTTTGCCTATCCATAGATTATCAATATGTAGCATTTAATCCAGAAGAAGCAGTGAAGAGAAAACTTGAAGTTTGAATCCACAAGAACAGAAAGGAAATGACTGCATTATTTTTCTTTATATGCTTTAAGTAGCTATTAATTAATTATTTTTTGATTGAATTGTGATGTTAGAGACAGTAACTGTAGGAAGGGTGTAAGAATGGTATTCCAGCATATTAAAGTTTATCAGTGAATGTCTAATGAAAACTTTTCTTTTTGGTCCATCAAAATGCCTCCATATATGATAACTGAGGGGAAAAATTCATCTTTTCAGATAACATAGCCCTTTCAGAATGAGCTTTTATTATTTTTGTAGGTTAATATGAAATTTATTGAAAGCTCATCCTAGGGAGAGGTGCCAAAATTCCTTCACTGAACCTATGCTAGAGCAGAATATGACACTCTAACACATGAAATCCATTTTACCATCAGACTAACTTCTAAGTAAGCCTGGACTCTCAGCAGGCTTTAATACCCTGAGAGGAAAAAAAAAAAATCTGAGACAAATGGCTCAAAACCTGCAAACAAGTTTTCTCTAATGTCTGTCTTTGAGGAATGCCTGCGATCAAAATGTGACTAACTAGTTAAAATTCACTTTAAAACCATTTGCTGGCAGCAAAGTCATGCACAGCTTCCTCTGAGAGTTGGAAGTGACTGTTCCAGGCATGGAGGAATGAGCAGTGCTGGGTCAGGTGTCAGGGAAATTCTTTGTGCCACCTACAAACCCAGGCTGTGGACTCCAGCCTGCTCTGGAGTAGGAAAGCATTAGTATGTTGAAGCCAAAAGTACAAGATTTATCAGTGGGATTAAGATTCTGTGCATGTGGCAATCAAGGAAAATACAACTCAAACACTTCAAGATTATTATTTTTAATTACTAATTGCTCCTCTTGTCTAAAATCAGACATGTCCTGCCGTGGCTTTGAAAGTGCAGCTGCTCCCACAGAGCAAAGTCTAGAGATCTGGCAAAGGGCTGAGAACTCTCTGAGGAGAAAGGAGAGAGATCTGTGAACTCTGAGGAGAAGACTTCTGCCTCTGAAGCCTCCATCAGGCTTCCCACCAGGCAGAGAGGGCCACCAGCAGCTCTCCAGGCAGGCAGAGCTCATCCCTGACAGTGTGCAGAGATGCTGCTTGCTCCCAGGCCAGCAGCTGATCAAAGCCAGTGGAGATTCAGATCAGGGGCAACCAGCTATTACCCATGTCCTAAGCTGTGCATCATTGTATCTTTTTCTTCTTTTTTTTTTTTTTTTTTTTTTTTTGTTAATGAGAAATGTTTTCTCTTAAAGCTGGGCTTTATCTTTTAAATATATTTTATGTGAAAAATATATCATCATCACTGGAATTGCCTATTTGGTGACAATTCTCTCTCCTGCCACATTTTAATCAAGAAGTTTACACAAACATAAAGAGAATGTGTTATTCATCATAACCCTTTTTATTTTATCAAAAAAAGCATGCTGTTATTCATGTGGCTTTGGGATTCTGTTGCAGTTTGGAAATTGAAATCTTTAAGAATGATTTAAGGAAAATGTTGTGGGAGAAGTCAGCAAAATATGAAAACAGAAAATGAACTCCATGAGACAGAAACAAGAGCAATCTGTCAATAATGGAGACAGATTTTCAGTGTGAGTCTAGAGAGGCTGTGGTTCCTGATGCACCACCAGATATATTCTAATTCAGCTTCTGGAGCTCTGGAATCCTATGGTCTTTGGCAGAAGAAATTAAATCTTGATCACCAGAGAGTGGTTCCAATTGGCCTTAAAATGTGGATTAAAGTTGTTAAATTATTCTGAATAATTTTATAGTAGTGCATAGAACATACAATGTTTTCCATTTCAGTATTCTACTCTCAGCACTAACTACCCTTTCTCAGAGCTGTGATTGCTGGATCCCTTTTATTCCTATTTTACACGTATAGAAATAGAAATTACCAGAGTGAGGTGAGTTGCCCAAGACTGGCTAGAGAAGGCAGCTTGCAGGATCATGATAAGAATTAAATTTTCTGTATGAGTTTGCTACTCATACAGATGCCTCCAGATTTCTCTCCTAAAACTCTAAGAAACTCCCAGAAGTCTAAGGACTTCCAGAAGTCCCACAAAGATCTTAACTGGACCTGGAGCTGCCTGATAAGCTTTCTAAAACTCAGTTTATGAGTTTTACCTGTAATTCTCACTCAGTGGAAGGGCAAATTAGACTAAATTAGACCTGAATGGATGTGTTTTCCACCCACAGAGATTTTTCCCAGCTATGGTTTGATATTTACCACCCAAAAAAATCTGTGCCTTACTTAGGTGCATATCTGTAGTAGGCTATGGGATGCTGGGGTGGAATGAGGGGATGTCCAGGAGCATGTGGTCTCTTTTCCCTGCTGCAGAGGGCTTTGGAGACACCACCATTCCTTGGGCTGGACAAATCTGGGGACAAGGAGCTTTTCTTGGTGAATTTTTCTACTGCTGTTCTGAAAACTTCTCAGGCATGGTCTTTTGCTGATTAATGTAGCCTTTTTATCACATCTGAACATTGCCTCCAAATGCAGTGTTTTACAAAGCAGCAAAACCCATAACAAAGCAGAATCAATAAATACAGTGCAATACCCTTTGGCAATTCAAGCATTCTGTTAAAATTAGAATCTGATTATAGCTGGAAACCTGTTTTCCTGAATCCTAACAAACACATTTTTGCTTTACATAAAAGCTTTTCAAAGCTGTGGCCAATGCTGGCTCTGAGCAATCCATAGTTTTCAGTATATTCTTTCTTTTCCTAGATAGGCACACACTGCACTGACACATACTTCTAAAAATCTTATTTTCTACTTTAAACTCCCCCTGAAACAACAAAACTCAAATAAGCGAAAGCAGCTAAGAATATCACAAGGAGAAGGAATTGGGACATTTTCAATGCACTGTCAAAGGCAAAGAGTTTTCTCATGATGTGTCAGTTCTGACAAAGTTTTAAAACAGAGAGTTAAAAAAGGGAGCTGTCTAGCTTAGCTGAGAGGGAATTCACTGATCCAGGACTTGAGAGACACACATTCAAGTTTTCATTTGATTCTAAGTGGACTTGAGTGAAAAACCCTACCCTGAACTGGGCATGGGAGGAAATGAAATAGGGTTTTCCTACCCCTTGTTACTGATGACCAGGAGGTATGAAAAATATGTGATCCCAGTTTCACACAATAATTTTCTTCTAAATTTTTCCTGAGAGGTTTTGATTTTTTTTTTCCAGCCAGTCAGTTCTTTGAGACCTAAAATCTGTCCATTAAGTGAAGCTGTTATTCACCAGTCAGCTTTAGGAGAACTCCACTAAGGACCTAACTACCCAGCCTGGTGGAGATTAATAATGGAATATAAAGCAACAGCAAACTTGAACAGGTTAATTAATTGTACTGAAGGCTTCAGGACTTCAATGTAGTGAAATGAGAGCCTCTTTCCAAGGTGCATCCTGGGCTCCAGCATGATAAAACCAACAATAAAACCATGAGTGCTTTCACAGCTCTCCTAAGCCTGGACACTGCTAGTTTTTCTGGCAGGTTTAGGGGCTAGAACTAACCTTTGGGATTGGCAAGACAAAAGGTTTAGCATGACAGGTCATGCAAGGCATCAGACCTCTCCTTTGGGTTACCAAAAGTGGTAGGATTTGCAGAACATGTGAACCATACATTTGCAGACCCTCTGGCACTGCTGCTCTGTCTGAGCAACGGCTCCATCTGAGCATCAAGATGCAACAGCTGCTGCTGTTTTTTCCTCAGGTGGCTTCAGAAGGGCTCAGGGCTCACAGCAAAGGGCTTGGGCCAGTCACTCTCTCCATTCTGGTACCCCTGACAGGAGTCTTTCCCCCCCTTTCCCATTCTTTCCCTTCCGTGCAGCCTTGCATGAGCAGAGAGTGAGTAGGAGAGGCTGGGGAGGAAAAGTTTCTTGCAGTACTGGAGATGGTTCCAGCCAGTGCCTGCAGGTCCTGTGTGGGTGTTGAGCACTGGAAGAGGCAGAGGGGCTTCACTCATCCTCAGAGTTTCTCCACGCCTCACAGGCTTTATGTTGCTGTCTCTCGCCCACTTCCCCATCACAGCTGAACAGCACAGACCCACTCGCCCTCAAACTTTCCCATCCTGTCTCAGGGTCCCACTGATTCCTCTCAGCCACACTTTCTTCTGAAATCCCTTTGCCCACCTTCCCCAGAAGAAGAAAGCTCCCCCACAGTGCCAGAATGGATTTATTTTAGATTCTGGAAAGAAATCTTTGAACTGTCTACAGGCAGCACCACTTCCACACCTGAAAAGGCCTGAGCTAAATCAGAGCAGTGCTCAGACCGGCAGGACTTGTGGGGACACAGGACCACCACAGCTGAGCAGGAGCACACTCCATTTACACACCTCAGCCATGGCTCGAGCAGAGGTGAAGGGGAGAATTAACCAGAGGGAGCTGTCCTGTGACCATGCTTGTCCTACCAAGCTAACTTGAGTGAAAGCAGCCACACTGAAACAGCAATTCAGCAGCCTGGGAAGACCAAGTTAGAAAACAGAGCAATTACATCTAAACCTAGTGCCTGCTAACAGTCCTGAGAAGGGATACAAGCTTCTGGACAGACCAACCTCTAGTCAGCTGTAGAAAGCTGCTGCATTTCCTCTTTGTTTACTTTGGTAAATTGAGGATGGGTCAGCGGCACAAGCAGGAGGGGCCATGACTTCCATGGAATGTGACCTCACAGGAGCCTGACAAAGGGTGCTGAACCCAAACCTTTTGGATAAGATCCAGTACAGTCTTAATGAAGTGAAAGGACAATTTCCTTCCACCTTCTTAAATACTAATTCCCTAGCCTGTGAAGTAATGTAAGAGCCTCTTGCTGTATCTGCAATTTTTGCAGCATCCTTTATATGACAAAGCAATCTGGGCTGACCACAATAATTCACCCAGTGCTAGGATTATTTCTCCTGAGGCAGTATTCAGCACTACAGCCTACAGTGGTGTGTGTATTTTTTTAGTTTCCTGTTACTTCTGGGCATGGTTCTCTATGATAATTTTTTTTCTGAGATCCCCCAAGGTATTATTCTGCTCAGTCATATGAAAAATAGGAAAATAATGCACCTTCATCCCAGTTCCACAGATGGGCCATTCATCAGCATAAAATCAACTTTACAGCCAGGAGGAAGCTGTTCCATGCACCAAATAGCTACGAATTTCCAAGATGGTTTCCCAGGCTTCATCAGGCCAGCAGCCATGATGGAGAGATGCAATACCTGGGAGCACTTGTGTAATGGAAAAAAAAACAGTGCTCAAGTCCAAGGGGAGACCTATGGTTATCCTCTATTTTTGTAATGGGAAAGTTCACCACTTTGTTAGAACCTGAATTTTCTTGTAGTTCTAGATATCTATTTTCTTTTCAGATCACTGAGTTATTTAGATGGTTCTTCTTGAATTGCTTTCCCCTTTTACCATCTATTTACAAAACCAGAACTTGTTCATTTAGCCAAACATGGGATTGGAAAAAGGAAGGCAGAGATTTCTTCCCCTTACATGTCCAGAAATGTTCACCAAACCCAATGGTTTGGGGAGTGATTCTAGCCCAGCCTCTGCCATAAGCATCCTCATTGTATTTCCATCCTGATTACTCCCTGAAGGACACTGAATGCTGACTTCTGGGGCTGAGACTCTCACGACAGTTTTAGGAGATCATCATACGCCTTAGAGGGTCTCTGTGTGAATCTGGCCTCCTCCAGCCCGTCTGCTCAGGATATGACTTTCATGGATCTGGTTTGGGATGACAAAACCTGGGTCAGCCCCCCCTGAAAACAGAATGCTGAGTTACTGATGTGAGCAGGGCACCCCTTGACAGCAGCCCTGGATTTGGGGGTGAACAGAGCATTTTTTTTCTGAGAATGGAATGTAAAATCCAGCAGCCAGAATCACAAGCAGGGAAAGCACAGGTCTGCCCAGTGAAAGCACACTTGAAGTAGAGAGCACAAATGTGTCTTCCTGGGTACTCTTCAGTTCCCCAACTCTCTGAAAACTGCACTGCACATCTTCTCCTCATCACATCACCTACCAAGGCAATGATCTGGCTCACGTGGTTGCAAGCGGGTCCTGCTTAGATGAGAGTTCTGTCAAATGTGTGTGCATGAGAGCTTCAGCACAGCTGTAGGTTAATAGACAAGCAGGAGAAAAACCCCATGTGGAGCAGAAGCAATGGTGTGTTTCAGACCTAAAGGAAGTGTGGGATAAAACAGGAGCTGGGCTATCAGGGAGTCAATGGCACAAGGCAATACAGCATGTTAGCAAGAGATAGAAAAGCAGCCCAGGGGAGAAGAACTGAGACAAGCCCTGGGGCAGATTCTGTTTGTCTCTTTGGCATCCATGGAGTGAAAAAGATAGAGCACATGTCTAGAAAAAAGATGGACAATGAGGTAAAATGCTGCCAGGGAAGAAGGAATGGGGAAGTAGAGGACATTTTTTAAGCTCAATTTTTCAAGTGATTCATTTTTCTTTTCAAAAGACTTTAAAAAAAGAGAAAAAAAAAAGCCAATGAGTCAAGAAATGCTAAATTAGCTAGGAGGGTGATGTAGCAAATCAAGAGCTTGATTATTATGTGGTTTGCCCTAGATTCAGGAGAAAGTTCAAAATATGCAACAAATACTACAGGGTGAGCTGCCCCCAGGGCTCCACCTCATGAGCAGGAGTGTGTGTGCCATAATGGGAAACAGCAGCTCCCTTAGGCCCCTCAGGAAACCCACAGTGACTTGATGCTGTGATCCTGCCCTTGGGAGAGCTCACAAATCCAGGCACACCTGCTCAGATGTACATGAAGGGAGAAGGCAGCAGAAAAGGAGATGTTCCAGGCTCCCTGACCTGCAGCACTGAACTGAAGAGAGGAAGAAGCAGCGTCTGTGAAAGAGCAATGAGAGTTGTGAGGACACCAGGAACATGCAGCCTTTTTGTCATATAGCTGCACTACAACCTTGAGGCTGACCTTGGAAAATGATGGAAAGGGTCTGGGGAAGGAGACTGACCAGAGAGAACGAGCCAGGACAAACCCATAGAAAGTGTCTGAAACCCCTGTGGCATTTCCCAGCCTCATATTCCTGCAACTCCACTGACCCTGGTTGGGCTCCTCTCCTGTTCCCAGCTGCTCCTGCTTCTTTCTCCTCAGCCTCTTCCCCTGCTCTCTCAGACTGTGCCTTCTCCCAAAACTCTGACTTCACTTCCCGTAAGCTCATCCAACCTCCTGACCTACAGGCACCAAAAAAGAGTCAGAAAACCCCTCCCTGCTCAAAGCAGCCTGGTCCATCTGGATTTTGTCTCTCTTTTAGAGCTGCCTAAGGACGTTACCAATAAACAAGTCAGCTTCCCTCTGATTCAAGAAGGCCATTTCTTTAAATTAAAGTACAATTTTATCTCTTTGTCTCTAATCTCTTACTTTTCTGCATGGCTGGGGGCCTCCTAGACCTTTCCTCTGCATTGCAGCTGTCAGACTTTTACACATGCCACAAACTTGGTACTCTGCTCTATCCTGTAAGAAGCAAACTGGGTTTCAAAAGCATGCCAGCTTACGTCCTCCCTTACCAGAACAAAGCTCATAAGAAGGAAATGTGAGGCTTCCCTGAGGGTTCTGGAAAGACACGGTGGATAATAGGAAATTTTTGGAAGGAGATTTGAGAAGTGGATTTTACTCACTCCCTATATTGATAAAGGCTTATCATATCCCTTCTCAAAACCAGGAACCACATGGTGAGACAACGTTTTTAAATGTTAATGCATCTTTAGAGAATAATCAGTAATGTTTGATGGCTTGTGCTAGCTCTAGGAGAGGTTTCTTTGTTGTTTAAGAAATTAAACAACATTCATCTGGAGTTTCTTGTCATTACAGGATGAAAGAAAGGTTATTTCTTTAGGAAAAAAAAAAAAGGAAAGAGAAGATCTAAATGATAAACATTATAAAATACTTATCTTTCCAGATGTCTCTGGGATAATGTGAGCTGAGAGGAAATGCTTATCTCTCTGAAGGACAGCTTTTGGCAACATGGCTTTCTACACAGTGCTAAATTATTTTAAGAGCACAGGACAAAGGTAGAGGGATCTGTTTAAAAGAGTGAATTACAAGCCAGATGTAGCATCTCTTCAGGTCCTGCTACTGAATCACTGTGCAGCCTTGGCTAAGCCACACAGACCTTTCTGCCTCAGCTTCTGCTTGGGAAAATAATTGGTGTAATAGCCAACAGGAAAATTATTTTCATGATTATCTACAAGTTTACTGTCTGTGTTATGTACTGTGTGATTACATATTTTTAAAGACAGTTGCTTGTATATCTTGTTATCTACAGAAGCATTCCCTCATTAGCTGGGATATTTATTTGGTCTGTGAAGAAATCCATGAGCCAAGCAGGGTTCACCTCCAGGGCTGGGTTCAGCTGCATATAATCAGGCTGTCAGCTGCCCAAAGCATGGACTTCCTCATGCCAAGAAGGGCAGAATCCAGCCTGGACAGCTCCTGGTTGCACTTGAGAATGGAACATGTTTTAAAAATAGTTACAGATTTTGGTGCTTCCAATTGTGATATCAGCTAAGGGGTGCCCCAGGAAACCTGCCTTCTGGAAAACATGCCTTTAACCAAACATAAAGCCTTTTAAAATATCTCTTTAGATATCTCTATACAGTGGGAGGCCAAAGATCACTATAGTTTTTTTGATATTCATAAGCAATCCCTTTTTTATTTTCAATTTTGATTTGAGATGATGCTATGTCTTTTCATTCTGTTAACTCATCAGGAATTTGTTTGATTTTGAGTTTTAAGCCTTTACTTCCTTTTGTTCATTTTATAAACCTTGAAGACACAATGCAGAAATCATGTCAGGCGAGGACCACGTTTCTTTCCTGAATAGGAGCATTCTGCTTTCTTGCCCCAGAAAGCTGCTGGTTCACATGTGAAAAAAAAATATAGTCTGGACAGAATAATACCATAATAATAATCAATAAATTATTTATACAGATAAGAAATCATGAAGGAGTGAAACTACTGTCTGATGGATTTGCCTGTGAGGAAGTGAGGTTGTTGTGTGACCTTGGGTGATTAATTTTACATTCCTGTGTCTATGCTTCCTCCTCCATCCATTCTTTTGTCTTGCCTGCTTCACATTCAAGGTAGTCAAGGCAAGGACCATTTCTCATGTGTACATCTGGCAGCCAGCACTATGGGCTTTGCAGCACTGTAAAATGCACATATGAGGAGCAGTAGCTGGGGCAGAGATAAGAGAGTCCTTGTGCATGGGATCAGGGGGTGACAGGCATGTGATAACAAGCCACAGATCTCTGGGGTCCCCTGCCCCTTGCTGGGCCATTCCACGTGGCTAGGCAGGGACAAAGCTGTGCAGTGGGAAAGCAACAAGGACGTGCCTCTGCCATGGCAGGGCAAGGACAGGGACAGGCATGTCTGGGAAGTGAGGAGGTGAGAGTGCTGGGTCATGCTGTAGATGGGATTTGTCATCATGGACAACAAGCTCTGCAGGTCTGCTGGCGGCACACACTGGCTCAAGACCTGATTTGCTCATGGGAAGGATCTGGAAGGATCCCTTCCATAAGGGTCTTGTCATTACTTGCTGCAAGTGCAGGTGGCATTTGGAGAGAGTCTGATGAACAATCTACACTATAGATGTGCTGTATCATATACCAGTGCTCTACTTCAGATTCCAGCTGCTGCAGCCTTCAACCCATTCATACTCTGAACCCTGAGAAGAGTCTGTGCATCACCAGTTAGAGCCCTGATCCTCTGGTCCAGCCTCTGGCTATGGCTTCAAGGATTGTTTTGATCATGGGGATGCTTTCCAAAACACTTATTCACCTTTAGGGTTGTATGTATCAAGCAGGAAATGCAGGGATGTATTCCCCAGCAGAGCCCCAGGTGTGTGGAGCTGCCTTGCCCAGCTCTGATTTTCCCTGCACACAAGACCAAGCACCAGTTGCACAGACAGACACACACTCTCTAAAACCTGTAGTGTTTTGGCTCTCAAGTGAAACACTTCCTGCCAGCAAAGAAAGAGAGCAAGAAGGGTTGGAAAAAAAACCAAAACAACAACAACAAGAAAAAAAGAGCAAGTGCACAGAAAGGAGGAAAAGCAGAGGGAAGATTTGTCTCTTACAGTCGGCTGTGATTTCGTAGGGGGAGTTAAGGCGCGCGTCTCCGCAGGGTGAAGTGCTGACGTACAGATGGAACAGGATGTTCTCCCGCAGCCTGTAGCCTCCTTCTTTTAATCGCACGAAGATTGATCGCTCCCAGTCTTCTCGCCGTTTGCTATGATCACAAAAGAGGTGCCAGGTCATTTGTTACATGCCAAATCAGAAACATTTCTGTGCTCTCTCTCTCTCCTTTTCTCCCTCTGCTTGTTTGTTTGTTTTTTATTAGCACTCGGCATCATATATTTTGCCTAGTGACAGCAAAAGAAAAACAGTAAGCTTCTCCAGGTGAAGAAATGTGTGAAGGAGGTCAAAACTGCCAAAGGGCTTTTGGCTTGCTTACCTAAGATATGTTCTAGTGATAAAATGTGTTTTTTGAAGGGTAACTCTCCTTCCTCACATGAATGGATGCATAAACATGCTGATTTTAAAGTGGCTCTGGTGCACATAAAAATGAGTTCTCTTGGGCTCTCATGTGAACACATCAGCTCTGCTGATCACAATGCCTAGGCACATGTTTGAATCCCATTAACATCAATCACCACAGCTGAGATGCGTGTTCATATGCCCCACTGAAAACAGCTTCTAATGAAGCACCCAAATTTTATGAGCACTGCCAGCCCTTCCTGCTCCCCAGGTGTTGCTCCTTTCCCCTATTCAACCAGAGCCAACCAAGTGCTCCACCTAAGCCAGCAGGGTCCTCTGGGTCACTTGGAATTTTTGGAAATCAAAAGAAATCTTAAGAAGGATGGACAAAAGTTGTGTGGGATTTTCTCAGCTGAGTTGAGAAAGATACTTATTAAGATGAAGCTTTTATCTTTGCAGTGGTTCAGCAGCTAGATGGGGATGCAGTGCACATATTCCATTAGCAACAGCTGCCCAGGAGGCCAAACCCTCCCAGTGCTGCCGTTTGCAGCAACAGCACAGCATTAAGGCTCTGCTGCTGTGAAGCTCCTCCAGTGGGTTACATTTGGGAAGATATGGGTGATTTCTCTGACAGACAGCTGCCTCTGATATGTGTGTTTGGGAGATGGTCACGGTTATAATTTTGAGGGTGAAAATGTGATTGGTGAAATTATGATGAGACTCCTTTCCCTCTGGTGGCCTGGTCCTTCCCTCAAAAACTCAGGGGTCTTTTTGGAGGAATCTCTGAACAGAACTGCACCTGCAGGTAATGATTTTCCTAGGATGCTGTTAATAAGGCAGAATCCCACCTGTTTAATTCACTACAGGACAGCTCATTAACCAAGGCAATTTCTGCCTGTCTCTCTGCCTGCTGATAGTGCAAAGAGGGGTGCTTTTTACTCAGCCTTTGAGCCAGTCCTTGGCTTTCATCCAGGCTGCCTCTGCCTGTTTTCTCCCAGTGCAGCCTCTGTGCTATTGAAGCTGTTTGGCTGTCACTCTTCCATGGTTTGGGTGTTTTGTCATTTCTTGATGCCAGGATGCGTTTGCTGTCAGGAGGAATTTACAGGCACATTAGCTCGCCTGTCAGGGACAGGGAGTCACACCGGCTGCCGAGCTGGGGCTGCCACATGCTGCTCCTTCATTTTCTGCTGGCTGTGGTGGAACTTCCCAACTGCACTAATTATATTATCGCCCTGATACAAGCCTCTGAAATAATAAAATCTCTGTAAGTCCCGCTGCTTGGACTTTAGAGCAATTGCAGGTAGTTTTAAATAATTTACTGCAAAATCAGCTGGGAGAATACAAAGCTGTGCAGTCCAAATGCCTGCTATTATTACATTAAATCTCACCAGAGTGTGGTGGGGGCAGCTTACAGTACTTGGAGACAGTTGCTATGTAAGGTTGGAGCAGTCATGCTTTGGGCTGGGTTTCAGGAGTTCAGCTTCCATCCTGTTTTCACTGGTCATTGTTTTTCACTGATTAACCTTGCTCTCTTACCTCTTCATGAGCATCAGCAAGGGTCTGTGGCCAGTGTGGCTGCCAGGTTGGATGATAGACAGCTGCTCTAAAAATAGCTGGCAGGGCTGGAGGGCAAGGCAGCTTGACTCTCTCCTCCAGCAAGCTGAGGTTCTACATATCACATAGGGTCCTGACCTGCCTTTGGGATGGTTTTTTAGGAGTTGAACTCAAACATGAGGTTCATTCTTGCATTGTGCCTGAATAGGATTCATTACAAAACTCAGTGAGAATTGTTGGAAAAGAGTTTAGGTTACATCATCTGCCACGGCTTAGTAAAAATTATTGTGCATGGGACGTTTGGTGTATTTTAAAATCCAGGGGGACCCAGGGGTCTGGTAAAAATGGTCCAGGTAAAGCATGAGATGCACTTATACAAAGTCACCTCTACTCCAGCACCAGTACCTCGTGCCTTGTCTCTGGGACAGGTGTTTTGAACTGTGAGCGGGAAGATGACTTTGCTGTCCTTTACAATGTCCTTTGCACAACCTGCACAAAGCAATGGAGAGAGGAGCCCACAGTGAGCCCACAGATCCCATTCATTCAGGGGGTGGCATTAAAGTGTCATTTCTGCATACTGGCAGTGGCTAAAAGAGCAGAATTCATCCCTAAACCTATGCCTGTTACAAATTTCTGTGGGAGTTAGGATTTAGGCTCATTCAAGTGGAACATTTAAGAAGCTGCTAAATTCTAATCTTTTGCTTAATTTCACTATTCAACATAACACATGCCCATGCTTTTGAGCTGACTGGAAGAGGATACTTTAGCACATGCTTATGGTTTAATGTATATGAAGCATTTTGGTGAAACAAAGACTGAGAAGAGAAGCATTTTTTTTAGCATGTAAATATACGTACAGGAAGTTTCTAGTACTACATACTGCAAGAGAGCATCCCAGAGAAACTAACAGCAGGCTTAGTAGATGTGTAACAAGTAGCTGATTTTCCTGGAAAAAGTAACTTAACTGGACTGGATTAAGACTATTCATTGCTTTTTATGTATAAAATAAACAGTGGTTTGCACCTGACTTGCTGAAAGAGCTTACCTTCTGGTAAAATCATCTCCCTAGCACCTGAAGGGTGCACTACAGCACTAAGCCTACTATGGTGGTGATTTATTTTAAGGATACTCTAATAATTTTGTTTTTCTTTAAAAAAGAGGAGTTGTATTTTCTTTTCTTCCCTTTTGGCCAGTTGATATAAATAATACCACTGAAAATGATGTCAGTTTTCCTATTACCATTGCAAGAGAATCAGACTATCAAATTTGTGTGCTTTTTGATGGTGATTCTTAGAAAAAGCTTCTCAAAAGGTCTTTCTTGTCCTTCTTTTGTACATCAGAAAATTTTCGTCTTCTCATCTTTTTCATGGAAGTCTGGAGAACTGAAGGATTATGGTTGTCATAAAAATGAAATCTGGGAGGGCTAAGGATTTTAATCACACTGGTTAGAAGCTGACAGGTTTTAGTTGTGCTTTTAGCTTTTATTTAACTTAAGCTATAGACAATGAATTGTTGAAAAAAGTTTCCTTTTGAAGTATTTGTCACTCTTGCTTCTTAGAGAGGATAAAGTTCCATTTCTGGAACTCTTTTCCAATAAAAGGCAGGGAAGTCATACCTCTAACATTTAGCAGTAAGAAAAGAAGGGGAAAAGAGTAATTTGCATATTGCTGCATCATTGCCTTGTGGATGGAATTGTCCTGAAGCTTAAAAATGTGAAGAAATTGCTGTATTCTCTTCTTAGAGAAATGGAAAAATAATTGACCCAGTACATGGCAGTTCATCTCACCCCCAAGAGACACCTGAACAGGCCTGCTGAGTTCCACCTCAGAGATGCCCATGTCTCTCCACACTGGTGATGAAAGGTGCCTTGGGGATCTGGGGAACACTTGACTGCCAGGAATTAAATTCAAATCAGTGAATCCCTGTCTCCTGGCCATTAGTTTTGTATCCTGGTCCTTGCTTTCTCCAGCCTGCTTGCCCTTGCTCTTAGAAGCCTTCATGCTACACTCAGAGAGGTATGAGTTTTGCTTTCACTGAGATCAGTGATAGTATTTGTAAATCATGGAAAATAAGTTCCTTTTCAAAGACAGCATCACACAGAAAAATATTTCTTGCACTGGAAGTTCCTGAAGTTTGAAATCCAGCTGCAGAGACCACTCACAGAAGGTAGTCTTGGTAAGAGGAAGGTGTATGGAAAGTAGGAAATACTCTCCACAGAACAAATTTCCTGTTCCATAGTGAACAATGAAAAATTTAAGTTCTTTGAGTCAAGAATGATGCTCTCAAAAGAAAACCATGCTTTTGGTTTAATTTCATTTATTACTTTGTACAACAGTTTCCTGACCTAGGAGAGGAGTTTAATTTGGGCTAGGTTAATGCAAATGCATTACAATAGCTTTGTGTTTCCCCCAAGCCTGAGGAGATGGTGTACGTGTAGTCACGGTGGAGCTGAGTTACCACATCAGTCCTAAAAACTCTGTCCTTATAGCTATGTGGCAGCATCATGTGTTTTCTCTGTGAAAAGATGTCTCTCTTTTTCTAGAGAAAAAGGATTAAATATGATTTCAGTGTGCAGAAAATGCATTTTTTATTTCATTTTGAACCCCCCATTTTGTCACCACAGGACAAAGCTCCCGATGATGGCAGAAAACTGTGTGTAGCAATAAATATTAAAATTGAAGAATATATCACAACACACAATTTTGCTTCTCCGTGGACTTTAAGGAAGCAGAATCTGATTTTATAGCAGCTCCAGCTCTGTCATTCAAAGGTGCTTAGCCTTGACAATTTTGGTTGAGATTTTTATGGTGTGTGCTGGTCAGGCAAGAGGTGCCTGGTCTTGGCTGAACCGAGAGTGATTTGAAGTTACTGTGAACAGAGCTCGTGCTGCACTGAGGATTCTCTTAACAAAAGGCTGTTAACATTGATCCAAATAAAGCAATAATATGACTGAACATGTTAGGGAGGTGGATCAATACAATAGTTTAAGATACAGTGTTAGCACTTGTTTCCCAAGAGACCATAGCACAAAGCAAGTACTAGGGCTGCTACACTGCTGAAAACATAATAATTTAATGTAAACTTGAAAGCAA
Source organism: Chloebia gouldiae (assembly GCA_003676055.1). NCBI lineage: Eukaryota > Metazoa > Chordata > Aves > Passeriformes > Passeridae > Chloebia > Chloebia gouldiae. Next base: position 8,985,776 of record QUSF01000003.1, read on the forward strand.
TTCAGAATGAAATAGAGAGAATATTGTTGTTGATTAAACCCTTCAATGCTCTTGTCCCTCTTTGTTAGCCAAACCCATGTACTCAATATACTCTCTTGTCTTCAACTCTAGCCTGAAGTTAAAATAGCCATTATTCCTGTTATTGTTGCTTAGGTGCAACAGTATCACGGGTGCTCACAAGATCACACAACCCTGCTCAGATTCTCTTGTGTCTGTGACGTGGAAGAAAACCTTCTGAAGTCAAAGGAAGTTTTTGCACTGAGTTTAATGGCCTTCAGAAAAAGTCACATGAATATGCACTCAAGAATGGAGGGCAGAAGAATGACCTATAGAGAAAGAAGTTTTTTTGTTTGTTTTCCTTCATTCTTTGGCTACTTCTATATAATAAATGCCACCTCAGCTTCACTTCTGCTTAGTTTTCACATAATGGGATAATTCAGGCTGGTAAAAACCTTAAATCTCTATCCCAACCTCCTCCTCAAAGTAGTTTGACAGATTGCTCAAGGTTCTATGCACTCAGATTTTGAAAATATCCAAGACAAGAGGGAGACTGCACAATCCTTCTGAGTGATCTGTCCCACTGCTAGCCTATCCCCATGGGGAAAATCAGTCCTCACACTCACTGAGACTGAGCTGCTCTCGTTTCAGCGTGTGCTCTTGTCTGTCACCTTCCCTCTGCACACCTCGGTAGAGGTCCCAGCTCCACTGTGTTGCTGACATGCTTTGCTGGCTCTGCCATCCCACCTGCAGGCTGACCAGGTCCAGACCTGTCAGCACTTCCAACAGCCCAAGTGCTCTGGCCCCTGAGACTCTGGGCAGCCTCTGCTGACTCTGTGTCAGATGATTGATGTCTTTCCTTTGGGGCACACAAAACTGCACATAGCTTTGTAGATGGGCTGTAAGGGGTGCTGGTTAGTGGTGGGTGCACACATCCCTTGACTCTTCATACTTCCCAGGATCCTGCTGACCCTCCCTGCTGTTAGGCACACCACTAGCTAATGTCCTGGTTCCTGTCTGCCTACAAGCCCTGTCCCCTTTCAGCAGAGCTGCTCTCCAGCCTGTATTTCTTTCCTTCTTGGTGGCAAGGATGAAGGTAATTTTTCCTTCCTTGGTGTGGGACTTTGCATTTGTTTGCTGAGTTTTCTGTCAAAGTTTCTGCTGGTCCTGCCCTCCAGCCTGCTGGGATGACAGACCAGCCCTCAAGCACAGTGACTGGTCCTTCCCACATTTTGGTGTCCTCTGCAAAGCTTATAACCAAGCACTACGTAACCTGTTCTGGATTGTTGATAGACATGATCAGAGAAAAGACAGCATTCTGAGGTGAGGTATCCCACTTATTACCATCTTCCAGGCAGTGCATGACCCATTAGCCATTTAAATGGTAACAAGGTGGATTTGGCTGAAGACAAGAACAATAATTCCACTGTAATGATTCTACATGCTATAACATTTTAAAACATTATAAAGAAGGAGTAAGTGATAGCATCTTACACTTTGGCACAAAGTTTGCTGTGCTGTTAACACTCATTGGCTCTGTAGTGAGTCAATGAAAACATTAATGATCAATAAATCACTTCTTTGAGATCTTTCAGCAGCAGCAAGGAAGACAGGAATATGGCTGCATTAAGCAAAATGACTCCCTTCAAGTCTCTGGTCAGTGAATGATGCTAATAAGCCTGCACGTAAAGATTTGTACAAAATCATCAGGCTTCATAAAGCCCAGCTTTATGAGTCATATCTAATCACTACTGAAAGAGAATCAGCTGAAGTAAAGCAGCTCATGACCCAACACTTTAGGCTACCTAAGTCTCCATTTTTTTTGGTGCACTGTGTTGTTCCTTCATCACCTAAACACTCAGGAAAAATGACATAAGGAAACAAATAGTTCAGTTGTCTGGAGGATGGATCTGTTCCACTGAAGGCCATATAACATCCCACAAAAATCAACAGAATTCAGTTACCTTAAGTGTAGCTCCAGCTGTGAGTAGAGGAAGTGAATAAATGCCCTTCTTGCCACAATTTCTGCATGGCAGTCGTTGACCACAAGCCCTTGGTCATTTATGTATTCCCCATTTATACATTTGGTACCCGATGACAGCACAATAACCTGAGCTTGCCTGATGTCCAAACCTGTAGGAAGAAAAACAAAAGTGCTGTGAAATTGCTGGGGCTGAGTATGATACCACGATTTTCAAAGTCCTCACAGCACACACTTTAATGTGGCAGCCAGATAGCCCTAATGGGATGCTTGTTAAGGTGATGATATGGCCTTTGGAATATGCAGGAATCTCACATCTCTGTGTTATTAGAGTAATAAGGTCTATATTTCAGTCTTGCTGCTAATTCCAAGATAAAAGCTCGCCATGAAGTTTACTTGTTAAATCAATAACTACATCATAGCAGAGCATATGCTGTAGGGAGGTAATAAGATCTCCTGCAGTGCTGATAAATGGCCAGGTTTTTATGAGCTGTTGAAGACATTTTCTGGTGGGAGCACATACTCCCTGTAATGTTAGGTTTCATTGCTGTTTTATTCTAAGTACTACAAAAATTGAAGTAATGCTTCTGGGGCTGCTCTTTAAAAATCATGAAGAAAATACCCTAACAGATTTGACTTTAAGTCCAGTTTCCTTTTAGTTTCTCCAAGAGCAGCTACATCAGTGCTCTTTTCAGAGTGGTCTCTGGGATGGAGCATTTATCACTGAGACCAGCTTTGTTCACCTGTTGCCTCTCTACATAATGTTGATGGCAATTGAAAGATGTTCCTGACTTGGTCCAGATAGACACTTTCTAGGAATAGATACTAATTTATTTGGAGACAATTGAAAAATGCTTTGACTACAAGAGGGCCTGGGTTTCCCTCTAAAACATAGCTCATTCAGCCCTGTGAACAATTTCAAAGCAGAATTTAGAACGAACTGAGCCCAAAATGAAATGATCTCTTGAGAAACACATCTCTGGGATCATCTCTCTGAATACCAAAGAACAAGGGAGCAGCTCTAGGGAAAAATAACTTTTTTGCCTAATAGGTGCTTCCTCTAGAAGTGACCAAGTAGCCTCTGAGTGTAGGTCTGTGTTTGACACCATGGCTGTGTGCGGGCAAACAGCTGCACGGTACAGCACAGTGGCTCAGACTGCTGGTGAGGGTGTGGTCCTGCCTGAAGTCTGGCAGTCTGGGAGGTCTAGGAGGTTCTGCACACTCCCCATGCATCTCACACAGAAATCCATAAAGAGGCTCAGTGAAAACACACACCCATGTTTAGGTAACTGAATCAAGACCGCAAAGTGTGACAAGTCAGTGATGATGACAGGTCTGAGACTGCAAATACCCATAGGAGGAATAGAAACAATCTTCCCATGGGCCATGGTGATGCTGTTTCTATGGTATTACTTTAGCTTTAGAAAAAGTTTTATAGAATCAGCAAAAATATTTTTTTTTCTTCTTACAAAGTCTATTGAATAGCAGAAAAACTGAAAAACTGCAGAGATTTTTTTTTGGCTTGGCATGTCTGGGGCCACGTTCCCTTATAAAATCTAAATGACAAAAGGGTTGAATGGAGAAGGAAATAATATTTTAAACAGAAGGACTGGTGCTGCCAATGATTTCCCAGTTAGTAAATACCATCAACAGCCCTTCATAATCTCCACACAGTACTGGGACTAGTAGTGGATGACATGCTGTAGCCATGCTTAATGAATATATTTGCAAATGATATCAAAATTATTTCATGCCTCTATCAATACAAAAGCTACATCTGTAATCCAAAAGGTTTAGTGTGGCATTGTGGCATTTGTAGGAGAGGGATAAGTATTGTGAAAAATTTAGTTAATCCCATCTGAGCCCCTGGTTATGAGAGTTTCATATAGAAATTGTTACAGGTACTAGTGACAAAAGTACACATCACTGTATGCCTGTGCTGAGAGCTTAATCTCTGTTTATTATTATAGATGTGGCCCTAAAAAAGTGTTTTGGAGTATTTATTGGGGAGAGAAAAAAAGAACTGGAAATTTTGAAAACCCAAGAACTGAAGATGGGAAAACATGGGAGAAATGGAAAGGAGAAAAACCCTTTGTGTTTATTCCAGTTTTATTACTAGGCAAAAAGTTGAGGTGGAAAAATTACTCATTCTCTACAAAGAAATGTGCTTATAGTCTGTACATTAAAATTGCTTTGCTTTAGGGTCACTGCTTTCATGAGAAAAAGAATAGGTATCTTATATTGTGACATGTCCATCTAGTTAACAGTGTCTTTCACACAGACTAACATCAAACATTTCATGGGCCACTGCCTGCCACTGAAGTGTTTGAGTCCCACTCAGCATCTCAAAAAGCAGTGTATATTTTCCTCAACAGTATGTAGTACTTTCCTTGGTTGGAAGGTCCATGAAAAGAATCAGCTATTTTTTTATTCTATTTTATTTATTTACCACTGTAGATAGAGCCTTATTTACCTCAGCACAGCAGGAGTACACCAGGAGGCAGTTCCCTCCTACAGAAACTTGTGAGCCTCTCTGTCTGCCCCTGAGGACCTCTGTCAATACTCCTTCTCAGGGCAGAGAGACCAGCTGCTTCCTTCTCCTAACATTAGCAAGCCCCTGGTGTGCCTCCTCTTCTCCCCCTTCACCTCATAGCCAAAGCACCAGGCTCTGAAAATACAGAGCAAACCACCTGGGTAAGCCCTCCTGTTCTTTAGTATCTGCACCTTCCTCACCCCCACAATCAGCCCAGCACACAGTGTGATGTCTTTTTTTTTTATTTCTTCAATCATTTTATTCACAAATCAACTTAACTCTTTTTCTCCTCTCAGATGAGGGTAAGCTGATGAATGCATTCAGGATTTTCTGTAAGGTCTGGATTTATTCATAAATGAAACAGAAAGTCGCCCAACACCTATCAGCTGCAGCAATAATATGAATCCCTCTGATGTTTGCTATCACAATGTCCACCTGCAGAGCAATAGCCAGTGTGCTTGGGGTGTTCATGTTTGGGTGAATTAACTCCATATGTTGGCTTCCAATGATATGGGCCCCAGTAGGTGCCATGTGTGGACATAGCCTGGGGTGTTTGCCAGTCCTGGCAAGGTGCATGTGTTTGCAGAACATCACTTAGATGTTGCCTGGGGCTGGGAGGCAATGGCTTCCAAGGATTTGCAGAACCAGTCTGAGTGTTAGACGTTAAAGATCTCCATGTATTTTCCATTTGCAATGTCAGAAAATAATCCATGCTCCTCTGTGCTCAGAAATACCCAGGAGTTATGTCTCGCTGCTGTGGCACTTGGAAACCCAGGTGTACATGACTTATGCATTAGCTCTGAAATATTTACACCTCACTGGGGAGCCAAATGGAGAAAGTGATCTGTGACCAACGTAGCACTGCTCAATGCTGCCTGTGAGGGCACCCAGCATGATGAGAAATACTTCCAACCACCTGACATGTCTGCTGTGTTCAGGAGCATACATGGTAACAGATTGTCCTCTTGCATGCCTTGTTTGGTACACACACAGAGCTGGAGGTTTATCCCCTGTGTAATGTTTGATATTATTGCCAGTGAACATGGGAGGAATTTTCCTCTGAGAACAAGACGTGATGCTTAGCTGATGAAAGCAGATTTTAGCATTGACTAATCACACTGGCATTTTAGGCAGCGTTTCCAGCTCTGGAGCCTAGATATTTGCTTCAGTGATTCAGAATTAATAGGCACTTCTGTACATTTGTCTATTTTGCATTAAACCAGTAATTACTAACTCTTGTTATTAATGTTTACTTCCTCTTTTATTTTGCTTGCAGAATACTTCAAATTTCTCAAGCAATTTCTATTTATGAAAGTTGAGCTGCCTCACCAACATTGATTAATGTAAACTCAGACATGTAGCAGATCCAGACTGTGCACATCCTCAAGCCATGCCTAGTAAAGCTGTGGCTTTGTGAGTGGCAGAATTCCTACATGATCAGTAATTGGCACCACCAGCCTTATGACACCTCCCTGCCTGGGTTTGTACAGAGGATTTGACCCAGGACAAAGATTGCTCCCCACAAGACTCATGTTCTTACTGAGGGGAGTCAATCTCAGGTGAAAGATCCAGGGATGTAACTGCATCCAGGTTATTTGACAAACTAGGAGAAATGGGCTACATTATTATGACCTTAACTCCTTACCCGCTGATTGTGAGTTCATGAGGCATTTCCTACCCTCACTGCATTCTGCAAAGTAATGTTTGAAGAGACATTAGGTTAAAAGTAACTCGTGAACGATTTATAACAGGCACTTGCATTATGTTTCTATTATTTGCCTAAAGACTTCTAATAGTTTTCAATTTGGAAAGGAAATGGAGCAGTGGAAAGGAAACTGGGAAGCTGTGTCAGCACAGTGGCAGGGTCCTGGCTAACACCCTGTTGAGGACAGCTGAGAGAACAGGGAGGGAATTCACTACATTTTAACTTGACAAATTCTGTCAATTAATTAGCTGCATTATAAAACAAAAATGTACACATAAATGGCACACTGCCTTTGACCACACATTCAGTCTAATGACCCAGTGAGGTAACAATCATTTCTGGTGCTCGGCTGGAAGCCTGAGCCCACCCTGGGTCTAGAGGCAGGAACTCCTCTCACAGCCAGGCAGGGGGAACCTTGAAGCCCAATGTTCATTTTTTTTGTCTGTCAGTGATTGTGCAGACTTTCATGTCATAGCTGAGCTGTTGAAAAGAAACTGGGTTTTATTATAAGCCATTTCCAGTTTGCTGACACCAGCAGGGAGATTCATTTCAGCTGTTCTGGATAACTAGAGTTTAGATGTTCATAGCTGAGCTAATTGCTGTAGACTCTATAGTCAAAGGAGAGGAATTTTCTGAGGAGGTGATTCATCTGGCCTAGTTTAGATATTTGCTTTTGGATAGTCTACATTACATCTCAGTATTGCCAGCTTCTATTCATGAACTCTGAAGACCTATAGACAGCCAGAAGAATAAACCTTTCTACACTGTAGAGATATGCTCTTAGTAAGATTTCTCTCCCGAGCAACAAAATACTCATCAAAACTCCTCAAATCATAAGAGGGCAAGCAGAACAAATCTAGGGCCTTTACATACTTTCCCCTTATGTTTAAACTTAGTTTCCCCTTTTATTTAAACTTCAGTAGATATTTTTTTCAGATTTTTTCCCCCACAACAGTTAAGGATAATTGTATCAATGTTAGTAAATTCAAGAATGCTCATTTTGCCTTGAGCTGAACTATTATACACAGGAAGCAAACCGGGCTATATGACCTCCCAAAACACCAGGCCTGCAGCCACAGAGCTGGTAACAGAAATGGTTCAGAAAGACATTGACAAAAGAGAGAATAAGCAAGCTAAAATATGAAGGTTTGCTCAGCAGATAAGCTGGATGTGAAGAACTGGCTGACATCTTATGGACTATGCTTGAGAGCTGGGCTTTTAAGACAGTCATGGCCATAAAAACAAAATGCCTACACCCCTCTGCTTGGGGACACAGTTCTACCAATAAAACAAGTGAGTTTTGGCTAGTCTAATCAATGTTTCCACTGATTTTAAAAGAGTTATACTTCTAGTGGGCTATGATCATTAGGACCTTCCATAAGAATGAGTTTGTAGCCTTGCATATTTTTGTGCTGAAAAAGGAAATTCAAAATCATGAGGAAATCACAGGAGGTGTAGACTGGTACCTGCAATCAGGAAACTGAATTACAGGGGCTGTGCATCCAAGAGCTGAGAAATTCAGTGAGCCTAATTCACACCGAACAGGATGGAGTTTACAACTGCTAATGCCAGAATACAACTGGGATCACACCTTGGTTTCTCAGCAGCTGGCACGACACGTAGAGAAGCACCAGTCAGTATGCAAGTGACTATTGCACTGCATGTTTTAGACCCTGCTAGTGGTAGTGAAATCCATCTTCTTTTTTAGCATGACACCGTGAAGACAGCTCAGTGCTCAAAATATATCCATTTTAAATTAGAAAAAAAAATAATCAGGAAAATCAGGTTTGATTAATTAAGAAAATCCACACCTCTTTTATTGCGAGGAGACAACTTAACAAAATGCAATGCAGTAAAAAGGAAAGCCAGAAATAATGATAGTGTAACATCAGCCCTTCTGAATAATTCATGGGATACAATTTCATGTTATTTTAAATGGTGCTGCTTCTCTCTCTGATAAGCAATAATTTTATGCTCTTTCTTTACCTTTTTTTTAACAAATCAGTCAAAAGGATTGTCTATTGTTATCTGAAAAAAGTGTATTTGGAATAATTTTCAAGGCAGCTTAATTGAGCTCTGAACACAGAGGAGGGCTGTTTTTTTTTTTTTTTTAATACCCTCTACTCACACTGAATAAGTTTGGGTTTCCATTTCAGGTTTGTTTAGGGAAGGAAAATTTCTTGATATTACATAGCACTGACAAGTCCTGCATTATTTTCTCTTATCTTCTTCCCTGGCAGCCCTATCACATTCTTAGAATGGCTTTAAATTTGTACTAAGAGAGAGTCAAGACATGAAAGGGCAGTGATGCTGGAAAAGCTGTCTGCAGGGATGTGCTGTGGGCACAGTCCTGCACCCCACTGTCCCAAGGCAGATCCTTGAAGCTGTGCAGAGCCCTGTGGGCACTGTGCTGCCAGCCTGCTGCCTGCCACTTCAGGAGTGGGCAATGTCCCACACAAAATACTGCCAAAGAGGCAAAGAGCTCTTCTTCCCATCTTCTCCCTCAAAAAAGCCCCAAACAAAACCAGGAAAAAGGCATATTTCTCTGGAAGTTGAAACCATTGCCCCTATGTTAGTGTTTACATGAGGGGTAGGTCTGTGGTTAGAAGTGAGGGATGTGTTTACCCAGGTCCATCAGTCCATTTTCTCCACAACTTGGTGATGCATCTACAGCCCCCTCTATTCTGAGGCTTCAAGAGGAGTGAAATCAAGATGTATATGCAAGGAGGGAGCTGAGGATTGAGGGGCTGGTGTGTGGCATGGTGTACCTTGCTCTTAGTTTTGATGTAGAACATGCACTGACACAGAGAGCTCTGCTGTCCCCAGCTCTGCATGGGGAACAAAACCACACTCATGACTAAAAAAATATAAAAAAATGTGTAGCCATAAGAGAAGAACTGTGTACAGCAGGGATGATTAATAGTATGCATATATCAATCCACAGTATGCATTTACCTGCCAGCCATAAAGACTGCTGCAGCTCATTTTTTTTTTTTCTCTCCATTTTATATCGTACCTGTGGCAGTGATTTTGGTAATTTCAGTGACAAACAGGAACCTGTGACTTCAGTGAGCACTCTGGCTGTAACCCCTAGCTCACACTGGATGAACACCCCTGAGCTGGATGGGAGCAGCTGATATGAAGTAGATGACTAAAATATGGGAAGAAAGAAGCATGTTGAGGGCTTAGGAAATGGAATGGCAGGAGTCTGAACAAAAGGCAGATACACAGCTAGCAAATTATAGGAACAAAGAAGTGGCTAGCAGTGAAGGTTACAGATATTTAGGGGTAGAAATGGAATAGTCTTTGAAACACTGGACTTGCACAGGGATTTCCTTTCCTTACATCGAAATGTTTGTTATGTGTGACTAAATATATTGTATTTTTGTGGAAAGAGAGGGTGCAGAGCAGGTCTCTGTGAGACTCATATTTTCTTCCCTTATTAATGTGTTGAGTAATCCTCCCTCTGACTGTGCTGCCTAGGGAAAGCTATTCTTTGCAGAGCTCTTCATCTTCACCAGTGAAGGAGCAGGGACAGAGTCACAGTCCTCTCTACCCTGATCTCTGACCCCTCTGTGCTGGAAGCAAGAGCCAGGGTATTGTCTGACAGTGGCCATGACTCTCCTTTCACAATAATTTTGCCCAAACCCATGGGGCTGGGGAGGGCACTTGTAAATAAGTTCCAAATTCAGTTCCTCTGAAACAAAAATCCCTTTCTGACACAAGCCCATTTTGTACTTTTGATCACATCATGGGATCCCTGAGAAAGGATTCTTGTGCTAATCCATTTTGCAAGATACTTTTGTGCAGGTCTTTCCATTAATCTTCATTCAAAGGATGTATTTCCAGTGCAGAAAAGAATGGTGAGGAGGTTGCCCAAGTGGAAGGGAATCAGAAGACAAAAGGCAAGGCTGCTGGGGGCTGCAGAGAAGAGTGACCCAACAGGAGAGAGTACAAAAATTGAATATGTAAACTATGAACATGTTTGTTTCTGAGTATTTGAAAGGTACAAACCCCAAGGTGAGAAGTGGGCACTAAATTTAGAGCAGCAGAACTGAGGTCCTGAGATGACATCCAAGAAAATAAAAGTCAGGCTGAATAGCTGGTGAAAATTATTAACAATGAGATCCATTAGGCTAGAATGGTCTCCCAAGGTACTGTTGAAAGCCCCACTGTTAATTGATTAATTTAAATCTAGACTGGAAAGAGCACTTGGGAACAATCTTATGCTTGCAGGGAAATGGACTGGACAACTTAGTGGTCTCTCCCAGTTCTAATTTCTGTGGTCCATTTCTTCCCTCCCCTCAGTGGACCAAAAGGATGAAATCCCATCAGCTTTCATTCCGAGGAGTGTGGAAGGAGACAGTGCTGTGTTTGTGAGCACCAGTGCCCTTTACCTTCCCTTCCTTTCCTCAACCTGGGCTTTGGAAATCCAGAGAGGGAGGAGGGTCAGCCAGTCCAGGCATGCTTCACTCCCTTACCATATCCTTGAGGATTTAAAAAAAAAAAAATCTAAATTCATAGTGGCAGAATCAAAGTTATTTGAGTTTATTTTTCCTTTCATGTGAATTTGAATACTCTCCTCAAGAAAAGAGCTTGCACATAATTCTTAATTTTAAAGCAGGACTGAATTGCACTTTCCTGCCATGTCCTGACTGCAGATATCTGTGTTTCTCTAATAAATGCTGTGCCACTGTGTTAAGTAAATTGACAGTTTTAGATACTAGTAAGATTCTAAATTGCAATGAGAAAGAGTGAAATCCTGAATATGAATTTTGGCAGTTAAGCACAAGAGGAACTTAATTTAATGTGGGATTTTTTAATAGCATTTTTTAAATATTCTTTGGTATACTTGCATCTAAAAACATCTCCCTATGTGTTTTACTAGGTTGGTAAAGTGAAACCAAAGATTTCCAAGCCTTTATTCACCAAAGAAATTTCTTTTTTTACCACTCTTGGTATTGACATTGGGACAGCTTCCAGTTTGCCTTATCACAGAGCAGAATGAAAGTCTGACCTTGCCAACTCCTTGCTTGACACACTTAGGAAACAGAAGTGCCTATTTTTAATTTCCATGTTTTATGCTAATTGTTACACCCATCCTTGTGCCCAATGCAATTTTATGTGACACAGAGCCAGGGCCTCGTCTGCATCCAGGTTTTAGAGGTGTTCAATCAGAAAAATACTTTGAACAGCGGGAATGGAAAACTAAATCCAGAGACAGTAAATGTGCAGGGAGGTAAAAAGGCTCCATGTCTGAGAAGAGATGGGAACCAGAGTAACCAGTGGGGAGCTGAAGCTGCCCAGAAGGCAGCAGTGCCATGTGCTGGAGGCACCTACAGCTGCTTCACCTGGTGAGAAATGAGGGACTCTGTTCCTTTCCCATTTGGGTCATTTTCCTGTGGAAGTGCCTAAAACTGCTGATATGAGAGGGGTGTTTTGTCCTCTTCTTTCTGAAAGAGCTAAGAGGATGGAATTGGGTTAGACAATAACAGCAGTGAGAGGCTGGGTGTGTGCAGGTTGGGGTACTCATCTCCAGAAGTGAAGCTCTGGTTCTGTACTTACTCCCAGCTGGTGTGTGCATTTCTCCCTGTTTCTTTAGTGCAAAACATATAACCTAGCCTGGAGAGTTGTCCCTGAAGCTGTTCAAGGCTGCAGGATTGTGTCCCATCTCATATTTTCTATTTGTAAGTAATCTGTCTTCAACTATTTTCTGTTCTTTAGCTCTTGTTTGACAGAAATGATGAAGAAACACTCAAAGTTGCTCTTGTAGGGGGAGTCCTCACAATGCCCCACATTTTAATAGAAGTGATGGCTCTGGTGGGGGCAGAGTTTTAACTGCAAAACCTCAAATGTCCCTTGAGCTGGAATTTGGAACCTAAGTCTCTTGAGTTGCAGGAATATGAGATTATGGCTATTATAGGTGCACATTACAAAATCCAGGAATAGAGTTGCATCTGCAGAAAAGGGATAGTCTTATGGGGTTCAAAACTATTTAGAGTGAATCTGAAGATTATTGGTTTAGGGTTTATAAGCAGAGGAAAACAGATTTCTGAGAAAAAGGAACATATATGGTTCCTAACTACATATCTATTTACCTATTTTAAATTATTTTGAGAAAAACTGTCATCTACTGGTGAAGTGTCAACCTTGGCATAGGTAAGAAGTCAACAATGTTTACAAGAATCTGAAATTACTTTGGGCCATGTCCTTGAGAGCATCAGGCAGCAGTAGGTGAAGAGACCTTCTGAGATCTTTGAAAGGATGTCATCAGTTTGGGCACTCAATTTTGATTTCAGAAGTTTAAATTCTCATGGAAACACTGAATCTCACAGGAACCAGGCTTTTAGCATCCATCTAACTATGCAGATGGGATCTGGGAGCCTAAATTCCTCCTGTGACTCTCCCTGAGGGAATCTGCTCTGGACACTAATCTGTAAATTGTTCACATTTTCTCTAACTGGTTTGGCTCCTCGAGTGTAACATGGGATGGAGTAAATTGGATTCTACATATGGCCTGAGTGTTTTACTGTATTCTACTGCTTTGCAACTTTCCTACTCATACTGAGGATTAGAAATCAATTGGACAGCAGTATTTCTGATTGTACTTAAATGCCAGGCTTTGTGAATCTTAATGTGACTGGAAAGATCCATGGAGACATATTGTCAACTTTACTTTTTTCTGTTATTCCACTTAGCAATGATTAAGATCCATTCCATGAGATACGGATGATAATTTTCTATCTTTTATCACAGCATGAAATTTCTATTTAGGGCACTTTTGTCCAGTTCATCTTTATTTCACACAAGATAACTGAGAAGACCTCCTAATTTGCTTTTAACATCAAAATGATTGTCAGGCTTAAAAAAATATATATAGAAGAGAGAAAATTGAAGTGAGAAATCAAGACATAATCTTCTTCTATGAATGTTACACTGCTGTGAAAAGGACTGAACTTTCTTAATGCTTCATTTTTAACAGAAAGCATGACAAAAAGTTCCTATCAGTATTTAAACTGCTAAGACTTGTCAAACACAAATGGGAAAATTGTGTTTAAATAGTAGTTTCATTTTGTCCCTAATGATTATGGCAGTTTTTTTTTTTTTTTGGTTTTTTTTTTTTGCAAAGAGGACCTCAGCAATAATAGATCATATCTTTACTGAGTGACAGGAATTCTTCGCTGTGCCTGTGATTTCAGGTGGAGCAAAGGCCAAACTCTCTCTGTGATGCCAATAAACAGTGTGAATGCCACCAGCCTCTAGATCACAGCACTCAGTGTGAAGCTCACATTTCCCACCTGGCTCTGCCTGCCCTGGGATTTCCAACCTGCCAGCTCTGGGGGACAGGCAGCACTGCCACACTGTCCCCTCTATGCCCTGTGTGCTGGTAAAGACAGCTGACCTGCCTGGTGACCGTGGTGGGAGCACAGGGGCTCCTTCTGTCACCCCACAATCTGTGACTCTGGGCATCAGGCCCAGAGCTATGTGAGAGTGCTCTGGTTTTGCATTTGTTGCCTTGTGTTAGAGGATAATAGCTTGCTTGCCCTTCATTTTTTCAAATGTATCAACTGACATAACAATAACAATTTTGAAAACTACTTGTCTCTGAAAACTTTTCAATAGAAAGATAAAGCAGAGCAGAGAGTCAAAATAAGATGTCCAAATTGCACCTGAGAGACAGAAGGATGGGGAGCTTGTGGGTCATCTTTCCCTGACAACAAGAAACATCAAGAAACAGCTGCTGCTAAAATGAAATATTGGTTGATCCTGGCCAAGAGCCAAACACCCACACAGCCTCTCCCTCATTCCACTCTCCCGTGGGACTGGGAAGAAACAGAAGGAAAGCAAGACTGATGCACTGATATAATGATAGCTCATGGTTGCTTGGCAAGACAAATGCCATAAACCCAGTTATCTCCCCACTTCCCTCTCCCCAAATTTTTACTGCTGAGCACAGTGTCCTATGGCAAGAAATACTCCCTCCATCAGCTGGGGACACCTGTCCTGGCTATGTCCCCTCTCAGCCTCTGGCTCACCTCCAGCTTACTTGGGGATAGGGCTAGGAGAGAGAGAGATAATCTTGGCACTTTGCAAGCACATAGCCAAAATGTTGTGTTATCAACTGTGTTTTAGCCACTAATGCAAAACATGACAAGGGAAGATGACTCTTTGCATCACATGATGCAAGTTCTGAGCTGATGGCTTATGTTTGACATGGTGTTATCCAGAATGTCTTTTCTACAGGTGAGCTGATGTTCTTAATTTACCATGTGTGAATTCATCATCTCTTCAGAGAAATCAGCAGATCTGCTGTGGACAGTCAATGTGCAGTAAAGCATAGGTCCTCATGTAAATATTATGCTACAATAATAAGTATAGTTATTATTCTACTTGAAGATAATCTCTGGATTATAGCTTGCTGTATGAGGAAAACTTGAATGCACTTACTTGTTAAACAATTTTTCTTAGAATTGATCAAACAATTTTTGAAAGAACAATCTTTTCTGAGTATGTTTCAACAAAATTAGAATATGTTAGAGGACTGGCAGATTTCAAATGACATTATAACATTATATATTATAACTATTAAATAATTGACTTAAACTCTTCAATCTTTTGAAACATTTAGTTCAAGATCAGTTATGTGAGGTTTTTAGTTATTATTATATTCAATTATTGTATTACATCAGCTAAGATCACATCAACTGGTATCTAGTGTGGTAAATTGCTCCTACCTAGGCCAATATTTTTAAGATTATCCTGATGTCTGCAGAACAACTAAACGTACTTTCACAAAAAAGCCATGGAGATTTTAATTGTCATCACAATTCAGAGCAAAGCATTTCTAAATGCTTTGGACTGCCTGTTTCACTGACTAGCAATTTATTACTGTAGAACATTCTCACTCCGTCAATAACATAATTTTCCACATTTTTTTCTTTCTAACACGTTGGAATTTGCCCCAGGTGCTACAGCATAAGTCAATTACAGTGGCCAAACATAATTCTCTTTGGTTTCCTTGGGAAATTGAAATGACAGAAAAAATGTCAGAGTTCAGAAAAAGAAAACCAATCTAGCACACTTCTCTTTTGTCTGTAGAGATCTTGCATTATCTTAACAGCAGTTATCACAGAATCCCATTGTGCTTTTTGCCAGCTTTGCCTGGAAACTGTACAAGCACAGATAAATCTGCTTCTAGTCAGGATGACAGTAAATTGAAATGAAGGTAAAAACAAATCAGTTTTTGTCACTCATGGTACTGAATGCAACAAGACATTTCCAGATTTGTTTTTGTTGATGTCATTAGTAAATTGTTTGCAGAGATCTAAGACAGCTTCTGCCAATTTTTTTTGTTGAAAACACAGGGAATTGGTACTCATTTGAGTGCTTGATGTGGAAAACCTGCCTGTGCCATCCTTGAAAAGCCTGTGTCGAGGACCTTGCTACTTCTGGGAATGATAGTGAAGAAGAGACCACAAATCTACAACTTTAGTACAGAAAATAATGACACAAATGACAGATGATTCATCTTGCCTTGGTTGGCTGAGATTCTTGTGCTGGAAAGAACTCAAATCTTCCTGGAGAATATACTAAGATAAGGCTGCTTCTAGCTTTGCATCTTCCGTGTCACCTTATATTTGCAAGTTTCTTTTCTGGGTTCCACAAAACCAGTGAGATATTGACAAATTGGATGGCTGACAGATTGAACAAATTCATGAGAGGGAATTCAGAATTGAAAAAGAAGCCTTGAGGGAAATAGTTTGTGAACCTAAGTACAATTATACTTTGTCTTAATGCTGACTAAGATGAAATATGAAACACGAATTTGTAAAATCCCACTAAGGGCATGGCATCCCACCAAAAGAAACAAACAGCATAAGGAGACTTTCAGCCCTTCCCTAAAGAAGAGACATGGATGGCTCCAACTGCCCAGAAAGGCCAAGAAAGTCTGGAAGTGCCCTTTTCTTCCCCACTGCACACACTCAGCAGCCATGACTTTGGGAATTATGACTCCTTCCAGTTGCTGTTCTTCTCATATATTGTGGGTCTTTAATCTGCTTCTTTGGACATTTAGAAACAAGGCTGCAGTGGCTCAATCATGCTTTATAAAGCTGGTCTAGACCTGGGCAAAAGAATGTAGCAGTAGCTCCTTGGCAAGGTAGAACGGGATGAAATTCCTACAGGCATTTCTTACAATTCTGACACTGAGTAAGTGTAACCTCCCCTGTGCTTTGCCCCTACATGTGATTAAAGCAACAGTTCTTGGCTCCTGTAGCTTAGTTTCTTGTAAAAGTATATTTAAACATTCTTCCTTGTGCTTCTGCTTGGAAAGAGCTCCTCTAAATAAACTATAGCACTTTGTTTAAATCTGATGAAAGCCACAGTCAAGAAATCTGACAATGACAAGGCAGCTGGTATGCTGGGTCTAGTGTGCATATTTCACATCCCAAAGTCAATCACACGTCCTTTTTATATTCCTTCATACTGAATGTGGTTACCTATTCTTTTCACATAAAAAGGAGATGCTCAGCAGAGAAATCATATCTGCATTTAGGCTCTGTGGTTGGAAAAGATCCATCAGAAAATCCTGTCTCCATCCTGCTGTCTTGCAATATTCACAACTGTCCCTACTGAACCTAGCTAATGTAATTGTTGAAAGGAAGGAGTGAGACAAGCCTGGATGAATTATATATGCCTTTTCCCTTCAAGCTTATCTTCTCATTTCTGTGCTGGACCCACTGCTCCAAGTGTCAGAGAGAAAGTGAAGTTTATGGAAGCATCTCCACTGCTGACATCCTCATAAATACTGAGGTGCCCCAACTGAGGGGTGCTTGCAAAGAAGGACCATCTATGCAACTGTTTCATCAAAGCTCTGAAGATTTCCACACTGTGTCAATCAGTCAAGTCTTAACAGGAGTGAATACCAAATTTTGGCCCTGCTGGTAAGTATAGGTATTTTCCCTGGTTAGAGAAGAACAGAACTAAAATTACACATACTCTGTGTTTGTTTCTTTTAACTGGAAAGAACATTTGTTTCTGTTGCCAGTCTAAAACAAAGTTTATGTTGTACAAGAACTTGGTGTATTCAGACCTAAGAAAGTAATTAATAAATAATACTATTTTTATTGATAACTATTCTCTCCCCAACTGTAAGGAAATGAAAAATCAGAGAGGGCTGCATTTTACCCTATAAACAAAGAAATGTAGCGACATATTTACAAATAAATCTTCAACTCTGTTGCCAATATTTTTTACTTACTTACTTGAGGTGTAAATATTTAATGCTTTTTTTCACTGCATTACCATTCATTTTTCTGTGTGGGAGTAAAGTCATCCTTCAGTATTGTGAACCAGGTAAATAATGTATTACTTAGTCATGAAAAATGCTAGAGGAAAATAAATGAGAGGATATCTTACCTTTGGTCATCACAATGCCTGCAAGAGTTTTGTGGCGTGCATGCATGGAAGTGAAATTGTCTGTCAGTTCCTGGAACTTCTGTGCAACCATTTGGTATACGGAGTCAGCAAAATCCTGAAAGAGACAGTCAGAAAGAACTTTTTCACTTCTTTGATTGAGGAACCTGGGCATTTCTGCATATTAGTCACCTGATATCAATTGCTGAGAGGTCCACTTTAGAATTAAACACCACCTATCTGAGCAAAGATAAAACAAGTATCCCTCCTTTGACTTCCTACATCATCCTCAGAAATGGAAAATTTACTGCATGAAAGCCAAGGGACCCATATTGACTAGGACTGAGGGTAAAGGGAGAAGATTTAGAGGCTGAACCATTTTCCAGTTTGTTAAAACATTGGTCCATCACCAGTTCACAGGAACTTAAAGCACTTAATTATAGTAAGCTAAAGAGGTGGACCTGTGTCCTACAAAACCATTTCCATTAGCCCACTGAAGACTGAAAGCTGAGTTGAGGCCTGGTTTATCAGTAAAACCACCTATATCTGCATTCAAAGTGAGTTTTTAATGACTCACAGCTACCAAGGCAAAACAATCAGCTCAGGAATCTGCCAGAGGAGCACCATGATCTGTCCTGCTTCTATCTTGACAGGCACTGGGGTGATGGGGAGTCTTTGCTTGCAAATCTTGCCAAAGATGTTGCTTGCAGTTCATGGATGTGCAGTGGTCTGGGAGGGACTGGTCTGCCACGACTCCTCCTGAGCAGGGCATTTTTTTCGAAAGGTCAAATTTTCCCATGAGCTGGGCACTGGAGTGTGTGTGGTCTGAACCCTCAGGTATGAATGAGTCCAATCACCAGGAACAGTGTTCGGAACCTGGTTACTAAAACACAGCAGATTAAAAAGGTCTAAAAAGTGAATTCTGCAGACTCTGCATGGATGAGCATGAACCTAAACCAGCTCTGGTGCTCCTGAGAACACCACGACTTGGAACGATTCCCTGCTGCAATGTTTGGTATCTTTTCATTTACTTAATCTCTGCATTTCATTTTGCACTGAGCCTCTCAAGCATGCATTAGAGATAAGTCAGTGGAACACTCTTTGTGAGCATGAGTTGTTCTTAAAGTGCTTTGCAAGTCTGAACATAAAAAAGTAACATCCAAAGGATTTTTTTTCAGCCATATGATTTCTTGTAGGGAACCAAGATGTAACTACAAATCCTTCTGGAAGCAGTTCCTGGGAGCTGGAGCTTACTCTGGGGTGCTGACAGAGACCTCCTGGCATCCTGAAATCTGGTTTGCCCCAAGTGATTGTGCCTTTGTTAGGAAAAGGGGCTCAAGCAAGCAACAATTCAATGTTTTCCTTCTGGTGTTGAGATATGCTGGGGAGATATATCTCCAGATTTATATACCTGGGGGAGATCCTGGTAAAACAGGCCCCCTTTAATTCACTTGGTTTCATTAAGTGTGTTCATGACACACATGGAGGAGAGGCTGAGTCTGACACACAACTTCCTTCACCCTGAAATATCCACAGCCACGTAGAAATTAGGAAATGTATTTAAGAAGATCACATTCATTATTTTCGTCTCCAAACTGTTAATTGCAGTGAAAAAAGGTTGGAGTAAAACAGTGTTTTAAACTGGGAGAATACACAGCTATTTCTCAGAGGAAAGCAGGTTCTAACTCACAAATATCAGTAATGCTACTGCCATTAAGTGCCTCTGCAGGCTGTACACCATATGTTTCTAAAGTTTGTTGTAGAAATTCAGCTTAATTTTAAAACATTATTATGGCAAGTAGAAAAAAAATCTAATTAAATAAAACATAGCAACACTTAGGCAAACCCCTTTTCATAAAACCTGGAATATTTTTTTTCTGTGTACAGTCCTTGTCAGCGATTGCAATTTGCTCAAATACATAGAGGATAGGATTTCTTTGACACAATAATTTTTCTTTGTTTCTCTAAACCTAGCTTTTCAAGGTACTGTTCTGGGAACAAACCATTTGCCCAAAATACAGTTTAATATAACACAGAATAAAATATGCTGCCTTACTGCAGAAGAAGAAAAGAGGCATATAAAGCCTTTCTGGGAGATGCATGCAAAATTCCACACTAGAATTAGATGAAAACTAAGAAAAATTATCAAGAACAGTTTGACAGTTCCTAAATGGAATTTCACTTTTACTGCATTTATACTGCTTCTAATCTAATTGTCCACAATTACCATGTGAGTGAGGTACTGCTCATACAGTGCTTCTGAAGGATGAATTTTGGGTCAATTCTCATTTGCCAAGCATCAAGGCACCCTTGTGATATAAACGCAATTACAGTCACTTTACAGATGAATGAGTGAAGGCACTAAAAGGGTGAGGGACTGGTCCAGGGGAATAGCACAGAGCTGGGCACAGCCAGGTGTTCTGATTTCCTGATGCTCTGGTTAAGTGCTCAGTGCTGGAACACTGCCTGTCTTTCATAATATGAAAGTTTGTTTCTCAACTTGTTTTCCCTGCTGAAGAGTGACTTCATCCATAATGAAAAACTAAAGTGTATTTGCAGGACTGATATAACTGGGCCCCATATGGTGGACTGAAAATCTGATCAGCTTTATTTAGACTAGAAAGATGGGGGTGGGGGGCAGGGGGGTGCATCTCAATAAAAATATCTACACCATCATTTAAAAAAGAATCAAATCATAAATGTCATCTGCTGCAGTACTGCAGTCCAATCCATATCTGCATTTCTCCTGTACCGTCCAAATCTGCATCCCTGGGCATTTTGTGCTCATTAAGAGTTAATTAGCTCAGAGGCACATACAATTCCTAAAAGAATAATTTTAAAAATGCTAAACAGAACAAATAACTTTTAACTTTGGATTTAGAAATTCCCCATAGTCAGAGCTTTCTTTACTTCATTTGGCAGTGGGTTCCAAAGCCCGAGAGCAAAGAGACTCACTAAAGGCAAAATAACAACATGACTTCAGATAACATGTAAGGGCGATAAGAAATTCAGCATTTGCTGATCTCAGGGAGTGACCTGGGACATTAAAGAACAGCAAATCCATTAAATATGAAGCCTCTTAGCTAAAATAAGTCGGGCGAACATTTTTTTGTCTTGATTCCATTGCCTAAAAGGATGCCAGTGAAACTCATGGAAGCAAAGGAGTAACAAAGATGAATACATGCAGAATGCTGGAAAAACAACCAGGAAGAGTGTCTAATCTGAGAGATCATTTCCAGGATATCATATTGCCCTACATTTCCAAATGGATATTCCAAAGTGAAATGGAAAGGAGGAAAAGAAGCAGTTTATTTTTTCAGATGGAAAAAATAAGGAAGAGGTGCATGGCTCAGCCCTGCAAGAGATTTGATACTCTGAAGATTGCTCCTTTTGCAGCATTAATTTCAGACCTTTGAATACTCTGGTGCTGTATGTTAGCGTGTGGCATTGGATTCCTCATTTTTACCCATCCATGCAGCACCCTGCCTTGCATCTAGCACACACCAGAGCAGCTATTTGGCTTGACCTAGTTCTGTGAAATGAAATCAGTGACAGCATTTCTGCCTATTTAGAGTCTTTAGACTGGTTCTCAGTGCTTCTTAGGAAACCTTAACTGGTTACAGACATATCTAATGCACACAGGACAGATATGATGGAGATAAGAGTGGCTGCATTTATCCCTGCTCAGTGTAGAACCACAGATTTCATTCCAGATTTCATTCTAGCTTTACTTTTAAACAATAATCCTAGACTACTAAAGGATACATATCCAGATGGTTATTCCTGAGGGGATATAAACCAGAAAAATCCAACTATTTATGGCTATTGTGAGTCTTGTTGAACTTTAAGGATACAATCTAGACTACATTATCTGTCATCTGAAGTAACTTATAAACCATCTGCAAAAGGAACTATTCTTTTCTTCTATCAAAACAATCGCAGAGAAAAGTTGTGTTTGGTGATACCACAGTTCCTACTGCCAGATATGAGTGAAAATAAAAGTCTCCATCTGGAGTAAATACAAGAGCCAAATACATCTTGGCAGCTTCTGAACAGCTATCAGGTTGGTAGAAGAAAAAGGGAAAATTTTTGAAGATGAGGAAAAAATAAGAGTAAAAACTTACCCTGTGAAAGAGAAATTCAGGGCAATTAATAGAGGCACATGCAATTGCTCTGATCATGTAATGGCAGAGAAATTGCAGCTCGTGGCAGGGGGACAGGGGTGAAGAAAACAGAAAGATATGGACAGTCAGAAATTTTAAAATTTTATCAAATATACACGGAAGAACAAATGCTCAAATACTTCTTGAGTGTTGAACTTAGGAGGGACTTATGCCTAGGGGTTTAATCCCCTCGGGACACTGGGGTCTGGTACAAACCACCACTGAAGCCAGTGGAAGTATTCCTGACTCTTGCATGTTCCAGACAAGGCTCAAGTGTCAGGGATGGGAGCTCAAGCGTGCCCATACCCTGGCCAGGCAGGGTGAGTGCCATCACTCTGGCTTTGGGGGATGTTGGGAGTAAAACACATGACTTAGGGGAAGAACTGACCTTCAAGGTGCTGAATTCTTTAAAAATCCCCTGCTTTGATTTGCCTGCTATCAAAATCTTTTCATAGGTCCTCACATAAATTCATCTTTACAAAAAATAATTGTCTCAGGGAGACAAGGTCAGTCTTGTGAATACAGTGAGTGATACAAATAAGGCAAAGAAGACTTCTTGACCCCCATCCAAGGGCAAACCTGCCCTAGGTTTCACTCAAACATTGAATATTGCCTAAATGCCTTCTGCCTCTTATGGGAAACAAGTTTCTAGCTCAGGCTGCTGGCAGAAGGAAAAAACCATAATGCTAAATTGTTCACTGAGAGATCCTACAGTACTTAATGAGCTGTATTTTAACATATACAAGGAGTCTGAAAAGATGAAAAATAGATGTCATTACTATTATAACTGCATTGTGATGTCTGAAGTATTCATCCGTCCTTGATTAGTATATCAAATTACTTCTGTTATTCACAAAAGAAAATCAAACTTTAGATCATACCATTACAGAACCAAAAACTTTTAGGGATTTCTGTGCACTAATATTTCAAATGGTATAAATAATTAAATGTGTTCAAGTTTGCAGTGGGAGTCTTCAGGGTAAGACTGACATTCAGCAGGAATAGTAAGGATATTAAAATCAATAGATTATAAAGGAGAAAGCCTTTAGTAAACATTTTCTATTGAAATCCTGTCTTAGGGTTTATAGGGTTGAAATATCAAAAAGGTTAGATTTGCATATGGATGGGAAGAAATATTCTACTATACAGATATCACTAAGAGCTCTGTTTTTGCTGTCTCCCAAGTACTTTATTTCCAGAATCTCACTGACATTTGGGGGCTTAATGTTGAACACAATGAATGGGGATCGGGTTGAATTAAGTTCACAACTCTCTTCAGATAAAAGGAGATGCTCACCTAGTTCTTTTCACTGTCCAAGTGGGAAACACACACTCATTGACAGTGGGAGTTTGTATGTTTTTCCTGCAGAGAACACTCACTGTCTAAATGGGAGGGGAGGAAAACACAGCAGAGAGATCAATCCTGAGGAGCTGCTCCCGGTCAGGCTGTAGAGCAAATTGCTACACATTTTTTTTCCCAGGCTTGTAAATAAGTTTGCTGTAGTTAGTTGGAGATTCATTGATAAGTGATTGTACCCTCAAGTCAATGAATTAGTCAGGCTCTTCCCAGGTACTACATCACCTTCAAGATGCAGCCTTAAGCAGAGAAATAGCTGAGGGTCGTGGCTTGCCCTCCATCATCAGTCTGCTGAAATCAATGAAGTGCCAGGGGCTCCCCCAGCACAGTGGAGAGCCCTGAACAAGGACCTCGAGGAATGGAGAGGCAGGATGACGTGTGGGGAGAAGGGAGGGAAGGGGAGGGAGAGAGGGAGAGAGGGAGAGAGGAAGAGAGGGAGGGAGGGAGGGAGGGAGGGAGGAAGGAAGGAAGGAAGGAAGGAAGGAAGGAAGGAAGGAAGGAAGG
>QUSF01000003.1:9009440-9246428 GCA_003676055.1 Chloebia gouldiae
AAGGAAGGAAGGAAGGAAGGAAGGAAGGAAGGAAGGAAGGAAGGAAGCTGGTCACAGGCAGGGGGCTGGAGGTTGGGCTCATCTTTGCCCTCATTTGTGGTGGCCTCGGTGCAAACCACTTGCTTTGCCATGAGCCCCCTTTATCCAGAGGTAAAAGGGGACAGTTTTAACCCACATTTTAGGGAAACTGGGAAGCAAATGGCAATGTCAGTGATGAGCCTCTCCAAGCAGAGTCACACAAGGGCTTCTGCAGCCAGACTGGAGGCTGCAGTCCACAGCCTATCATAACTCACTCTTCCTTCAGCATGTGCAGGCATTTGCAGATTATTACTCAAGGAACAAGGCTCTGCCAGGGAATTCATCCTGGTTTTTTCCTTGAGATGTGCAGTAATTATTTCTCACTGATCATAACTCCTACAGTATTGATCATTATGTCTGGTTCTGGCTTACCCCTCAGGGTCAGTGTATATGGGCTTTGTTTTATCTTAGATGGCCGTGGTTTTATTTTTTCTGGCTGTATGTTTCATTTTAGCTGAACGTGCTGATATATCCTGTGTACATCCTGATTCAGAAAGGTCTTCTTAGTTGTGCTTTTTAGAGGGGGATGGGGCTTGTGCAGCACAGGCTGCATGTGGCATATTTCCACACAGAGCTTTTAATGAAAACTCCAATAAAGCACTTCTGACACTAAGTATCCTCACAGTTTTCTTATCAAGATTGATGAGGAAGATCAACTGGTCCTATTGATTCAGCCAAAAAAATCACTTTCACCACCCTCCCCCATCCGTTCATAGTCCTATTACAAATGCTTTAGCTACATATGATGCTGAGCTACCTCAATGAATTCCTTATTTCTGTGATCATCAAATGTCCCAAATTTGCTGTGCATTTTTGAAGGCTCCTCCGTGGCTCGGCTGACCTGGGCTGACTTGGCCAGCTTGCCCAGACTGTGCAATCAGCTCCTGGGCTCAGAGTGATTATTTGCTGTCTACTTCCCTCTCCTCCCTCACCCTGGCTGGAGGCTGATTGCTCTGCTAATTTCCCAGGCCCCACAAAACATATTTGCCTCCACGCTGTTGCTTCTATCATTAGTGATCATTTACTAAATATCAGCACTGTGCTGGCTGCTGTGTGAAGCAGACTTTGAACATAGTCCCTGTGTGGCAGACAGAAGAATGACGAAATGCCTCAAAAGATCCAACAATGGGATTAAAAAGAAGAATTCCTTCTCTCACCCATTTTTCTTTTGTGCCTCACAGTAAACTTAGGGCTTTATGAAGACTATAGCACTGCCTGTGCTGGAGTTGGGAGGACACAGCACACATGGAAAAATTAAGATAAGAAAAAGGTGGAATGGGAGGATTGGTTAAGGTCCATCTTTGGTAAAACTTGGTTACCCAAAGGCCTCTTTAGGTTTTAGATTTGACTTTATTTTAATGAATGGGACGTCTGCTAAAACACATATAATCAGATTTTGCTGAATTGCTCATACACCCAGCATATGCTTCAGTAATGCTTAAAGGCTGTGGTAGGTTTCTAACTTACTTTCCTGAGTGACTAAATGTCAGCTGAATGACCGCCACTGCATCTGAAACTCACTAGGGACAACAGAAGTCTCCTGAAAAAATTTGTTTTAAATATTTTCAGTGAATTTTTAAATAATAGCTGGCAAAGAAGTACTGTTTGGAAGTTCATGGAACTTATTCTTAAAATATTAATTTTTTTACACACAAATATAAAATTTAAAATGGGGGAAACACACCCCACCCCAAGTTTTATTGGGGCATTTGGGGGTAATGGGAAGGGAAAA
The DNA here is from genome assembly GCA_003676055.1 of Chloebia gouldiae. Classification (NCBI taxonomy): domain Eukaryota; kingdom Metazoa; phylum Chordata; class Aves; order Passeriformes; family Passeridae; genus Chloebia; species Chloebia gouldiae. The sequence continues at coordinate 9,011,251 of QUSF01000003.1, forward strand.
ATTTAGAAACCAAAAGCTGCGATACAAGTTCTTCCATAATGAAAAAGTTTCTGAATTTGTACCTGAGTACCACTATGGGATCCTGCATATGAGATTAATCAGTGTTAAATATCTCAAAAGAAATGTGAAGTCACAGTAGGAAGTATTAAGATCAAAGTGAAATTTATTCTACAAGCTCAGTGAAAAAAATGGTTCTGTTTTCTCAATATATCCCTTGACTACAGGGAATCAATCAAACAATATAATGTATCTTTGTTTCAGAAACCCCTGGAGTGACTGAAAGAAAATAGAACACATATAATAAGCATACTATTGAAAAAGGAAATGCTGTCAAATCCAAATGCCTCAGCTCCTCCAAAAAATAAGATTTTCTATTTAGTAGGAAAACATTTTGCATAAAGGTTTAATTAGAATCTTTAAATTTACATTAGTGTGCTAATGTTAGGATGATAATGTATGGGCGCCTCTATTTGAGGTTGATTCATGGCTGTCTGCATTCATCTTGCTCTAAAGAGATGCTACCATAGGTAGCATTTCAGTGAATTTAAAGGAAACAAGCTTTTCCACTGACATGAACAGTTGTTCCCTAAAGGAGGCCGTGCTAGGTTGCCAGCTCTGCTCCTTCTGCATACAGCTCTGGTAATGAAGAATGTCCACAGCAATTTTGCAGAATCATTCCTGAGGTCAATATTGCACCTGCTAACAAACACCAGAAAGGAATGGTTGTTTGTTTGCCTTTTTACTTTTCTTTTACTGATCATTAATCCAAAAGCCTTCTTCCTAGAGAGGCACACATAAGGTTGGCTGCAAGTGCTGAATAATTCAAAAAATGAAGTAGTGTTCACTTTTCAGCCTTTTGCCTGCTTCAGGACAAGCCTCAGGTGTCAAGCTGTTGTACACTACAGATATTAAATTAGCACCAATGGGTTTTCTTTAACTAGATAAAAGCTCTGTAAAGCCACCAGTGTCTAGGAACAGCTAACTCTGTAAAAACACTTTTATGGTCTCTATAAAAAGCTAGGTTTTAGATTAATATTTTGAGTTGCCTCTCTTTGATAAAATCAATCCTTTATCTGAGAAATGTCTCTTCAGTTTTCATTTTCCTTGCTTTATCTTGCATTAAAATGAATATCCTTTGGAAACTGATGGTGGCAAAGCCCTTGTCACATACAATTCTTCTGGCTGTTCGAGGTCCACTCTCTTCCCAAAGCTGAACCAGTTAGCAGCTCTTGGGTAAGTGCTCAAAGCAGGGAGAGAACAGTGCTTGCTCAAATCCCTTGACCATCATTTTGAAAATCTATGCCTGTGTGTTTATGGTTCTCATTAATGGTCTGTGCTAGTAAGTGCCTTTCCCGTCACACATGTGCTTTGTTAGATAAAACAGGGAGCAGCCAGTGTCCAAAACAAATTTAATCTATTCTGAACTGATGATCCGCAAGGCATGGCACAACTGAACTTTCTGAATCACTGCAGAGCAAGGCATATAATACTTTGTGTGGCAATTGCTATACAGACATTGGATTTTTTCCTTTCTTCTTGTTAAACATCTTGCTGTCATTTGCTATAATGGTTCTCAAAATTTAGCTGTAACCTTGTTAATAAACTTCCTCTTGTCTGAGAGGGGTGGTAAGGGAAACTGCATTTCATGTTACCTCACCCTTCTCTGGGCTTCTTCTCAAATGTGTAGATACCAGGGGTAGTTATCATCATCCAGGGTGACTTTGTGCTAGAAGAGGCAGAACCATGATCTCCCCTGAGTCCCAATTGCCACTCAGGTACCCTTAGAGTCATTTGGGACTGGTGTGTGCCTGGCACCAGAGTTAAAACAACCCTTCCCTGATTTGCTGTCCCTTACTGGAGAAACACAAAGAATTAACACAACAATGCTGAAATAAAGAGTTGTTTTTTTTTTTTTTTTTAATACCTGCCAAGGACATGCATGTGAAGCCAAAAAATCAATCTTACTTTTAGCCCATGTTCTAAATCCCAAACATCGCTGTCTCATCACCTTCCCCTCCACTCAAGAAACTCCTAACCAAGTGTTCACCACTAAAACTTCAGAATGTAATTTTTAAGCCTTATGACAATGCTCTTGGGCAAAACCTCTTGCCTCAGTAGACTTGCCTTTAAGCAAGAACTCAGGAGACACTGTGTGGGCTGTCCTCCACAGGATGGCCTTCCCTTGTGACCATTCCTCTGAGAGAGGTGTAAAATATCTGCCTGCAGTTAAGGGCAATGCCACAGTTTTCAGTTAGACCTCAGATTTCTTACAGCAAATAAAATCTTTTAGAAAAATTCCTCATCATGGGAAAGTTGTTTTAAGTGATTTCTTCTCAGTGGGCAGTAAAATAAGAGCTTTTTGTGAAGAAGAAAAGGAATAAATGGATAAAACCAGTAATTAAGTTGAAAATTATTATTTCTATTTATTTATGTATGACATGTAAATATATTTATTCCCATAAATTGATCATTAAATTGAGAGATAATCTGCTTCTAATATTTTGCTCAGGTAAGTCAGTGCTAAAGCAAAGAAATGTACATTTCTTCCTTTACAGAAAAAAAGAAAAAGGCTAATAAAAATATAAATACATTTCTTTTTACCAGCAAACTGTACTTGAGGAAGGATACCTCAAAGTATCTCTAAGGTGTCTGGCTTTACATATCTGGGCTCCTTTTTACAGCTGTGGGTAAGAAAAAAATCTCCTGAAATTCAGACAGCAATTTTGACGAGAAAAGAGGAATATCCAGCTTCATACCCAGCTCTCAGAATATATAAAACCTTCTCACCAATATGTGTTTCTAAGGTAATCGCTGGTTGTTAGCTCACTTGTTAAGCTGCACATAACCTAAAGGGCACTCCAATAAATTACTTTCAGCATGTTTCTCTCTCCTGCTCTGCTCACAGGGATCTTCAGCCAGGAGGAGCTGGCACACAAGGCTCGTGCTACCCTTTCCAGTCTATGAAATTGTCCTGCCAAAACCTGAGCAAGGGGGGTGTAGAACACAAGGGATACACACAATTCTTGGACTCAAGAACTGATTAATGTGGACAGCAAGGTAAAACATTCTGCTCAGAATTTCTGGAAATAATACAAGCAAAAAAATGAAGGATTTCAAGGCTGTCTGCCATTGCACCTTTGTCTTCCTGTCTTTTTTCTTCCTTTCTCCTCCTATGATTGTTGTTTAACCATTTTCTTCACTTCTTCTGTCGAGTGAATCTGTACTTTGCCTCACAGAGGCGTTGCATAGATGGTGTGGAAAGTCAGACAAACTATTATACAAATCGAAGGCTGTCCAGTTTCTGATAACACCAAAACTAATTTATTTTTTGTTTATACTCCACTACCTTTGACAAAGCTTCCTCTAGAGATTTATATCTCCATCCTTACTGCCTTCCAACTGTTTGTCATTTTTTTTTTGCTTTGCAACTGACAAAAGAAAAAAAACCACCCTGACATCAACCTTGGAAGAGGTACTGAGTACAGAAGGTTTTTTTTTTGAGATGTGATAAAATCTTGCCTAAAACCATGTCCAACCTTTGCAGCAGAAAGTCCAGATGGCTTTGCAGCCTGTACAACAGACTTTATTCACCGATGCTTCTCTAAGTGTCAGCAGGGTGTTGTCTTCCAGAACTAGTAAATGTGCAATGAAAGGCAGCTCTGAGGGGAGAAATAAACACAAACAAAAAAACCTCTCACTTAAATCCCCCTGCCTCCTCCCAAAAATCAAATTAATCTGAGAATTTCTACACACATCTGACTTAAAGTTCCCTCTGGGTGGAAAAAAGCTTTGCAAACAACTGGAGGTGTAAGGGATGAGGTCGCAGCTCAGGCAGCTCTGGGGTGAGCAGTGATTTACACTCTCACTGCTGTCCTGGTCACCCTTGCCTGCACTGCAAATATTTTATCTACAGGATCAGAACCCTTCCTGAGTCTGTGTATATGCTTCAAACTGCAACATCTCATAATGCTATTTTTGCTGTGGTCAAATTAGCACAAAGAAGTGTTTGGGGGTGTGAATGGCAGGCAAGGAATGGGGAGGCTGAAGGTTCAGGGATGTGGGGTGAGTTTCTGCCCCTGTGCCTGAATTCCCTGCAGCCTGATGATGCCAGGCATGCCACCAGCCCCTGCCTCAGTTTCCAGTCTGTAAAATGGGAGCACTCAAGAAATCATGCATCTGACTTCTTTGATACAGGTGAGGGTCAAAATACTGTTTTACTTCAGTTCCTGGCCCAGCTCTGTCCTGCCCACCCCTCCACTCTGCATAGCACCTAGCTTTAGATGTAGGCAGGACAGGATGACAAGCAGAAAAGCCACAGCCAGCACTGGCAGTGTGGCCATGGTGAGCCCTGAGAGCAGCTCAATCCTGCACCCATCAACACAAGCATGAAAGGTGCCTACACTGGGAGAAAAACTGCTCATCTTGGTACCACTTCTGAGTGCTGTGAGGGAACCAGGAAGAATAAAAAACTCCAACTGCTAGCTCATGCAGCTAATGTCATTTTAAACACCACCTGTGTGATATGATTAACACTGCAGACATTTCACTGGTATTCCTGATTCTGTTAGAATTGTGTGGCTTTGTGGTTGGCAGCAATCTTGCTCCATGTCTGTGCAGAATTTATCCCAATGCAGGCATGTTCCAGTGCACCTTGGTATGACTGCAAGGCAAATAGTAAGTGACAGCAATAGTGGGGAAATTCTCAGAAGTAAAAAGCAAAAAAAGAAAAAACCTCATGTACAAAAAGCCCTTCCAACATGTCTCCAGCTTTGTTTCTCGTTGACACACAATTCTTGTTCTGAGCTGACAGCTGCAGTCCAACCTTTGTCAGGTAATTAATCTGGGTAGTTTACTTCCACAGGTGAGTAGCAGGTTGGCACAGTCTCCTCTAGCAGTGGTTTGTGGGTTTGTTTTTTTTTTTTTTCTCTTTTCAGAACAGTGTGGGTATGAAAGCATGCAGGTATGTGTGGATGAATATGGCACACAACACACTGACCTGGCCAGGCTTTTGCTCCTTTCTCACTGCAGAGTTATATGCTGCAGGTCTAATTCCTGTGCTTTGCAAGGTGAATGAAAGGAAACTTCAGATAGGAATTTAAAAGCTCAGACTTGCTCTCATTGATTACAACTGACAAAACATCAAAAACCCCTGGGTTTCTCTGCAAGCTTGAGCACCGCTGGCCTGATTCACACAACGTTTGTGTATGTTTAGAAATGAAAGTGATTTAAAACAAGAAAAAGAGACTGTGAGAGACAGAGAGAAAAGTCATATCTCTTGGCAGGGAAATGGTGGGTATCTACTGCATTTTAACATTTAGTTAATTGTGAAGTAATGCAGCAATAATAACATAGAAGTACATTTTCTTTTATGCAATGCAGAGAGTACCCTACAAGGTCACTGAACTGGGAAACATCATTCTGTGGGTCTAGTGTCAGAACCAAGATATCCTTTCACCAAAGACGTAGACCTTCAAGCCCTCCCTGAGCTTCACAGAGCCACTTTGTTCTTTTTTTTTTTTTTTTTTTGATGGTTTTTCACCACTCCCACGTTGTGCCCCAAGATATCTGTCTTGACAAATGGTTGGGTAATACATGGCTGGGCAACACAATTTTATCTCAGTCTCTCTGTCCCCCATGGCCAACACAGGCTTCCTTTATGTCTTCTTTCTTACATTCCTTCTCCCTTAGATTTCTTCTTCCTTGTTCTTATAATCCAGCATATTCTTAAAACCTAACCTGCATTTTAGTCTGTTTTAGCTGAGTCCTAGGGTACCACACCCCTCTGATGCCATGGGCAATCAAGAGATGGTTCAGTTCAGACTATGCTGTGAAAGGATGCAATTTATGTCACAAATGTTTGTCTCCTTGATTAGTAATACAAACAGTGTGGTGAACTGTAACATGTCTCTGCCAAAGACAGGAAACTTCAGTCTGGAGGGACAGAGTGTCCTGATGGAAAAGCAGTGCAATTATCCCTAGGGAGAAGGCAATAGTAGGACAATTTTGTTAGGAGAGGTGGATTTAGAAAACTGAACATTCTACACCTCTTCTTGAATGTTTGGGGTTGTTATTTTGAGGTGTACATTCATGAGCTACCCTCATTTCCAGTGGTCAGCCCACAGAGTCATGCAAGACCCCTGAGTGGTGGCCATATTTTGGTAATCTCTTCCCATATGAGATTATTTCTCCCACTGACTGCAGGAAGAGTCCTGATCTACTGGCTCAGCAGCAGATTAAATTGGTTGTCTACCCCTTCAGTTTGAGTGCTGCAGTAATATTAAATAGGTACCAGTAATAGGAGATCAGAATAAAGTGATCTCCTTACACCTGGAATAAAAGCCCCTCACCTACACAGAATTTAGCTCTACATTCATCACAGTGCTATGCTTTTGTAGAGAAATGTTCAGATCCTATTGCAATGTCCTAGATATTAATTTTCATTGCCAGTAACAGGAGTCCTGTGCACTTAACACTGTCCTTGGAACACAGTAAAAATATGTTTCAGCAGCTAATGAAATTATCACAGACCCTCTGACCTGAGAAACAAACAAAGTAAGAAAGGCTTACCCTTGATAGCTAAAATGATGTGGTGCAGCTGTATTTTGTCACATACTTTATATATATGAGTGTATATATATATATATATATATATATATGCATATGTCATGCCAAATTGTAATTGCCATTTTATATATATTAAGGTGGTTAAGGAGGCTTTTTATAGATGACATTTCCATCACATCTCAGCAAATGTTTTGCTAAAATCTATGCTCTGTATCGTGTATTTTATGGTTTCTTTAGCACATTAGGTTTTAACTGTTGGCAGACTAACAACAGCTTCTAACAAGAGATGTAGTAGTGTTACCATTTTTCTCTAACCAAACTTTCACATCTCAGACTTTACTATTTGTTTTTTTGTCCTTAATAGTTTTTGTCTAGCTAGAACTGAAAAAAACACTACAGAACAAACCCCAAAGAGGTACAGAGACATTTTTCAAGGCAAGGATGATGGTAAATCTCTCATGGGAGAACTGGGAGCCTTGAGGGAAATTATTGTCATTGCAAAATATATTGCCATACCACAGAAAAGGACAAAACATGAGCTTCCCTTGTGTTTTTTTAAGTATCAGGCTTACAGAGGGAGATGGTTGGAGGTTTTTGAAGAGTTCATTCTCACTGCAGGCATAAACGAGATGTAAGGTTGTCCTTTTATGTTATGAGATCTCAAGGATGTTAAGCATCTAATGCTTTTTGGTATAGGCATGACAGAGCAGGAGAGAAGCTGCAATCACTTTGTTGAAACAGCTATGGAACTCCTGTGCCTCAGTATCTCTTCCTGCATTTATCTGCCTGCAGCTCCCCAAGGATCTCCTCTCTCATGGCCTCAGTAAGAAATCTCTGGCAAAGCAAAGCATTGCAGTTACAGTGCTGGCATGTCAGCAGCATGGGACAGGTCATCAAAGAGGCAAAATGAACATTTCTTTTTCAGCTATAAAACCAGTAATACAACACATTCAACACCAATGGGAGATGATACCCCAACATATCCTTTGATCTGTGTCCTCCTGGGTTTAAAATAAATGGGCTATGGTGCTAATTTTGCCTTCTTGGTTGCCTTGACAGAAAAACAGAGGACTGCAGAGGCTGTCAACACCTGACAGGAGAGGGGACAACCACTTTTCACTATGTAGCTTCAGCAGCAGCCTCTGGCTTTGTGTACTGGCTGATAGAAAAGAATCATCTGTGAGCTCTCCAGAGATTTACACACCTGCCCTACCAGAAATAGAGCAGACTTTGACCAGATGTCACTGGTCAGAGAAAGCCCCCTGGCAGCAGTATTTGGCCATGGGGCTCCATCTCAGCCAGCAACACCAGTGCCATTAAGGATTTGTTGTTTTAAGGCTTTCTTGGCCTTAAGGAGACTGTGGGCTGATTCTTGTTCTGTTTAGTGCCTGGCAAGAGTGTTTTTGGAGCTTGCAGCAGCTTCACAGGCATACATGGAAGTGCTCAAGGCCAGGTTGGATGGGATCTGGTCTGTGGGTGGCATCCCTGCTTATGACAAGGAGGTTGGAACTGGATGAACTTTAAGGTCTTTTCCAACCCAAACCATTCTATGTTTCTATGATTCTACATAATGCAGAATACAGGAAGAGCTCTCTTTACTGCTGGTCTTGGCTTTTTTTTCCCTGGAAAGTCAAGGATCCGTGAACATTCGTAGCACAAAATTTTCTAACAATCTCTTAAGAGATTAGCAAAGCCGAGAAACAGTACACAATCTATGCTGAGAATTTTAGTTTAGAAACCTCAAATGTAAAACCCATCTCAAAAGGCATGGACTGGTATTATGTGAAAAAGCAAGAAACACTTATTAAGGACTGGCACATGTTTGTGCCAATTTGGCAAAGGAACCACAGCTGCTGACATCCCCAGTTAGGAAGAGTAGGGTGAGCCACATCCATTTTCATGTGGCAGGCCCAGTTTTATGTGGCTGAGACTGCCATCCAACATGCTCTAATTTTAGTGGACAAAGCACTTAAAAAAAACAACTCCTAAATCCACCATCACCAATAATTTCAGGAAGTTTTTTCTTTCCCCCTCCCTCAAAGTCTTTCTGCAAGAGTGCAGTCATGTTACTAAGGAAAGAATTCAGAATCTGAGCCAAACTTTGGCTCAGAAATCTATTGAGACTTTTACCTTTGCTTAAGCAGGCTTTGGTTTACACTTCCTGTGTCTTTAAAAATGGAACACTTCTGCTATTTTATGAGTTCAGCTTTTTTGCAAAGTTTTAAAAATTGTTTTCTTGTGCATTTTATTTCATTTTAAGGCTGTAGAAATTTGGAATAGCTGGTGGCTATCAGTGATGCCTACCAATGCATTTTTTTCAGCCCAACTAACATTGATAAATACCTGTAGCATGTCTTTTGCTAACTAATACTATTTCTAAAAATCTCAATGACTAAAAATCAGTGACTCAGAACTTACTGCAGGGGATTGCAAATAGCAGCTCTCAATTACAGATTGCAGATAGACTATAAACCACCATATGAAACAAGGGATGGGGTATGGAAACAGACTTGCTCAAGATGAAAAGACCTCACAAATGTCTCTTGAAAAAAGCAAGAGGAGATGACAGCCAATAATCCTTGTCTCCTACCATTCCTTACAGTTTTTTCCCTTCTTCCTCATGCACTACTTGCTTGTTTATTGTTGTTTTTCTTCTACAGCTTTTTACTGCTTCTTCTGAATAACACTGATGCTCTTTACAAAGGTTTGTCTTGTTATCACACACAAACTCCTTCCCCTCTTACCCTCCAGATGAGTTTTTAATTTCTTTTTTTCTCCTGTTACCATTTCTAGTCTGCTTGGAGTAGAAGTGGATCTTGAGCATCACAGGTACATGGGAATGAGAGGGGAATACTACAATGCTGGATCTTGGTGGTACAGCCTGGTGGTGGACAGAGACAGAACCTGCCACACATCAGAGCACACACTGGGGAATGTGATCATCCCTGCTATCAGGCATGAGACATTTCCAAACAGATTAATATCATGGGTATTGTTCATCCTCCGAGGAGGTGGACTTGTTAGCCCTGGCTTTGGATCAGGTACTGGATGAGGAGGGACAGCATGTAACAGGAATGAAGCTCATTTCCTTCAGTGACTTTTCAGCTTTACCCCAATTTCAGAGCCTGCTCACAGTTCCTCACCACCACTGGTGAGCAGAAGGCCCTTGGCTCCTCTTTTTTTTTTTTTTTTTTTTTTTAAATTAACACTAGAGAAAGCTGGCTAGAAACTAGGAAATCACCACTCTGTAGTTTACAAAAATTGGAAAGTTCTGTCCTAAATCCTCCTTATTGTGCTTTTTTTGTCGGACACAAGGAAAAACTTCCAATCATATTTGAAAATAAATAAGAAAGAAAGTCCAAGATAAGTCCAAGATAAGTGATGTGTATGTGGGTTAGATAGTTGGATGGAAGCAAAGGGGCTGCAAAAAACCAGGTATGTAAGACTGCACAACTTTGCCAATTTTACTTTGCTTTAATTCTAAAGAGTCAGTGAGGGATCGAAGGAAATGTATTTGTCCCGTCAATGTGCTCAAAACAGCCAGAGGGCAACTACAGGGCTGCCAAATTCCCACCAGCTCTTTTCCTTGGCATTGCCCAGTTAAGAGGATGAAGGCCAGGATTTTAGTCAGCAAGTGAAAAGTGCTGCCTGCCCTCCAACATTTCAAATATTTATCATGTTAAATATCAACTTGGAGAATATTGCGTTCATTTAAGCTTTTCACGTTCCAATGATTTTTTATTATTTCTATGGACCAAAATAAATGAAGAAAATGTTTCAGACTACACATGAAAGCATGCAAAAATCAGTAACTGGATTTTAAAAGATCTAGACTGCCTTGAATACATTCATTTTTCAAACATTTTTCTCTGATCTTTAAATAGCTTTTCTTGGAGCATAACATTTTTTTTTTGAAAAGTCAAATACAGAGCATTAAGGGTATAATTACCATTTTAATTATAACTCAATCATCCTATCTACTTTGCATAGAAATTACAGCTTTTATGTCAGGATTTTGGGTACTCACAAACATTCAGGAGTAATTAATGCTAGAGATTTTCACTGTATATGAATTTTACTTTGTAGCACTTACTTCCATGGGCTTCATTCAGAATGTGTAAATATACCGAATTTTATATTCATGATTTTCAAGCAGAAAATCTTTCTACATAAATATCTGTAAAACTTAGACAAAAAAATCAAAACTCGACAATCTTGAAAACCAAATGTATGTCTCCCTCTTCAAATGTGATCCATTAATGTAAATATGGCCAGATGAAATTCAAATGGCAGCAATGAAAAAATCCCTTCAATCACTCTCTGACTAGACTGAAGGAAATTTCTGATAATTTTACAAATATTTCTGGAAGGTATTTAAAATTCAAAATTTTATTTCCAGACAGCTCTAACATCTATTTTTCCTGTTTGAGATTTTATTAAAAAACCCCTTGTTTTAAAAGGTTTATTTTAGAAAGTAAGTTTACCTCACAAATTTGCCCATTGTATCCCTCTGCATTTACAAGCATATGTATGGGTGTGGGTGTACGTGTGAAACTGAGCAAAATCAATTGCAACAAAGCTGCTTTTCATATGGTTAACACCGCAATATCAGAATTAAGCTACTTCTCCCTTTAAGTGTAAAACCAGAAAATAAAATACTTTATGGATATAAATACATGGAAATAAAATGATCCTCCGTTTACAAATGGACATGGTTTCTTCCTTTACTGACTTTTTGTCCATTCCACACGTCACAAAAGACTATTCCATGCTTTTGTATCATCCTCCACATGTTTTTTTTTTTTGTTTGTTTGTTTGTTTTTTTTCAGTGTGCTGGAGCAGCAGGTGCCTTTTTTCTTTCCTTTAAAAGCATGATAAAGCTATACAAATTTTACAGAGGAGTCTCACAGAACATGTCCTCTGTCTTTGTTTGGACATTAATGTTATCATGACTCTTTAACATTTCTGGCTCAGGTATTTTAGGGGAGAAAAGACTATTCTCACGAGAACAAAGCTCTGGCTTAAGCTGCAGTGCTTCAGCTCCCAGAAGTCGCTGTCTGTGTAGTGCAGTGGGCTCTTCTGCACATGGAATTGCTTTTGCTTTCAGTGAAAGCTTTGCATGAAAGCCCAGGCCAAATCAAACCCCTTGTCTGGGAAGTGCTGTGGGATCTGGAGGGAAGATTCATGATGCTTATTATCAGCCAGCACGTAAGACAGATGTCTCACACTCTCAACTGTGCAGCTACAAGTAGGTTACATCTGAAATGCATGTGCTTAAAGCATTTATGCCAAATCACATTGGGCATTCTGCATATATATATATGTGTGTGTGTGTAAATAGCTCAAACTTTTTTGATGGATGAATGAAAAATATTTTATTATACCCATCAATGGTATAAAGTGAAGGTGAATAGCTTTCACACTTGGGCTGTTCTGTGTTCTTGACAGTTTTGCAAACAGCCCTCTCAATCTCTCTCTCTGTCCCTAATCTTTGCCAGATAAAACTAGGATCCTGAAGTAATTTTAATGCTGGTATCTGAAAATAAAATAAAAAGAAAGGAAATGTGAAATGGGAGGCAGAAAACTGATTTTATCAGAATCATCCAGCTGGCCTGAGTCAATGTTGACCTGCACATTGTATAGTCACTTACCCCAGGGCTACAGAATTTCATACTGCCTGGTGCCAGGGAAGAATTCAGAAATGTCTAAACCCATTGATTTCCTATCAACTTGAGTCTTGTCCACACAGAAAACTTGCACCTGCTGAATTTAAATCAGCTGTTAGTTTCTGGATGAAGCTAAACCAGCTAAATACAGCCCATGTGTGGCTGTGTTATTGTCATGTACTTACAAACCAGTGCGGAGACGGGAACGGGAGCTCTGTTCTCCCCTTCCCTTCCCATTTTTTAAGTAAGAGTCGATAAATTTCAATGATAAATTCTGGAAAGCAGAAATTGGGCTGACAAGGCTCAATTCTCCTAGAGGTTGACTCTAGCTATGCTGCTGGGCAGGTTTCTGTGTGTTTGAGCACTAGAGTGAGAGGTGAAGCAGAGCTCGCTGCCCAGTGGGAGCTCTCCCAGTGCACCGGGACTGGGCAAAACTGCCTCCTGTCCCCTCGCTGTCCCTGCACACAGACACTGCTGATCAGCACACCACGGGCAACTGGAACAAGCTTGACTACATCCAGATGGCTTCCACCATCCAGCACAGCCTTAGCTAGGGCATTCTTCTCAGTAAGACAAAGGGACAGACTAAGGGATGGGCCCTGGCAGAGCCTGTCCAAGCTGTACTCCTGTCCTGGTGGGAGAGGGCTGGGCTGGAGCCTGCCTTAGCTGGTGCTGGTGGCAGGAGCCTGCTCCTGTCTGCTGCCCTCACACCCAGTTCCATGGTGGCACTCGGCCCTGCTGGCACAGGGACACAGAGGGGACCGCAGCCCCTCTCAGCTGCCGTAGAGCTGGTGGGAAAATGCCGGACGCTGTTGGAAATTGGCTTAAAATCCCATTTTTCCTCCCTGGAGCTACATGATGTGGGCCATGACATGAGCTGGAGTGATGGTCAGGCCTTCTCTACCAGAGCCAGCTCTGCTGGCTGGAGATGTTCCCAGCAGGGCCAGCTCTGCTGGCACCAGGTCCTTGCCCCAAAGCACTTCAGTCACCTCCACTGTGGGCACTCAGTGCACTCCTGCTGTGTGTCTCAGCAGGAACAAGATGTGTTTGCTTTTCTCCTCTTTGAGCGGATGCTCTTTTATTAATTTATTATGTCTGTACTGGGTTTAAAGTAGGTAGATCTGCTCATCTGCACTACAAGTCAGCTGCTGATCTCCTAATGAAACAAAACAGCTTGCAGTGAGTCTCTGGAGTACCAGGGGTGCCTGAGTTATTGTATTTATAAAGTTTCTGAATATTCATGCCTTATCAAAAAATATGCCCTTTTCTAAATAAATTAAGATTTTCATCTTAATGGATTGATTGTTATCATTCAGGCCTACAGTAATTCCCCATTAAATTTTAGGAAAATCTCAGCTTCAAACTGAGCTCTAGGTTGTTTGCTACAGGAATGAAAGAGCAATACTAGAAAACATCTGAAATAATTAATTTTTATTTTTATGCCACTTGAAAATTTTAAAAGGTCCACGCTAAGCCCTCAAAGTGCATTAAAAATATTTTCCCTGAAGCAAGTCTGGACTGCAAATGAACCCTAGTCTCAAGAGTCATGTGGAAAACAGGATTTATAGTGAAAATACTAGGTCAGCATAAACAGTAATGGTGCTATAATGATGCTGAGGTCTGGATTGGTTCTTTCAGTTTGTTTCTAATAGAAAGGAAAAAAAAGAAGCTTATATTCTTACCTGGAGAAAAATGACCATAGAACAAGCAATAATTCTTGCATTCTGTTTTGGTAATACCTTCAATTTAACAACTGTCTGTGAGAAGGAGTTTCTCACAATGAGTTATTTAGTCACTGTGCCATCTAGGGTATAACTGTCATTCTGAAGGGAACATCCATGCTATGATTTGCTGTCAGTCTGTACACTGTAAGTCCATTCATTTTTCCCCCTAACAGGTGAAGATAATGATATGATACACAGTAAAAGATAGATGATAAAAACAATTCTTTAAGGAAAAGAAAAAAACCAGACAGAAGTGGTTTGGCAGGGAAATATAAAATGTTCCATTCTTCCTTTTAAAGTACTATAATAAAACATGTCTGAAGTGAAGTACAGATAACAAAACAGCAGAGCAGGGGTCTGCAATCCCAGCATGATATCACATAAGGAGCAATCATGAAGCATTCCCAGCACAGTTGCCTGTCACACGTTATTAACAAGAGTGTTTAGGACTACTGAATAACCATGCTACAGAGACATGATCCACTTACAAAAAAGGTGCTGTATTTTTATCAGTTGTATTTGACTTGACAGTATTATGAGTAATTTCAAGCCCAAAGATTTTAAAATCAGACAGGGCTGTTTTGATCTCCTCATCCAGCTTCCAGCACAGCACTGACCATGGGAGTGTTGTCATGTTGCAAATAGCTCAGTAACTTGCTGCTGAGAGGAAAACCAAATCAAAAATACCCTGCTCTATCCTGATCCTGCTCAGAAAAGAGCTTCCTAAAGACTAGAGAAGAGCAAATGTCACTCCTGTCTTCAAGAAGGACAAGAAGGAAGAACCTGGGAACTGCAAGCCTTGTGGTCTCACCTCAACCTCCAAGAAGATGGTGAACAAAATCCTCCTCCAAAGTTTGTTCAAACATGAAAGACAAGAAGGAGACTGAGGAACAGTATACATTGATTTATGAAAGGGAAATTGAGTTTGAGAGACCCTGATAGCCTTCTATAATGAAGTGACTGATTTGGTAGATGAGGGGAGAGTAGTGGATGTTCCTTGCCTTGGCTTTATTAATGCCTTTGACACCATCTCCCACAGCACCATAATGCACAAGCTGACGATGTATTGGTTAGGTGGTTAGTGGGCAGCAAATTGGACTGCAAATTGGCTGAAAGCCTGGGACCAGAGGGGCAGGAACAGTGTCACAAAGTCCACTTGTAGGCATGTGACTAATGGTGTACCTAAGGGTTGACACAGTGCTATTAACCTCTTCATAAGTCATCTGGACAATGGGGCAGTGTACCCTCAGCAAGTTTGGGAGGAGTGGCTGATACATCAGAGGGCCCTGCTGCCCTCCAGAGGGATGGAAGCTCAACAGGAAATGAGCTGAGAAGGACCTCATGAATTTCTCAAGGATATATGTCAAGTCCTGCAGGTGCAGAACAGCAGCCCCAGGTACCCAGACAGACTGGGGGCTGACCAGATGAAGAGCAGATTTGCTGACAAGAACGTTGGGGTCCTGGTGGACAACAAGCTGCCCATGAGCCAGCAGTGTGACTTCATGACAAAGAAGGCAAACAGCCTCCTGAGCTGCATTAGAAAGAGCACTGCCAGCAGGTCGAGGGAGAGGATCCTTCCCTCTGCTCAGCATTGGTGAGGCACACTGGGAGTGCTGGGGCTGGTGCTGGGCTGTCGCTGTTGAGGCAGGGACAGGAATGGAAGTGACTCCAAGATCAGAAGGCAAAGAATGAAAAACTTTATTAACTCTTTTATAACCAGGATCACTAAGGTGAAATATGATTGGTCTCAAAGTGGAAACCTCTCACACCATTGGTGCACTATGAATAGCACACGGTGGCAGAACATATCTATAAACAATATGAACAGAAAGAGAGATAATAAATAATTTACATTCCTCTTGGACTTTTTCCCAGGCTTAGCCTGGCAGAAACACTCTTTTTCTCTCTGACTGAACTGAGAATATCCATACTGGGCCTCCCAGTACAGGAGAGAGATGGACACACTGGACTGAGTCCAACAAAGAGCCATGATCAAGAGACTGGAGCATTTCTCATAGAAGGAGAGGCTGCAAGAGATGGATTCTCCAGCCTGGAGAAGACAAGGCTCAGTGGAATATCATTAATGTGCAGAAATACCTGATGGGTGGGAATGAAGGGCCAGACTCTTCTTGGTAGTGCCCAGAGACAAGACAAGAGGCAATGGGCGCAAATTAAAACCTTAAATTCAATCTGACTGCCAGGAGGCTGCACAGAGAAGTTGTGGAGTCTCCATCTGTTGTTATACTCAAAACCACAAGTGGACATAAGCCTGGACAACTGCTGTACCTGGTCCTGCTTGGGCAGGGACTGGACTAGATGACCTCCAGAGATTCCTTCCATCCTCAGCTGTTCTGAGATCCCATTTACCAAAACCTTTTATAACCCACTTCCTACTTTCAAAAAATTCCATAATTAGTGTAATAAGTGATCATATTTCTTGGATTTTTTTGTTTTTAATTTACTCTTCCTATAGCAATCAGGGAGAAAAGAAAGCTAAAATTAATAAAACAATCACAGGCTGCATCACCAAGATGCAAAGTGCTACATTTAGACCTATACTAAGCTCTGTGCCTAGGTTTCCTATTGACAATATCCCTTTAAATTAAAAGAAAGCAAAACTAGCTGGTGCCACAGCCAGTTACGGTTTTTTTTGTCACCCTCTCTTTAGGCTACACAGAGATATCTGCATTGACATTAAAAAGCCATTATAAGCAATTTAAACTCTGAATTGATCCTGACACCTACATTCAGGTCTTCCTCATATATCCTTTCAATAGTTCTCAATTCAAACTGAGAACAAACATCACCCTATAAACAGAGGAGATAATTATGCTTTATTGATTAGCCCCTCAAGGTTTGAGTGGAAACCAGGCAGCTTTCTAAGGACAGCCATCAGTGTGGATTTTAAGTCTCAGCATTCTCTTGTACAAGTATTCCCTAAGTGTAGTTTTTTAACATGGAACGTGCACCAAACAAAATTTTTCCACTAGCTTCAGTGAAAGCCAGCATGTCAATGCAGATTTATAAATGGTGACTTTATATATCTCCCATAGCTGTGTCCCTATGCTACTCTATGGGTTTACCCTGGCAGGCAGCTCAATCACACACAGCTACTTCCTTCCTCTCTCCCTCCAGTTGGATATGGAAGAGAATCAGAAGGGTAAAAGTGAAAAAAATCGTGCCTTGAGTTGAAGAGAGTTTATTTGCTCTAATATTAATGCCTTAACTCTTGAGTTTTCCCCCTTCCTCCTTCTTCCCCAGGCTGCTGTTGCTGAGTATGATGTTACACAGTGTGGGATACTCCTTTGGTCAGTTGGGGTCAGCTGTCCTGGCTATGTCCCCTTCTAATTTCTTGTGCACCCCAGCATTTTTGCTGGTAGGCTGTGGTGAGACGCAGAGAAGCCTTTATGCTGTGTAAGTCCTGCCCAGCCACAGGTAAGACATTGGTGTTTTATCAACACCATTTTGTTCACAAATTCAAAACACAGCACCATAAAAGCTGCTATGAAGAAAATTAAGCCTATCCCAGCCAAAAGCAGACACCCACACAGCTTCCTCCTAACACTGGCTCATTCATCTCATGATACATGCCTCATAACTCCATGTATCATGAGATAACCTCATAAACCCCACAGATACACTGTGGACTTCCACCTTTCCCTAACAAACTGCAATCCCCTTCACAGCTGCCAAATGCAAAAAGTATTCCTGTTTAATCCAGTGTCAACATTGATTGGCTTCAATTTTGTGAAATAAGGATTTTAACACCTGCCCCATCTATCCTGTAACAAATGTACCACAGCAGATTCATTAACAGACATCTGACTAAGGATATTTCCAGTTTACAGCTGAACCTCCAATCAACCATTTCTCAACCTTTCTGCTTCTTGCTAATAAAGCCTGCCAGTAGTCAAAACTAGATATGTTAGAAAAAAAGGATAATGTAACCATTCTATGTCTGGGTTTATCTTACTGTCTGAGAAAAGGAGAAATAGCTTTGTTATGATTACTGACAATCTTTTGAACTGGCACCACACTGCATTGAGAAAGACTGAAATTGTTCACAGCTGTTACTACAGTACATTTAAACTCTGATGATCGCTTTTGGGTTACCTACACAGGTACAAATAAAAGAAGCACTGTTTTTTTCCTTGCTTTCTTCCTAAGCCCCACCAAGCAAGCACTGAGATGACTGCTCTCATATTTTCACTTTCAGGATTTGTCCCAAACAAATAGGCTCAGCCTCTCCATCCACAAGAACCCATCACCCTCTGTGATTCTTCAGGCTCAAATTAAATAATATCTCAAAAAAAAAGAGAGTGCACAGGCCCCCTGCACTAAGAAGAGAAGAAATAAGACAAAATGGAGACACAATAATGTCTTGGTATGTCTTGCCACCATGCTGCCTGTCTTGCTTGCTGCTGCCTTGGGGGTGACTGCATTGCTTCTGTGCAGGACAAGTTTGGGTTGCTCCTGCTCCTTCAAAGTCCTTTTAAAACTGTATAGATGAATGAATGCCTTGAGATAGCTCTTATGCTATCAAATATAGTTTAACAGACTCAAGGACTACTAAGAGCAGCAGAAAGCTGATCACAAAAATCTAATTTGGAAAGCAGCCTGAAAACATGCACAGAAATCTCTTTTGCAGAATATTCATTTCACATGAATGGCTGCTATCATGAAGGGAGATAAAAGGATGGGCAAACTTCTCCGATTGCTTCATTGGCCCATCTAGATTCTGCACTGCAGTCACTGCAAAAATTGTATGGAAAAATGTGCAAAAACATTTAACTGATAGCTCCATACCCTAAACAAACCAGACTTCCCATGTACTTCATAAACTCACATAAAGAAGCCTAACTTTGGACTTGCATAGCAAATGGTCCCTCTGCAATTGTTTTTAGTTGTGTTTAGTTGTTCATTAAATACAAGATAAAAAAAGAGACCATTTTGTTGTACCTAGAATTATCCCACTAACTAAATGTATGAAAAAGCTGTGATATACAGGGCATATTTTTCTCAGTGATAAAATAAGAATGACCTCTGTGACTTCATTTAGGTTCCACCTCTCCTGAGTTATGAGCCACTCCTCACTTATGAGGTATATCCCATATCTCACTCAAACCCTCAGTGGACCACAAAACTCCCTTCCAGAAAAAATTATGCTTCCCTCAGTCTCTGGAGGATTACCCATGTCAAGCAAAGTTATATTATTGTTTTTAGTGCAGCTAGGAATTACTTGCAGGATGTTTCAGCTCATTGCCTCAAGTTTTCATCAGCTATTTTCCGAGCGTGGTAACCTTTGTGATGCAGGTACTGTATATATCTACAGTATTGATTCTGCTCCTCCTGCTACATTACATGCAATACATGTAAACAGAAAAGTGTTTCACCAGCAGCTGGTAAGGTGCAAAATGGTAGCTGATCTTGCAGCTACAAAACACAGATAAAACCTTGAAGTAATCAGCTGAACTGTCATGGAACTAATTCCATGATATAGTGGAAGCAATTATTTGCACTTATGTGTCTTATTGGAAAATACAATCAGTGCTAAACCAATCCTGTTAGTGTTGTCAAGGACACATTTAGCTCCAAATGCTCCCCTTTTAATCAGTAACTGGTTATTAATTAATTTGGTAGTGATCATGTTGCTTTTCATACATGTGTATTATTATTGCACTTGATATTCTGCCTCTGTTAATTTGCAGCAAGTGCAATTGTGTTAATGTGCTCTAATGCCAGCTATTATCACAAGGATGGGGCAGCTGACATTTAACCTAAAATCACACTGAATTGTTCTCACAGCTGCCTCCTTGCAGCTCCAGCCTGCTGCTGTCTGGATGAGGGGTTCTGGGAGAGAGGAGATGGCTCCTGATAAAGAAAGTCAGAAAATGAAACCAGCAATGGGGCAGTCAGAGCTTGGGGGAGAATTAAGGCTGAATACTTCGGGAGACACCTGGAGCCTGTGCCCTGGCAGGGGCAGAGCTGCAGCTCTAAAGCAGAGGAGCAGATAATATGCAGCAAGTCGAGGCTGTCTGACAGCTCTTGCTTGTCAGCTGTGCTTCAGGGAAAGATGTAGTCCCACTTTGGTCACAGCTCTGCAAAATCATCAGTTTTAATGGCGGGGGTGAGGCTGCCCGTGGAGAGCAATGAATTTGTTCACAGCTAATAGAGAAGAATTCCTTTGTCCTACTAGTAATAGTGATGCTTACTTATGCTTACTAAAGAATGCATTTTTCAGATTTTTCTTCCAGTCTGAAAGCCTTAAGCAGGACCTGATACCAACTGAGTCAAGAGAGAAACAAATACTAGTAGAAACCAGAATTTATCTGAATTGCATTTAATAGGGGCCAGAAGCAATGAGCTAAGGATATTCAGCTGAAGCAGTTCAGTCAGAGATAGCTCAACTTTTTAGTGTGCTTATTTAAATAGAGAGGACTGAACTGGAGATTAGCTATTTATCAGCTGCATGATGGAATGAGAAACAGCTGCAACATATTTCAGTATAAGTTTTATTTGCTATAAATCCACAGGTTCAAATTCTGCTCTGGTTTATGCCTGTGGGAATATGGAATAAAGGTATTATCTGCCCACATTGTTTTGTGGCTTCATGCCTATGTATTTCAGAGAAAATTTAGTTTATGTTGGTTCAGTTATTCCCCATAATCTCTCAACCACAAAAAAGACTTATAATATTTGTTATGGTAGTAGGTTTATGTGCAAGAAAATAAGCACCCAGAATAGAGTACATGGCATAGGTAGCAAAACACAGCTCAAATTACTGTCAAAGACTTTCCCTATTCATGCCTCTAGACTCCTCCAGACATGATGAGATACTTGCCAGAGTAAATGTTGAAAGTTTAGGCTATGCCCAAACCATCAGAGGGCCATGGACTATATGATCAGCAGGAATTTGCTGCAGCAATGAGAGTGCATCTTTGAAGAAGTCATTAACAGAATGGATGGAGATATCTTTGTGTCAACAACTCATGCTCCTATTCTGGTAATGTCCATGTAAATCCATACAGGAAAAAGTCCTGATTGGATTTAATTGAGCACTGAAGGAAGAACATGCAATGCCACAAAAGGCAGCAAAATATAACAGTGTTTTAATGTGTTGTCACTCCTTGCTGGGAATAGCAGCTGGGTTGCAAGCTCAGTAATCCATAGGATCCATAGATAGGAATCAATGTGCCATGGCGTTTTTTTGGGGTTTTTTTTTGGGTTTTTTTTTTGTTTGTTTGCTTGGTTTTTTTTGGTAAGAGCTGATAACCGCCTTTAGCATCTCTGAAGGTGTTTTCCAGACTGGTGACCCTCATGGGCAATTCCTCTTTTCTCCATATGATTGTGTTATGAGCTGCTATAAACATTATTATGGGATACTCTTTTCATGCTGCTTTCCAAGTGGTGCCCACTAACTTTTGGCTCAGACAACAGTTTTAACAGCTATGTGATATGTTTATTTTTTTTGTGCAATTTGCTGATACTTAGGCACCAAAACTTCAGTGTGTCTCTGATTTGTGTGCTGTAGAGTGCATCAATCAGCACATCTGCCCTTTATTGCTGCCATTACCATGAGCCTTCAAGAAAAGTGACTGCTGTCTTACCAATCACTGCTCCCTGCTTTTTACTAGCTTGCTTTTTTCTGTCTGCTCCATGTTGATGGCCACTGGCTTGGTTTGCAGAGGGTTTCTGTGTAGCTCGGCCAGGATTAAACAAGCATTTCTGTTCCTCTCTTGGACCCTGTTTCTCTGCAAATACCAGGACAACCAAGGCCTAGCAGTATCTTTGTGATGCTGTTCTGAGCTGTTCTCTCTAGGATGGGTACTCAAGGGTCATTAGGCACTGGGAGTTAGATTTACTTGTGTGTATTTCAAGGAGAGTAGAAGAAAAGAGGGGTCTCATTCAGGAGTAATGAGTTTGTTCTCCAATATCCCTGTGAGATTCCTTAAAAGTACAGGGCAAAGTTGATTTGGATAAGAACTAATTATCAAACAAGAAATGAAGGCAGTGTAGCTTTCTCCGCCTCACCATCAGACTTTGGGGACACACATTATTCCTTGTGTTTAACCTATTAAAGCAATGACCCACATAAGAGGGAAAGGAGTTGATTATAATTATTTCTGTGAGCATTAGTGCCCAGTTCATAGATGGCCTAAAACCAGGAACTTGATAAGAGCATTCAACAAGAACATAAAACTTAGAAATCATGGGATGCTTAGATTATTTTTCTGAACAAACCAAACTGCATTCATTTTGTTAATTGACGATGCTCGCTCAGAGAATGTACTCTTTACAACTTTAGTTTTTAAAGCTGAACTGGATAAAGAGAGCAAGAAGAGACAGCACAAAAGAAATTGCAAATTAGCATGGGCTCATTTGGATGACATCTCATTGTAACACTGATTTTAAGGTACCATTGTGTGAATTCAGGTCTGATTATGGGGCTGGTGTCTGCAGCAGACATGATGACAAGTAGGTTAAGAACAGTCATGCTTAGGTATTTTCATGTCAAATGTCTACCCCGGTTCAGAAGACAAATAGGAAATAACTGCTTGCTTAGAAGTAGACTCAGACTTGTCAATTAGAAAACTAGAAAGGCTGAAAAAGGAACATGAATTTGTCTAAACAAAATAAAATTACAGTATTAAAGGTAGAGGAGAAAAGTTTAATGGATGCTTTAATATTTTATGTGTCTTAGAATACTGTCCAAGAAGTTGATGGATATCATGAGACATAGACAATGTTGATTACTGTCACTGAATAAAATGTGATGAATGGAGATGGATAATTTACCCACTTTTCCAGTGGTTACATGTATTTATCTCCCCTTTCTATTTCTCAGAAATTTGTAAAGATATTTTATCTTAACAAAAGTTCACATCATGCATCATGTATGGGCAAAAATAAACAAACCAGCACCCTTGCTCTAAAATTGTGCTCCCATTAAAAATTCCAACTCACTTGTAAGATGTTCATATTAAGAGAGCACTATATGGACAACAAAGGATTTTACTATCTCAAAGAACTTCAGCTACTTTTCTCTGGTTGTGTAAACGTCTAAACACATGAATCACGTTTTACATCCAATATAACAAGTCCAAAGTCTGTTCTGTCCATTATTTCTCAGCAGTCCTAAGATTATGCCCTAAATACTTTCCCCTTATTTAATTTTATGACCTGCATACTATTTTGTGTGTGTGTGTGTATGTATGTAGATAATTGTTTCACATTGCACTGTGTGGGCATTTTAGCTGAGAAAAGGGGGCAAGAGAAATGTTGGTTTTCTCCGTGCCTACTACACACATTCACTATTTAAAGGCTAACATTTGAGAGAAAAATAAAATGGACAAAGATGTTCCCTTTTCAGTGGGAGGGAGTGGTCCCTCTGCTACATGTGGCACTGGGATTCTCAGCAGCATCACTGGGAGGTTTGAACCACTGTCTTGCATAGGCATTTTGTGTTGTTAGTTTTCCCCTCACATGATGATGGATCTGCCTGCCACAGGGCTGGCACAAGGACCACAAGAGGGAGGTAGTCATCATAAAATAAATGCTAGGAGCTTGCCTCTGGTACTCTACATGGAAAGAAAATTCTGCTTGAATAATTAAGGCTTCCTAGATGTGAATACAGATAAAAATAGATAAAGAACTTGGTTTTGGCATTACTTTAACACTCCAGCTCAAACAGAAAAGGCTTATCATGGAAGTCAACCAAAGAAAAATTCACTCTGGGCGCTTGTATTACAGCTCCATTTAGCGGAGCAGAACGATCATGGCTGTATTTAGTAGGTAATAATGAAGCATTATAAACAAAGTCAGGATGCAAGTCCAAGATTAAGCGGCAGCTTTAACAAGGTCCAGCTTGCCGGGAGCTTTTTGAAGTGTCCCTAGCTCACTTACAAAGCCAGAAAACAACAGAAGCAACTCTGACAGCTGTGAGAGTCTGGTTTAGAAGGAGGTTTTATGTCTGGATGACACCAGACTGGGACTCAGCTTTCATGTACTAACTAGGTTTGCTGGTTGCTGGAGCCCTAATCATTCTGCACAAACTGTCTCACCCAAATGAGTTGCACAAATAATAATTCTTCAAAAATCAGATCCACAGCATCAGTTTCATGGATAGACAAGGCTGGTTTATTGAGGTAAATAGCACAAGTCAGCAGAATCCACGCTAGGTCTTGCTAGCCATGTTTAATATGCAATCTAGACTCTGAAGGGAAGAAATCAAATGCTGTTTATGTGGATGCATGGATGGTTTGAAGTATTTTCAACAACTAAAGAGCTAAAGGAGCTCTTTAGTGGCAGCCAAGTTAGATGGTTAAATCTCATTTACCCTCCTCTGAATGCACTGTAATCACCATGGACCCTTACAGTTTTTATAAGGGAAAATTAGAAACTTTTGATTTTCCTTTCTTTTAAGAGGAAGAAGATGTTTTGATTGCTTAAAAGCTTAAATTACATAGAAAAATGGCTTTCAGCCTTATAGATTTTTTCCTTGAAGACATTACAATTATTTTTTCACTTCTGTAAATTAAGATTGGCCATTCATTAACTAATTACCATGATTATTGCATTTCTTCTAAGTATTATTAATTAGGTAAACGGTACATTTAGAATTTAACGTCTCATTTAGGAGAGTTTTGTTTAGCATACCTAATGCTCTGAAAGCCCTGAGCATGCTGTACATCACATAGGACTTAAAGATGAGTGCAGGGGAATCTTTTGGGGATTGGAGTTATCTATGGCTGGGAGTTACACAGAACAGCAACTCAGAAGCAAAAGAGAGAGGCAAGGAGTGTGGAGATGGATATACCAACTTCTTTCTGCAGCAGAGAACTGCAGGATTATTGGGGCTCAGCTGATGAAAAGTTATGTGTTGTTTTGCATTGATGATTGCTTTTCATGTGCAAACCCCTTACTGTTTCTACATATATGTGCTGATGCTGTGAATGCAAGCAACAAGAGTCCTTCCTACCCTGTTAATTTATTTCCTGTAATTCCATGTAGGTAGCCATTCTGCATCTCCCTTTGATCTTGCATGGATTATATACATTAAACCAAAGTAATTTCTTCATCTGAGACTCAAGCTGTAATCTCTCTGGGGCAATAAATATCTTTTATATTGCTCTTGTATGAAGGGTGAGGAGGTGGTCCTTGTTACTCAGCTGTGAGCCTAGAAGTGACTACAATCCAATTAGCAGCCAAGATAATAACAGTATCCAGTAAACTAATGCTGTGCCTCTAAATTGGTTCTTTTGCCATTGTTTTGCTTAAGAAAATCTAATCCTATAAATTTCTTGATTGCCTGTAGCTCTGATTATAAAAGCAGCTTTCCCCACCTACAGAGTAAGAAATAGATGGCTGAAAATCAAATGTTATTTGCATTGCAGAGGCATCTCCCTGGTCCCCACCATTTCTCTTTCTATAATTCTCCTGTCAGGAGTGACACACACATCCCTATTAGCTGCTTCTCTTTGTGCAGGAGAAGATAGAGAAGTTTATAAAACTATGTAGCTGCTCAGTTAACCAAAGATCTTCACATAAACCTGTTGGAACAGCTTCTCAAAGCTCAATGCCTGCTCCATGTGCTGCTGTTCTTCACACTGGAGTCACATATATCACTGCCAACCTCAGTCCTGGTTTAACCGTGACCCAGGTGAGAGGCCATTGTTGTCTGGAAGTTGGTGAATGAGGATAGTGAGAGAAATAAAGTTAAGGAGGCAGAAACAACTGATACTGCATGCAAATGAACCAGCTTTGCAACGCAGGGCAACAGGTTTCTGGAGCAGGGTGGGTGAGAAGTGTGGGGTAAGTGGCTTTCCCTGACAGGGTGGTTGTTCTTCCCATGATGGTGCCACCTTCTCATCAAGGTGACATTGAAGTTAACTGTCAGCAATCCTTGACTTGCTCAAAGTAAAGAATCACTGCAATGTGGGATTGAGGTTGCTTTAGCCTGCAGATTAAGCTTTTGGCAAATAGGGGATTTTACTGGATCCAAAAGGTTATCTGTATTTGGCAAAGAGAGAAACCCTACTTCTTTTTGATGATACACACACAAAACACACTGAGCTTTAGTTAAAATAAATAGACAACCACTGCTCTGGAGGCTCTGGATGTGAACAAGCAACAGGAGTGTTAAGCCATTTCAAAGCAGAGTGAATGCAATTTTCAGACCTATTCTTTTCTAATTTAGGTTCATTTGAAATCCAGGCACCCCTCTTTTACTAATTTGTTATAGAAGTATTAATTAATGGTATTGCTCTACAGCAGGAAGAATGCAATTTAGACTAAGATAGGTTAGAAGGACTACAAGATTAGAAAAAGAGTTGCAAGTTGGTCAGAAGCAGCTGGGGGCCACCTTGGTCTTTTGAACTGAACATACTGCACTTGGAAAGCCTGGGAGTGTGTGGATGAATTTCTACCAGTGCAGACTCATTAGGGCTGGTTAGGTTAGTGCCCTCTGTGCTGCCTCCTGTATTGGAATGTAAGAAAATGAGCTTCCAAAGTGGGAAGAAACAATTGTCAGACTTCTATGAAAGCTTATAATTGAAGAAATGGCATTTTATTTGATGGACAATGTGAGTTCAGACCAACTCTGCCAGGAAACAAGGAGTAATATTTAGTGACTTATACAAGGTACTGTGAACAGTTGTAATTTCCATTCTCCTGATTCACTTTATCTCTGCCATGAGATCAGCAGATCTCCAGGTTTCTACCTTAGCTTCTCCAATCAACATTGTGCGCTCAGTCTCTGACCATGAATAGTATTTATCTTGTACTTCAGTGCCTAGCACAGATCAAACATCTGGTTGAGGAAGAACTGCCAGATTGGTGGGCAAGTCTTGTGACCATTTCAGGTGGTTCTTGGGTTATCTCAGCTACCTTCTCTTCCTCCTATACATAGACAGGTGCACACATTTCCCAGTCACTATTGTACCTGTATGAGACTCACAGAAGTGGATTGATGCATTGCTGATGCCAGTAAAGAAGGCATGATCTCAATTATTTTGGTTTTAAATGATGAGATTAAATGTTTTTTCCTGGTGTAAATTGTAATATGCCTTTGTTTACATCTTTATAATTTTGCAGTTAGCCTAAACGCATTGTGCAGCAATCACAGGAAAGAAAATCAGAGTCACAGCAATGTTCTTTTAAGAAAACACTGGTATTGTAAAGTGCTCAGAATTTCATGGTGTGTTTTCAGTAAGAGTTTTCATGGTGAAAGGCAGCTGAAGAAGCAAGCTGGGTGGCAGAAGACACACAGAGTTTATCTATTTTCTGGCTTTACTATTCTTGTATTCTTGTAGCCCTTTGTTTCACCTGAATCAAAAGAGATCAAGGTGACAGAGTTTTACATCCATGCTGTGTCATTTCCTGGTGGTTTAGGAAGCCTCCTGTGTAGACAGCACCTCTCAGGACAAACTGGACGATACAAAATCACAGAGTCACAGGTTGGAAATTAAGGCTGGAAAAGATTTCCAAGATCCTCAAGTGCCATCCTGTTCTTTTGAGAGTTTTACAGTTCTTCTAAAAGTTTCTTATGCCTTCTAATTCAGCATATTTCCACTGAATTTCATATTTCTACTGAATTTTCTCACACTGTTCATATAAACAATGATTTTTTTCCATTCTTCTTTGTGGGTGGAGAGAATTGATTGACTGTTGGTTTGACCAGTGTGGTTGGAGAGGTTTCACCCACCAATCCACTGTCACTTTTGCTATTGGATATATTATGGAGTCAGAAAATAAAACCTCTCTTTGGGTTCTTTTCTTTTCTCCTTTTGCATCTAGCGTCCGTGTGTGAGTTATTTCGTGTCGTAGTGTGACACTCAAGTCAAACCTCTGACTGACCATCACCATGCCAACTAGCCCACATCACTAAATGCCATGTGCAATTGTTTTTTGAACACTTCCAGGGCTGGTGACCCCACCACCTCGCTCAGCAGTACATTCTGACACTTAACCACCCTGTCAGGGAAGGAATTCTTCCTGATGTTCAACCGGAACCACTCTGGCACAGCTTGAGACCATGTCCTCTTGTCCTGTCACTGGCTGCTTGGGAGAAGAGGCCAACCCCCACTTGGCTACAGCCTCCTTTATGTAGCTCCTCTTGTCGTGCCTCTTTTGGCGTTTACACTGAATCTCCCTTAGTCAGCAGAAAAGTGTCTGTCTGTCTGTCCAAGGGCACACCCGAGGCCCAGGGGACACCAGGTCCCCTGGAGCCCTGATGAGCAAGGCAGAAATGTCAATGGTTTGGATGCCCAGCTCATAAGGACATCTGATTTTTTTTTTTTAAACTTTCTCGGATGCTGTGAAATCCAAAATTTCAGGACAACTGGACTACAGGTTATATGACTTTTGACTATTTCCTGTTTCCAGTCAGGCTGTAACCACAAAAAGCCCCATTGTGGCCTCCTAATGCCACTGAAAACAGCAAGGCAAACAGGAGCAGAGATATGCAAAATTGGAATACTCAAAATTGGAGCACAGAGAAAAAAACACTCCTGGATTCTACAAAGTACTAAAAATATGCTGAAACTCCTACAGCTGATCTTCTTTGTCTGTTCTCCCTACCAATAAGTTGGCTGTTTGATATTCTTACAAATACAATAAAGCACATAAAAAGAGCGAATGCTTACACAGAACAACAGTTTCTCCTCATTCTGTGAAGAAATTAATCCCTCCTAATAGTTCAAATTCTACTCCTAAGCTATTTGAGTTTCAGAGTGCTCTGCTGCTTTTGAACACTTATGAACATAAACCAAGACTACTAAATAGGAGTAGTTTTGAAAACTTGGCTTGAAGTATGTCTTTGAAAATGTGGTTCCCACAAGATCAGGGGAACAAGAAGGAGCTAAAACAACACTTGGAGCAGCTGGCTCTGACCACAGCTATTGAGGACTACACTCTCCCCAGTATGGTTACACCACTTCAACTGAGCAAAGACCAGATGGGCTGACTGAGGCAGTGAGCAAAGACAGTCACTTGATGAGGTGCTGCATAACACAGTGAGAATAGGAAAAGATGCTTCTGGATGTAATGCTTAAGCTGAAGTCAGTGGAAATATGTCTGTTGGTTTCTGTGGAATCTGAATTATGATTTAGTGAGTAACACTAAACAGTAAACCTGAGTAAAGCTCAGGTTTTGTGTCACAGCTGCTCTGTCTGTTGAAGAGAGCAGTTTGTACGGAGGTTAGCAGAAATCAGTGTTAAGGCTTATCTCTCAATTAATGTGCAGAATGCTGGCATTAAAAGTAATCTTTTAGTTGGACAATACATAACCACTCAAGAAATACTGATGGAAAAAGTTCAGTGACACCTTTTCACTGACATTTATACTTCCAGAACAGTGAAGAGAAGAAGATAAGGAGGGCAGCAGTCTACAGAAAGGAGAAAAGGCCATAAAAAAGGGAACATTCACTGGAGAATATGTCACTTAATGAACAGCTGGAGACTGAAGTAAAATGAGATATTCAGGCAGAAGGTGAGTGTAAAGCCAAGAAACTAGGGAATATTTCAGAGAGCTCAGGAACTGAGGCAATGAGCTTTGTGGGGTAGTTTCAGAACATGACAAACCAGAGGTCAATAAATACATAGTATTTACCTGTTGACACACCCAGCAAAGTTCACTGGGGGCAGCAAAGACACCACCAGAATGGGATTATTTATGACCAGAATACATTTACGTAGGAAACACTAGAGGTATCTCATTTAAAACTGTGTGTACTTTGAAGGAGCACTGGAAAGGTGAAATTGCTGTGTTAGCTAAGGTTTCCAAAATGCCTGTAAAGCACTCTGTTAGAAGATCACTATTATTATTGAACTGTGTTATTATTCCACTGGTTCATGGAGTTTGCAATCTGGAATTAAAAGAAAAGTGGAGGATTATGGTGTATTTTAGAATTTCTCACATTTAACAGGTTTTCTTTTTGGAAACATAGAAAAGAAACTTCTGGGTGTCCAACTGTAATTCCTGGGTCCTGCAGGCAGTCATGTTACCTAGAGGATTAATCTCCTATCAAACTCCTTGAACATATAATGACCATCTTTACTAATGTTAATGAGAATTGCTACTCATAATTTGCATTTACACACTAGTTAAGGATCTTGAAGTGTACTTTTATATAATATGCTCATTTTTATTACAGGCATATTGAATTTAAATGACTTGCCTAGGGTCTCACAGCAAGCCAACAGCAGAATGACTTTTAGTGCTCCTAGTGCTTTGCATTAAATCCTGGACATTAACAGCTCCCTTCACAAAGGGAGCTCTGTAGCTGTAGATCACCTCATGATGCTGATGAATCAAACCTTTTCTGATAGCGCAAACAAATCCATAAATTACTTGAACTCATGTAATGCTTCCCAGTGTCTGCAAATCCTGACTTCCTGTGAACTTAGAAAATTGACACAAATCTGAGTAATGCTTAGATAGCCTTTGGTGTATGACCAACTGCAAAATATTCATGTGCTAAGTATGCAACTCAGATCTATATTTTCTATATGAATACAGCAGTAATCTCTACATTTGTTCCAGGAAAGCTCAAAACTTTCAGTATATACCTTGTGCTGTCGGAGGCATATGTGAGAACAAAAAACAAAACAAAAACACCCAAGCCCTGAAATCAAACCAACTAAACAAAAAAATAACCCTCAATAGTAAGACTACAATAAACAAAATTTCTTAACTTTTCCCCTGGCAGAATTGCTCTGATACAGGCACATTCCTTATCACTGATGTCTCCTCTGAATAGCATGGTCCTCATCAAAAATTAACTCTAAAAGGAGGAGAAGGGGCATGCCTTTTTATATGGACTCCTCTCTGTTTAGAAGGATGCAGTACCACAGAATTGCCTGAGTTTTCTGCCTGTGTCAATATTATTGTTGTCTCTAGCTAAGTGAAATATGGTATTTCCCCTTATATTTTGCCCTCTCCTCTGTGCCTCCCATGGAATGAACTTCAAATTGTACCCAATGATTTCAGGATACTATTTCCAAGCTTTTGCCTGTGGCTCTTTCTATGGGAAAAGAGTCGTTTTGTGGCACAACACTTGCTGTAACATGAGAGGAACCATTAGGTAGGCCAACAACAGCTACAGATATGCAGATCCCACTCATTGCAAGAGTTCCTCCAACGCGGTGGCAGCTACCCAGGAGCTCTCACCTGTGGCAAATGGTGACATTTACTCCTGCTGGGAATGTGGCTGGGCAGACGAATGTTAAAGAGAGCCTGCAGGGCCGCCTGCGCCGCTTGCCCCTTGGCCAGCTTCTTGCTACGTCCTGAGCCTTCAAACGTTCTCCCGTCCACCCGCACGGCCATCACAAAGCTCTTGATGTGCTGCTTCTCCACCGTCTCCGAGAGGCAGACGTAGCGCAGGCCGGAGCGCAGCTCGTTGAGCAGCACCACCGGGTTCTTCTCGCTCTCCGCCTTGGCCACCCTGTGCTTGCCCGGCTTGGCGTGGCCCATCAGGTCCAGCGTGTGGCACAGCAAGCGCCCGTGGCGGTAGGCGGTGGAAAGCAGCTCGTTGTTGACGGGGTTGTAGACCGAGAAGTCCTCGCTGTGTGTGGATGGTTCGAACTCCTTGAACAGAGTGTCTGGGAAGTCTGCCTGATCGGAAGTGAAGTCCGTGGATGGGCTGATGCAGTTTCCCATGGCGAAGTGGGCTTGGCAGGCGTTGGGGAACTGAACGAATGACTTCAGAGCTAACTCTGCGGCACGCATTTTGGCTTTCTTTTTTGTGGGGCCTGTGCCTTCAAATGTAAGTCCATTTACTTCCACAGCAACAGCAAAGACTGGAGCATGCACTGGACCTGTTTGGGACACCATTTTATATTGTAATCCTGGTTTGAGTTCGTGTAGCTGAACCAGAGCGTTCTTTGGCGTCACTGACCATGAAACTTTCTTCCAGATAAGCTGAAGTTTGCAGAAATGGCCATTATTACCTTCCTCTAAGGGTCTTTTCCTCTTACTGCTAGTTGTTCCCCCTCTTGCCCTGTCAGTAGATGCTATCGGATGATCCTCCAGGTTGCCAATGTTTCGATTTTCTTTTACTTCTGCACTGCTGGTACCTGTCAGTAAAGAAAGGAAACAACTCGCATTACAATTGTCATCATTGTAGCTGACATTACGCCTAGGGCTGTCAGAATAGCCAAGAAAGAAAAAAAAGAGAAATAGTTGCTAAGCCTTTTTTAGGAGTTTTCCTTAAATGTCTGTATAATGGTTGGTTTATTATTTCTAGCACATTTTTTCACATGTTCTGAATGTTTACTTGTCCCTAAAGGTCTGCTGCTATTAGTCATTAGCCTTCTGCTTTAAGAAAAGATTACATCATTCAAAGATGAAGCATAATGGATGCCATGTGACTTAAATGAACTGCTTGATAATTGCTAGTAAAATTTAAATAGTTTGGAAAATTCCCTTAGGATGACAATTGTTCTATAATCCATGTGGGTGAATGCTTATGAACACATTATTAGAAATCAGAAATTATTCACAAACAGAAAAATGGGTCAAAGCATTGAATAATCTATTTGCAATGAATACACTGACCATCTCTGCTCACACCATAGCCTCTTGCACTGTCAATCTAATGAATCCAGACTGGGAGATGATCTGACACACCTTCATAGCATTTGAAAGCATTATTTGGTCTGGATTCAAATCCCAGTTTAGTAAGTGAGTGTCTTTCTGTCAAACTCAATTGCAGATACTCTTAGTTTCTGCATCAGCAACAACTAATATTGCAAAAGTTGTAGATAAATCCCAATGAGACCAGGAGGAGCCAGAACATCATGATGGAAGCAATTACTGATGTAAAGGATGATCCATGTCAAAGAAAAGCAACAGGAGAGGGAGAGTTGTCACTGTTGAGGCAGAATGGGAACGAAAGAACTCCAGTTCAGAAGGCTAGATGAATTCCAACTACTCTTTATTTCAAATACATCACACTTTTATAGAGAGCATTGTGCAGACTAATTTCATTGGTCTTAAAGCAGAAACATTTCACACCGTTGGTGTGCAGTGAATGGCGCACGGTGGCAGAACATATCTTATAAACAATGTGAACAACAAGAGAGAGAGAGAGAGAATTATTTACATTACTTTGCAACTCTTTCCCAGGCTCTAGCCTGGTTAGAAACTTTCCTTTCTCTCTGAACTGAGAATAACCATAGAGAGTGACTTCCAGGAATGCCAGGAAGGGAATAAAATGACAGTGGGGAGCTATAGAGGGGGGAGCACTCTGTTGTTGAACCAATGAACCTGCTCTGGACTACACCTGTGCAATGTGCTGCAAGGCAGTGAGTGCTCTGTGCCACAGCAGGGGCGTGGCTGAGAATGGAGAGTCATCCCACTAATGTCCTCATTCAGACACAAGACATGCTGCTGGCTAAATAACCATCCTATAAAATTTATGTAATTTCTGATGAGTTTGTTTAAATGTCTTGCATCTCTGACATATCGTCATCCTGTGCATTCCTTGGGACAGAGACAAATGGAAGAAGTAAATGTGGGTGTAACCAACCTACAAGGCAACCCATCCCAGGGGTGAAGCATCTGATCCCTTTCCAAGCACAGCACTGTGCAGCTCCCTGCTTTACAACACTGGGCATGGAGCCTTTCCCAGGTCTGGTTTGTTATTGTCAGACGTGATCATGCCACCTGCACAGGCTGTGTCAGTCTCATGCACAGAGAAGGTCTCTGTGGTCCTTAGGGGACAGAGAATTGTCCTCCCATGTCCTGTAGGGGCATGGCCAGGTTTGGTTGTCTCTCTGCTCTGACCATTTAAGTTGGTAAGGATGTAAGGGGTGAGCTGCTGGCTAAGCTTTGAGAAACTCCTGCTGGAGTGCTGTGTCTGTGCTGCACCCCAGTGTTAGGCTGGGCCAACAGATGCACAGGAGCCTGCAGAGATTATGAGGAACCAACCATCATGATTAAAAACTTCCTTTATATTCTGAAATGTAACACTTGTATTTAATATCAAGACTTTTTCCCATCAGACCACTAAGTCTGCACTCATGCAAGTTGCTCAACAGAAAGAGGGTCACTGCTTAGACAGGAGTAATATTCATGGCATAAATGCCATGTGTGGGGCCCATTTGCAGAACTGAGTCATTAGGCTCCCTCTCCTGAAAACCCTGCAGCACACACTGAGCTTCCAGCCTGGGTCTATGTCTCACCAGAGTTATCACCAGAGCTCTCTTCTGTAGTGCTTTGCTGAGGCAGAATGTGAACTGAAAAAATTAAGCTTTTAGTGACTAGTTAATTTTTACTTTCTGAAGCTAAGGGGACAGAATGAAGACAGGTGAGGAAGGAAAGAAAAGACCTACATAATAGTAAAAGAACGATTTCATCATATGGTATTCAGCTGTATCAAAAATGACACCTTTAAACCAAACTCTCTGGAAATAAGACATTTAAAAGATCATGATAACTAAGGCACAAGGATAAGGTTCTGTTTTCTCATTGAGTTCACAACCGTCTTTATAGAGACTGCTCTGAAGCGAAAGGGAATATCAGCTTTTAACTTCCTCTATCCAGCTTGACAGTGTCTCTGGCCATTTTCCATCATGACCTTTTCTCAAGTTTTCATCCCACTCAGAAGATGTCTCTTTAGTTGTGTATATTTTTTAATGTAAAGGCAAAATATTTTGATACAGACATATTTTTTTTAGCCGGAAAAAGGTTTGGTTCTGTATTTCACATCTCCTCTCCCATCTTAACCTAATAGGTTTTTACAGAGCCAATTATGGTACATAATGATACTGTAGTCAAGAAGCATGAAAAGAAAGATAGCTCCTGCTTCACACAATATTCAGCTTTGAAAATAATTTGTATTGATTATGCACCACTGAATAGGAAAACTCAAGAGGTTATTTGTGTTTATGATTCATATTGTCTTATTCCATCTGTTTTTCCTTTAGTGGTCAGAGAACTATGCATTTGTGAACATGAATGTGTGACCTTAACATCCTGCCTTAACCACCCTCAATAAAACAATGGTTCACTAAAACCATAAAATAAACATTACTTATTTGTCTTAAATTGTATCTATAAAATTGTCTAGTCCATGTTTTGGCCAACAGAGTTTGCCTTGATGAAGTGAAAAAAATTGCAGACATGCAAGTATAAAACTTCCAGAGATCAAGCACAAAGGATGTGTGGACAAAGTTGGACATGCATGGTGATGAAATGCCTGTATTTATGGTGTGTTTTGGCCTCATCACAGTGAAGAAAGTATCCTTACAGTGCAAGTATCCTTACAGCCAACCAGATTCTAGAGTACCTGGTCCTGAAACACCAGGAAACAGCTTAGTTCTGCCCAGATCTCAGTAGGATCTGCAGCAGCCAAGAGTCATCATGGCCTGTAAAGCAGAGGCAGCCTAAACTCAGTGAGTGCCTCAGAAAGTCTGTGATGGACTTGTGTGATCCCTGGCAGCTGCCACGAAATGTGAAATTACTTTATACTTTCAGGTATCTTTGAAATAGGAAGTCTTTGAAATATGTCTTTTATGAGACCTCTGTGTAGCAGACATAAGATTACCTCTCTAATGGTGGCACATGTACTTCTATTGTGAAAATCAGACAAAGCAGGCAAATGACACCAAACTACACAAGATAAATACTGTAAGCAGCTGTAATAGAACAATCACAAGCAATTTTAGAAATGAAGAGCGCTAAAAGGAAAGGGGTAAGTCACAGGATACACACAGGGAAAATGCAAAACTCGGGATCATTTTCAGTCTTGTTATTTCTCATAATGTCTTTGTTCTTGACTCTCCCAAATATATTCTTTACATTTGGGGAAAAAAAAAGATAATATATTATGGCTCTCCCATGATGAAAGGTTGGAGAATAATAACATTGAAAGGGGATGGAGTTAAAAAAAAGAGGAAGGAAAATACAGTTTTTTGGCAATAGTTTCTAATTTATTTAGTAAGATTTCTAAAAAAAGTCCTGCAGCTTTGCACTGTAATATCTCCCCAGGTAATTTGATTAATTGATTTTTACAGTTTCACAGGCAACAGGAGACACTGTGATCTTGTATTTGCTTCAATAATTGAATGGGAGAAAGGAAAGCAGTTAGTGAAATATATTTATTTATGCACTATTCCTCAGTATTCTGACTGCTCTTTCATGTTTTTCTCCTTTTGGTCATTATGCACAGTAGAGTTAACCTAGAGAGTTTGCATCATCAAGAGCATTTCAGAACTATAATGTATCACTAATAATGACACTGGCTATGTCTCTGGGTCTTAAGGGCTCTGCAGAACTAACCATCCGATACTCCACGCTACATTTGAAGAGAAAATATTGTTCCTGTTGAAGGTTATTCTGCTGCCAAGCCAACTTCTAGGGAGGATAGGAAAGGAGAGATGGTAGGTGGCATCTTCATTTTCACTGGCATCTCTACTATTGAATTACAATAGACACTACATTATTGAAAAGTCATGATATTAAAAGAAAGAATTTGAAATATCTCTATTATAGCCAACTCCCGATTCAACTGATAGCTCTGAGACAGGCAGTTACTGTCTTTAGAAATGTTTGGTAAACATGGATTGCTTATATAGAGTACATTTTTGCTGTTCATCTATATTGCATTGACTACAGATCTTAGGAGGATTGACTTCCATAATTCGTGGAATACTTGAAAATGAAAAATCTTTAATCAGGAGCAGTAGGTACGAACCCAGGAGCCAGAGCCATGGTACCTCTGTCCAAGGCCAGCTCCAATGTCAAATGCAATGTAGGGCAGTCTCCTCTTGCAAGCAAGATGGCATTTTCATACACCTATTGCTTCCACAACCAAGAGTTGGGAATGCTTCTGCTGGGATTTTTAGGTTGATATCCTTGCCTTTGGAATGATAAAGCTAACAACGGAAATCACTCTTTTCTCTCTTACATGAAAACACACTTATGTATTTTTAAATCTTCATGTAAAAAGTCTAGGTAAGCCATGATTTCTCTGTTGCTGTTGAACACTCCCTGGCAGCTCACAGGGTTTGGGTGGTTAAAACCAGTGTCATTAGATTTTGTTGTTATGCAGCACCATACGGCAGAGAGAAGCATTACCAGTGAAAAAAGTACAGGAATTTGCTTCAAGGCAAGATGAAAAGTTTTTGAAAGATGACTGCCATTGTCTTTAGCTGTTCCAGAATGAACATACTCTACTTTGCTCACCTAACTATCTGAAATAACTCTGAAATTCATGTTTAAAAGATGTTTACATATTTCTAGTGGAGTTTTCACGCAGTGTTCGTGTAAATAATGATTGTTTTGCATTCTTCTTTGTGGGAGGAGAGAATTGATGGACTGTTGGTTTGACCAGTGTGGTTGGAGAGGTGGCAGTTTCATCCCCCAATCCAATGTCACTTTTGGAATTCTATATATTGCAAGGTCAGAAATAAAACTTCCTCTTTTCCTTCTTTTGCATCTTGAGTCTGTGCGTGAGTTATTTCATGTTGTAGTGCAGCACTTACCAATAAGGGAAATTATTCAAATTATCTAATGAGCTGACTTAGATTGATACTCAAATTCTGATGGCTCTCTGCCCTAGTTAGCAAAGAATGGCATGTAGCAGAAAATGTGGGCAGCCCATGGCAGAAACAGACTTAAGGACATGCCCTCCTGAATCACAGCTAGAGCATTTTAGGCCCTGGAGAAATCCAAATGGTAGCAGTAGACACAGTTTTCAAAACAAAAATACGGGAATAGTTTCGGTGATGGATTGCTCCTGAAATGGGATATTCATTTTTTATTTAGAGACAGGGTTGTCTGTCTCACAGCACGAGGCTGTATCCCTGTGGAAACAACAGCTCTTGGGCCTCATGCTGTCTGAAGAGGAATTTGACCAACATGCTCATAACTGAAAATGCTTCAGTACATTGAATCTGAGTCTGGAATGTGTCCTTCAAGACTGCTGCAGTGGTTGAAATCAGTGTGTTGGGGACCATCAGCTCCCTCTGCAGACACTGGGGAGGTGTGTGCTGCCCTGAGCCTGTGCCTGTATCAGTGCTCCATAATGAGATCCCCAGGAATCACGTGCTCCTGCTAGAGGTACAGCCTGGATTCAAAAGTATCTGTGCAAAGTGGGGATGGCACATTTAAAGATCAGGAACAGGCATAGGCTTGTAACATCATGAAAGGCAGACAGGTTTAAGCAGTGAACAGGGAATGATTATTCACTGTTTCATGCAATCCCAGCACTAGAGACAGCAGGCTTGAAGCAATAAAAGGGTGCACTTTTTGACAACACTCTACATCACTCCTTGTTCCTGGCTGCTGTTGAGATCAGAAGTATCAGTGGGCTCTGGAGAGGACTAGATAGTTCTGTTGATGCCTAAGAAATATGATGATTCATGTGCAAGCTCTAGCAGAGTAAATTTTTGCTAGGGGCTAGAGGGCTATACCAAGGGGAGGATCCCCATTTAAATGTCCTGTTTTTCAAAGCATCATTAACAAATGCTGAACACCACATACAGAGCAAGGCTTCCTATTTCTAATCCTCCGTGTTACTTACATTCTTAGATACAACTGCCTTCTGAGGATGAATAGGGTGGTCCTTTCCTTGCATGTTCAAGATTAGACCTTCACCAGAGACAGATGATTACTTTACCCACAATTCCATTGCAAAGGTGCATAGTGCCTTTGATAGGTTTTTCTAGTATTAGTTAATTGATCATAAACCACAAAAATCATGTATGCTAATAATCACCTGCTGAAAATGCAGGTGTAGTTAAACTGCATGGCTTCCTTTGTAAAGAAGGCCTAAGGGAATGTGAAACAGGATTTGTATCCATTTCAGCTGGTGGAACTCTGCCCATTGATGCTGCACTGTCAGGGAAGCAGTACTCTCACAGGATACTCAATGAGCAGAAAACTACAGGGATAAGCAGCCTACTTCTCTACCTTGCCAGCATTCTCCTGGGCTCCTGTTAAATTGTTAACACAGGAGAAGATTTTTCCAGCAAATCTCTGAAGCTCTTTAAAATATGGAATTACTCCAGAGGTATATGTGTGCTATAGGCTTTAGTGGGATTTAGGCACTATACTGCAAGTGAACCCAGAAATATAGATGAATTTAAATCAATTCATATTTTAAAAAAATTTAAAGATTTGAATAGTAACACCTAAAACATTTTCTGTGAACCAAGAAATAAATAGCTGCCTTTTCACTGGAGCATATGTTTGACCGAAGGGAGGACATGAAAAGGATGACCCTGAAAACAGTGACATTTGCTGTTTCTCTTTCAGAAAACTTAGCTTACCCTGTCCATGTGAGCTGTTTTGCAGCCCACGCAGGCACGAAGCTGTCTTGGTGTTACAGCAGCAATAAGAAAATTGTGTTACAGTGTTTGGCTTGTACAAACTTCCTACATTACCTAAAAATAACTAAGTAGCACATTTGGGAACTATTATGCAGGAGGTGCCTGCACAAGCTCATCGTGTGCATAATATGTTTCCTCTGTGTGTGTGTGTGTATACTTCTCACACGTCTTCCTGAAAATACAGCCTTCCTGGGAGCAATTCCGAAGGATTTTCAGGATTTTTTTTGCCTTTGCTAGGATCTGTAATTGCCTGTCTTTGCTGTGCAGCAGAATAGGGTGATGTCCATGTGATGCTCAGCAGCAGAAAATAGCAGGCTGTGCTGCTTCTCTCCTCCAGCAGCCCTTCCCCTTGGTGATGCACCATGACCAAACGAAGGCAGATCAGCAACAACAAGGGAAAACCAACAAATTCCTCCCACTAAGTGGCTCTAATAGGGCAACATGGCAGCATGTGTCTGTCTGGAGAAGAAACCAGTCTGGTAGGTGATACTAAAACATTGCTCATTTGGCTCAGAAAACTTCCTCCCTCTTTTTTTTTTTTTTTTTTAAGATTCAAGTTGTGTTACAAGAAGCAGGCAGGATAACACACAATAATTGCCTCTAGGTGACAAATGGAAGGGTTTACTGAGGGTTATTAATTCCTAGCTGCCACTTTCGGACTTCCTGGTGTTTTGAAGACGT
Organism: Chloebia gouldiae; assembly: GCA_003676055.1. NCBI lineage: Eukaryota > Metazoa > Chordata > Aves > Passeriformes > Passeridae > Chloebia > Chloebia gouldiae. The sequence continues at coordinate 9,051,217 of QUSF01000003.1, forward strand.
CTCAACTCCTTCAAACCCAGCAGGACTTTCTTCCAGCAGTCATAGGCTCAATTGGTTGAGGTGTAAGGACCCAAAAGAATACTAATTAGCCAAGAGTGATTAATTTTTATGTTATAACTGGTTTATTTAAGCCTGGTTAATCAATCCTCAATTTGATGGTTCTGTGCAGGGCCAGGAACTGGACTTGATGATCCTTGTGGGTCCCTTCCAGCTCCCTTCTGTGATTTCACAGGAGGACTCTCCAATAAATGCAAAACCACCTCCTTTCCACATTTACTTCTCCACTGTAGCGATTTTATTTTTTATTGTTCATCTATAGAGAAAAGAGACTGCTTACTTAAATTGTCTTCATCCTCCATGGTGGTTGGGCCAGGGCTCAGGTACTTGAAGGGTGCTATGAAGGTTGACAGTATGCTTAGTTTTTCTAGAAGAAAACAGAAGAAAAGATACTTATAAAATCAGTACTCAGTCAATGCATTCACATCTACTTCACACTTTTTCTCAGGTCAAAACATCTTGGTAAGTCTGTTTGGTTTTAGGACCTGAAGGAATGGCTTGAAGTTGTGTCAGTGAAGATTTAGGTCGGATATTAGAAAAAGGTTCTTCCCTCAGAGGGTATTTGGGCACTGACCCAGGGCAGTGGTCACAGCACCAGCCTCAGAGTACCAGAAGTGTTTGGACAGTGCTCTGAGGCACTTGATGTGACTCTTGGGGCTGGTGCTGTGCAGGGCTGGGAGTTGGACTCAACGATCCTTGTGGATCCCTTCCAGCTCAGCACATTCTGTGATTCTGTGACTCTACAGTACCAGCACAGTTTACTGAACCTCAATGCATTTATTACAGCTGGCAGATGCAAACACCAAATACACATTCCTCCTGGTTTCTGCCCCCATGTTGTCTTTATTGACTGTGCTTCCCGAGCACTGCAGAGTAGGGGATGCTTGAGCTGGTCCAGCTGGGAATGGGGACAGTCAGCCCTGGGAGAAGGGACATGAGCACTGCTCTAATGGATGAGATCATCTACTTCCCTTGTTTCCTCTCCCCAATGGAAGCTGAACCAGAATTCTTAAGAGAAAACTCACTGATGGATGGCACAAAAGACTACCATGGCTTGCAATTCTACCAGTTTTTGATATGATTTTTGGAAAACCCTTATGGTGTGCCCAGAAAGTGATTGTTCACTCAATAAGAACACTATTTGAAATCCCTCTTTTGCATAGATATTAAGTGCTTTTAACTGCAGGTTCTGTTTAACCTGTGTATGGCAGAGACATTTACTTCCAGTGCCACATCAGCCTCTGCATTAGAGGCCAGGGCAGATTCAGCAAAATGAAAACTCACACTGACTTATACTAGATTAATATTTGGCTCAGGTTTTATCTATAAGGAAAAGCTGAAGTTAACACAAACTCTAGAAACAGATATATATTTAAGTGTTTTATTTCCTTTGATGACTAGTTTGTTTAGCTGAACATTTATTTTGTTTAGGCTGAGCTTCTTCTGATGCACTATGGAGACTTTATTGAGGACCAACAATAGCAGAGTGTCTACTTGACAGAAGAAATAGAAACACACCTAACAAAGGTGATCCACAGCTTTGAAGAACTTTGCTGCTATCCTAAAGTACTTCTCTGCTTAGAACGCCTCAGCTATGGCTGAGGAAATAGGTAGCTGAGACTCACCTATTTCCTCAGTGAAAATGCTCTGCATCCTGCACATTGTGAACAATGCTGGCCTCTCATCCTGTGGCAGAAGCATCAAAATCAGACCAAGAAAGTATTCTTTCAAGTGAAACAAGAATAAACATTTCCATGGGAAATTATCATTGAGAAAATATGTCTCTGAATTTCCTCAAACTACCTGTCTGCTAAAGTACCACTGGTATAGAAGCTATTCCAGCTGAAGAGCTCTTTAAACCTTTTCAACAGCACATTTGTGAGCTTTTTGGCCTGGTTCTTCCTACATTTGCAAACAATCCTTGTTTTTGTTAAAGACTGTTATCAGAACCCATCAAAAATGACTGCATATGTTTGCCCTTGGCTGGGTAACATTACAGCTCAACTCTATTATGGGAATTCACTGTAAAAGCTGACTGTTCTTTGTTAAGTAAACACAATAAGCAGAATAAAAGATTGCCTGAAGAAAACCTTTTTCTGTCCAGAAACCTTTCAGCCCAGACTAATATATAATTAGAGCACAAATTAGCCTCCTTCAATTGCAATTTCATTATGGTATTGCACTGATGTCAGGAACCAAAAGAATGAAGCTATTTATGAATGCTATAGCCAGAAGATTTTTCTAAGTGAATTTTTTGACACTTTTTTGCTAAGGCATTGCTCACTGAGAAATGTGGTGTCTCTGTATGACATCTCACTGTGTGTGAGACTGTTGGGTTGTGATCCTGATAAAGGCTGGTATTCACTCCTGACTTCCTCAACTGGTTTCTTTGATTGGAGTGAAAAGAGCGTGGGCTTTTGGGACCTAATCCAAAGGCTGCATTTGGTAAGGGAAATGCTTCAGATGATAGACACAGGAGCAGGGCAGCCCTTGGCTGTAGTACCAGCAGTGACTGTTGTGTCTGGGCACTGAGGTTCTAAAGTGTGTGCACTGCACCTGTGCCTGACTGCTGACAGCTGTCAGACCTTCAGGATTAACCCTCAGGACACTGATGTCACACACAAACATAAATCTTCTTTGCTGAGAAAGTATTCTCACTTCCCATAGAGAGTTAACCCATTAACCAAGCACTGTGGAAGTGCTTTCCTGCTGCAGTGGCTAATGCTTACTCCTGCCACCAATCAAAATGCAAATCCATTTAGTTCTATACTATACTATTGCTAGGTAAAGGGATATTTTATGATTTAATTTTGTGTAATTGATAGGTGAAATTTACAATGTAGATATAAAATTCATCAATTTCATTTTTGTTTTTCCTAAGGGACCTTTCAACCATCTTAAGCTTTTGTTGGTACTGTTTTCCACTTGTCCCCAAAGCCCTTGCTGGCGACTTCACTTTGTGTGGCAGAGAAACAGAATATAAAATTTGCTGCATGCTTAGAGCAGCGATGGATGGGATTGTGTCAACCAAACACAGGCAGGTCCTAATAACAGGATATACTTCTATCAATACCAGTGCTAAAGATTATAATTCAATATGTCATTCCATTGGCTAAGCAAGGGAACATTTCATGTGTGTCTAAATGGGAGGAGGAGGAGAGCAGGGTTTTGAATAAGCTCTGGAAAAAGAGAAAAGCTGTAGCATACACACTGCACAGATGAATTATTGACCCAGTGAAGGAGGAAAAGATAAACGATAGAATAATTATTGAAGGTGTTTACAGGGAAATAGTCAGGCTAGGTTTAAAATTATTGGCATTATTGTGCACTTCCATCTTTTGCATATTATTGCCTGTTGCTATACAGACCATGAGGCACTTCAGCTTTATTACAAATGGTGAAATTCAGTGTTAATTGTCAAGATTAGGAGACTTGTGTATTCATACTTTATGGTAGGTTAATGCCCATCATAATTAGCCTTGTTTCCAGCAGTTTGATGAAATCTTATGAATAAGAATAAAAGACAAGGTTGGATTTGAAAAAATCATAGAGATAAATACCACAAAATCCTCCTTCTCTCATTTTTTTCTCCCATGACTTTGCTAGTTTTTTTTCTTTTTCTTTTTAATTTTTTCTTTTTTTTTTTTTTCCAAAAAAGAAGCAATGACAGGTACCTCAAAACTAGAGCAGTTATTTTTACTTTATAATTGTAAATGTTCTCTGTATTTGTCTGAGGAAGTTATTTTTCAAGGTTAGGAGAAGGTTTAAGCAGAAAAAGAAAAGACATTTCAAAAACTCTTTTCTGCAGAAATGCAGACTCTATAACCCTATGTTTATGAGATGTAATACATGAAGGTATTATTGCTGGCATTACAGTTGTACCCCAAGCCTCTGATGCCATGAGAAGAGGTTTCATAAGGGCCTACATGGACACAAAGAAAGCTTTATTTACAATGGAAATTGAGAGACATAGAGCAGGTATAGTGGAATTTATCTCTAGCTGCCCTGGAACACTATCACAAGATGATAGCATCATATTTTGTAGTGCACTCACTATAAAAACAGTCTGCCAAGTGGAAATCTGCTCCAGGACTATAAGTACAAAAAACTCATAATTTCTTCTGAAGAGAATCCTGTTACAGGAAGGAAACCTCACTCTTCTGTTTTGGGATGGAAAAAGATTTCAGTTCACTCTTCCGAGGATATATTTTCCAGCAACAGTAAACAGTTAACATAGAATCATGAACAGTGTTTTTACAGTAGCCATAAAAATAATTTAAATTAAAAAACCCATGGAACAAGATTATGTGTTGCATGAAATACAGAAAATCCTTTAGTACAAATTATTCAGCAAAGCCTAGCACATAAGGCAGGCAAGTTTCCACTAAAATCTGCTTTTTTTGTGAAGTTGCTCTTGCCCTGGGGATGCAGTCAGAAGGCTGGTCACAGGTCCTGTAAATACACTTTTATTTTGAAGACAAGAATGCACATATACAGCTATAAACACCTTCATGCCCTTCATACCTATCTGTATTTGAAGGGCACCAGACAATACTGCTTGATCATCAACTCTAGGGAAGTTCTTTCACTCTCAATCACCAGAATAAAAGCAACAGGAACAGCAGGAGCTCAACACTTTTAAAAATCAGCTTTTATACATGTTGGACAAATTGTTTAGCTTTGAGAAGAGCAGACTGAGTGGGGTCATAACAGCAGCCTGCAAGCACATAAAAAGCTGCTGCATGGAAGAACAGAGCAAACTGTGTTCCATGTGCATTATCACAACTAGAAGTAATGGACTTAAATTGCACCAAGGAAAATTCACTTTAGACATTAAAGATCCCTTCCTAACAGTAGGGATAGTGCAGTGCTGGAATAGCTTGTCTGGTGGGGAGGTGCTGAAGGGCTGTAGGGAGACAGCTGGAATCTGCAGGGGGTTGCACTGCCTTTATAGAAATGGTCCATCCATTATACTCTCCCATCTCTACAGACTCCAGCAGAAAAACTTGCCCTGGCCATGAGATCCTGCAGCAGGTTCCAGCTCAAACTTGAAAAAGTGAGTGGTATTTGCTGTTATTTGCAGAAGTTTGTTGAATGCTCTTTTGAATGCTTGGCAGCTAATGAGCACTATTAATAATTGTTTTTCAAAAATGCAACTTTCGAACACAAAAAGAATTAGACAGACGGATACCAGTGGTTTGCCAGATCAGTGCTAACTATGTTTTACTGAATTAGTTTCATTATGATATTCAAATTGATTACCATAAGCTACTTTACTTGTCAGAGGTTTCTTCAATAGTATTTTTTAAAAAACACAATGTGGACATTATAAACCAGTCCTAAGTAATTAATTTGGTTTGTGTAGAGTATGAAATTACTCAGGAAGGGACAAATATGATGCAATAGTATAAACTCAGCTGCAAAATCTCTTGAAAAAACCCTTATTTTTTACTTCTCTAAAGCAGTATTTGCAGTTACTTGAATAGTTACATTTTTACAGTTGTGTTTAGCCTTGATTTATTTTGAAAGGGAGAGAAGATACAGGGAAAAGAGAGCCTACACATCAGGAGATAATTCTTTATCTTCCTTACTCTGTCTTAGTCAGTTCAGGCTTGGGCTGACACTGACTGACAGGACGAAGAGACTCTTAATGTAAAATAAAAACATGGAAGATTTGTAGAGAAAATACCAATATTTTTAAACCACAGCACTTATTGGGAAGGCTCACAGCCTTCTAAATTAAGGCTTGTGTGGCCACCATGCTGCATCATTTAATTTAAGCAGCCAGTTGCTAGATAGGGATTTACTTGCCTGGTGTCAGAAACAGCCCTTACATCTGAGTTTGAGAACCAGCTGTTGAAGCAAAAGTTTCTGAGTGTGCAGGGCTTAGCAGCATTGCCCAAGTGCTTTTTGCTTCACAGGAAAGTAGGCAGGCTCTGTGTGATGCTTTTATACTCACAGTGCCAAAGCTGTCCCCATGAATTACCAGCACAGTTCCTCTGGGGCTGGGAGGGTGTCTGTCCATCCCCTTCAGCCATGTTCAAGTTGGAAGTGGCTGCTCTAAACCCCTTTGAGGGCTGATGTTTCTATAGACAGGGCAGCAGCTGTGGCTGCTGCAGGAGCTCCAGTTTGGTGCCTTGCAGGGGGTAACTTCAAGCCTGCATATATTTGCAAGGGGCTGTTGGCAAATGCCCATTCCTGGTTTGTGTTTTCCCCTCTCAGCCCTACTCTGTGTGGTGTTAAATTGGAGCTCTGCTGACATCATGGACCCCGGGGAGCCATCAGCCAAAGCAATTGGAACAGCATGCCTGGCTGAGCAGTCCAAGGGCAAAAAAGAGCCTTTGAACTGGAGAATATGAAAGGGTTAAAATATGTGTGACTTCCTGTGTGTAGCTGTGATGCTTGGCACCCCTGAGAGCTCGGCCTTTGACATGGACAGTTACTAAAGGTCTGCTTTTTATAATTGGTTTTTAATCCAGAGCATTTGCTGTGATATCCCACGCTGGCCCATGTGGGAACTGTTAAGGAAAGCTTTCCTTGGAGGTAGCAGAGAAATATGCAGAGAGAAAAACCTGGTTGAATATGATTTTTGACTGGAACAATGTTCTTAAAAACATGGACAAAAGGGACTATTCAGATTAAGGAATTTAATTTTTTAAAAGAAAAAATATATTCATCATTACTTTATTTGTTCCCTACTTCAGCAAGGACCTGAAACAAAGATGTAAAATATCAGAGCACTTTGTTTTTAGTTTGATAACTAAAGGGAAGACAAAACCAGGGAACATTTTGGTAGCCAGCATTTTAGGAGAAGGTTTTCAGCTGCTCACAGCAGGTTGTGCCTCGAGTTAGAAGTCAGAAGTGTGAACCTGGAGCCATGAAATCTTCTTCTGAAACAGGGCAGCAAGCTGTTGGGTACCTGCTTCTGTGCCTTGCCTGAAGCTGAACATGGCCTGCCAAGTGCAGGGGTCTTCTGTAAATAGATCTACTTGCTGCCGGTATATTTTTTTTTCTGTAGTTCTTGGAACAGAGAGTATCTTTTTGCTCTATTCTTGTTCAATGCTTAGCAAAATGGGATCTGTGTCCAAGATGAGAGCTCTGAAATGCAATTGCATTAGGTAGCAATAACAGTTTATGGTATTATGATACTGCAGAGAACATTGAATGTGAAACATCAGTTAGCTCAGGGGCCTGGCAGCTGGACTAATCTTCTGTGCATCCTATCCCAGCTGTCTGCTGACCCAGAACTGCTACCTTGGAAAGCTCGTGGGGAAGCTGTGTGAAATGTTTTACCAGGGCCAATCCAACACCTACAGGCAGTGGCAGGACCATGCCCTGTGCTCTGGATCCTCTGCAGCCCTGCATCCCACCAGTGCCTCCACACATGGCTGCACTCATTTACTCTGAGGCCAGAGCAACTTCTGGCTTATCACTTCGGAAGCAGAAAGGACCTGCAAAACCCCATGCATGTGATTTGTATGGATTCATTCAATATGGTCTGAGGTGCATGGGGATATGTTTAATTGATCACATCTTGCATTAGGACATAATTTCTTCCTACAGTGGCAAGTCCTGCAACTCCTTGCATTTCTGGAATGGGGTTTAGCTGCAGATTTATCATGAGTTCAAATAGGCACTTGCACAGAAAAATCTCAGGGTCTGTACTTCAGTGCTCTGTACCAGCCCACTCCAAGCTCCTTCACCACAGAAGACCTCTATGGAATGAAATGTGCTGTGTTGTGAAATATTAGTTTCTTATTACTTCCAGTAAAGAGCAAAGTAAATAAAAACATAAAGTGGTTGATGGATTTTTAATAAGAAAGGCAATGTGTCTGTGTTTTGTTCTCTGTTAGATTCCTTGGAAATCAATATGAAATCTAGTTCAGCCTAGTAAAATTAGATCTAAAACTATTTAATTTTGTTGCTAAAGTATTTCTCTCTCCTGATGCCTTGCTTGAGGACACATAGAGATAAAAACTCTTGAGTTATTATCAGTTTATGTGAATCTGTCTGCCTCTGGAGTGTACTATATTATGTATTTCTAAGTGATCTGGCTGTGGCTTGGAAATGGCAGTTTAAAATCCACTTCTTAGCAAGCTTCTTATGCTGTTTGAACATTCATTTTGGAAATATTTTTATTTTGCTTTCTATAAACTATGACATGCTTTTATTTCCTCTTCTATTTTTATCCCTATTTTTTTGTGATGTCATCACTTTAGACAACAAGAGAAACAGAGAAAATAATTGCATGAAACCTACCTGTTCCCAGTGTGTGCTGAATAAGAACAAGAAGAACACAAAAATAGCCAGTGGATTTATTAAGCATACAATAGATCAGCGTGATTAGGTATGACTACTGATTGTATGCCAAACAGTATTATCAAAGAGAAAATCTTCAGTCATATGGGTAACTAGTTTGGCCAGTACCAGTGTGAGTGGATTAGTTTCTCATCAGCCTGTGTCTATGTACAAATCTGCACTTCTTAAGGAGACTTTGCTAAGCTGGAACAGAAAACTGTATGAAAGTTCTTGATGTGGGTTCAGGGAGGTTTGCCTATCAGTAATTTAAACATGTCAACTAAATTATGATTATGTGAAACATGAGTGGTCTAACCCAGAGTACCACAGTTAGTAAAGGTATTTAAAAGGATAGCTGGAGCCAGTGGAGCTGAGGGCTGGGGAGCAAAGCAGCTGCCTTTGCAGGCAGGAGTACAGACTGAGGCTCAGCACTGTCCACGCAGAAGGACAAGGAGGATACAAAGCTTTGTGCTGCACTACCTGATTTTGAAGGGTTTTGCCACCTTCTGAAACCAGCAGTCCACTCAGGTAAATAAATTCTAAGGTGGGACTGAGCTGTTAATCACAAAATCTGAGCTGTTAACTCAGTTTTCCAAACTCTGTCTCCAAGTTCAGCCATTATCTGCAGTAAGAAAGGCTGAACAAGCCCAGGAGGGACTGATCTCACTGGCATGGATGTGTACAAATAAATGCAATAAAGTTCATCCCAGCATGTGCCTATTGATTTTACTTGGGACCTGGATTTAGGCTAAAAGACTAACTTGTAGATGTGCAAATTTAGGAGACATGATTTCTACAATACCTTCCAGGGAAATCCTGACCCATGTTCTGGTGGGTGTTACACTGCCTGTGGCTGGGTTACAAGGTGCTGAAGGGGATATCCAGCTTCCCTGAGCATTGCAGCCCCTGCAAGAAGGCTCTTCTATTGACATGTCTTATTGGTATTTTCACTCCGTGATCTATGCATAGGTTTGGGTAATGAACTGAATTGTATGTTACTAAAAGGGGGATCAAAACTCCTTTATGCTCACAGAGCTCCCACTTAAGGCACTCAAAGAACTGCAAACACCATGAGTTACTACATGGAGAAACTGTAAAGATATTTGTGTAAGTGCAATATGGATGAACAGCTATTTCATACTCTGTAAAATGATAGTTTCACTGTAAAGTGAGTCACCCAACATGGGCATAGCAATGTGCTTCACCTCAACACAAACAACTTTTTTAGTTCTTTTAAGGTTTCACTTGCAGTTAAGGTTTCATCTGCAGTTAAGCCCACAAATGCAGATAGAGCTGTTCATCTCCTTTCAAAAACTGGCTAAGGGACTGATGTGGAACAGCCCCAGCTGAGAGCAGACACTGCCTGTGAGCACTCCTCTGTGAGCTGTAAACCCCTGCCTCCCAAACTGAATACCTGCTTAAACATTAAGGAGTGAATGGCCTGCATCAGAAAGCTCCAGCTGGCAATTAGTGGTGAAAGGCTTTTGAAAATCTCTTCTCTGTTCATCTGGTGTAAGCAGCCAAGTATGACCTCTCCCTTTTGTACTTCCATAATAATAATGCATATTTAACCTGATTTATCCTTGGTAGCATGAGGCAGTCTTGTGTTAACTAATCTGTCTGTGGGCAGAAAGTTAAAGGCATTTCCGATACAGTTTAGGGTGATATAAGAGGGATGAGACTTGCAGGGCTTTCTCAGGAAAGATGCTACTGAGAGAAGTCAGGTCTGCTAACTGAGCCAGTTATTTAAATATTAGGCATTTAAATTCTTATTTGACCCCTTGGGAGCTGAGACAGCTAGAAGGAGTTAGGGGCTGTTCTGGGTGTTGCTGGTATTACAGTGGCTTTGACTAAAAATCAACTCCTTCAGTTTCACCTGTTAAGGCATGACCATTCAACATTTATTAAATTTTCCATCACTGCTTGTACAGAGTCTTAATGTCTCAGGTTCCTCACTGATACTTTGTTAGTATTTTCTTTTTACTTTTTCAGACTTTATTCAATCCTAGGACAAATGGCTTCAAATCATTTTCTCAATTAAGAGCGGGGACAAAGGAAAAGTTTGCTAAAGCTTTACAAAGAAGGCCAAATTTTCAGAGTGATGCAAGAGGAACTTGACACCTGACTCCCATCAACAATAATAATGGGAGTTGTGCATCTAACTCTTTCTGCATTATGCTGACATTGTACCCTTGAATGTTAGTACAGTTCAATAATTCTTCAAAGATGAGGCAGCTTATTTTCTCTGCCATTGCTGCTTTGCTGGCATTTTTATGGCATTCCCAGAAGTACTACCTGTCAGAGTTAGTACTTCCAAGGATGGCATTGCTTTGGGGTGATTGAGGATTGATGTAATTAAAGAGAAGGCAGTCTACTGCTTGCCCGTGGGTATTTTATATTAAGCATTTCACTGCACAGCTACAATTGATGATTTAAATGATGAAAAGTTGGGCTGCTCTATATGGGCAACAGTGATTCAAACCATGAATTCAGGGATGTGCATGCTCTATTTTATGCTCAAAGTTCTGAGAGTTCTGCAGAAACAGAGCTTTCTAGGAAAACTGAAACGTCCTCAAGAGCCATTTAGCAAAGGAAGGTGTTCCTGCCCATGGCAGGGAGTTTGGAACAAGGTGACCTTTAAGGAACCTTCCCAACCCAAACCATTATATGAATAACACCACTGAAAACTTACAGAAACTTGCCACAGGAAGGGATAGTCCCAGTTACATTTAGGGACAAGTAAGATCATTATTTGGGAATAATTTGGAAAAGAATAGGGAAAAGAAAATATAAGATTACATTGTTAAATACGTCCTCTGGTGCAGTTGTTGTTGTCTTAAGTGGTATTCTCTGATTAAATCTACACATGCTTTTGTTGTGCATATCAACATTTGGAGCAGCCACTGTAGGCTTTCTTTAATAGTCAGTGAATAGTCAGTATAGCCTATGGCATTAAAGAGCATAGATTTTCTAATAAGATAAGTATGTGTTAGTTCTGCTCTGTAACTTGAACATATTAAAAAACACATGAAATACCAGACATATTATTATCTCAGTGTTTACCCCTTAGCAAAATGATAAAGTGTTAAAATCCAACAGGAAGGCTGCTCTTTAACACTGCAGACAGGGTTTGCTAAGGATAGTCTGGGAACATAAACCAGCTCTTTGAGCAGAAAGAGGAGGAATCTGTTTCCTCTCTTCCCTGCTATAATGTCCATAAACTCCAATTACATTTATAACTTTGCATTAAATTAAATATGTTATTTTACACAAGCACTTTAAAAGTCTACTAAATATCCAATAACAGTTTTCTTTATTCCCTTGTTAGCAGCTGCCATGGCAGCAGGACTCGCTCAAGAATGAAAGTGATTTAGTGCATTGATTTGCAGTTGGCACGGCCCTCTGTTCTCAAACAGAACTGATTAGCTTAGCAGGAAAGTGCCATTTACTTTTTATCGTGTTTCTTTCCTTCTCATCTCCCTTCAGTGGCTGCCAAAAGGAACAGAAGAGCTGTAACCTCCTAAGCAGGTTGCTTACTTTCTTCAGCTCCAAATTCTGCAGTTCTGAGGACTAATTTGCCTGGATAGTGCTGTAGCATCAATACAGATGCCAGGGTTACTGCTTTGGTGTACTGAAAACAAGTCCCACCGAGATCTTTCAGGCTCTTCCCACACCAAATTAACCCTGACTATGAGAATCTCCTATGTGTCCGAAAGTGCCATCTAAAGCAGGATTTTAGATGTTTTTTCACCATTTACTGGTGAAAAAATAGGACAGCAAGGCAAAATATCTAGCTGGGAAGGTTTCTCTTGAGTATTTCACTTTTGCTTCATAAACTGACTGTAGGGCTTGTCTTCTAATACATAACATTTGAAGGACTTTGTACACACTTCTGCACCTCTGATCTTCCATGTACTGAAGCTGCTGGGGCAACTCTTAATTCACCAGTTAAAAGTAAAGATTTTCTGCAGTGCAGGGTAACCAACAGCTGCAATAAAACAGTGGGAATCATTGAATTAGCAATTATTTTCCCTTGAAGACCAATTCGTGACAAAAGTTCAGTTTGCTTTGGCTGAGACTCCATCATTTCAGGGGTCAGATCTTCAGCTGGAGTGAGTGTCTGTGGCTTTACTGAACTCCATGAACATACACGGAGTCATGCCAGCTGAGGTCAGTGGAATAACACTGTTTCAAACCAGTTAAGGTTCTGATCCCATAAACTTGTCATGACTGTTCAGTCTCATTAGTCCTTTTCAGTTCTCTCTCAAACTTGTCAAAAATTCAACGATGCCTAATCTTCTTAGGGCTGTTAGATATTTCCAAGTCTGTTTCTACTAAGAAATAATAAGGAAAAAAACCCAAAAAGAAAGGGTGAGAGCCTGAAAACCTGTTTCAGAGTTATTTCTGGAAACAAAGATTAAAAGATGAAGAGGGGAGAGAGAATCTCCTTCCTACTTTCTAGCTGAAATTCACTCAATAATATTAATCCTTTTGGACTCTTTACAGTTAGTAGAGATGAAGAAGCTAATCTCTGTCTCTTCAACACTGGAGGCTCCATTAGTTCTACTAAATAGCTGGTGCAGCACCAGAGAAAGGAGTACATATGCATTTACCTCCCTTCTCCTTTGATCTCAGCAAGAGATTATAAAACAGCTCCCATATTCTGTTCTTTCATTTTAAAATGCAAAGCAATCTGTAACTTCTTCCCTCTGGCACAGGAAATCCTGGTGAGGAGAAGGGCCCTTTACTGAAAAATGTATAGCTCACACTTTTCAAATGTATCTAACTCCATTAGTCATGTGAATTCAGTCTCTTTTATTCCCTCGTATGAACCATCCTTCTTCCTTCCAGAACAACAAAGAAAATCCTCTTTTCTGGTAAGGCAGGAGTTATTTGAACTTCACTGATTCAAAAGACTGCAGTATCTGCCATAGCTAATGAACTCCAGGCAAACCAGGGGTGTGCTGACAGGGCAACATGACCCCAGTCCTAAAACACCAGTCACATTTATTCAGAGCAGGACTTTGTCTGGACTAATGGCCCTGGAAGGGCTGTGGGCAGGGTGGGGAGCCCATCCCTGTGCCCTCAGCACAGTCTGGCTACCTGCACATACAGTTCCACTTCGATGCTTATTGTAATGCAGTTCTACACACATTTTAACTTTTAAATTTAACTGGCAGGTTTTCAATATAGGAAGAAAAAATACCAGGTATTTACCAGTAATCCTGCTCTTCCCTACTGCCACTGGGAGGCACTAAATCCACCCAAAATCCTTGCATCAAACACACACTTAAGGACCGACCATGCTCAAGGAAGCCTTGCTTGGCTTCCAAGCCTTTTGATTAAAATCTGCCAGGTTCTGATCCACAGCAGAGGCTCTGGGAAGTGCCACCATGTGGCTTCCCCTGTGGGCACCTTGCAGCAGAGCTGGAGGCACAGGAGCACAGCCACCTCCGCTGGCACTGGGTCCCTGTGCTGAGCACAGCCCTTGGCAGGGAATGGGCCCCCAAGGAGTGGGCACATTTCTGCTGGCAGCAAGTGCCAGAACAGGGAAGGGCTCAGGATGCCATGGTGCTCATCTGAGCAGCCCTGATGGACCTGTGGCCTCATGTCCTGCAGGTGGGTGGTTCTTTGTTGTGCTGCTGTACGTAAATGCTAGGCCAGCGTAGCAAAACAATACTTCTAACCTCTAATAGTCTTCACTATTAGAAATACTTCTAACCTCTAATAGTCTTCACTATTAGGAAAGGCTGTGCTCTGAGTGTTCAGTTTTGTAGTATTGTTCAATTATGGAACCTGGGACAGCAGGATATATTGAGGAACACATCTGTAGTGCTGTGGCTAAAGACCAAGATATTACAACCATATATGTTAACTTTTCCAAGGCATTCGATTGTCCAAGACTATTCAGAATGTCCAGGAGCATTTGTGCTTAGAAATTTGAAGCACTTTGGCCTTAGCTGAGCTTCAACAGATAGATTTGCTTCATATTTATTAACAGAAGTTACAACGATAGAGAGAGGGAGAAAGAAAAGGTGACAAATTTGTCTCCAGATGCAGCCATACAGTAAATCTCCAGTGAGGAGTTTTATGGGAAAAGGTCAATTTGCACTATTCTGCTTCCAGACCTTATAGATGGTTATCAGGACAAAGGTAATTATCTAACACTGCTGATTTAAATACAAACAACACAATCATTCATTTCCTGGGCCCTGAGTGACAAAACTTCAGAGTGCAATGTGACCTCTGCCACTTCCACAAATGACTTACTAGCAAGAAATGAACTTCTTCAATTCAAAAGGAAATGGAGAAAAACAAATCCATATCTTCCCTCCCTAAAGGGACAACAAGATCATAAAGTCATGCTCCCTATGGCCCTGACACTGTCAGGTGGTTTAGGCAGTAGATTGAGATCTGTGTCATTGATACGTGTAGAACTCAAGATCTGTCTAGCTTATGTCTACTGCTGAGAGAATGATTTGTATCTAATTTGTTCAGTAGTTTTTCTCTTTGTATGAGACTTTGATTTTTCCAAATATACTTGTCAGTAGAATTTGCTCAAGTACACTTTGAAAACCTATTTTAGCCTATGCAAACTATTTGTTTTGACTGTTCACTACTCACACTGTGTAACCAGCCACCTAAGGCAAACTGCAGTTTTCCACTGGTTTTGCAGATGACTGATCCCTGAAGTGCCCTGAACTCCTTTTGCAAATCTCTGCTGTAATCTGTCTCCAGTCACTCAATAAGGTTACCAAAAGCTATTTTTCAGTCACATAACAAGTGCCACAGTCTCTTGTCTCAACAGATATGCTTAGTGTCCTGACAAAAATGAAAATAGTGATGGAAGTGATTAGCACACACTCTACAAAATGAGTTGGAATAGGAACATTTTCATGACTCTTTTAAACTCAGGCATATTTAAAATGTAAACCTTCCAAGTCTCTTCATCAGCTAATAAAAAATGCAAACGCTTGCTTGCAGAATTCTTAATTGAAAATAAGCCAAATAAAACTTCTAACATGGATACATCTTTGCTTGGCATAGCACTTACCAGGCTGCTGCTGAAGAGACCTGGAGGTCTGGACTGCACAACTACACCCACAGTTTGAATCCATTGGGTAAGTTATAGCAATATCCCATTTTTTACTCTGCAAAATGAGATGTGATTGTTGTCCCTGATGAACAGCAGTGGACATGCTTTCCTAGAGAATGAAACCAGAGAGCCTCACAAGACTAAATCACGATCTCTTGACTGCCCCAGAGCCTTTCATCTGGTCAGCTTGATGCTTAGCACAGTAATGGCTGAGGTTAGATGAGATGAACCCCACTCTGACTGTTTTGATTTGAAACAACTCCCAGTGCCAGGCTGATAAAAGCTTCGTGCATTAGTACAGAGGTGACACTGCCTTTTTTCCCGACACCCCTATGGAACAAGCGTGTTGTTTTTATGGTCAGTTAGCACGGATTTAAGGAATGAACTGCAGAGGAAATGTGACTGCTAATGGCTCATCTGTGGGCAAAGGTGCCACAGCCTTCAGAGTGCAACAGGACAGAGTTCCCAGAACGTGTGTCACTTGTGACAGCCTCATCAGCTCACTGAAGTCCCAGGCACCTCCTGGGGCCATGTTTATTTCTGACAGCCTGGTTAGAAACATATGTTATGGATCAGAGTATTTTGCATTTTTTAATGGCCAGGCTGGGGTCACATGCAAAGGCTTCCACCCTCTTGCAAATGTCAAAATCTGACTCAGACTTGATGTAACCCTAAACACCTTATCATGACTCCTTGTGGGAACACCATTATATGTAGCAAAACTAAAATAAAATAAAGATATCTGACCTAAAATAGGTAGCATGTATTTTTGTGAAGGAAGGTCGTTCGTTGCTGTTATTTTGAGTACTCTGCTGACAGAAGCTTTTCTGTATCATTCTAATGTCAATGCTTCTATCTATAGCTCTTTGTGTAGATTTGTCCTTTCAATGTGCACTGTTGTCAGTGGAAAGATACTGTAAACCAGTTTCAAGGTGTGACTCAGACAAAGCTGGCAAAAAGACACTGAAATTTTCAAAGCCATGTTGTGCATATCTGCAGTTTGAATGGATATGCATGCAATCCTCTACAGTATGGCAAATCTCATCCATAAACTGCCTCCCACCTTCAAAACAGAGTCAATGTCATCCCATAAGGTTCGAGCACATGACAATAATGATTCCCAACTCTTGAGGACAGCCTTGCATGTCTGTTATGGCTGCTGTCTATGAGAGAATGTACATACACATCAAGTTTGCATACATACAGACATACATTTACAGGAACCTTTGTGATTTTCCAAACACAGGCACTGACTTTGTCAGTCAGAGCCTCCAAGCACCAAGCACATACAGGAGCCACCTACACCTCAGAGTTCTTGGCATCCAGTTAAGACACTCATGGTTGAAACAGGGTTCCTATGTCCAAGAGAAATTCTTCATATAAGGCTTAGAAGACTCACAGGTTTTCAAAACCATTATGGTGAGGCACATAGAAATCAAGGACAGGGATCTGGAAGGAGGTAGATCTAGATGAATAGTGCCTTTATAAGGAGTAGCACAGAATATATGTTTAGAAAGAACTACCACTATGATTTAAGATGCACAGCTACCCCAGATATTACCTATAAGCCCATCAGAAGAATAGGATTTCCTGGCCCACAAGGATGATTTTCTTTTTGCAGGTCTGCACTACACTATTATTGAAAGAACAAAAAAAAAAAAAAAAAAAATCACAGCTTCTCCCAAAACAATTTAGAGCCAGGAAAAGGAAGGCTTCCTTCCATTCTTCCCTGTTCCTTGCTGTTGCCCTATTCTGACAGGCTGCTCAGGAGGACGATGGGGACTTGCTGTTTCCTCTGTGGCACACAAAAAAGCATTAAAATAAAAAATCCTCATGTAAATAATTGCATCAATTTTGCAATCAACCAGAAAACAAACAAAATCCAGGGAGGCCAACACTGAATGTACTAATCTTGCCAATGCTCTGTATAATTAAAACAATTTCACCTTGAAATCTGGCATTCATTATAATATGGAGCACCTCCAGGCTTTAGCATTTTAGTTTGTTTTTATGGACCTAGCTAGAAAAGAGGTTTGTACATGAAATATATTCTAGTCTTTTTGCTTCTGATCCATTTAGCAATTGTTTTATGCCATCTATTTATTACATATTAGCTGTCTCTTGTTTCTGTTGCTTCACCTGTATGACTTAGGAAACACCTCAATGCATCTCACTTGGCAGCAAAATGCATCACAAAGGCACAGATATCAACATACTAACAAAACCCAAGTAAATCCCAAATTTGTGTTTGCATTCAATGAACACAGCACTGAAGAGATTTGCTGCTGTTGTCCTCTAGGCAGTCATAGAACAAAATTTTAAAAACAGTTCTCAATCTCAACACTAGCTTTTCAGATTTCCCACCTCATACAGGGGCTCAGTTGACAGGAGGTATCTGACAATATCCTGAAAAATTGTTGCTATTTTTCTGGAAATCGATTTACATGAAATAAAAGGGAAGCAGGCAAACTTACATGCAAACTCCTCATCTTTGCCCTTAACTTTAATATGAGAAATGGATCTCATCTTCAAACTCTAGGAAAATGCAGACCTTATGTTAAACTTTAGACCTTATACCTGCATACTTCAGGCTTCTTAGTCCAAATCTAGTCTGGTTCTAGTACCAGTCTGATTCCTCACTTAAATTTAAGTCTGCCACTTGGGCCTAGCTATAATTTAAGTACTGAGGATTTATTCAGTTGCCTTCCTTCTTCTAGCATCAAGAAGTTTCAGCTAAAGAGATTTGTACTTGAAATGCATTGGTCCTGTTAAATTAGTGGTGATATATATGTGTTCATGGGCACAGTGACCTTTATTAGCTCCTCATTATGTCTGAAAACAGTTCTTATTATCTGACTGAATGAATTATGCTGAGCATTGTTATGGCTCAGATAACCTATGGAAACTAGTTATTTTTAAGGGTATGTTAAATGTTAAAACTAACAAGCAGATAGTTAAGCATTACACTGGAGACTATCATCATGTCTTACAACTTGGAACATGCACTTTTAAGACTGTTCATATTAAAGATGAATCAAAGCACTTCAGCTTCAGGGATAGAACTGGAGGTGTACATCCCTCCAGACAGAACTGGAGTGTAAAATCCAACACAAATTGCTTTTAAAATTTAATAATTCACAAAATCTATGGTTAAGCACAGCCTGGCTGGGATAGATAAGTAAAATAAATACAGCAGAGTCAATTTTTAATAATCTGTGGCATGAAATTTAAGCACAAGAGAAAACATTTCACAATCAAGTCAGAAGCTTTTTGTAAATGATCAAATGAGAATTTTATACCCCCTCACCTACCAATGCAAAATACACCCAGTTTATCCTTTAGTCCTCACAGCACACTCCTAGATTCCTTTGTTTTAATGCATTTTCATTCTAAGAGAGCCTTTATTATAACCCCTTTTTAGAACTAGAATTATTTACAACCTCAGAAAAAGACAGATTCTGGGGCCTCTTCTTTGCTGGTGAATTTATGCCTCAAATGCAGTCACAGGAAATAATGTAATTAGTTCCTGTGATAGTCTGGTAACAAGTGGCCTGGTATATTTATCTAATTATTGAGACAACACATTTACAAGTGAAGGGATTTTTTTATGAGAGGTTTATAATACTCTGATTCTGATTTAGGCTGATCTTCTGTCTCTTAATGCCAAGTAAAAACTGGCCTTCAAGCAACATTTTTGTATGATGAAGAATAAAATCCCAGATGGATTATGACAAGTCTGTGTTGTCCTAAAAGAGAAATCGAAATGAAAAGCTGGGGAAATTAAATGGCAAGGATAATATATATACACACACTCGTTCAGGGGAGAGAGAAAATGTGAAGATTTGTACGTAGTTTATGCATCTGGAATCAGTATGCTAACATGCTGTTTATGCTAAGAGGTGTACCATCTGCAAGGAATAAAGAAAAGGGAGAGATTATACTATATTATGTGGAAATCATATTTTGACTTTATTATTATGGCTGTGGCTATTTTATGAAAAGGAGATAGATTAATAATTGTCTAACCAACCAAAAAGGAAGGAGAAAGCAAAATGGATTTTTTCAGAGAATATTTCTCATGCAATAATAAGAGGCTTGTGCAACAGAGCAAAAGGAGGAAGGGAGGGCAGTGACAAGAGAGGGAGATTGAGCCTCCCTCTCAATCTCCCTAGGAGGGAGGTGGGAGCTTGGGTGTCTGCAGAGCTGAGTGTGGCTGCAGAGAGAAGGGTGAGGATGCATCAGCAGCCTCAGGCAGCATAACCAGAGAGAGAAGAGGTCCTCTGGTGTCCTGGGCTTAGGCAAAGAGGATGACAAAGAGCCACACGACTTGGCTGCATGTCTCCTAAGCGCAGCTCCCTCCTGGGGTGCCTGGGCTTGGGCAGAGGAGAGGCAGGACAAGGTTTGCTGTAATGCAACCCTCAGTGCTGAGAGGGTATCCCAAAGGCAGGCCCTCATCTGGGATGGGATGTGGACCAGGGTGGCTGCATTGTCTCACATCTCCACATAAAGGCCCAGGGGACCAGGGCTGGTCAGGACACAGGACGATGACATAGCGAGTCAAAAGTGGGTCTCGGAGTAGTAAGCTGTTAGGAAATGATTTTCTGGTAGGAAACTGTAGGGAAAACACACAGCCTTTGAATCTAAGGTAAAGGAGCTAAAAGCTGGTAAAGCTCAGCCCTACACTGAGGATCTGGACCAGACCTCCTGCTCCTTTTATTTACGCTCTCTCATTACAGATATTTGGCACACACTATTGAACTTCTTCCCCCGCCGCCCTGCTCCTTCTCCGGGCCAGAGGCTTTTTGCTCTGAATGGAAGGACAACCCTCACAAAGGGCCTTTTTCCTGAGAGATATTGGTTTCATTTACAGTGAGCTAGAAATGCATGTGCTGCCATGCCCTGGGCCTTTCAATCACCCGCCAAGAGCACTCACTTTTCATTGTTTCCATTTTAACGCTGCTCTTGCAGCTGCAATTGCAGCCACTTTGAATTAAATCTGGGTTAACAGTCTGAGGACAGATAAGCCCCAAGAGAGGAAATGATGTAAATCCAAATGGCAATTCTTTAACCTATTGCTTATTATGACAGGCTGGAAGCCCTGCGTGCGATCGGAAGCAAAGTGCATTTTTGCAGTCTATTCTCATTTGCATAAACCTTTCTCTTGGAATTTGCATAATTTTTCAATTAATCACCAGGACAATACTCTAACTTCTGAACATCCCTCTCCCAGGCATTTAAGGTATTCTTGCTAATGTAAAAGCTTTAGGCAACGATGATGAGGCCAAGACCTGGCGTTTTCTATTTATTTCACATGTAAAACCCCGTCCAAATGTTTACTGTACCTTATACTCCACAACAAGTGCATCACTGATTACTGAAAAAGCACAGATGGGACGTAGACAGTTTTTCATTCCTTGTTCCATATGATAGAACTCAACACATCTGGTATGCTATGAAAAGCATCTTTGCACTAATTTGTTTGTCAGTATCTATCGAAAGGACTATCTGTCATCCTGTCGCATTTTGGTTGCCCTGAGATGGCTGAAGACAAGACTAGTCACAAATTGCGACTGCTGGCCACTGGGGAATAGCTGGTAGAAACCACCAGCTGTTCCAAGGATTGTCAGTGGTGGATTTGTTGTTTTGATTTTTTTTTTTTTTGCATTTTCTGAGTGGAAATTTCAGTGCAATCTCTCCTCAGACATTTTGTATTTGCAAGAAGAAACCAAATCACTTGCGCAACCGACAGTTAGTTTGTCCTCGCTGTCTGTGTGCACATTTCCAATCTGTTTCTGCAGCTGGCTGAGTTTTCTTTGACTGGACAGGAATGGTGCAGGGGGCAGAAAAAGTGCATGTTGCTGGTCTACATGGGGTGATCTTAACAATCACCCTTGGATGCTACATCTTTTATGTCAGGAACTTGACCATAAATAGATTGGTTTGTCAGGGAAAAGTAAAGTTCCTAAAGGAACCTTGGTGTTTATATGGGTTAATCAATTAAGATTGAGAATGTTTTTTCCCATAGTTCTTCATGCTGATCATCTTCTTGAAAGACAGCCCTGTGATTTATGATTTGTTATGTTTATTTTACCTCATCTCCTTGCCAATGAATCAAAATGTTGGATGTAATTTCTCTTTCAGCCTTATTGTTGTTTATTCTTATTGTAAATGCTTTATTGCATTAAATTCTGATTGTGTGGCTAATTTAAACCATTTTTCATTAGTCAAGAGCTGTTCTGGCATGAGAGTGCAGATTGAAGGTGTGAATTTTAGATTCTATTAATGGTTGAAGGATATATATAAAGAACTTCCAGATATATCAGAAAGCCTACGAAACACAGTGAAAAGATTCCCATGACCATTCAATGAACATAAAACTTCCAGAAATACTGGATTAAACTGCTTATAGTTAATTAACTTATAGTGTGCAATAAGAATACATTCTTATTAGTTAATAATGAATTCTTATAACTGATCTGAATGATCTGCAATATAGCAGCATAACTTACACCTAATGCCAACCATTTCAAAATAATGAAAATATTTTTCTACTTAATGACATATAATCCTTTGAAACTGCTGATCTGAGTAACAAGCCATACCTTGTTTCTCCAAGGTACTCCTTGTTTCTCCAGTACTATGAAAATAACAACCTGCACCTTATCTATACAGGAACAATAATAACATTATGTGTGTTTCCCAGCTCTTCACAATGCTCTGAGTGCCTAAGCTGAGCTCCTAAGCTTTGAACACGAGTCCCACATGAGTTCTGCCTAAAATTAATACTGTGTTGTGATCCAGAGTACTCTGTAATTGTCCTTATTCTTTCTCTCTGCTAATTACTGAATTGCATATGAAAGATTTAAACCAAAATCAGGAGGGTATTGAGTGACAGCTAACAAAATTAAAGATGCCTCATGATCCTGACTGTGCCTATTTGCAAGAAGGTTCCCCCACTGTGGCTGAACACTGAACGTATTGGGGCCAGAAATGGCATTTGGATGTGATGGAAGAGGATGCTCCTCACTCCTGCCAACACCTAGATTACAGCATATGAGAATATTGCCAGTGTGTCTTGTGTTCTTAAATCCATTTCATGTCTCTAGTGGGATAAACCTTGCTAAAGTTGGGTATGCCAGACATTCAGCTTGCTATGGAAAAAAAAACCCCATAAATCAAGCAGGCTTGTAAACCAGAATAGATATGCTGAGGGAATCCTTAAAAATTAAGACAGCCTTTCATGACTGCAAAGCACATTTTGAGCTGAATAATTTGAGGACTAAACAGCCCATAATGTAGCTGGTTTCACATAAAGTATAATTTGATAATGAAGTGTTCTCACACAATTTTCAGGCTTTTCAGATGGCTGCTTAAACACAGAGGTGTGGCGTGCACTAAATGAGATTATGTTCTAAAAAATGTCTGCAATGAACACGTAGTTGCTGTGGAGAGCAGCAGTACGGTGATGCACCTTGCATTCATATAAAAATTACTTTCTTGTAACACTCAAAACAAACCAACTGCTTTGACTATTTCCTCTTCCACCCTGACATTAAAACTGAGTGTCTTGCTTTTTGGTCCTGGCTTGAAAATCAGCTTTGTAGTGGCAGGATTCACTACAGACTGGATGATAGGAAGCTCTGGTGACTGTACAGACCAGCTCCCCTGCTCAAGCAGGGGCAGGCACAGAAATCTGCCCATGACTGTGACCTGTTAGATTCTGGAAGGATGTCCATGGGTAGAAGCTCTAAAACTAAAGCTAGTTCAGGCAGCAGCAGAAGGTGCCCAGAAAAAGCATTGTGGGTCTGAGGCAGAGGTTCTAGCAGACAGCTAGGATAGAAGAACTGCACAAGGCTGTAAGATGTGCAGAAGTATTTTGCCTTGGCTCTCTGCTCTCTATCTACTAATTTAAGAGAGATCTTCACATATGAAGATTATATTTCCCCAGGTTTTCAGCAGGGACATGCACCAGAAATAAATTCTTATCTCATCTGAGAACCCCAGTGGAGCAGCTGGAACCCCAGGAACTCAGAAACTTCAATTTTCTCCTTCACTCTTTACTCTGAAGGTCTTTTACAAATCCCATTTCTGTAGAACTGCAAAGACTTGGAGGAAATCTGATGAGAAGAGCTTTTACCAAGAGACTTTCTGTATGTTTTACATTCAATGAAACAGAAAATCAGAGTCAATTTAGAGACAATTTGACTGATTCTGCTTACAATCAAAGCTAAACCTAGACAGCACAAGCCAGGCACCTGATAGGCAATTTTAGCATCATTTGATTTAAACTTCATAGGACATTGCTAGTCTGGGCAGATTTCCACCCCCCCCCCCCCCCCCCCCCCCCCGTGTCATACACTGACTCCATCAGGGTCAAACAAATAAAACTTTATTTGAAAATTCCTTACTTGTCTGCTTCTGTTTGCCTTAGTGTAAAATTGATGTGACAGAGATTTCTGAAAACCCTTTCTTCCTCCAGGGATTAATTCTTGTGGTACTGTGTTTGTTAGGGTTTTTTATAATCTCTGCAGGCTGTGAAAAAGGACTATAACACCTATGGAAATGACCATGCCCTTTGCTTCTGTCAGTTTTCAGTCAATATAGAAAGTCAAAAGTAGCACAGACTGAAACATGTGCATGATGGGAGAACTCAATGTGAGATTTTTATTTTCTTTTCAAAACTCTCACATTTCTGCAGTTTCCTACTTCACTGTCACCTTCATTCTTTTAGGCCAAGCAAGAGATGGGAGACTTGGGAGATGAGTGGAGAGTGTACAATAACAAGAATTGATCCATAACTCTTGAGCCTGACCTCTGAAGGGATTCTATCCTGAATGCCACTCCCAGCTTTACCCTGAAGTGGTGTTTGCATGCTTTTTGCAAGAGGCAGCCCTACATCTCAACAAGAAGGGATGCAGAGGCTGCCTCTGCCTGCCTCTACGGCCATGGCCAGCCACAAAGGCTCTAGGCAAGTGGCTGGTGGGTTTTCATTCTGCTCATGGGTCTCTTTTCTTGATTGGATGCATATGTCCTGTTGACCAAATCAATGCCTGCTGAATTGGCTGCACCAATCAGAATCTCTTTTGACCTAACATCAGTTTATGGCAGATATAAATCCTGAAACACTCTCAGCATCTTTTATGAATGGAATGAATACTTTTATGCAAATATGAGCTGCTCTGCAGAAGTCACTTGCCTTTATGAAACACCGATAAATTTCCTGAAGGTTGGCAGCACCAGGACACAACAAAAAAGCCACCAGAACTTTTATAATAATGATCTCTATTTTTGAGACAAGCATGAGACCTATTTTGGAAGAAGCTTTATGTGTTCCTATAGTTTAAGATTTTTCTTCCTGCTTCAGAGATCACCTATGAGCTGCCTAGGGCTGGTATTTGAAATCCCATTTACCATTTGATAAAGGCAGGTGAAAAATAAGCCACAGTAGGTAACACTTGGCCTCTTCTATTAACTGGTACAACATGGATGACAGAGGAAGGTACATCACATTTCCTAAGTTGTATGGCTGATCCTGTGAATGGAATGTAACACACAGACACTTAAACTTATTCTGCTCCTATGACTTCCTTGTGCTTCTTTGAGACTGCCACATCTCTTCCTAGGCAATTTTGCTATGTTCTTTATGGAAACAGTTAAATTGTTGAGGTTTAAGGCTCCTATGAGAGCAGCCACAAGGAAACATTGTCCGTATCAGAGGTGACATGAAATTTGTTATTGACAACAGTGTGGGCAGGCTTTTACCAGGTATGCTGGTGGGAAGTAACACTTCATTTGCAACTTCCAAGACTGTATATCTTAAATTGCAATGGTTTTGAGGGGGTAAAAAAATCAGTGCTGGAACTCTTAATGTGTCCAGGTACATCTAAATTTCCCCTGGGGATGGGATGACTTAACTGTCATTGCAAGTTTTATATTCTTCCTTTAAATCAGCTATTTAATTTAAATAAAAAAGTTCTATATTCTGGGATGGAAATGCAGCTGCTTCAAGTAGCCCTGCAGCATGTTGATTTATTATGGACTATATACTCCTTCAAGGAGGAGATTCCTTAAGAAGACATTCCACATCCAGCTCCATATTTCTTGCTACATAACACTTTATATTAATCTCACCATATCTGTATCCATGAAATTTGAGAAAAAAATGGAAATAAGGTAATTAAATATTTGGATAAATACATTTGCAGGATTTAATGCACTGTATTCACATGAATAAACTACTCACCTGTCTGCTATTAGAGATGTTAAAAGTAAAGTTATATATATGAAAAGGATCTTTTCTGCATAAACTGAGAAATGAAAAGTCTCCACTTCTACTTTTATGAAACTGTATCTAAGTGTCAGTAAAGCTAGGCTTAGGATGTACCTTAAAAAAACCCCAACAACTTCTGAAGGGAAAACCATTTATTTTTGCTGAGAGTATTTATTTACATTTGCTTTTTATGTGAGGAAAAAAAAAATCCCCAACTGCCATTTTTCTCTTAAATTAAAACTTGAAGTCCATAATGTTATGTACCTTTGTATGAGCATGGATTCCAAAAGGCTATTATGAAGAAAATTGCATGAATTGTCCCAAGAATGGCTCACATAGCTTTTCACCAAGTTTGTCCACACACAAATCCCACTTTGTAAACTCCAACAAGCAGACACACACACACACACACACACACACAGAGCAAAATCTCTCTTTGTATGGAATGAGTGCAAGTCCTATACCTGGAGCTCACATCATTTTTTAAGGAAGTGTCTGTCCTAACAGTTCCACTGTTGCTAAGGTGCAGCCAAAATCTTATTGAACTGAGCTCCAACAGTAAACCAGAGATGGATACTGCTGGTGGAGTATGGCTCTCTGAAGAGAAGAAACAAGGAGAAAGTTTTCTAAGACTACATACTTACAAAATCAATGTTTCTGTGATGGATACAAGGTGGATGCTTTTTTACTTCAAATCGTAAATATATTTTGCTCAAAAAGATCCAGCTATGCTGAGGCAAAGGTTGCACAGACTCATAAACTTTTACATGGTTTGGCCATCAGCGAAGGACCATGAGCCACAGGATCTGGAATATAAGTTAGATTTAGACTGCTGGGACCAACAGGCATCTAAACAAATACCTGAACCTGACCTATGCTAATACTCCCTAATGCCTAAAATTGTTCCACAACAGAATGTACTACCAAAAATCAAGGTACAGGCTGGGGTACTGACCATCTGATTGCTACTTTGTGCAGGATGGTGTCATTATGTCTCCTAGTACTGCTCAGGACCAGGAGACAGAGACTGGATTAGAATGAAAATCCAATAGTTCTTCTTGGACACCACTTCATTTTTTTCTTTGGAAGAAAACACTTTGTGCAAAAGAACTGAGAAAGGATGGCTGATGGCTGAGTGTGACTTCTCACACTGGGCAGGCACAGGATTCATTGCTGGATCCCATTTTTCCCGAGGGGAGGAGAATTCATGCAGTTAAACAAATGACCTGAGGTCTTTTCTGAACTGGGCAGTTTGAATTAATGAAATTCATGCTCATATGTAATAAGAAAAACTACAATGGGATACATTAATAGCGTCATCAGCTCAGTGAAATCAGGGAGCCATCCTCACTGCTGCACATGAGCACAGCATGGTCTGCTTCCAAGAGCAACCTCAGAGAACAGCCTTGCTTTAAATAAATAGCAAGACTTTTTCAGTATTATCAAGCTGCTGGGTTTTGAATATGTCTGTACAACATAATGGTCTGGGATGTATCAGTTGTTACTGCTGGATCAATATTATAAAAGAACTCCTTCCCTGCTCACAGCAAAGACTATTTTGGCTTAAAAGCAGCTGAATGGTGGGAGAGAAACATAACTTAAACAAGCCTTAGATTCCTAGCTGCCATTTTAAATTAACAATCTAATTTTAACTAAATCACTCTTTTCACTTTCACCTGGAGACCGGAATTTAAAATCATAATATCTCCCTGTGAAAGCTAGTTGTTGGAATAAGGCCATTTCTAAGATAAAATGTTGTTACACCAGTGTGCTAAGATGCAATTTTCTCCTTTTATTGCTTGAACAAAAAAAAAAAATTAAAAAAGATAAATGAGACACAAATTCCAAACAAAATGTGTCTAATCAGATATTTCTGTAACAAGATGTATTCTAGCACAGCATGTATTGAACCATAGTATTTTAGGGTCAATATTCTACATACTTTATGCATAGTGTTAACAAAATATGATGCACTGAAATAAAAAAGGTTTTTTATTGCTGTGAACACAGGCCAAATACTGCAAAATGCTGAATAGGGCAGATATTACAAATGCTCCATCTATACACAGCTTTAAAGAATAAAACTTCTCTCTACATGGTGTGACAGCCTGGTTTTTGAGATTACTTGGTGGTGTCAGTTGAATCACTGCTACACACAAACTGTCTAGTCCAGCAGACAAGCATGAGTCTGTATCCTTGCTACCTGGGCACATTTGTTAAAGACCAGTTAATAATCAATCCCATACATCACTTTTTCCAAATGTGTAGGGGAGGGACTCCCTGTGTTTATAGAAATTCAGAAGGATGTAAAATGACACCCCTCTCTTTTTTGTGAACTGTTTTTATTATTTGCTTTCCCTAGTATGGATCCTATTATAACCCTTATAATAAACTGCTTTAATGGGTGTTTTTCCCCGAGTTACTTAAAAGGGGAACATGTAAAGCAAGTTAGTACTTCTGTAAAATGAGATGGGTAATTTTAGGAGAGGCTGCTGCTTGTAATTTACTGTTGTTATACAATTTTTATTTTTATAAGACATGTCAGATAATAAATGCTCTTTTGCATTCATATCCTCTGTCTCTGAATTTGAAGAAATATTTTAACCTAAACAGCAGTTGAGAAGATGATGATGATGAGTGTCTGTCTTGGACTTCTGTCTCACTTAAGTTCTCATCAGTGTAGTTTTACCACAGCTGAGGAAAGTGCCTTTACTTCCCTCCCATCATTGAGGAAAGTGCCTTGCCTTCCCTTCCATTGCTAAGTAGGGCAAATGGCAGGAGGTGCTCATCATGTTACAGGTCAGAAGTAATCTGGGTCACTAGCAGGACATTTTGAGGCACTCTGGCAAACTCTATGGAGTAGAAACTCCAGTAGGAAGGCTTCCAGGTGCCCTAGATTGCAAAAAGTGATTGGGCTCATTTTCAAAAACCACTGCATAATTAAGAAAAGAAATGTGCATTACAAGTTGTGGAGGATTTGGATCTCAGAGATGTGGACAGTGAAAATTTAATTTGCCTTCCACGTGCAGCAGAGAGAATTGTTATTTGTATGATTAAGAAGCTGAAGGGGTTATTAATTAACTGGATACATCTCTAACCAGATCTTACATGCTAGTATCATATAGAGCAGTGACAGAAACCTCTCAGAGCCCTGCACACTATGTCCTGTAAGTTCATTCTTTTGTCATTTGATTTCTGTGGGTGTTTCCTTCCATGAGAGAAAAACATAAGAAATCTTGAAATTACTTAGTGGTCCGACTTAATATCAGAGCAGCTCTTTTTATGCAAGACATCATTCTCTCTATTTGCCTTGAGAGGAAATACTGGAGCATGTCCTCCTGACAAGGAGCAGCAACTCCTCCAGACACGGCAATGACACGAGCTGTGCCCAAGGAGATGGTCCTGCTGATTTCACAGACATCTCCTGTCCACAGCTTTCTGTCCCATCTGGGCCTGGATATTTATTGAATCATTGCCAGAACCCTGACAGAAAGAGAAGCAGTTCCACTGACACAGCAGATGAGAAGATCCTCCTGAAATGTTTTAGCAGAACTTCCCATGTTGAAAAGAGCCAGAAATGGTGGATGCACTTTTCTGAACACAAACACACATTTTCTGACAGACTAAGGGTTCCTTGCTGGACAGGTTGCAAAGAAATGCTCATGCTGAAGCACTACCCCTCCAGCAGCTGCCACAAATCCTTAACTGCAGACAGAGGAAAGAACATACTGCCGAATACAATCACACAAGGCACAAAGGAGGGTTGGTTTCAGTCTTCTCAGACTAAAAAACTGGGTAAAATGATGTACCACTGTTCAGCTTTTGACATGGAAAAATGGTAAAATGTAGGTAGCATGAACTCACCAACCGCTGTGTGCAGTTTTTATAGAGCTCAGAGGCCATTAGCAGTGCTCCCTGCCAGGACAAGTCAGACTGTGTAGGGTATGTGGGACTCATCCTAACCTGCTGTGCCCAAATTCTGAGCCAGGACTGGAGATGAAAGGCAGGAGTTCTGTATGCCACCTACAGAATCACAGAATGACCAGGTGGGAAGAGACCTTCAAGATCATCAAGTCCTACCCATGCCCTGATACTTCAACTAAACCCTGGCACCCAGTGCCACATCCAATCTTTTTTAAAACACATCCAGGGATAGTGATTCCATCACCTCCCCAGGAAGACCATTCCAGAACTTTATCATTCCTTCCATAAAAAACTTTTTCTGAATATGCAACCTACATTTCCCTTGCTGCAGCTTGAGGCTGTGTCCTCTGGTTTTGTCAGCTGCTGCCTGGAGAAAGAGACCAACCCCACCTGAACATGGAAGTTGTAGAGTGACAAGGTCACCCCTGAGTCTCCTTTTCTGCAGAGTAAACACCCCCAGCTCCCTCAGTTGTTCCTCACAGGGTTTGTGTTCCGAGCCCCTCACCAGCTTTGGTGCCTCCTCTGGATGTGCTCAAGCATCTCAAGGTCCTTCCCAAACTGAGGGGCCAGAACTGGACACAGCACTTGAGGTGTGTCCAGTGCCAAATACAGGGGAAAAATGACCTCCCTGCTCCATTCCTGACACAGGCCAGGAGCCACTGGCCTTCTTGGCCACCAGGGCACACAGCTGGCTCATGTTCAGTCAGCTGTTGATCAGCACCCCCAGGTCCCTTTCTGCCTGGGCACTGTCCAGCCACACCGTCCCTGGCCTATAACACTACAGGGGGTTATTGTGGCCAAAATGCAGGACCTGGCACTTGGATTGATTAAACTTCATCTTATTGGACTCTGCCCAACCATCCAACCATTCCAGGTCTCTCTGCAGAGCCCTCCTACCTTCCAACAGATGGACACATGCTCCCAGCTTAGTGTAGTCTGCAAATTTACTGATGAAAGACTCAATCCCCTCATCCATGTAATCAATAAAGATATTGAACAGAGCTGGGCCAGCACAGAGCCCTGGGGGACAGCACTGGTGCCTGTCCCCAGCTGGATGCAGCACCGCTCACCAGCACTCTCTGGGCCGGCCATCAGACAGTTCTGAGCCCAGCACAGAGTGGGAAACTTATTCTGGCATGAAACTGAGTAGTTGGTAATCTCCCACCTGGACACAGAAGTAATCTGTAGCAGACAAGAGATTGAAGGAGTTGTGAATTCCTTCAAAAGAGTTGAAATTACATGTGCTGATTCTTATTTCATCTTCTGGAATATCGGGGGAATAAAAACTGGCTACATCAACAACATCCTTGCAAATCTTAATCAGAAGATCTCCTTAAAGGAAAGTCTACTGATTTTCCATGGGGTAAATTGATAGTAATATGAAACTAAAAAACCACTTTGTTCCTCTGCTCATGTCTTTCCAAGTCTTACTCAGACAGGCACCTTAAAAAACAGAAATATAAATCATTATAGTCAAAGTAGGGAGTAATATATTTTAATAGTAAAATAATATCAAGACTGTAATAAATTATATAAAAACAGCATTAGAAAACCTATCTAAGATGTTGAATTATTATCTGAGCTAAAGTTGTAGAGCTGTAAGTTCATAAATAATAATGAAGCTTCTGTTGGAAACATAAGTAATGTTTAAACTGTAGGGTTTAAACTCTGTTTTTACTGAGCTTAAAAGGCTTAAAAAGAGGAATGGCAGAGTGAAGAAGGCACAGCCTCAGATAAAGCAGCTGTTTTCATCCACAGGCTGTGTAGGGAATGGCAGAGTCTCCTACAACTGAAATAACAATTAAAATAACAACAAGTAAGTGGTGCTTACCCTGAGCCATTGATAATATAATCTCTAAACAAATCAAATCAGGAAGCTTTGGATTCTGGAATATCTGGTAAAACAAAAACCAAAGTGAACTTGCATTAGAAAACAGGCTCCCATTTCACTTTGCAAATGACCCCAAAGAATCTGACCTGCCATAGATGTGGTAATTCACACTCACTGAGGTACAAATGCCACCTCCTTGAAATGTCTGATGAAAATTTAATGTTACCTCTGAAGTCCTAACCATGAGAAAAGGCCAAGCATGACCCAAGCGTTGCACTGCTGTAAGATGATGTTGCTGGGTCAAAAGAGCAGGTGCTGCAAATACCAGCTGGTCCCTCCAGGATCCTGCTCCACCTGAGAGGACAATCCATCACCTTGCTTGTACTCTAATGCTGAAATACC
The DNA here is from genome assembly GCA_003676055.1 of Chloebia gouldiae. Classification (NCBI taxonomy): domain Eukaryota; kingdom Metazoa; phylum Chordata; class Aves; order Passeriformes; family Passeridae; genus Chloebia; species Chloebia gouldiae. Next base: position 9,083,095 of record QUSF01000003.1, read on the forward strand.
AGGGGGAGAACCCTGCCAGTGCAGGACTGAGGCTCGTAAGGCCACCTTTAACTTGTGAGGCTTTACCTGAAGTTTGTTTCCATCTGTCTCGAGGGACACTGCAAAGTGCCCCAGCAAAGGATGAAGCCTTCCCTGCTCCTCTCTCTCCTCTCTCACATGCCACCAAAGGATGGCTCTCCTCTCCTGCCTCCCGCTCAGCTCTGATGACTCTGAGACTGGGAGAGCTAAAATATAGACCTGGGAGAGCTAAAAAATCCTGTGAGGCCTCATCCAGGTATCAGCACTGTGTTTTGCTAATAAGCTTCAGATAAACTATGCCTACAGCTTGCTGAGCTGCTTGACAAGTGATTGCAAATGAGTATCTGAATAGCAAACATACTGTACTGCTGAACACAGAGTTGTTTCAAATAAAATAAAAAAAAAACCTAAAAAAAAAAAAAGAGAGCTGAAATAAAGGAAAAAAGGCTTCCCCTAGCTGGACAATGGAGACTTAGCTCACACTGGTGCCTCCACAAGACAGCAAACCTCATTTCTACAAAGACTTTTGCTACGTCACTTCCACAGTGGTTTTAACAAGGTGTTTCAAAAGTTGATGGATGATTATGTTAACCTGCTCAACCAATGGCAAAACTGCCTTGGTTCCCATGTAAGAAGTTACATGATGCTCTGTCTGTATGTCTAAATTTGTCTATTGATTTTTGTCTATATAAAACATTGTTTAATACAAGAGAATAAAGTCCTGTCATGCCCTGAGTAAGCAGCTAGGACTAAACCCACAGTAATTATAGCCTATGTAAGCCTGAGAGAAATTATATGTCCTGTTGAAGGCTGACCTTCCCCGTTTTGTCAGAAAACAACTTGAAACTATGGATGATGGAACTTGTGTAAGGATCATCAGTCTACCAAAAACCTCTTCTAAATCTCCATCATTATCTACCTGAATTTTGAATATTCAACCATGCATCCATGGATATAGACTAGAAAAAATTTTATTTGGGAAGCAAAAATCTACACTTTCTAGCTTCTCAAACTGTGTTGATTCTCCCCCTAAAAGAATAAGAATTTTTAGGGACTCTTTGGTTTTGGTTAGATTTAGAAAAGGCTGGACAGACTTTGACTCAGATTGTTAGAAGTTAGTGACCTTGATCTGTGCCCTCAGATGTTCTGAAAAAGAAGAGAGAGTTCATCTCCTGATAAGCGGTCTTTTTAAAAATAAACACTCAGCAATGAGGAAGTTACTGTTGCATTTAAATTACCTATTTATTTAAAGTAACCTTCAAGACCTGATATTTACTTTTGCTTGAATATAATTATCATGAGAAAGAAAGTTGCATGGTTAGTAGAGAATACATGGACATTTAGCTATTTTTCCTATTTATTAGTGTAAATATTTTTATTATCATCTGTTTTGTTGACTAGCAGCTTGCCATGAAGAAAGAAGCCACACAATATTTTATTATGCAAAAAGAAAGCTTACACTAGATTTCTGACTTCAAATCTGTCTTTTCTCAATAACCCAGACAGCATTTTATCTTTGCAGAGCTGATCATTATCTGCCTAAAGAAAAGCTCCTTAGATAAAATAAAAACTGACTATAACTATTTTCCCCTCAGCTAGCCCTGAACTTTCACAACATTCCTTGCAACTAATGATGATACCACTCAGCAGTGACTCACAGGGATTGATTCACTAGTTGTGATGGGATTGTATTTTCCTAAGTTGCAGTGGAAGTATTCTGTGCCCAGGCAGAAAGCTTCCCACTGGAGCACCACCAGGTGCCAGAAACCTGTTGTCTTGCTTTTTAATCATAACTTCATTAATAGGGTGTCTGGAGTGATGGTACAAAAATGAGATGGGCTGTAGGAGGCAGATATGGAAGTGCCAGGATGGAAGAGGGGCACCAGCCACAGGGAGAGCACAGTCAGATTTTCCAAGTCCTTTATCACACTTATAAATTACTAGGGAATCTTTCTGTGATCCAGCAACTTTTTTTTTCTCTTCTGTTTTGTTCTTGTTTTATACATGTTCTCCATGGCACAAGTTTTTTTGGTTCAACAGCCTGATACTATCTCCCCTGTCCAAGATCAGGCTGTGAGAGGTCTGGCAGCCCTGAAACTGCTGGAATTCCTGAAAAAATGTGACATTTGTTCCAGGGCTGGGCCTGCTCCCTCTGAGGTTTGAGGAGTAGACTTCTCCAAGCAGGCTAGCATTTGGGATGAGGGAGAACAGGGAGTTTACATGACATCAATGTTGTTTCAGGCAACCTGCATCAGTAGCCCCTACTCTTTATCTCCCCTATATTTTAATGTCTGGTGATTCCCTAGATGTATACATTTGCAGTTGATGTTCCTCAGATTTTGATTGGGTAAAGAAACACAGGAAAGTCTTGAATTTCTCCTGTGGACACTAAGTTTCTGGGTTCTCTTTAGCATTCAAGCCTTCCTACACCACAAATAATGCCTTTGGAGCCAGTGAACACAGTCCTTGCTCCAGTCACGTCTTCCATCCACTCAAAATGTACAAAAGTCTGGGGCCTCCTCCAAACCAGTTTCTAGGATACATTTGATCCCCCAACTAATTTAGAAGCCAGCAGCAGGAGGCAAAGAGCACTCAGGATTGTCTCTCATCAGAGGCTGTAAGGAGAGGGAGAGAAGAAGGTTGGTGACTACCCTGACACTGACAGCAGATGATCTGGGTTTGGGCCACAATAACCTTATAACAGGAACTAGTGTTTAAACATGGAGCCTTGAATAATTTCTGGAAAATTTCTAATCTATTTAGAAGTCAGATTTTTTAGATCTTAAAATGTGCAGTCTGGAATAAGCTTTGAGATGCTCTGCAGGAAGGACCAAATCCATTTTCCTCTACCTAAGGTTTTTTGCTTTTGCAATGATTAGATGCACGCCCATTTTTACATCTATAACTTCTGCCTAAACACAGGACTTAGTTCCCCTCAAAAAAAACCTGTGTTATATGTGTTTTCCCTTTCCCCCTGTTTTCTAAATTCTCCAATGGCCTCTGTTTTTTAAACATAAATGGTGTTCACTTACTAGAGAAGCTGTAGAAGTTCTAGGTTAGCACAACTTTAGTTTATATCCAAGTTGAAACACTTCTTGACATAATTTCCTGAAGGGGTCCTTCCCCTTCTTTTTTATCCTGCAGAGGGAAGAGCTGCACCACATGATTTTCACAGGTACAATTTATTTACAAGCAAATCCACGTCCTGCTTATCCATACAGCCAGCTGACAGATGCTTGTTAGCAGGTGAAAAGAAGGCTACTTGTTAAAGTGCAGCTGCTTCCATATTTTTTTTGCCAGCTGCATATCAGACACCACCTGGCAGGAATTTATTCATTAGATATCACTTTAAAAAACAGCAATGAAATGCATTTAAAATGTTAATTTGGAATGTTTTAAGGACGAGGTCATTGATGAGGAAATACAATGCTAATTTGCTGTGACTGGTACTGCTAGTGGCTATAATATTTGATTACTTTTCTAGGTTTGCAAATGAAAAAGCCATTGTCATTCTAAAACAATAAAATAGCAACAATCCTTTCCCATATATGTTAGTAAATAAAAGATATGGTGGATTCTAGGTCACAGAGATCCAGCTAAACTCAGGCTTTTGACAAAAAGTTAAGCTGTTGATAGCTGGAGAAAACCCCTATATTCATTGTATTAACATTTTATCACACCATAATGGGACAATCTGAAGATCTCTTAAGAGAATTGCTCACAATGCCTTCATTTTACCCTCTTGTGGTTGTATTTTTTAATGAGGCTACTTGTCCTTCCTCCATTTATTGTAAGTAAAAAAAAGGCATTGTAGCATAACCATAAGGAAATTTCATCCAAGTTATAAAACCCAATCATGGGGAATTATTCAAAATAGAACATTTGGGTTTAAGTGAAGCATTTCACATATAAGGTACTCAAACTGGAATAAAGGAACACACTTCATTAATGGTTTAGTTTCTCCTTTCCTTTGCCTCTTAAAAATATAGCAATCCTCTCTCCCAGAGGGCTGATCTGAGTCCATATATCAGTAACAGTGAAAAAATAGAATTTCAGGAAAAGAGTTCATTTATAAGGCTGGGACTCAGGTCCCAAAGAATATAATTCAGTTCTGATTATTATATTACTAGATCTCTTCCTGGATAATTAATAGATGGGATAATCTGTAATATATAATTACAAGAAGACCAAAGAGTTTCAATCTAATTTATTGACTTAGTATTTTATTAAATGGAAGTTCATTATGAAAAGGAGGAAGTATTTTTTTGGTTTGACCTTCTCTTTATTTAATTGATACTCCACAGAAACCTTCATGTCCATTTATTTCCTAACGATGTCATATGTGCTCTGTGAAAATGGGTGAAGTCACACAGACTTTCTGTTAACACTTATTTACAGTAGCAGTGTAGCTCCAGGGCTTCAATCCATGAGAAGTTTTAAACATATTGATCCTGTCTCTTTTCTCTTTATTCTGACCCCTGAAGGTGAAACAACACCTCCTGTAAGTTAGAGAGATGTGGCTTTAGAAGTGCTCTTGCACCACGGCAATGCAAGCAGGCAGCTGGGTAAGATGTAAAGTCCAGGGAAAAACTTGAGGGAGAGTGAAAAGAAAAGGTTTGCCTGAGGTGTTCAAGAGACACTGAACCTTCCTCTGTTAAATCTTTCCTTATACAAGAGAAAATACAATCTTAGTTTTACCACAAAGAGGATAAGGCAGCACGTCTTGCAGGTTTCATGAGCATGTGCCAAAACAAAAGGCACGGCGTTAGATTTCCAGGTATGATATTTTCCTGGAAATCATGTCTCACCATCTAGATTTTCCTTTCAAAATTCTCATAGTCCTTATGTATCCTGAAAAACTACTAATAAACAATTGATTAAAAATAAAAATAATAAAAAATCTTATATACACAGAAAAAGTGAAGTCAGGTTAAGGTTTCTGTTGACATTCAGGCCTTTTGCTGGAGGAAAGCTGAGACTGTAAAACCCAGTATGAGAGCAGGTACAGGTCCAGCCTGGGCAGGAGGATGTGGCTGTGTGGGGCTGGTCAGTGCTGACAGGATGGAGGAGAGGAGCTGTTTGGCCTCTGCTCCTCTCCAGCCTGTCAGCACTTGCTAAAGCAGCAACACGAGAGCTGCTGATTCCCAGCTCCCAGGCCAAAAGAATGCTGTCTGTGAGCCTGTCTAAAGCTTGCTGTTGACAGAAGAAATGAAGAATTTAAAACTGATGATTATGAGAAGCACCAAACCTTGTGTTGCTCAGTATTCTCAAAACCAGGGTCTGTGAGGTGGCACATTTGGGCACTATGACACAAATACCTGTAATGGCAAAGCAGAACCCAGAGGATTTATAAAGCAGCGGCTAGGAACATATTTAGATTAACAAGGATTTTTAAGGTCTTTTTCCATTTTCTTTCCTCACATGCTACCATTACAAAACACCTTAGCTAGCCATAGGTTGGAAGACATAGTAAGGTGTGGCAAGCACATTTCTCTCACTCTCAGGATTTTTCATAAAGGTGCACAAAGAGAAGTGGAAGAGAAAACAATTTCTATTTCTGCTCCTTGTTTTTCCTATGTGGAATGTGTTTGGAGAATTGTTTGCCTGGAGTGAGTGCTTGATTGGATTCTGGTGAGGACTGTTTGAGCCTCATGGCCAATCCAATCCACCTGTGGCTGGACTCTGGCAAGCAGGGTCACGAGTTAGTTAGATTAGAGTTAGAGTAGGAGAAAGTAGTATGTAGTTTTCAGTATCCTCCTTTTATATGGTATATTAATGTGTTTTATCAAAATTATAATAAAGAAATAATTCAGCCTTCTGAACTGAGTCAGACATCGTCACTTCTTCCCACTGGGTTCGCCTGCATGCACACCAGTAAGGTATCAGTGCCTTTTGAGAGTCACTTTGATGTCCTCAGTAGACAGCTGTGACTCTCTGCAACTCTCCATAACAACAGCAGAGTGCATCTACACTCAAGATTTCATAAAAATAAATCCCATGGGCAAAGCAAGCACTTGTGCCCCCCTGCTGCTAGGCACAAACCACCTAACAGCAATAAAATGTTAAGGATGTAAGTGAAAATTCCACTGAAGATTACAGCTTCACATAGTGTCATGTCACCTTTCCCTAATTTCACTTTTTTTCAAAAGAAATAGTTGGGTTTTTAAAGCTTTCAGGTATTTTCTGTGAACTGAACCATTATATTTTTGATTGATAAACATAAAGGAATGAATGACTACCATTCTCCTCATAAAATCTGATCACGTAGTTACACTTAATTTTATTTCAATTTAGATTTTTTCCCCCACATTTATATTTATTCCAAATGTCCTTTTATAATCACCACTTGTCTGCATTTAAAGGGTTTGTTTCTGCTACCACCAAAGTCATTATTAAGAACAAATCAGTAGAAAAAGCAGGATTGGTCCTCATAGGGACTAATAGATGAAATAAACTGTATGGTAAATTTCCACTATTTGAAACTGGAACAGTGCAAGAGAAACTTTGCTGGTTGCTGACAAAATTAAAGGCATTTTCTTTCTGTATGTTCATTCAAATATTCCAATGCTCATTCTGTATGCTGCTTAATTACAGAGATCTAATTAACCAAACTGAAAGAGATGTGCAGAACTGAAGAGTGATAATGGAAGATTAACTTAATTTTCAAAAATTAGAAGATCTGGATTAAAAATAATGTTATTTTTTCCTTACTATTTTTTAACCTAAAGTTGCAAAATGAACTAATAAATGCTTAGCTAAAGGTCATTAAAAAAAAAAAAAGAGCAGAGAAAGGTTATGGTATATTTTTGGATCAGTTGTTTCAGCATCTTATCAGCCCAAGCTGCTCATAGGACAGACATTAAAAGTGGGTGTGAAACAGAAAATATCTCATCAGATTGTGCTGCTGGTACATCCAGGGAAGCAGTACAGAAGCTCTTCAGCACAACTATTTGTCTGTACACTCAGCAATGTGGCATAGCAACACTTTTAAACCCATACATGCTGTCTGTATATGCACCTGTGTATGAGCACACAGTGTGCACATTTACATTCAAGAGATATAAAGATTCTACAGGAATTAATGGAACAGATTCTTGTTCTCTTCAGGGAAAGGAACACATTAACCATCTGAAGAGACAATGGAGAGATACAGGAATCTGGAGTGTGTGATTCATTCAGCCAATTAAGACAAATGACTTACAGACACAAACTGCATCCTGAAAATATTAATTTCTCTCTACCAACTGCAAATGGAATTCGGGTCATTTGTTGATAGCTACACTTGCTCTGATGAAGTTGTTCAAATGTAACATGGAGAAACAAGGAACTCTTCTAACAGGATAGGGGATTCTCTCCCAAGAAACTGCGAGTGAAGAAAACATTTGGTGGAAGCCATCGATACGCTGATGCTTCTAACTAGTAAAGGTTAAAGAATTACCAGGGATAATTCAAACACTGAATAGGAGGGTTGCAGCACATGGTATTTGATATGGTACAACAGTGCCAGGGAACTTCAGTAAAATCTGGTGTAACATGTTTGATATCTCAAGCAGGTTCAGAGAAGAATAATTAAAATGATTGCAAGACTGGAAAGAATGCTGTAATACACATTATTTAAGGGATGAAAAGTATTTTGTTAAGTAAAGCGAAGAGGGAATTATGGACAGCAAAGGTTGTAAGCTACAGCATTTCTGACCCCATACAGAGAGAAAAACAAAACAGAACCACGGTGGAAACGTTGTCACTGGAGATTTTCAGAACTTGACAGGACAAGGCTCTGAGCAACATGAGCAGGAGCTTGCACAAGATGACCTCCAGAAGTCCCTTTGAATCTAAATTATTCTCTGCTAAGATTCCATTAATTTGGAGTGTGTGTTTTAACTACAAACTCAAGCTTAGCCATATGGAGTGATTAACTCACGCTCTTTATCATCAAAGGTAGGTATTTTTAATACATAAAATGTCACTCATCTTGTGGATAGATGTCATTATTTTCATCTCACTCACCTACTCCATAAGACATGCTGCAATAAAGTGGATATTTTCCTTGTATTAGCAACAAAATAAAATACTCAGCTGTTTCCTTCCTTTTCCCAGCAAGCTCTTGCCTATAAATTCAAAGCAAATTCAAAATCACTGACCTCAGAAACAGTATTATTCCTGTTACCTTAACAGTAAGAATTCTTTTGCCCATCTTGAAAACATGTATACTGAAATCCCAACAGTCTGGAATATAATCAAGTACTTTTTTGCACTTTCAGAATGTTGTGGAATAACTATAGTTTTCCCATCTTCCTTCCATTTTTACATACATCCTGATCTAGAGAAAAGATGCTTTTTTCCTTGCAAATGTAGCTTTTCTATATAGAAAGGCAACAGCTTTTGCTCTGCTTCTTCCAACAAAGCCAGATTAATAGAACAATGAGGTTGGGAGCACACTGCAAAAAAAAAAAAATCAATCTAAGAGCAAAAGAAATAAGCTCCCAAGCCTATTTTAATACATTTAAAGCCAATATGTATTTATTTTAAAAGGATTAGGGTTTATTCGTGACTTAACTTTTTATAGGCAAAAAGACATGTTTCAAACTGCAAGCAGCCACCTATGTCTACAATAATGCTGTGATCCTTTGACTTTGACAGACAAATATCAAAAGACCTTTCATGTGAAAAGTTATCCAGATGAACAATATTGTTTCATTTCCACACACCACAGAAAATGCTTGCCTTAAAAGAAAAGAGCCAACCTTCTCCATCAAAGCAATTGAAAATGAACTCACCAAGCTCTGTTTACACCACTGCAGCTGTATGAAAACAGGAACCTTGGTCATACATGTCCTGATTATTTCTCTCTCGGTGTGGCATTTGTCCACAAACACCTGATTGTGAAGACTAAAGAAGCAAATTTCTGTGTTTATTGGCATGGATGTTTTTGACACAGCTGCCCATCTGGTCTCAGCTGTGGAGAGAAGAGTGCACAGCATACACTACAAGGTTATTTTTCACAGGATCTGAAGTGATGCTTAGCTTCTTCATGGCTGAAATGATCTCATGACAGATTGGCCATTTTCATCTTCCAATTTTCCTGCTCAAATAAGTTTCCCTCTCCTTCCTGTTAAAAGGCATCTTCCCACGAATTTAAAATTCTATCTAAAACAGTTTCACAACTGACTTTCATCTTTTTAGATTATGTTTTACATTAATCCTACAGTCATATATATATATATTTTAATAATTCTGGTGAAAGATTCAAGATATTGCCTGACCTTAGTAACTACTGCTTCTTGCACATAAGCCTCATATTGCTACAAAACAGTGAAAAATACCAGGTATGCTGATAAATAAGTGTTAGCTGAGCTTCCATCTAACCTTATCTGGTAGATTTTTTTCATAAACCAGATGTTTGACTACTTAAGTTCTGGTATATTGGCCAAAAATTCCCAAGGAACTTTCTATTTTCATAGGCAACCTCCACAGGCACTTAGGTTTTCCTGTGTCTTTTAAAAATTTTTAAATATGTTTCCTCATAGCACTGCATGAATGTCATATCAGCACCAACTTAGTTCCTGAACCAGCTCATCTCATTGCCCAGTTAATTCTTTACCTTTCTGCTGAGACAAAATCATGATTAAAACAAGGTGGAAATACTTTTTTTTTCCCCCAGAAAATACATCCAGAGCACATTTGCCTTCCATGATCATTTCAAGCCTGTACACCCTCAAGGCAGAAGAGCACAGGCTTGGGTTGGTGATCACCTTTCCAAAAGCTACAGACAGAGCATCCAGTGGTGACAGGGTCACCTTACCCTCAACCTCTGCCATTTGAATGCTGCTGATCTCATATTCACCCTAGTGTGAAAATCCAGGATTTTCAGTGGGAAGTTGCCCATTGAATTTACTCAGTCATGTATTAGGTAGAGTATTAGGTACATGTCTTACATACTAAGACAGTACATTTTTGTATCAATGCACAAATCTTGAGTAGACACCGAACACATAGGACTTTTCTCAATGTGTAGTTACATTATTGTCAGACATTGCCTTAGACAATGGAAAAAGGATTTCAGTCAGACAGCTTTTCAGTGCCTTAAAAAGGTGAAATTAACCTCTGGGCCTAATAACTACCTTTATTTTGTTTCAGACACAATCCTAAGAAGATAGTATTTTATTAGAAGATTAGACTTGTGACAAGGAGAATTCACTGCAGCATTTCCTGGGAAGGGGGGAGTGGGGTTGTGCTTATTAGGATTCCTACTGACAGAGTGGCTCTTTAAATCAAATGTCCATCAACAGCTTCAAAAGGCCCAACATGTTGCCTTCACAAAAGAGTTAAACCCATTACTGATACAGCATCCAGTGAAACTAACAAAAACAATCTATTATCTGGTATATTTTGTTCCTGGGGATGTATAAAATGAAAATCAATACCAACAATGTGAACATTTTGAGGCAACACAGGTGCTGCTTGTTTTTGAAAATAAGAATGCTTGCTTATGTTGGTACATTGTAAAATGTTCTAGCATTTCCTTTAGTTCACTTACTAGTTTTAAACAGAAGACAGTAAGCTCGCTGGGAAATCTGCCTCTGACACAACACTGAATTTCTCTTTATGAACTGAAAGTAATCTGTCTGACTAGGACATTGAGGACCAGCAATTTACAACCTCAGCTGTAATTTTAAGTGCTCACTCAATGCAGGGATTGAAGCTTTCATTCTATAATTATAGAGGAATCAAAGAGTAGCACACTAATGTATTGAGCTACAATGCCAGCTATTTATAACCATCACTTCTCAGGCAATATGTTTTTAATATGTTAGGATGGTATGGTTGTCAAAAACAATCCTTTTTCTTGCCTTTTTTTTTCCCCTAACATAGGCTTCCTAAAATGGCTGAAAAATGCAAATTATTTTTAAAGCTTGCAGTGTTATAGTATTTTTAAAGAGAAGATCCTGTGAAATTTACTAGGATTAGAAAGGATTAGTTTTGGTCCTTCCTCTGTAATAAGGTACAAAGAATATCAGAATAAGATATCCATGTAAAAAAAACCCAAATCAAGCCACAAAAACCAAATCACTATGACATGCAATGAAACTAAGACAGCAGCTTTGGGTTCAAGGTCAGTCTACCAAGCCAAGGCACTTTGGACCATTCTGTTAGACCAGTCACCTCACCAGAAAATGTCTATTTAAATTCTCTTTTTCAAATATAATGCTTTGGCTACACTTCTACTGTAACCTGAGTCTCAGTGATGGGTTTGTTGTTTTTTTCTGACCTGATCACTCACCAGCTACCCTGATCACTGGCCTTTCCTCTCTCTAGATGAAATATGTGTTACACATGACATTTGTTATGCAGTTAGCTCTAGGCTCTAGAGAAAGCCATGTTTACCTCTGTTTTTTTAACATTTGGCTGTAAGACAACATCACGTGCATAAAACCATCACCTGGGTAAAATCAAAGCTTTCTGTAGGGACAAATGAAATTAGGCCACATGAAACTTTCCTTCAGGGATGCTTTCTTGGGCTCAGTGAAGTTTATGAACAAGGAGGAAAAAATATATGGAAGAAAAGGAAGATATCACTAGTAACTGTAATGCTTCTGTTGCAAAATAGCTGCCTTATGTTGCATTCCAAATTTCTGGTCTGTCTTGAGCCTTGCACCCACACCCGACAGCTCTGGGATCCCATGTCTCCCCTTTTACCAAAAGCTGCCTTTTGCCCTCATGGCAGTGTCATGTTGTCCCACCCTCTTTTTGGTATTTCTGGGCAGCTTGGAAAGGCCTATGGTTCCTCTGGATATAAGGTTGGGACACTTCACTCTCAAGCAGTTCTACAGTGAAATCCCATTATGGATAGAGAGTCTTTCCAGCCCACTAAAAAGACTTATCAGCTTGTCCCTTATTATGTTGTTTGTACAGTGTCCAGCACAATAAAACCTTACATTTATTAGGGCTTTTGATGTCATATTATTGTACAAATAATTATTAATAATGGAAAACCAGGTTGAAATTATTCATGAATAACCTGTTATGAAGTTGATTTAGTGTCTGGAAAACCCTGACTTGCATACCCAATTAATTAATCCAGTAGCTCAACATTCAAGTGCTGCAGTTTTCAGCAAAAGCTCTCTGCACCGCTCCCGTGGTCTGGCTCTGCCTGAGCCTAATGCTCATTCAGCAGGCAAGAGGGTTTGCTGTGCTTTTCCAGCTCAGTGATCTGAGGACACTCACCTTAACTAGTTTCTTGTATCGAAGATTGACTCAGCTGAGCATTTTCAGGGAGGAAGCTGAAACACAGGGCAGGGTCTCCAGGGCAGACTGACAAGGCATCCCAGCATCCATCACACTTACCCACAGACATCGAGGATGGTTTATCCTCGCCCGCAGCCAGCTAATGGACACTTACAGACTCTGACCCATACCTGTTTTCTGTGACTGTCTCCATTTATCCCTGGATCTATAAAGGGCAGAGGCACAGAGGAAGCCTCTTGTGTGCTTACACACTCAGCTCTGCAGAGGTGGAGCATTTACCTGGTGGAATAGATGGGCCCAGCACTGCTCGTCTCTCTTGCCTCACACCAGCTAGATCCCAGGCATGTAAAAACACCCAGAGCCTCTATCCTCTCCCTCAAACATTTTATCCATTTCCTTGGCTAGGTACAAATTTAAGGAACCTAAATGGGTTCAGCTGTCAACCTCTTACATTCATTTCTCTTACCTTGTTCCCTTGGTCCCATTTCTGATATCATCGACTGATGTAGGATTATCTGCATATACAGTGCTGACAGCCAGGTTACTTTTTGACACCCAGGAGGGATTTAATTGCTTTTTTTATACACTGACTGCAGTGTAGAGTATGCCCTTGATGGCAATATGAGTTTCAGGATAAAATAAAAAGCCAAGGCATAAAAATTCCTGTCAAGCATCATGAAAGCAGACAAAACTTTTTTTTCTTCCCTCTCCAAAAAAATACGTGGATTTTTTAAATGAAAAATATATTTTGCTGTGTTGTTCAGGAAAGAGAAATATAAATATGAGATGCAGCTAATGTGAAACATTACATTTGTGAAGGCCAGCTCTCATATTTAGCACTGGTTCCAATACAGCTATATTTGTAAGACGGATTTTTCAGTGTACATGCCATCTCTATCCATTTCTTTTCTGTACTGTTCAGTGTCTATTTTTGAAATCCTACCCTACTGTTTTATCTAGCCTTACCCCCCTAAAAGGTCAATGTTTAAGCTAATTGCCTTGAATACCTCTGGCTCAGGACAGGGCAGACTCCCTCTGGAAGTGTCTGTCTCCCTTATCATTTCACTGCAGAAAGAAGTTCTTCAGACCCCATGCCTGGCATTAACTGAGACAGAGCTCGTCACAAACACATAAAATTTCATACACTATCAGCTCTAGTAATTTATTTCTTGTGGTGACAAGTTTTCCAGTCTATTTTCCAGTGGTGACATGGGCCACTTTCTCAATGCCATATCCTCAAACAGTTGAGTAGCAGGTAGAATTTATTTTTCTCTGGCCTCTTAGAAATATTCCATTTTTTCCTATGGAAGGAAGGAATGAAGGAAGAATGACCAAAGGTTGAACTTAACTGATGATGCAGCTAACATCATTGATCCTAACAACTGCCCTGCATGGTGCAATGACCCTGGTCTGGAGTAATTATTTAACTTCCAATGTCAGAAGAATTTGTCTCTGCTGCCGAGCAGTCAAAACTACAGCACTGTTATAACTTGGTGCTTCTCATGTGGCATTGACTAATATTTCTTATTATGCTTCTAAAGCTGAAGACAGATATGTAAGCAAGAGAAAACTCAACCTGAAGTTCAGTTAAGGTTCCCTCTGTTACATGACATGTAAACTATGGCGTGTGTGTCTGTGTACACCCACATGGAGATGGTGCTACATTAATAGATAGGAATAGAACAAATTCACTTTCTCTTCTGTGAAAAATGGACAGCAGAAAAATGAAAATAAGGTGAGATTTTAAAGTAATTAAGGAAAAAATATCCCCTAAACCTTTCTCCCATAATCTGACCTTGGTTTCCGTGGAAACAGGATCAGGCACTTCAGTAGCAGAAAAAACTTTCATTTAAAGGTGTCACCTACAGAGAGGAGCTACTACCCAACACTGACATACACCCCAGTATAAACACTCTGAGAGATCAAAGTGTCAATACAGATCTGCTGTCAGTGGTTTGAAGCAAAATATTCAGCTTTCAAAGGAAAAAGAGGAGAACCAGACCGTCTGCCCTTTAGTTACTTTTGGTTCCTTGGCTATATATATCTGTGTGTGTATATATATATGTATACCCACACAAACACACACACACACATATAAAATATATATGTATAGGCACACATACGCACACACAGAAATTACACCAAAAGGACAAGGTCTGCTTTTGTAAGTAGGAGAGGCTTTAATTGCATGCTGCCAGGCCCCCTTGTTGTTGAATTAGCTTTCAGAATCCTAGGAAGGCTCCTGCACAGAGGCAGGTGGTGGCTATGGAAACATCTCAGCCAGCTGCAGTAGTGAGTGAGTCTGAGGTCCCATCAATGCTATGTTCCACAAGTATAGCAAATCTTTGGGATGGACCATAAATAACTTGCAAAACCACAGTCTTCTTTGTTTCATTATAAAACAAGAATGAAGGGAGTCAACGTTGGCATCAGGGTTATTGACAATACAGATACACATCAAGCCCATTATAGAACCTGACATTCCAGTTTATTGTCCCTTTTGATTTTTTTTAGCACCCTATGTTTCTTGTTTAACAAATTGTTCTCAATGTGACGTATTCACAATAAGCACATAAGCACAAACTGAAACACAATTTCCTGCTAGCTTCAGTGGAAATACATTAATCCACTCGATATTTCCCAGGACAATATTATCTCTCATGTGCAGACTATATTTCTCTCACTTGGCTGCAAAGGGGAGAAAAAAATCCTTGAAAATCTGCTTGAGAAGTGCCATGTAAGAAAGTAATAGGTAAACTGCCTTTTTCTCATGTGAAGACTTTCGTATCTATTTATCCATCTATCTATCTATCCATCTATCCATCATTCATCTTTGTGGCAGCATGACATTTACTAAAACCCTCCCTCAGCATGACAGTGAAGTTAAATAATGAAAGAAAGACAAGAAGGTAGTTAGGCTGCTGCACTCCTGACTGCTTTGAAATGCTACTGTCATCTGTTTCTAACTGCTTTGGATCGCAGGGGCATTTTGCCTATCAGGAAAGGAAGAATACTGTCTGCTTCTGTTAAAGACAGACCTCTTTTAAATACCCACTGCTGTTTTTCACACTCTCATTCTCAAGGCCACCTATGCTGCCATACCCTAAAAAATGCAATATTAAATGCTACCAGGACTCTAGGGGTGGTTGATTACTGGCCTCTTATGATGCACAAGGCTAAAACACTAAATTATTCCTCACTGACTTGACAGCTGTTAAAGAGAAATGCCTTCCTCCAATAGAAATAAAAAAGGAAAACGTTAGAACAAGTTCCAGTTTTAAAGACTAAGAAGATATTTTTCCATTTTTTTCTTTTCCATTCAAGGGCTTATGTTATGCAGAGTAAGCAGTAATCTCTGCAATTCAGAGAAAAATGTACTTGGGATATAGCCCCATTTGCTGACAATCCCTATGAATGCATCTTCCTCCTTGCCTCTCCCAGACAATTTGAGAATAGCAGATGTTTTGGAAGACCTGCTGCTGGGCTCCAAACAAATTCAGTGTGGGCAGACCTTCCAGAGCATTCTGTTCCTGGTGCACACTAGGCCAACTCTGGAACTTGTGATCCCACGTCTTCCCAGGGAAAGGTGTGATCTGTGAGAGATGGGTGCCTATCCCCAAAAACTGCCGTGCATTTTTTAGAGGCATTCTGGGGATGTGACCCAGGGATATGCTTGCAAGAGCCAGCTCCTTGTAATTTCAGCTGTTATAGTGAAAACAAAGTCCAAAACACAGCAGCTATGCAGTAGATGAAAGAGGAAGGACAGATAGTTGGGAAATGCTAATCTTTGGGCAGAAGTATTACTGAGATAATGTGGGACTACTCATGGAAAGATTTAAAAGAAAATTATTATTCAAGGATATTTCTGGCTATGAAGGAAAATCTGGAAGAACTTTTTTTTTCCTTAGTTTTTGGTAATTTCTGCTTTGGGATGGGGTGGGGGATCAGCAGTGCTGAGAACAAACATGAGACAGTGGAGGAAAACATCACAGCTACTGATGGC
Organism: Chloebia gouldiae; assembly: GCA_003676055.1. Classification (NCBI taxonomy): domain Eukaryota; kingdom Metazoa; phylum Chordata; class Aves; order Passeriformes; family Passeridae; genus Chloebia; species Chloebia gouldiae. Next base: position 9,099,362 of record QUSF01000003.1, read on the forward strand.
TTTGATTTCACTCCTCCTCCCCCTCAAAAGCTGCCAGTTTCAAAGTAGGGAGACAGATTCTCCTGTCTTTTTGACAGCTAATTCCATCTGAAAATAAACTCCATGATCCACCTGCCACAGGGGCTTGTTTTGAATCTGCCTTGTAGTTTGTGTGGGGGAAAGAGGATCAGTAGTTGTATGATTTTTTTCTAGTCCCCTGCCCCTAATTCAAGCGTCCCTAATAAGTCAGTCTTTGACACTTGAGAGAAATGTCTGGGTTTGGTTCATGTTTAATTATGCCATTCACCCTTTCCACTAATAAACATCTCTGTCTTCCTCACTCCTGGCAATAGGATTGAGGTTTCACAGGCACCATCATTAAAAACAGGTGAATACTTACATTTTTTTCCAGCTTATAAGCATTCCTAAATACATCTGAACAGAAAATACTTTATTCTTGGGAAGCAAGAACCATCCAAAATAGGCTCCTTTTCACAATGAAGGTAGCTTATCTAGGGCAGAAGCTAAAATATTTATTTGGATAATGGTGAATGGACAGAAGCAAAAAAGGAGGATCTTTTGCTGAATAGAAATGGAAGTTTGAAAACTTGAAAGGGGTGTCTGTTATGGTATTGATTACAGAATCAGAGAATCGTTGAGATGGAAAAGACCTCTAAGATCATCTAATCCAAATGGTAATTTAGCACTGCTGTATGTCACCACTAAACCATGCCCCCAAATGCCACATCCACATTATTTTTGAACATTAGCAGGGGTAATGATTCCACCACTTCCCTTGGGTAGCCCGTTCCAATGTCTAAACACTCTTTCTGTAAAGATTTTTTCCCTAATATCCAATCTAAACCTCCCCTAAATGAAACTTGAGACCATTTCCTCTCATTCTGTTACCTGGAAAAAAGGACCAAACTCTGCCTCACTACAACCTTGCCTTGAGGTAGTTGTAGGGAGGAAATGACTTTGCAGCTGTCTCTGAAGAAGGAGCTTTTGTGTCTGTGAGCAACCTCTGGAATGCATAGGGGGTCTCCCATAAACAGCTGTGGGGGAAGGTCTGCAGTGGGAGTGGAAGGGGTTATAGAAATGGATTCTGGAATCTGGTACTGAGCCTTTTGCCTTTGAACACAGGCAGAGCTCTGAGTGGTTTGGAAAAAAAGGGCTTAAAAGTTCTGAATTGGAAATGCATCCACGCTGAACTTTCAGGCTCGGCAGGCAGAGAGGATTTGTCCTTGGTTTGGGAAGGATAGCCCTTGGAGCTCCAGAGGGAAAGAGCAGAAAAACAGATGGAAGGAAATTAATTCAATAAAAATAAATTAGACCTTTTAAACAGTATTGTTTTTAATATTTATGATGCAAAGAAGATTTGCATTTTTCTTTCAGTAAAGTATATGTCTCCATTTGACCTTCACTGCCTAACAGAAATGCTTTATTTAGCCTGAATGGCAGACATTTTTCTATCTTTTCATGGACATTTCAAGAAAACCTGGATGCTGCTAATTTTTTTTTTATTCACATTGTAAAATTATCCTTGATGGTAAGAAAATGGTAATATTTGCTCATACCACATGACTGGATCAAGGTAGCCAATGATCTGTATCTGGGTTGCTACAGCGTGATGTATTATACTTCATACAATTTGCTGCAGGCAGAAATCTTAATTAAGGCCTTTTCTAAAGAGTGACCTTCAGGGACTGCATTTTTTAAATTGGTGTAAAAATAGACAAATGCCCTAACAGCATTAGGGAAGTTGTTGAAAAGTGTTAAATGTACATTTCCCCATCTCCTCTTCACAAACAATGATTATTTGCTGCTTTTATCGAATGAGTTGTGAGGCGTTTTCAGCAAACAATCTGCCTTAATGTGTACAGAAGGAGATTTCCACTTGACGTGCAGAACTCTGCTTCTCCTCCAGTTCCAATGCAAGCTGCACATTTGATTTGAGAATTTACTCCCCTGGGCTCTATTCATTGAAATTTTACCATGCTCACGGATATTCAATGTTTTGGGATCCCTCTAATTAGGGATGCCACATGTGGTGTCTTGTTCAGCTTTCATCAATAATCCCCTGTACCCAGCACACATTGGCATCTGGGTGGGTTTGGCTGGGAAAGGAAGGGATTGCAGACAGCATTTAGGAAGCAAACTAACCCTACTCACAATAAAGGGCTTGTAACAGCAGCTACAGCCATGCAGGATGCAGTGGCACGTGTACAAGTATCTCCAGGCTGTTTCACTGTGAATTCTCAGATGAAACACCCTTATGATGCCAGACATGGATTTTCTTATTTCTCCCACCCAAACCAAACTGCCAAACCTCCTGGCTGTTTGTGCTCTGTTAGCACAGGGGCTGAGATAAGCCCACCAACCTCACCTTCTGCTGTAGGTCAGGCTCACATTTGATCTCCAGGGACAACAGGAGAAGGCATGCAGTGTCAGCACGCTACACCCTTCACAGGGCTGTGGCATGTCATGACACACACATTCTCAGCAGTGTTGGCTCTTCTGCTGTCCCCAAACTGCTGCCTCAGCTGAATTTGGATGACTAGCTGAGGGATACCCTGCATCAATATAAGGAAAGTTGACTCCAGTTACCACAAGTTGGATAAGCCACTTAAATTTTGGAGATGAAATATTCTTTCAGAGTAACTTTTAAAAAGCTTTTGACACAAGTTATCCCCACCCTGCTCTACAATACAGCTTTCTTCATGGGCAAAGTTGAAATGAAACAGCTGCTGAATCTTATAGAGAGCTCTTGTCAGAGACAGAGCTTTTGTCTGCTTTTTTTGACAAGCAGAAAAACTCTGGCTTTTTAAAGCTAAAGCCTATTGTGAGAAGTACAAGCCAGACTCCTGGCTAGACTCACACAGACTATTTCCACTTAAATAACACTGCACTATCAGGTTACACAAGCAGAGGGACTGGCTGGACTGAGGATGATGATGTGTTTTCAGGGAATGGCAGGGTCCAGGGGGTGAGGGCATGGCACACTCAGAGGAGCCTGAGCTGCCCCATGGCTGACCCACACTCCAGTCCCCGTGGGGATGTGCTGGGCAGTGGTGACACTGGTGGCACCAGCCAGTGGGTGGCCCTCAATGTGCTGCGTGGGGCACTCTGAGCACCAGCTCCAGTCCAAACAATTTGCATGAAACACTTCTAATGTCCTGTGCTCACAGTCCTTGCCACCATGCTTTCCCATAAAGAAATATTCACCTGTAGGTGCCAGAGTCTCCAGTCTGGTGGAGGTTTCATTCCTTGAGTGGCTGGGATTCTGTGTTAGGTGGGACTAAAACCAGGTGGGATTTCTCTTTTTATTCCCAGTTCTGGTACTTGAGGAAAACAACCTCATCTCCCTGTTATAGTTTCCCAATCTACAAAGCAGAGATAATTGTGCTTATCTGCAAGAAGCAGGGAAAGGCTTAATCCTTGCCAAAGAGCTTAAACTTGCTCAGATGCAAGATGCAATAGATGATCAGGATCACCACAACCAATCTTCTCCCCAAAACACTGGACTCCAGTAAAAGCCTTGGCAGAGAAACACAGATGGCAAGCCATGCACCCTTCCCAGTGGGGTGTCCTGTGACATCCCTGACCTCTCCCACTGCAGAGGCAGAAGGTGAGTGCTCCAGCATGAGTGGAGACCCTGGCAGTGCCGTGATCTCACGCCGCTTTCTCCACACGTTGAGCTGAACCAAACCAACTCCTTGGCTCTGCTCCAGGCTGCTTGACTAGCACAGCCTGGAGCTAAGGAAAAATAAATAATGAACCAAGCAGACAGCTCACTCGCAGCCTCACACGTCGTGGAGGAGATAACAGGCCAATGTGTATAATGATCTGCACTGAATCATTTGCCACGTTGGTATCAGAAGCTCTCAGCTTCACTCAAGGGCTCTCTCATCCCGGCTGCATCCGAGATGACAGTGTTAATACATCAACAGGGCTGTAATGAAATCTGTCAGTGTTGCCCCTGCACCAAACACTACTTGAAAAAGCAGATGTGTAGCTCAGATTCAGTTTATTACTGTCTGAGCCTTCCTCACTTACAAAACCAAAGGGTGATTAAGAGGGAAAAAATCCCTGGCTAGGGAAAGTTGTAGTGGTTACTGCATGCAGCTTGGAGCAAAGCAGAAAGACTTTCTGGACCCTATTTTTGTTATTATTATTTTTTAAAAATTATTATCATCATCAAATTTCTAAGAGCCCTCTAAGTATTTCAAGATTTTTAAAAGAAACCCCATAAATCAAGATAGCTGGGCTTTTCTGCTATTACACTGTTTGGACAGTCACAGATCACAGAAGTCACAGATCACAGAATATTCTGAGTTGAAAGGGACCCTCAAGGATCATCAAATCAAACTCTGAAGTGAATAGCCCATAGAGGGATTGAACCCACAACCTTGGTGTTATTAGCACCAACCTCTAACCAATTTTGCTGGCCTCAGGGTCAGTGTGGTTCCCCTTGGAGAACAAAGCCACTGTTTAAGTAGAGTGCTATGGCTCACAGCTATGCCTGTTTTGCCATTTGCTCAGTGCAAGTCACCTTAGGTAATATTTTTATAAGTATGTAGTACCTTTCAGAACATAAATCCTACTGACTGCTAAAAACCAACAGGTTTATATGTGCTTAACACGTATCTGAAAATGAGACAAAGTCTTCTAGAAAATGGTGAAATTTCAAAAATGAATGAACTCATCTGAGCTTGTTGTTCTGTCTTTACTGTTGCTAGACAGAAACAGGGCCTAAGTATAAACACAATGCATCTGTGTTCCCTGAGATTGTTCTTTTCATCCTCTCCTGAATGAGAATCATCCTAGGCACTAGAAGTGCCAGATTCTTCTCATTGACTCTAGACAGCTCCAGCAGAGAAGTCTGCACTGCAGACATCTAATATTAAGTTAAATGCAGTCATGCACTTTGTGTCCTGCTGTGCAACAAAGATAAAACACTTCTCATCTCCTCAGCATCCCTTCTTCTCTGCTGAGGCCTGTCCAGCCCTGTAAGTTTGCACCATGTGTCCTCCACTCTTGTTGCAGTTTCTCCAGGGTACAACGCTCAAAAGCAGCATGAAAGAGTCCTGTCAGACAGTAAGGACAAGGCATTTTGCTATCCCAACCTACACTCGATCACTGTTTCTGTGGAAGAAAAGGAAATTCTCTTTTCCTTTCTCCTGTCCCTACAAGGCAAAACAATGTCTCCAGCAGGTCCTCTGTGCTGCTGAATATGGAGAAAAGCATCTTGGTGGGCCATCTGCCTGTCCTCTGCAGTGTGTGAAGAAATCCTTGCTTTCCATCCTGAAAGAGAGGGATGAGCAGAAAGATACAAGAGATTTTCTTCTCATACCTTGTGTATTCGGTAATTACAACAAGTCAAATGGATGCAAGTAGAGGGTTATTTTAGTAATTACCCATCTCTAAGGTATAAAACAGTATGTTATGTACCATCTACAAATTAGGATTCAAAAGCAAAACCATGTATTTAATTTTGATTTTAATTGCCTTTTAACTTCAAACATCTATTTTTCTCCCTGGTGCAAACAGACCTGAAGAATCTTGCAGAGATCAACAAAATCTTCCACAAATGCCAGGCATTTCTCTTGTGGTGATGCTTGGCCCTGTGAGCATTTAATCTGCTAACTTTGACAGAAAGAGCAGCCTAATTTCTACAGCCTGCTTATTTTCAAAACAACAAATATTTACTGCATACTGCACTCTAAAGGATCCAATTATTAGTGTACCTCTGTTTGATTATCAATGACATAGTAATAATACCAGCAGCTGCTGAATTGTAAGTGAAAATAACCCTTTGTTCTCATTTTTCTTATCTGTAGACTGTAACAGCACTCATGGGGACAATAACCTATGAAATAGATTAAAAGCCTGTTAAATGCTATTTTCAGCTTGGCAGATCACCAAACCCTAGCTTACCCTTAAGCTCTGTTTCCTTTTAAATATTCCTTTTAGTATAACCATGTGACAACAGTAATGTGCTGTTTCACAGTGATTAAGTAACTGTACAAACAAGAGGTTTTAGGTTTATAAACAGGTGGAGCTGGTCTCACAGGTGAACAGGACTGTGCTCCACTAAGGCTTCTGGTGGAGGCTGCAGTAATTTTTCACCTGGAAAAATCTGTTCTAGTGACTTTAAATTAAACAGGAGGACATTGTTGGTTTCCCATTTCTGCTAAGTGTTGAACCCTCTTTTTTTGACTCCAACTCCCATTTACAACACTAGAGTCTGTTTGGGAAGGAAATAATTCATATTTTTTCACTGAATAATCCTGAGGAAGTTTCAAATGCTATGAGTAGGAGAGGGGTTACCAGTGGGAATGATGTAGAGCAGGCCCTTCCTTGGTGTGCCAAATCTGCTTTTCCAGAACTCTGATGACTTGGGTCTGCTTTATCTGTCTGAACTGAGGAACAGAAGAAAAGGGAAAAAAACCTCAAATAATGACAAAGATCTTCCAATACTGTTGTTGGTGGTTTTTTTTGGTGTTTTTTTTTGTTTGTTTTTTTTTTGTAGGAAACAGATAGGGAAGACAGGGAAACACAGGTCTAGGTTAAAATGGGACCAAGAGCTTTAGCACCAGTGAGGGAAGATGGAACAAGTAGCCTGGCACTGCTCTGCTGGAAGCAGTTGCTATCACAGCGCAGACTGTGCTTCTATTCAGACATGGGACAATTTTGTCAAGTGCAGCACAGCAGGATTTGTGTCTTCTGCTTTCTGTACTCATTTATCATATTTGGTTTTGACCAGAACCTCCCCCTTGGAGCTCAGAAGCTCTTCCTGTAGAAAGCTTTAACTTGCCTTACATCTTCTTGCATCAAAACAAGCCTGTACATAAAATCCCAACTCTTTCTGAATTCAGCTAATGGGAGAAAACATAAATAAAAATTATCCCAGCTCCTAACACCTTCTAAATAGTGAGAAATAAAATCAAAATATGTATTTGTGTTTATGAACATATTTTGGACGTTTCTTTTAAAATTTAAATTAGAAATTATCATCTGACTTCCATATTAAGGTGGAAAAGCCTTTCCTCTTTTTGATGTATAAAGTTTTGTCAACCTCAGTGCAGGGAAAATAAGAGCACATGAAATTTTAAGCTGTAAGAAAGAACACTCCTCTATTTGAATTTCAGCTTGCTAAAGGCACAGAGACCTCTCACACACCTGAATATTTCAAAAAACCAGGAGCATACCCAAGACTAAGAAATTTTCCTGTTTATCCAGGCAAAAGTCTGCTGCCTTGAGAAAACCAAAATGTGAGAAGAGGACCAAGATCTAAGAGCCTTTAAGACACTTTTTCCTCCTCAGCAGCAACCCACCTCACAGCTCCTCAGCCCCAAGCCATTCCTGGGGGTGGTTACTCTGGATCCTGAGCTGGAATAGGATCTTCTTGCTTTTAGAACTAGGCCATTATGTTCTTTAACCCAACACATATAAAACATTATTCTTCAAATCTTATTGTATTCTTTGCTTGCTGCTGAACTGTGATACTCCCCCACAGACTTTTTTCTCCCTTCCTTTTATCTCTACATCCATATTCAATGTGATATGAATTTTAGCATGGTGCAGGATGTCATGCTCAAATACTCTTTCAGTGTCGCCAGTATCACGATACAGCCAAAAAAAAAAAAATTAAGTCCTTCATGCCAATATATCATTTGTATTGCTACTGAAAAACATGAGGTGATGACAGCTATTTTAGCATTTATCTCATTTCCTTCTCCAATTTCTATGTACATAAGATAGATCTGCAGTAGGACAGGAAGAAGTCAGTCCTGCAGCCTCATGGAGAACCAGTACTGGACAGGATGCTTAAGGCTGGAATTTCTAAGAAGCCTTTGAAGGTCAAACTGCAAAACTCCATTGTAGCTTTAAAACGGATGGTGCCTTAAGGCCCCAACTGGAATATTTCTGCATGTGACATTTCAGTGCACACTGAAATTCAGGTTTTTGCTCATTTTCCCAAATCCTAAAATTTCACTTTGAGCTGTGGGTTGAAATGAAGTGGAAATATAAAGTGAAACTCAAATGAAAGCTCTAACTTTTACCTACTTTCAGGAGAAAACTTCAAATCCCTCTAGATCCTTCTGTGAAGAATGTTTTTGAAGAAAAAGCTTAGTTCTCTTTCTCTGGTGTATGCTATTATCTTTGTGCCTTAATTTCACCCACTTGCTTGTATCCCATAAGGAAGAATATGTTTCTATACATTCAGATGACCTGGTTAGGGAGACGGTGTTTGCAGTTAAAGCAATAATACCACAACTCTGAAAATGAATGCTATTTTAAGTATATTCCTATTACTTTGGGAGTAAATTGAAGAGAATCTTTGATTTTTCTGTTATCTTTGATACCAGCACCCTGGATTTGTAACCACAAAGGTGCTGGGAACTCACTGATGATTGCTGAATACACCAAGATTCTGCAAAGGAATCAGGAAAAACATGTAAAGGTTCATCATAAGGGATGGCCTGGGTACTGGTACAAGAACATAAGACATATAACCTATATTCTGAGCATGAATTCTGCTTTTCTTATTCACTATAATTTTTTATTCAGAGACTCATGAGATTTTTCAAGGAAAAAAAATGGAGGAGCCTTAACTCTGAACTCTAACTATTGTATAATCACAGAGCAGGAGGGATGGACTACAAGAGGTCACTTAGTGCATTTCTCTTCCACCTACTATTCCAGAGTAAACTGTATTTTTCTCAAATTATTTTTAAAAGGTTGATCCAAAAAGCCAGAGCACATTTCCTGTGTAGGATTTTCTCATAATGCCACAGAGATCATAACAGCACTTTGGTACCTGCGTGATGCTGATGGCTGGAATGTGAACATTGTAGTCAAACTGTGAGCATTTATAATTTGATCCAAAACAGTGGGTTATCTAACCACTCATTCTTAAAAATATAAACCAGCAAGGAAACCCCAGCCCCAGATGATTTGGATCAGTTTGCAGCTTGCTTTCCTGCAGAAAGATAAGCTTTCCTTGCCTGAAATGGGACAGATGGAGCCCTATGGGTTGCCACTCCACAGTGCCTCCAAGCACAGCTCTCTGCACTGTAGCTGTTGTTACAGCAGCATATGCTTGGGAGATGCAAGCTGGTTTCCCTGAATTTAGCACTCTAACACTGCATGCTGGGCATCCAAGATTCATTGCTTGCCTCCAAAACCTCTCCATGTTTCCTTTTTTTTCTCCTTTAAAGTGAGTTTTTGTTTACCAGAGATAGAAAAACACCAATTTGTGTGTAGAGTTAGATGTGTCCTTATCCTTTGTATATTCTGTAATATGTGCAGTTGTGTGGATAATTTTAAAGGTGATGTTCTCAGTTTTAGGTCCCTGCAAAAACAAATGGAGTCACAATTATTAGGCTCTGATAGCAATGTTGGAAATCCATGATCATCAGAGAGGCCACTGCATCACCAGAGAGCACCCACACCCTCCTGTTCATTACTGTGAGAATAAGAGCAGATCTCTGATTAGCTGTTTGACCAGGAGGATAGCTCTGGCTCCCAGAGATAGATGCAGTGTCCCAACCTTGGGTGTCCAGTGTCACTGTGGGCACTGAAGTATTTCCTGCCTCAAGCCCAGCATAATCCCATGCAGGTGAATTGAGCTCAACTGGCTCAACTCACCAGTCAATGTACTCAATCCAGAGCTGGGAATGATTTGTCTCCTCTCAAAGAAGTCAGTTAAAGTAGATAGGATGAATTCTGCATGAAAAGTGCCCATTCCTTTTCACTGATCACAGAGGGGGCTGTGGGCGAGCTGTCACCCAAAACTAAGGGGATGCTATCTCTCAAGATTCCTGGGGTGGATATTTAAAGTTAGGTGACACATTCAGTGTTCATTGCTATGCAATTGCACATGGATAACAGCCCGGATTTCTCCTGGCTACCCAGAATGATTTTTTACCCAATGTTATCTCAAAGCATCTTGGAGTGACCACTGGGACCTACCTTCATTAACTGTGACCAGAACAAGCATTTCTGAGATGTCTCCCAGGACTTACAGAGCTGGGTTTAGTACTGAGTTTAGTACAGGTGGCACTTGCTAATGCATCCCCTGAGAAAATCAAGTTTAGAAAGAAATATTCCATTGTCTCAGCCAGCCTGGGCCATAAAATGCTGAAATACTGCAACCATGAGTCTCCCCAGGGCTAACCTCTGACAGTGTGACAGCAAAGTTAAGGCCCAGCACCTTTAGCTGACAGATGACCTTTAGCTGACTAAAGCCCTGGTACGTTTATTCCTGAGCCCCAGAAAACAAAACCGGGCTTATAAAGATTTGCAAAGGCCATGAACATACTGTTCCTGTAGGTTTTTTTGAGCAGGGTTCTTTTTTTGCACACAAATGGTAGCAAAAGCTATTCTGGTAATACCCTGTGAAAAACAGGGCATTAAATTGGTGTCATTTTAGTGGATTAGTACTGTCACATCAGCTGCCACAGCTTTCTGCCTATGTCATCAACTGTGCTGCTGCCATTCTCTGCCCCCATCACACTGCAGACTTCACAGCAAAAGATGGAGTCAAAGGCAAGACATGCTCTAAATAGAACTGGATAAATAAAGAGGGAACTGCTACTATTAGAACTACAAAAAGGAGGGCTGGTCTGCTAAACTCAAGGGTTTTGGGTGGTATCAATGGTACTGGGCATTAGAACATTTTTTCCTAAATGCATTTATTTGCATCGAAACAAAGTGGATTCTGTATCCCCTGGTTTCTAAATATGAGACTAATTTAGCTTTCTTGAAACCACAAGGATAAGTGTGATGAACTGTCTAATGCTTTCTAGGTAGGAGAGTATCAAGCATTTTCCATGGCATAAATGACTAATATCTTCTAAGCTGTGTCCTGTATCCTACCAGGAGACTAGTTGTGCTGCCTTGGGCATGCTTTTTTTGTGTCAATTGTCAAAAATGTGAATGACTCATGGGGGAGTTTCAGGTCCTCAGAAGGGCTAATTATCCAACTGAAATTCTTCCTAGTATCAGCAAAAGAGTCTTTCTTAGCTATCTTTTAATATCCCAGAGTACTGGGAATAAATGAGTGCAAAGTATTATTTCTATAGCATGATAAAATTCAGGACAATTATATATAAGAAGGAGATATGATGCCTACACATATTTATGATACCTTAAAATAAGAAAATAATTTTTGGACTTCGCATTTGAGCAAAATATATAATCCATAACCTAAATGGGGTAGGAATTCTCTTTGGGTTAGAAGGAATTCCTCTGGCAGACTGAATGCAAGCCTTTCAACCGTGCAGTGAGCTGGAATAGAGAGCTGGCTGTTGCCAGAGCAAGTCTTTAGGTGAGGTGGGAGAAGAATGGAGGTGGGAATATATCATTTCACATAGGGCTTGGAAACTTGTTGAAATGACTCTTTCTACAGAGTATTTTTCAAGCAAATTGTTATGATATGAAAACAAAAGCTTGGCTGGAACACTGCCATTTATTTTGATGAAGATTTTATCTAGATACAACTCATACTTCTCAGGAACTTTATTGACTATGTTTTAGGACAAACTGATAAAAGGGGTATAATTTTAACAGGATGAGAAGAAATGCCCTCAAGTTGTGCTGGGGGAGGTTTACATTAGATACAGGAAAAATTTCTTCATAGGAATGTTTTCAAAGCATTGAAACATATAGTCCAGAGAAGTGGTGGAGCCATGACCCCTGGAATTATTAAAAAATTGTGTGGGTGTGGCACTTGAAAGCATGATTTAATGGCGAACGTGGTGGTGGTGCTGGGTTGACAATTGGACTTGATAATCTTAAAGGTCTTTTCCAATCTTAATAATTCTGTGATTCCATGATTGCATTTTGACATCCCAGCCTTGAGGTCAGTAGAGTAGGAGTTCTTGGCTTCCAGATCATTGAAACAAACAGCACCACTGCTTCCAGGAAAACCTAGCAGAGACCTGTGATGCTGGGAAAGGTAAGATTGCAAATGGGTTCAGAAGCTCTCCTCACTCTGGTTCAGCCACTCTGTACTGTCATACCAATACTCCTCAACCTAACAGCAAAAAATATGAATTCTTCATTAATCATGATGTTCACTTACTGAGGATGATAAAGTTAATTTCTACCTCACGGAACTTGAATTAAGACCCCAGTTTGGCTTAATCAACTGAAGTTTTAACATTTGAACCAGTTTTCTTTGTCATGAACCTTCAAAAGCAACCCTCAGTCTCTTTCATTCAAACCTGTCCCCTATTCCTATATTTTTGTTTTGTTTCTTTTTTTTTTTTTTCTGCTGCTCACAGTTCCCACAGAACAAGTCTGGATGTTTTACTTCCCTGCTGAGCCCAGTCCACATGACTTCATTTGTTATTACCCTGTGCAGTCCATCTGAGACACAAGATTAAGTGACTTGCCACAGTGCCAGCTAAATGTGTATTTAAAAAGTGTTTAATTTGTTTTACAGTCACAAATTCCATAGATGCAAAGACCCTCAAGATTATGTTGAATTTGGATACATAACCCCCTTGTATTGCTCTCCTCTTAGTATTTGTTTAGTTTTTTTTCTTATTTCTCACAAACACTAAACATAACAGTCATTTTCAGTTAAATAGAGGAAATAATTTTCTGTAATTTCTGGTCACTTTTTGCTGAGGTATGGGGTGAGGAAAGAATTTAAGATTTGATTTATTGAGTTCCATTAATTAATCCTTAAACAGCTTTGCCCTTATCTTGTCTCCTGTTGCTTTCTTCTGATTGAAGAAGCCTTATCAAAATGATCAATTTACTTTCCAGTTCTGATGAAATTTTGTGTGTGTTTTTGTTTTTAACCAGAAAGGCATTCAGCACTAGGAAGTTCTCGACACACAGACCTAGGAACATTGACCTCTGTCTTGCAGACAATGTGATGAATTCAGAGAAATCTGCAGGACAAAGATGGATATTCATCTCCTATGCCTGAAACTGTAGCCAGCTATGGATCTGTGTTCCAGTACCTGAACACAGCAAGGCCAATATTATTGTCGGACAGGCAGTTAATGAAGCTCTTGAATGCATTGTGAAAATTGTCTTTGTTAATGACACTTGTCTGAGCCAACAACCTCTTGAAGTGCAAATGATGAAATGCTTTCCACAGCACAACACTGTGCTGCAGTAATAAAGTGTTAAAGTAAAAGCCTCATACAATCTTTGAGAAACTTCTATTTAAAAATGTTTTTACATCTTATGTTTTCTATATTTTATAATCTTCTTTATTAAGATATATGAACCAGATTCTCCACTATACAGACACTCTTATGCAGGTTTTCACCTCTTGAGCTTTAAGACTGCTAGTATTACAAGGCAGCAGATTCTCCTATATGTTCCTCTAAATCACTTTTTTTTTTTCCCCCAGGAAGAACTTTGGCTTTGTAGATTTTGGCTTTGTATTATTGTTTTTCAATAATATTAAATAATAAATTTTCAATAATAATTTTTCTTCTCTCATTTCTTTCCAGACTGTGAGTTTTGGAAGCCACATCTTGAAATAAACATTTTATATGGTTTTATACATAATTCTAGATCTTCTTGGGAGTAAGGCTGATTTGATGTTCAGCCTTAACTCAGGTTCAAGGTCCATTTAAAAGGTCCTGTTGTCTTTGTTGAAGTCTTACTCTGGTGTCTGTCAGTTGTACAGAACTTCTTGCCATAGATGATTATTGCCACAGGTAATCAGCAGAGTCAGAAATGGGGTCAAGGAAAGAGTCAAGATCCAGACAGTGGAAAGCCATGAAAATAAAGATCTTAATAATAAAATACTGTACTGAACAAGAAGACAAGGGTGATCAGCTCTTATAAATCTGCGCTGCTGATGTGACAGGTCACCATGTGTTGAACCATCTGGATCCTCTTCATCTTGCTCTCCAACCCCTCTTACAGTAATGTTCAGTAATTTAGTGCAAAGGTGATAAACAGGGGGTTGGTTGATCTTTCTGCCTCTTGGCAGGAAAAGATGCAGTCTCTGGATTAGCTAGAACAAGGCCTTTCTACCTTAGGCATGAGCACTCAGAGGTAGCAAAGTACATGGGACCTGGCTGAGATGGCAAAACCTTAGCCCCTTACACCAAGGAAAACTCTTGTCTTAATCAGTCCTTTAAAGTTTTTTCTTCTTCTCACCTGCATTTATGTGGTTCATATTTAATGTCTTATTTATTTCAGCCACGCAATGATTCAGCTGGACTTTAATGCAGAAATAGGGATGGCACAGGAGTGAGTAACCAAGAACTGTGATTATTTCGACATTTAATACCACCAGTAAGCTAAGAGAAGGCTTTAAATACACCCAAATCCCAAAGGTATCCCTTGAGACCTGGCTCCTCTCTAGTCCTTCCAAGCTCTGCCAGACACATCATCCTGTCTTGCTCCCAGTGCCCATCCACACACAATCATGCTCCAAGGACAGCCTCCCTGAGCACTCATCTTTCCCTGTCCTGCATGCAGCTCAGGCTGCCCACCTCCCCTGCTCACCCCACTCCACCTGGCCACATGGAATGACTGATGATTTATCCATGAGGGAAGAGGAAGAGGAAGACTCAAGGAAATCAATGCACTCTACTTGGCTAATCATTGAGCAATTACAATTTGTGAAAACAGCATTGGGCAAATACATTTACATTAAAACCCCTCTCTTGCAGCTGTGCCAGTTATGCTGGCTGCTCAGTGGGGGATAGGACAGAAATGGGACTGGGAAAACACAAAATATTTGGGTCGTGTGTCAGAGGTACTGTGACACACTCCAGATGATGTTTGACTTATTAAGATGGGTGATGAGCTGAGGGCTAAAAATGGTTCAGAAATGCATAAATTTGGTTTTCCTTCCTTTTACAGAAAATGTAGATGGGAAAATGTAGATGAATGAGAGCACAGCAGCTTCTGAACAAGTAGCACACTGGTCCACTGTTTGAGAGGTGAGTTATTACAATAGAAAGAATGCAATCTGAACTGTCATGTATGCAAAACAAAATTTGCCCTTTTCATCCAAATAATAAATGAAGAAACTGAAGAAAGTAGAAATACAGAAGCTGGAGTGACAGACTAAAAAATACTTATAAGTGAGAAAGACTGCAACAAATCAGAACTCCCTGAGATGATGCAACTGCAAGAAACAATGCGTGTCACCAGGGCTTGGGATTTTGAAGAGTATGCACACATAGAATATATCCCAGAGATCACACCTTAAAATCCCAGCAGTGGCTGCTACTGGAAAGATTGCTCAGCATGGTCTCATGGCACTAGAAGAGGAATTCTTTCTGGGACTTGCTATGATCTTGGCAGAGTCTCTTCCTTAACTGTTCCCCTTTCTGTTCTCAGTCTTCTTGTCACTCTTACCTACTGCAAACACTTCTGGGAGAAATGACACCCAGCACAACGCCTGGAGTCTCAGCTATGACCTTTGGCTCTCTTACAAAGTGCTGGCAACACTGCTGGTACAACAAGGGAGTTCAGGCTGCAAGCAGAAAAGATTTTTCCTCAAAAAGCTGAGCAGGATTTGATAATTGCATCCCCTTTCATACATTTCCTGCTTGTCATGCATTAGCCCATCAGTATGCTTCTGTGACTAGGAGCAACAGTGCACTGAAGGGAAATGCCACAATCCAGAGAGAATGATCAATCTCTTTGACTTTGCCTGCAAAACATGTTTCATCAGGGGGTCACTAATATGCTTTTATTGCCTCACTGTCAGAGATGATGCCATTACCAAGCCTGATAAAGTATTCTGTAGAGGATTCCTTTTAATTTTATTTTTTATGTGATCATGAGAGACAGTAACTGATAAATTTAGTTCAATGCTTTCTCACTATTAACTAATACTGAGTAAATCCATTGGGGCAGACTGGATACAAACACTTCAAAGAATTTTTACAGGATATTGAAAATGATATTCACTGTGGGACAGAGGTTTAAGTACTGAGCTGCTAGTGTTTTCTTTACCATTAAAGCTACAACACTGTTAAATGTCATTTAGTCAAAACAGTGTATTCAGAAGGATTTGTAGCACAAGATGACTATTTGCTTTTAATAAACTTATTGCATTAGCGTGGTTATGTTAGCTTATTTCTGGGGGAAAGAGAATTTGAGAATTCTTCCCTCAGTTTCTTTCTCAAGGTCCAATCTAGCTCCCACCAAAGGCAATGAGATTTTTGCTGTTGCCTACAGCAGGAACAGTCCCATGATCTCTCAGGGCTTTGAAGTGTTCAAATTCAAATTAAAATACAAGTTTGTTTTTTTTTTTAGAGAAAGGCAGGAAAAAAGAAAAACCAACCCAAAACCCAATTAAACCAAACACCCCCAGCTCTAGCAGAAACAAAACAAATAAGGGAACTCAAAAAAAGGTTTTTCTCATGGAGGTTTTTTTTTTTTCCCAAGCTTCTTTCATATCCTATATAGCACCCTAAAAACTGGAACACAGGATGTGAAACCATGGAAACAGCTGGATGCGACAGGATTTTTGAACTACTTTTGTCAAGGTTTAGACTTTGGGGATTTTATTTTTTTCTTAAAGTTTAATTGATTTTTTCCCCCTACTGAAATCTGTAATGTGTTGAGCTTGTTAAACTATGTTAGAGGTCACAGACTAAATTTAATTGGTAGTATTTCTTTTGAGCCTAATTTAAAGGTTGATTTGGCTTTATGGACAGACTCTTAGTTGTAGTAAATCAGTTCAGCTGTAATGGGACTCTGCTTTCATCAGTAGAAAATATGGTCATTGGAGACTCAAATCCAATGCAAAATCCCAGGAAGAACATGCAAAAAAAAAAACCAAAAAAAAAAGGAGAAAGTTCCTTTTTTGAAAGACTGCTTTAATAAAACGTTATGAAAGGTTAGAATATTTTGGAAAGAGGTTAAAATGCATCCATATCCATCCATTTTCATATAACCCAAGAAGGTAGGGCTGTCCTGAAGATATGGTTATATCTGTATATATCTGGTTATGGGGACTAACAGGAAGCAAGGGATTTATTGGCAAATGCAACTTCAGCAAAATGTATTCAGAAACCACAGTCTCTCTGTGCTAATGTGGAGGAGCATGGTCAGTGAAATCTGACAGAAAAATGAGTTTGAAATCCAGCTACACTTGTTTTAGATGAGGTCAGTTGAGGTTGTTTTTCCTCAACCCAGATGTTCTGGAAGGAAGTGCTAGGAAACCAGATAAAACACTGCAACAAATGCTAGTTCATCAGCTTTTCTAATTTTTAATTTAGAAATTGTTTCTTTCTTTTTCCAAGCAGCTCAGTAAATGCAAAAGATACTGATAAGCTTTTGACTGAAAGAAATGAAAATCCTAATCTTTAGGGATTCTCTCCTCACCAGTAAACGTGCAAGGTATTGGAAAATTATGTAAATGTTAAAATCATTCATTAGTACTCAGTATTGACAAAAACTGTAATCTCCATAGAGTGAAATATAACACAGCCTCAAACTGAGTACAGTGGCTGAAATAGGGAGCCTGTGCAGCTCTGAGATCTATGATCTGTGCATGAGCACCACATCTTCAGTCTGCTCCAGTATTTACATGGATCCTAAACAGCAGTGCAATAAATCTTTCACTGGTGATATGGCACTTATGTCCATTTTTCCTTACTTCTCTTAACTGAAAAAGTAATTTCTGTATACATCATGCTTCAGTTAACTCATCTTGACAGCAATAATGTAAACTGATGATGTCCTGAATAAAATCCAAACTTCCCACCTCTGGAATATGCACTGGAAACACTCTCTCCTTATTATACTTTACTAAACACAAATTTGACAACATAAGCCATAATATTGTGATGACACAAAAAGCACCATAATGCTCTAGAAGTGAAAGTCAACAATAAAACTTGTCCTTGAAACACTCTTTATTGCTAGAGGAATTGACTTGGAATAGGATTTTCTGATGAAAGGAAGTATTAGGAAGATCATAATTCAGGCAGGGTCTTGAAAATAAAGAGGAAGATGTGTGGAGATACTCCCAAAGATGACAATTCTAGAAAGGATGAGCTTCATCAAAATGGAATGTGACAAAATTATCCTATAGCATTTTTCTTCATGGGGAATTCTGATCTCTGGGGAGGAACTGAAGCCTTCACAGTGACTTAAAAGGACTTTGGTTATGTCCTACCAAAAACAATAGCAGCAACAAATGTGTCACAAAGATAGAGCTTTATCTATGTTACAGATGGGAAATACCATCCTGTGGGCTACTTTCTCATTAAAGCAGACATTAGACACACATGAGCTGGAGCAGAAAGAAGATCTGAATAAAAGTTTTGGGCTTAAACACACAAGGAGAAATTTTCTCCACTGTGGCTATGACCTTCTGCCCAAACAGAGACAAAAACCACTTTGTTGTAGAAAGTTACAATGCCTTTATAGACAAAATGTCTGAGGGCTGAAATTTGGTTACGAAAGAAAGTCCTCACTGAAGAAATGAAAATTTGGTGAAAGCCAGTGCATGGTGACTGACGTGTGACCAGCTGAAAATTGCCATTACACATTTGCTCAGTACTTGTACAGCTCACAATGTTCACAGCCAAGGCAAGATGCTCTGAAGAGATCCAAACCTCAAGTGACAAAACTCATCAATATAAGTGAAAATCATTTGCTGAAATGGAAAGACCACAGTTGAAGATACTGCAACAAATCACATTCTACTGCAGCCCTACTCTTCTGTCAGCCATGACTGCAGCACTCTGGGTGTGCATGAGCTGAGCCACAGCTACACCTTTGCATAATCGATACAGAAATCTCATTATATATAATATATATAATAATAACACAGAAAATATATATTATATATCTATAAATATCATCTCATCATATTATATATGCCTGAATGTCATATTTCAAGAAACCTTTTTAAAATACTTTTTCAGGTGTCTGAATATTTTCTAAAATTTTAGACAGTCATGACTAATTCTAAATGGTTGTAAAATAAGTGGACAAGGAAGTCTTCCTCTTCAAACTTTAAGAATTTGAATGAGTTGCAAAGGGTGTGTGTGAGATCCTTTCACAGCTTTGGCTGACCAAATAAATAAAATAAGCCACAGGTTAACTCTCAAAATAGAAAGCAGATTTGTTAACAAAATTAATGAATTTCACTTACAAAAACTGAACTTGGATGAAACATATAACTGTATCCCTTTTCTGCCCCTTGCATGTCGAGTTGTTTTCATTCTAAAAAAATTTATTCTCTGCTCGTATCTGATTTCAACCAATTATTTCAAAAACCCTGTGAAGGGCGGTGGGAAGTATAATATTTAAAGGACAGGGACAAATACTGTACATGTTTGCATAATGTCCAAAATTCAATTAAGGCCAGCAGAAACAACACTCAGATAAATTGCAATTGTACCTGAGTGAATTTGCCTGGTCTTTTGCTTAATCTTAGTACATCTTGGAGATCTTCCCAAGTGTCCCAGCAGCATCCTCTCATGTGTTTCAGTTCTGAGCTGGTGATGTGCCCCTGTGATCCCTTCCTGTTCTCAGAGATGATTTCTGGTGGCTTCATGACTTGTGCTGATAATGGTAAGTTTGGGAGCTGAGCCTGCCTGGCCACCAACACTCTGTCATTTCAGGCAGTGGCAGTTCTCCCACCAGAGAACTCCAGGTTGCTCTGCCTGTTGCTGCTGCCAGGGCAACAGGACAGTTCTTCCCATCCCTGCCACTCTCTCCTGCTTACAGGCAGTGAAGTAGCACCTGTTTCCTGACACCACAGCGGGCAATTAGAAGGGAAACAGAAACCTGAAGTGATTTCTCTCTCTAAAGTGCTCCTAGGACAGTGTAGCTACATGCTGTCTCTTAGAGAATTGGTGTTTGATGTGGTTTAATTTTGAACAAGTCTTTATGGATGTGTGAAAAGCCCATTTAAGGAGCAGAACATCTGTCCAGATGGTGTCGGCATAGCTGAATTGTGCCTTTAGGAAATGAGATGGACTAGACGACCTTTTGAGGTCCCTTCCACTTTTGTTTTCTCTGACTTAATTTTTACAATGGAAACTAAAGTGCTTCAACACTGTTCACAAGTAAGCACAACTGCCAAGAAACACTGGAGGGAAAAATCCTCTTTGACTGTTCTATTTTTTTAACCTAATGTACAGCTCAATCTTCTCCCAGAAAGAGTCTAATTTTTTACTGTTTCTTGTGAGTACTGGCTATTTTTACTGCTTTTATATCTCTCGTAAAGGCATTTCTTTCAGACAGAATACTCTTAGCCCTGTTAAGTATTTGATCCTCTTTTTTCAAAGCAGACATCACATTCTAACCTTAACGCTTTGTATTGCGATTTTGCCTTTTTTCCTTTTTTTTTTCCTCTTTTTTTTTTTTTATTTTGTTGGAAGTCTCTGTAATCTAAATATGTCTTTATTTCCAAGAGGATGACTGTTTCCTAGGGGATGACACTGCTTCTGGCCAAGACAAAAGGTGTTTTACCCAAGGAAAACTTCTGAAGTGCTAAACACAAGGATGTACTTTTCATTTCATCCTCAGTGCAGGTAGCTTTTCTCACCCACAGGAAGGCCTCAGCTGCTGTTACCAGCTCTTTATCTGTATGGCTTCATTTGTTATTTGCATCCTTGGCATTTCTGCTTTGGTAGATATAGCAAAGGGTTCAAGATGCAGCAGCAAACATGGTGGAATTCGAAAATACGTGCTCTGAATGTGAGTGCAGAAATCTCTGAAGGGAGTTATGGAGCCAGTCAAGCATGGAGCTGGTCAGTCATGGAGCTGTGTCTGGAGGTAGCTGATTGCATGCCTTGGAGGGAAGGATCTGTAACTACACTTACAGTTAAGTAAGAAATTATCTCTCTACCAAAGTGGTTCCTGTCAGCAGAGAGAGTGGGTGAAACTTTGCTGGTGTGATGGGGTCTGTAGATGCATTTGAGTTGCAGCTTTGGGGGTTGGAACTAGATGATCCCTACGGTCCCTTCCAACCCAAACCACTCTAGGATGATGGCCTTGAAGATGGCAGGATCCAGACCCAGATGAGCAGCAATGGCCCTGGCAAAACAGAGGAAAGGAGGAGCTTTCTTGGAGTTTGCGCTCCAGGCTGTGCTCTCTTATTGACCTGGTCCTGGGAGGCTGGTAGTGACTTGCCTGGGCTTTGACCAGTGCTGAATGGGTTATTTCCTCCCACCTTGGAGTGTTTATTGTGGTGTAGGAATGGTATTCTCCAATTTAGTAGCCCCACTAAAACACAAAGCAAAACCACAAGCCCCCACCCAGCAGTGGGAGACAAAAGGCACAGGTCTTGGGTTGAGATAAGATCAATATGCTGGAATCAGCAACGAGATAAGAAAAGGAACAGTAATTGCAAAAATGCTAATAACAAAAATGTACAAAGACAAGGTGATTTACATGCAAAATTGCTCACTGAAGGGCTTGACCTGACACAACTCTATGTGACTGCAGCCAGCAGTGCCACACCCAGATGCTCTGTCTGCCGCACTCACTCCCAGCTGGAAATCCTGGAAGTGTGAGAGAGTCCAAGTCTGTGCCTTCCCTTCATCTCTGGCCATGATGTAAGATGGTATCCAGTAACAGAGTGGCTTAGCCATGCCCACACAGCTCCAGGCTCAGCCCCCTCACAATTACTGCAAAACATTAACCCTGTCCTCAGTGAAAACTAGGACAGGTCCAACACCCCAAGTCCTGCGCTGGGTGTTGAGTAATTTGAGTTAAGGGTTCACACTCAGCTCTGACCTGGGCTTGACATGAAATAACAGAGCAACTGATGCCATTTTCAAAGAACCAATGTCAACAGGAATAGAGGTGGAAACTATTTTCAGGTAGCGAATGACTGTTAAAAAGAAAAAAAAAAATCAAACACACAAAAATACCAGCTGCTTGTGTTGGCTGGAAAGTGAGGAGAGGGAAATATATATGCAAGAGACCCAGAACCAACAGCCATAGTGCTGTACATTTTATTTGCACTTGACTGAAACCCACACCATTTAACAGGGACAGAAAATCCCACGTGAACAGGTTCACAAAACTGTCTTTTCTGTCAGTAGGGCAATTTATAATAGAGAATAACAGGATAAAATAATTACAGCAGGGGAAATTTTGGCAGGCCAAAAGAGAAGATTCCTTGTAGCAATCCTGATTTCTGGGAGAGCCCAGTTGGGTCTTTTGGAAGCATCCAGGTTGTTCAGTGCTACCCAAGTTGTTGTTAGTCCTTTATCACCACAGAGGTCTGACGAAATAGAATGTGATGAGTAACCCTGGAGTGTTTTAACCATGTTAAATGCCAGCGAGGGATTCACTGTGGCAAGTAGCAGCATAAACTCCCCTAACTCTTTATTGCACTCAGAAAATAAGATGTACATTTTGCCACCCGGGTGAACACAATGTTTTTTAAAACTCAGGGAAGGAAAAGATTCAAAAATGTGCAGAATTTGAGTTTGTTTGTTTTAAAGATTTTGTCTGTGGAAACCCTTCAGAGGTACTTCAGAATCCTGAATTTATCTCTTTCTGAGTGATAAAAGGATGAAATTAACCCAGCTGGGATTTAAACCTGGAGTTTATGTGTTTCAAATCAGTTGCATAAATCATTAAATCATCCTACAAAATACAGTACTTATGTTCTGTCTTTTTAGTTTCTTTTAACCAAAACTTGTGAGCTTGGTGGGGTTTTGTAGCTCTGTCTGAAATGATTAGCTCAGCAAACAGCACAGCTCATTGCTGAATGCACTGCCATATATTCCAAGGATGGTTTTATACTTGATTTACAACTTGCTTCAGCAATGCCACAAAGTTAATAGGTCTACTAAACTTACAGAAGGGTTAAAAAAATGCTTTTCTGTTTCCTCTTCCATCTTTTGTCTTTGAAGAGGGCACATGTCAGCACATGCCTACATTTCCCCGAAAGTCTATAGCTCAGCACAAGTCCAACCACACCACTGTCGTTCATTTCATGCTATTTTCTTCTGCCCCAACTGGGGACCCAAAGTAGGCAAGTATTTTGATGCATGTTTAGGTCTTTTTCTTCCAAACTGAATTAGCCAGCCTCTGTGGCTGTGTGGGCCTGGCTGACTGCTCTCACATGGGTCTGGCACTCCACTGTGCTGCCCCAGTAGTGATTACAGAGCCCACAGCACACATCTCTTTGCATCCCCATCCATTAGTTTAAACTGATGAAAGAGCATTAGTTCTAGCTCTGCAAAAATCACACATGGGATGAGAGACACATAGATTATCTATTAGTCATATTTATACAGATTTTGATGGGTGCAAGCCTAGGGGATATTTGGGTTTGAAGCTGATTGAGGAAGATTTTTTTTTTATCCCATCCTTCCTGAGATTTCTGAACTCCTCCTCTTTACCAGCAAGATGAAGCCAAGTTTTGCTGGAGGTGTTTCACAGAAGCCAGGGATCCTGACCTTTGTATATCAGCCAGCCTGACACACACAGGGAAGTGGGGGACCCTGGTTCAATGTGCCGCTCTGTTTAATTCACTAATGAGATACTAATAGGGCGAGAGAGCAGAAGTGATTGCCTTGATAGCTCAGTGATTTGGGCACTCATCTAAATCGTGGGAGAACCAGGGTCATGGCCCCTGATCTAAATCAAGCAAAGCAAGTAGCTAAACGTGTGTCTCCAGTACTCTGGCTAAAGCTCTCACCACCAGATCAATGTTGTATAACCCTTCCTCTTCATGAAAAAGTTCTCTCTGGAACTGAGAAGCCACAACACAGGAAGTAATTTAGTTGAAAATGCTTCAAAAGAGCTTTGGCTGTCAGACTGCAGTGTGGGGGAAGGAGACAAAAAGGGGCAGGTGGGGAATGCCCAGGTTTGCAGGCTGCATGCAGCCTGTTCTTGAGCTGTGATTTGGGATCTGGGAGCAGCATCCTTCCCTCCAGCCTGCTCAGCTGCAGCACGGGGCACAGGCACTCATTTATATGCAGGACAAGTGCAGGATTTTAGAAACATGGAAGTCGTTTGCATGGGCTGCTGGAAGCACAGTGCAAATTCATTGCAAATTCTCTATTCTTCCATAGTCTATGCAAACAATGAATTTCCTATATATAGTAATTAATACTTGAAGCAGGGGCTTTCTTGGGGGAAAAAAAGCCTTGTTTAGCGAATGCTTTTCATTTGTCCACTTTAGTTCTTTCGATATTTATTGATCAGATGTGTAATGAAGACAGCTGGGTCATGCAGTTAGGAAGAACTGATGTGTTTCTGAGAGCACAGAGTGTTCAGTGAGAATCTGTATGGACTGTGACACCAGATAATGGGGAACAACGTGGAAATATTGTGTGAGAGACATATAAATGTGCATGTGATAGAGACAAAATGAGGAACAGAAAGAGCAAATCCCACATGGAACCTGTTCACTTGTCTTTCTAGTCTGGGCTTGTTTCAACATAAAATACTTGAGAGTAACAAGGTAAAAACTTCCTGTAGAAACACTACAATTGAGAATTTTTTCTTAAGATTTCTTTCTTACCTTGATTAATTAGACACTGGCTTGTAGCCCAATGTACAGGAATTTGTATTAATTCTAAAATCTTCTAATATTGCTGGATATTTGTCTTAGCTGCATAAATACAAAATTTATATATATTTATAATATATATAATATGTATATTATAGATAAAATTATATACATTAAATATATAATATAAAAAATATATACATACAATATTTTTCAATCCTGATATATTCTTGACCAAAAAGATACAATGACAGTGTCTTACAGACTAACCTGTCATAGATTGAACATAGTATTTATCCTTTTCTTTACCTTACGAAATACACTTTTTTTAAAATTATGATATAGGATTGTACAGAAAAGTAGCCATAGTATTGCATTTTGTGAGCACCTTACTGATGAAAAGAATAAAAATTATACAGCAAACACACCTTGCAAATGTAATCCTAAAACTTTATTTTATTCAGAACACTTAAAAATACTCCTTCTAGTCAGTTATAACAATTTACACGGACAGATTAATAAAACATACTTCTAACTTCTTCAATTAAGGAGGACCTTATTCCTTACTGAAGACTAACAGCCATGTAAAATATATGGAAATCATTCAGTTCCAACTGATCTTGCTTCAGGCAAGCATTTAGCTAAGTACTGAGACGGTTTCGGCTTGCTCTCACATCAGCGTCTTGTGAGGTAATGGCATTTACACCAGTGGGCAAAACACTGTATTCACGATTCTTAAGAGGTCCTGACCTTATGAAAGCAGTAGGAGCAAATGTATTTTTAGAAGAGTTCTTCCTTGCCTTTTTAGGTACTTCTGTGGTTAAGCACTGAGCCTGGGTAGGATGTACTTTGCACACATCCCTCCTGTACTGCACAGTTTTATTACTGTACCCTTTTGATAAATGAGGAATTGAGAACCAGTGATTTGCCTGGAGTCACTCAGTAGGTTCTTGATTAACATCTATCTCCTCATCAGCACTGTGACTTCCTTTTAAATGAGCCTCTCTTCTGCTTTAGTCAGAACCCTTCTGAATTTCAAAACAAAATCCTGTTTCTGATGTTCTGCCTATCCCTTTCCCACTACAATCTTAGCCTGCCATTACAAATCACTTGGGTTTTCTCCACTTTTACAATCTTTTCTAAATCCTCCTAAACTTTTTGCAGTTTCTGGACGTAAAATACATTGCCTTGTCACCGGACCACTGGGATTCAGAATCCCAGAGCAATTTTTCATTTGCCAGAAATGGAGAAGTCTCTGCAGTGCAGTGACAAGGCAGCACCCTTACGTTATGGCAGCACCCCATGCTGCCCTGTTATGGTGTAAAGCTGTGACAGTGACATGGTTTGGGAGTATTTTCCTTAGTAAAACTAGGTCTTCTTTAGAAGACAGATATTACTGCAGCTATGCCCAAGCTCCTGCATATGATCAAGTAAACACTGTTGTTGAGAGAGCTGTTGTACATAAAATAAGCTGTCATAACCAACTGGGGCAGGCACCAAGACAACAGCAAGTGTGAAGTAAAGCATGTCAGACTAAACCACTCTCATGGTATTGTAATAGCTGCTCTACTTAGAAAGTCTGAACATACCATTTCCAGCCTTTAAATGTTTTTAGTTGCAGGACTGGATTGAAAAACAAAGTTATAAGCTGCTTCCTCTATTAACTGCTGCAATAGCATCATCTACATGGCCACCTGAAACTTGACAGGTTTATGAATGGAGATGTAGGACATTCAAATGCTTCTTTTTTATCGCAATATACTGAGGTATGCTTCTCACAATAAGGCAATATACCACAAAGTAGATTATATTGTTTAGCTGTCAGGAGGCTGTGTGGAAATAGAAAACTTAGGAATGCTCTCCAGTGTCTCCTCATCCTTTGTTACACCACAGCACCAAGCAGCTATGTGGTTATATTACACAGGGTAAAGCATCACTGTCTGCACTCACTGGCTGTTAAGCTGAGTTTTACTCATAACAGATATTCTGTTATATGATACAACCATTGGGTTATTGTACTGCTTTTCAATCCAGCCCACTGAATGAGGAAAGGCTAACAAGGTTGCTAGAAAATTATATCTACCATCTCTCCAAGGACAAGTGCAAATAGAGGCATCTAATTTACCTACTAATTAGCATTTCTCTGCTGGGATATGTGAACAATACTGAGTTAGATGTAAAAAGAGCCATTGCAGCTTTTTACTTTGTAGAAGCTCTGCAATCCCCACATCACTGTATGGTTCAGAAAAGGATAGGAAGTTATGAAGCCTGTCAGTACTCTGTAGTAATGGATCCAAGACAATTTTCTGATTTGCCTTTGCCTAGCACAGCACAGTCCATTTTCGAGAAAAATGGAGCATTCTTCACAGTTTCCGTCCACACAACAGTGGACAAGTTGCAGGCTCATTAGAAGGGTGCTCTTAGCAGAGTTAGATGACATGAGGTAATTAGCAGAAGGTAAGGACATAGTGATTACAGGAGCCTGTCCACCTCACTTAAACATTCAGGCTTCATTACCTTTTAGGTATCTAATGAAGCAGCCTACCTACAGTGAGTTTCTAATATAACCAATGGAGAGAAACAGATTATTGTGTTTACCTTAGAAGGATCTAAGGGGCACAACCTGCCTGCCTACCCAGAACTGGTAGAAAGGAGCTCCTTTTGGAGGCCTATGGGGCACCTCATTATCTGTGTTGCACATATGGGGAATGTGAGCACTTATACAGCTGCTCCATTAAACTGGTGAAAGCTAGGCATGAGTCAGATCTATAAATTAAAAGTATGTGTCCCTCATTTTATCAAGAAAAGTAAAAGTTGGGGTGACAGGTCTAGGTGAATGACCCTTGTGCCAACAAGCTCCAGCATTTTTGTTCCTCATGGGCTGTCCCAGTTACACTGACAGTGAATACAGGAACATCAGGTTTCTACACCACCTTTCCACTACATTATGAACAACCACACTCCACCATTATTATTCTTGCAAACAGCTCTGACATTCATCATTCCACAAAGATCACTTCTTGTACCATCTAATCCTGTACTTACAGATCACCTTGACATGATAAGGAATTTATTTTGGTAGCTACACACTAAAGATGTGGCATTCCATTCTATTTTATATTCTTGATATCCTTGTGCATAGCTGCAATTTGGATGGCAATTTACCCAATAAAATGTAGCCCAAAAATGGTTTGAAGACTAAAGAATAAGTGACTGACAGGCTGTAAAATTAGGATCAGAATGTGAAGAAGAAGAAGAAGAAGAGGAAGAGGAAGAAGAGGAAGAAGGGGGGAGGGGCGGAAGGAGAAAAAGGAAAAGAAAAAGGAAAAGGAAAAGAAAAAGAAAATGAAAAAGAAAAAGAAAAAAAGAAAATAAAAAGGAAAAGAAAAAGAAAACGAAAAAGAAAAATAAAAATAAAAAAAGAAAAAAAAAGAAAAAGAAAAAGAAAAAGAAAAAAGGAAAAGGAAAGCTTCTGTAAAATTTCTGTTCAACACAGGTCTTCTTTGCAGCTACAGACAACCAAGGCAAATCTGTCCCAGGGATCCCAGAAAATATTTTCTGATTTTGATGAAGTGTGGGGCAGGCATTCATAGGAGACAGAAGTAGCTGTATGCTGAAATGGAACTCTTTAAACCTTGAAATAAAGCCATGCAGATGAATTTATGTCTATACCATAAGAGCAAGACTCTTCAGAGTTCATGGATCTGCAAAATCAGTTATAATCATATGCAATGTTGTTTGGTCCACACTTAATTCCTAAATAATTCTAAGTATGAGCAAACTACTGAATATATTTCTTTGGCACAATGTAACTTAAGATCCTGAAGACACAAATGTATTTGGCTGACCTAAGGTATTGGGCTCAACTCAAAGCTAACTGGAAGAAATTTAACAGCCTGTGATATATAGGATATCAGACTAGATGATCCTTTCTGGCCTGAGCTTTATAAATCTATGAAAAGTGAGGCTTTGCCGTAAGTTTTTCACAAAGGGCTGTCACAGACAGGACACATTGTCCTACTGGCCTTCTTTCACTGATATATGAGGTCTGCATTTAGCCAGTTCCTGGGCTTGCTGAGTTGCAGCTGTGAGACCTCTAAGGCTTTCCAGTTATCCTTTGCTTTGATAATTTTTCTTGGGATGTTGGCTCTGCATGTAATTGTGCTAAATCATTTTGGCTCCCTGCATCTTTTATTATAGGATACTTAGTTCTCAGGAACTCAGAAATATGAGGTGTGATTATTTATCCTCCACCATTATTCCTATTAAGGATCTGTACTTCTGTATTTAACTACTTTTTTGCTTAGGTTGATATTGTAAATTTAACTCCTACACACCTTTGGTATTACATCCACATCTCTGCTACAGAGTGAAGGACTGAAAATAAACACAATAAATTTTCTTTACCTGAACAGGACAGAAATGGAGAACTGTGAGTGCCGAAATTTTCTGTTGCCCTCTATTAATTTTATGCAAGTGCATTTTCTTTTATTTCGCAGTACAAAGCTCAGAACAATGTAGGAATTGTGGAATACATTTTAAGTGGTTGTTTTGAGAATTATTTATCCCACTCAAAATTAAACATCTGTGGTCTTTATCTGAGCTAGTTGCCTCCTTTTGTAGCAGTAAGTAAAACCAAGTTCATCAATTTGCTTTTTCCATTTACAAAGAATCCAGAGATGAAATGGCTATCACTGAAAATGTCTGTTGTTTCTGCAGACTAGAAGGAGAGTCTATGATGACTAGTGGAAAAGCTGCTGCAGAGATTTCTAATATTAGATGGAATAAAACCCCACCATTTGCAAACTCTGAGGAACACCTGGCTCCTTAGGACTGAGATAATGACTTTGGGAGGATGGTGGGCAGTAAGGTGATTACACTTCTACAGGAGTAATCCACATTTCATCTGTTGTGTTTATTCCTAAAGGTTAAAACAGTTTTAGGAGTTCATATGTCTCCCACAATGACGTGCAGCAGCTTTTGCAGCACAACGGGAGGTTCTCACCTTTCCAGCTCATTCTGTGGCCAGCTGGAGCAATTCAGAGGCTGAGTTACCCCAAAATGTGTTCAATGCCACCACCCGTGGTGACAACACTGCCCCAAGCCCTGTAACAGACCCTGTCCCTGTACCAGGACATGGGCTCTGCTCTGCATTTGCCAGGACCCAGGAGAGGCTTGTCAGGCTCTGTGTGAAATTCTGACCTGCCCACAGCTTTGCTTGCCCTGGCTTGGCTGGGACTGCAATGGCTCTAACTGATCACGTGCCTATTGTTTATTTCTTTCACTTATGTTTATCCCTGCCATAGTTTTATGTCAAAAACAGAAATAAACAATTGTTCTGTGCAGGATGGGATTTTCATGACTTACAATGAGAGTGTCAAGAGACCTAGAAGAGTCTTAGTATGCTATCAGAGGCCTTGAGAGATGGAAACACAGAGCAGGGCACATAAGAGTGCAGGCACAGCATGGTAACAAAGGGCACAGGCTGGCACTGGGGACCCACAGCAGTAAAAACTCACCTGCAGTCCTTGATCCAGTTCATAGGGAACTGGAAAAAAACCTGATTTTAGGCATAGAAAAAATAACAAAGCAATAATTTCTAACATATACAGAGAAAAGCGTGTATAGAAATCTGGATGCAACTTGGAGCTGCAGAAAAGTGAGGAGAATATAAGATGCAAAGATAGATATAGTATAAAAGATATAGTATAAGATGCCTGTTATAAATCATGTATAATTTCACCTGGCAACTGCTTATACTCTGAGTTTATTGAAACACAGGTTACATTTGGGATGGCACCTTAAAGAACACTAAATTGACTTTAAAATAGACTATGTTCCTTTTTCTCACATGCTTCCCTAGAACATACACTGTTACTTGCTCCAGAGTACTATCACTGAGCATGATTTAGACCTCAGCCTCACCTCCCAAATACATAAAAGACCAATTTTTTATCATCAAGTTATATATCAATGTCTTCTCAATGTCCCCTTCTCAAGGATGATACTGTATTGAGTAGAGAATAGATCTGTTCCTCCATCCTTCATTCCACTGCTTTCATGGTTTTTAAATAGTGCCAGGCAAACAATGCTGCTGCTTAATGTATTTTGCAATTTAGATTGATTATTGAAAGGTACTGTGTTCAGGCAAAGAGTCTATGAATTATTCTGAGATGGAATATCTTATTATTCAGAACGTCCCAAGAAGCAGCAGTGAAAATGAATGAACAAATCCATACTCTATTAGCTGCATATAATGAGCATTTTGCTAATTGGAAGATTTGCTGGATTGGAGAAGGATCTGCCAGGGGATTTTTTGAAGTCTGACCTTTGGGGACAGTAAAAGCACATGATAAAACAGTAAGCAATAAGCCTACACCCTGCAGGACAAACAGACACACTGACTCACAAGAGATTATTCACTGTATGGTATGCATTCTTATGAAAATAGTAAAACTAAGTGAAAAGTCAAGGATACACTAGAGCAGTCCTCTGAAATGGTGCTTGTATTTCTGTAGTCAGAGTTCTCAGAGCCAAAATACACTTCTTGTAGTACAGACATGGATATTCTGCTCTTTACAGAACTCACGAGGACAGACAGCACACAGAGAGAAACAGGGGATTCCCCAAGGAAAATGAACACTAATGAAGTTCAGGTTCCCAGTAATTTTCAGAGCAGAATATGTTCTTTATTATCACCCCGATGAGAGGGCACATTCAGAATGGCTGTACAATTGCTAAGTACTGAACTAGCAGTAAATTAAATTATGGTGAAATTGAGTTTGTCCCTAGAGCACAGGAAAGCTGAGCAGGACTCTCTTTCACCCTTTGCCTTCTCCCCAGCCAGGACTGGTGGGAACAGGTGAGCAATGGGATGTCCCCCACCAGATCTGGGAACTGAGCCATAGTTCCCTTGCTCCTCCTTTCCCTTTCAAAGACTGGGCAGCCATCAATGCCCTGGGGCTTTCTGCTGGTGAGAGAACTCTCCCGGCAGACAAACTCTCCAGGTTCTGTCTTTGAACCAAGAAAAGGCATCTGGAGGGCTCGGATATCCCCTTTTCTTTCCTTCATTTTCCTTCATAAAGGCTGGAATTGGCTAAAAAATGTCTTAAAGATAACTCAAATGTTTTGGAGTAGTGCTGTTGAAAGAAGGGTGGAATAGAAGAGAAGAAAACCCAAAGACTTTGAGCTCTGACTAAGGCGAGGAGAAAAAGGTGCAGCAGATATATAAACACAAGGAAACTTTTTTTTTTGCCTGTTTCATGCTGCAAATGTCTGTTACTTGCTCTAATTTTCATTGTAGTGAATTGTTCTAGGTCAAGGGGCTGTGGTCAAGTCCCTAAATGTCTGTAAGTGTGCACAAATTGAGAGGTGGTGGTTAAGTGCCACTACTTCAACCCCAGACACCTGGAAGCTGCAACAGGTCACGGTGTGAACCTGAACAACTCCAGATCCTCTCTGGGCTAAGTGCACATTGTCAGATATGGTTACCACACTATGAAACCATGACTACTCTTCCTTTTAAGGTCACAGGAAAAAATAATCTCTATTGTCTATTATTAAGGGGGAAGCTGGAACTAGAAGATCTTTAAGGTCCCTTCCAACCCTAACCATTCTGCTAACCAGAGCTGCCAGAGCACAACAAAGATGGTCACAATTGTCTTACCATAGCAGATGTGGGCACAGTTTGTGCTTATTCATGTTCATATAGTGGCACAACAGAAAAGGGAAAAAAAAAATCCAGCTGTCATTCTAGGCCCTTGCTTAATCCTGCAGATCATTCCTACTCCAATATACAAATGTTTTAAGATTAATAAGGCCTAAGAAATAACATTACACACTGCCTCTGTATATTACAGCTTGCTGCGGGGAGAATTGGTAAGAGAAGCAGAACATATGGTGGCACAGGAACACACAAAAGCAAAAAGATTAGGAGATCACTAAGCAGGTGACTGAGTCACTGAAACGATGCCCCTGCAAGCAAGACCAGCAGGAGCTGGTAAAGCAGCAGACACCAACCAGCAACACTTCACAACACTTTCTCACCCTGGCTGCTCCAGAAAGTGCTGGCAGCAGTTAATGTACTTCTCTCCAGTCTCTCTTGCAGCTCCCTTTTCCCCTTGTTGACATTGCCTGTGAACCATTTCCACGCTTGAAGCAGCTTTACAAGGTCTCACAACAGCTTGCAGGAAGTGATACAACTGCAAGGACTTTGTTGTTGTTGTTGTTGTTGTTGTTAAAATATTGAAGACGTCAAGAACAAAAAAAAACCCACAGAGACAACTGGAGAGTTAAAGGTTATCTGAGCCCTGGGGGAGGCAGAGAGGAGGGCATGGCAGGGGAGCAGTTTGCACAGCAGTGTGCTGGCTGGTGGCACTTAGAAAAAGTGGCATTTTCTGCTGGAGAAAGGCATTGCTGCCCTTATCACCTTCCATTAATGGCTGTGCAGCACCTCAGGGTGCCCCAGCCAGTGATTACATCTCCCTCCCATCTCACAGAGAAATGTCCAGCCTCTTTCCTTGGGGAGCACTCATAGCAAAATGGATTGAAAGGTTTTCAGGATTGTTTTGGTAAGACTTGAAGGTCAGTGCAGAGGCAAAACAGTGAGGAAATTTAGACAAACACACTTAACTTTTCCATTCCTGTTTGAGTTTCTCTCACTCCTAGTTCACATCAGGAGAACTGCAAATCTCTATCCCACCCTGCCCACATCCACTGGCCCAGGCACAGCCAGGCTCCAGCCCTACCATCTCCTCTGCTACACTCTTTTTTTTTTCTTTTTTTTTCTTTTCTGAGAGGAGCTAATCTACTGTGCAAACCCCAGCTTCTCTTCACCAGCCCTCATCTGTGTGTCCTCTTGCTAGTGGAGTGTGCAGGTGCTGGGGGCACTTTCAGACCTTCACTGCTCCTCTCACCCCCCACCACTGTGCTGGGGTTAAAGTGCTTATTGACCATCACTCAGAGTCTAGACCAGGCTGTGGTACACAGATGTGACTTCTGCCCACCTGGTTCCTTGGTGTTTAGTTGAGCAGATGCTTCTGTGCTCACCGTGTGTTTTGCATGTGAGTGCCTTCGTAATGTTCCTTCCAGTTTGTCTTGGTTTGAAAGACCAGTGGCTGCTAAGGAAGGCAGGAGCCACCCTTAGAATGGAGAATGTAAACCCCCTCCCTCTGAATTATTATCATTTTGAATTAAGGGGCTTTCAGGAAAAGATATGGGAATAGCAATAACAGTTCTTTGCTAGTGTATATAACAAGGCAAACAAAACAACAATAACTATGGCAGTAACAACAAACAGAACCAGGGACCCAGTAAAAGCCTTTTTGGCCACCAGCACTTTCCCCTTTGGTGCAGTTACGGTCACAGCCGCAGGAATGAGCAAAAATCCCGGGGGGTGGACGAGATGTATCAGAAGTTCCTTGGAACTCGAGGATGGTGCCGGCTACAGTGTGGGGAAACCAGAGCAGCACTGAGGGAACAGCGGGTGGAGAGTGGCAGCCCAGCTCTGAGAGGGTGGGAGAGGAGAGGTTCGGGATTCCCAGGACACACCGGGTTTGGGATTCTGGGGCACACAGAGGGTTCGGGGTTGTCTGGGCACACACGGGGTTCAGGATTGTCTGGGCACACAGAAGGTTCGGGGTTGTCTGGGTACACGTGCAGATGGAGATGGGTCCCTCAGGGCTGAGCTCCAGCGGTGCCGGTGAATTCTCTCCGCAGTAAAGGACAGCCTGGCCGTCCTCCTCTGATGCCAAAGAGTTCCAGCCCTTGTCTTTCACCAGCCTCTATTCTCGCAGTATCTCTGCACCCACCCCCTCCAGAGAAAACTCCCAAAAACTAGAGGAGTTCCCCCACCCCGCCGTCTCAGGCACCTAGTCAGTGCTTCTCAGCATCTCAGTGGGAAAAAAATTCCACAAGTAACAAGGAAAGAAGAGACCCAACCCCCAACACAGTTCTACTCATTGAAGTAGTAAATCGGTGATGACCAGTGAGATGCTGAACTGCTAATTTCCTTCTATACTGAACACCTACAGGAAACAGTCCTGAACCTCTCCTGTGTTAAACTCTGCCTCATGAACTCAGGTGTTTATTTTTCTAAAGTGCTTTTTAACTTCCTTTTCCTCTAAACAGAGACAGTGGGTCTTTATAAGAGGTGTGAAAAACACCTGAGAGGACTTTCAGAAGCAGACAGAAGCTACCTGTGCAGTCAGACTGAAGGAGGTTTCCCATACTATTTATATATCATTTCAGCAGGAAAAAGGACACTCTTCCTTTTTGCTCAAGTGATTTTCCTTCTGTCTAAAGCAGGATTACAAACCCACTGCAAGCCCCCGAGCATTGCCAAAGACATGCCTGTTGGTGCGTTCCTGTCACACAAGCCTTTTAGAAACATACCTCACTTTTCATGGGTAGCAGCCACTCATATTAGCTCCTCTTTTAGGAAACAAAATCAAAAGACAATGGTAACACAAATATGAAAAGAAATCTCCCATTACCATGGCTGTGTATTAGATGCACTGACAAGTGCAGAGCTCAGAAAATCAGCAACAAAGGTGCAACTCGTGAAGGAAGTCACTGCAGGCAGAGTGCAGTGTTAGATCTTACGACATCGTGAAGGGCTGAAACAAGCTTAACCCCATCCAAGGGACAGCAGGAATAGGGAAAGGCAGCAGTAAAGCCTTTCTTCTTAAACCATACTGAAGTTACTCTCATTTTGACAAGCTCAAAACACCTGCCAGTTCCTTCCAGAACAGCGAGCTGACATATTGAGAGCTGTGGCTAAGAGCGTGTTTTAAGGAGAGTGATCCAGTTTCCTCACATATGAATGACTGACTTTGCAGGCTGTGAGATTTTCATACCATCACACTGCATCACCAAGGTTTGATTTATTCAGTAGCAACTGCAACACCAAAATGTGTTTCATCTCTCTCCTGATAACACCCGAATGCGGAATGGGTGAACATATCATCAGCTACTCACTGATATAAAAACACTGGGATTTATGGAAGTAAAAAGCCAGGGCTTTGGGAAGGGTTATCTATGTAAGTGCCAAATTAGCATTTAGACCCATGTATCTCTTTTTTCTGATGTTAAAAAAAGAAACTTTCATGCTATGCCATCATTCCTTCATGTGGGAAATAAAAATATTGTTAATAAAGCGTGTATTGTTAAAACGGACTTTGCACTTTTCTTTGAAGATAATTTTACTCATGGATCACTGAAATAATTTTACAAGAAGAGTGAGGAAGGATGGCAATGTCCTCCTCTTATGTGTGGGTAAATCATGGTACAGACAGGTTAAGCAACTCACACCCAAAAGGCAATGATTAACAAATTTGTCTTCAGTGTCTACACTTCGAACACTCAAATTCCTTTCCATGTGTCACCTCAAACAGTGTTTGTTATAGAGGAGACAAAATCAATGACCTAGACTGTAAATATTGCAAGGCAACAACTTCAGCTCTGTTTTTTTTCCAACAGCTTGTCTTCAAAATGTCTTTTCAGCCTGTGCCATCATCAACGAAGGGAGAAAAAAAGAGTTCCAAAATGCAGCTTTTGCAAGTAATGCTTGTGATCTGGACAATTCCAAAAGGAACACTAACTGGGGGGTTTGTTAATTTAAGAGCTGCTAAACAGGAGCAAGTGTGAAGAGGCATTGTGAACGTGTAGAATGCATTGTCTCTCTCTGGAATCCTACCATCCCACCTGTAACCCCACAAAATACTTCTGCTGCCAACAATGAGCGTAGCATATTTCTTTTTGTTTTGAGGACATAATAAGTATTTCTGCTTTTTGATAGAAGAAGTAAAATAAACAAAAGAATCTTTCTACTTCATTAGGGTTTTTATAAAATAATTTGTTTGTTTTAAAGGTTAAAATAAAATTAATTACCTGCAATACCATGTTATCATTACAGCTAAATTCTTGGTAAACACAGTATATACTGAGATGATATCTGCTTCTTCAGATTAAATAGATCTCGTCCTCAGATTTATACTGGCAGTTTATGGGTTCTGCAAATGACTGTCTCAGCACTGCAAAGTAATTCCACCCTGTCATATTTGTCTTTGGAAATTGTAACAAATTATGGTGATTTATAACATCAAACTCAACTCTTCCATTTTTTCCCCAGATGGGAACGTCGCTGATGGCGAGATGCTGGGCCATCCATTTAGGCTGTGTGGAGGGTGACAGTGAAACATGTTTCATCTCTCTTGCCTGACACTCTCTTTCCCTTTGAGGGGAGGCTGTCAGCATAACTCAAACTGTCAAGGCACCTTTGTAAGGGGCCTGAAACAAATCTAAAGCTCTGCTACCTGCATGCCTACTAATGAGGTGTGACTGCCCAGCCCTGCCTGCCTGGCCTCGGTGGAGCTCAGTGCCTCTGACCCCTTCTCAGTCAATACAAGTGGAACCATCATTTGTCTTGGAGTGAGGACAGGCAACGATCAGAGCAGGAAACTTTGGGAAACAGTGCACACTCCGTGTGTACTCCTGCCTTTGCTGTGCTTTGTCCAGGAAAAATACATCTCGTGGCAGCATTGTGAGAGCTGAAAGAAAGCCCACCTGGGGGTTAAACCAACCTTGAAATACTCTCTTAACCACTTGCCTAAGGCAAGTATGTTCTTGTTGGCAAGTCAAGCACTGAGATTTTTTTCAGTGAAGTATTTCTTCCCATAAAAAAAAAAGATGAATAATAAATTATGTCCTTTAACTGAAAATTTTCTTGGCAGCTTTTTAAAGCAGTATTGCAGGAGAATGCTGGATTAATCTCAAAATAAATAAAGTAATGTTTTTAACATTAGAAAGGGAGAGTAAGACCTGGCTCAAGCAGTGTAAAATAGTGTAGCTTTATTTTTGCAAATTAACCTATGGAAATTTTCCACTGGGAGTAGGAAGATGCTGCATACCTTTTTGCAAGATCCAGACTCTATCTTAAGAAATGCCATTATATTTTGAAACTCTTCATTTTGGTCAAAGAAAGCAATTCCCAGGAATCCTTGCCTGCAGGGTCCTATGGAATGGCAGAAGCAATATATGACACAAATAGGCTAAAGTAGAGCCAGCTCTCAGCTCACCTTGGAAAGATGAATTGCTCTCAAGTTAGGAGCTCAGCAAAAATTGGTATTTATTTGCCACCAATGATGGTGTTACAGATCCCAGCTTATGGCAGAGATTACTCACAGGAATGTATGCAGGGAAAAGCCAGGGAGGGGAAGGGGAGGTTTTAACACCCTCCATCAGAAACATTTCCTGAGCTGCCTCTGCTTCAGTGAAATAGATTTCACATGATGTGAATGGAAAAACGGAAAGCTGAGGAACTGAAACATCCAAAATCTGCCAGCCAGCTTGGATGTAAATGTGTCATGTGTTTTATCATAGGAGTAACAGTGCTTCAGAAGGAACCCTTGTGTTTCCTGCAATACTGGGAGGGTGTGTTCAGTGACTGCCAGCACTGCACACAAGCGAAGGGGAAATAAATTGATCAAGGATATCTTAGACACTTGCACCCTCCAAAATTAAGTAAGCAAGTAAATAAATACATAGAACAACTGTCAAATGCAATCAGTCCTGAGATTAGTCTTGAAAAAGTGGTTTCATTTCTTACCTCACCATGGTTGCAGATAATTATCATCTGACAATTTTTGCTTATTTTTACAGCAGCTTGATAAAATGTGTGCAGGCGAGTCTGTATGTGTGTATTTATTTTTAACATGCTAAGTCTAACATGCCACATGTAACGTGGCAACAAAGGAAATAATTTCACCATTACGTAATGTAAAACAAATAGTTGGAATACCTACATTAAATACAATTTGCATGCAACAACACATTATACAATTGCTGACATGCTGCAGAGAGGCATTAGGTTTAAAGTAACTATGTTTAGAAAGCAATTTGCAGAATTTCTGCTCTTTTTGCTGGTTTGAAAAGCAGTGATAATATGTTTTTTTCAGCTGACAAGTGAACAAAAAACAATAATTGAATGGTACCATTTTACCCACAAGGCAAGCTGATAATTAGAGGTTTAACAGACAGTTTGGATTTAATCTGAGCAGTGGCAGCTACTACTTTAGATTTTTTTCTTGTTGTTGTTTAGGGACCAAATAAAGCTCTGTGTTTTGTTGTCCCGTTCCTCCCCTTCCCCCCCCCCCCCGCCCCCATCACCACCTTTTCTTTTTAAGAACAGTGGGAAAAACAAGTTATTTGTTATCCTGGCTCATGTCTGACACTGTCCCCCCCAGAGTGCAAACATGGAGAATGGTTATGCACTAGGGCAATGCCTGAAGAATGTCCATGTGAAAAAAAAAATATGGGAAATGAAAAAAAAAAAAAGGGAAAAAAACACCTTTCTAGGGCACAGGAAGGGGGGACCAGCCCAGCCTCCTCCCTCTCTGCAGGGTGGTGAGTGGCAGGACACGGGTGGCACTTGTGCTGCCTCAGCGTGGGGCGTGCACAGCAGGATGAAGGTGACACATCTGTTGGGTGCATGCTGTCAAAATCCCTAAAAGTCCTGCCAGGGAGAGGGAGGAGCCGACTGACAGCACGTGTTCACCCAAACGGGGCAGGGCACAGCTTAGTGATGCCAAGTGCCCCAAGTCACATCCTTCAGGTGGATTCCCAGCCCATCTCAAGTCACATGAAACATGAAACCTGGGCCAAAAATAAGGGTACTTTTTTCAGGTCAAAAGCTGCAAGATGACGTGCCAACTATTTAATATTCTCCTTTTCCAAGAGGAATAGCTGTTCTTTCAGTCCAGTGAGCCTTTTTGCAACATCAGGTTTTACTTATGTTGATCCATGGCTGAATTTTAAGGAGTTATATTACTGATCTCAACAGTAAAATAAAACTGTTGCTGAAAAATACAGTCTATTAAACACTAATGAGTATATAAACCTATTTTATAAAACCACAGAGACTTCCTGGAGGTCTAGTCAGACCAGACAAAGAGCAAAGACTATGCAGGCCATTCCCTTTTGAACCATTTCCAATTGGTTTTATATCATGTCCAGAAGTGGAATTCTGGTTTTGCTTTTGGCTTTTAATAGTTTATTATGCCTGAAAGTGAGATCTATTAAAGCATCCTCAGAAATCTCAGGCTTAATTGGAGGCCAATTAAGAACTTCAGCAATATACAGATGATAGTACTCATTATTAAACATGTTTATTCCCCAAAGAATTTACATTGAATAAAATTGTTCTCATTGCTTTTACCCTCGTTTACATTTGGGGATGTAAGCTGGAGACTTAAAAACTTCATAGCTCACTGCTCACTTTACATATAATTTATTTTCTTTTAAAAGATTTGTAAACTTGGCAGAACAGGTGAAGTTTGAAGTATCAATTATTTTTCTTGAAATAAAATTAGGAAATAACCAGCTTTTTCATTTGAAGACTACATTAATACCTAATGCATCAGTCCTTATTAATATTACTGTAATGAGTACCAAGTGAATTAATGATGGCTGACTGCTTATTTTAAAATTATTCACATTTTTTATGTTTATTCTCAGCTCAGCCATTATGCCCTTTTTATAGGACATGTGCTTAAAGAGCAGTTGAATTCAACCTGTAATATAAGCATAAGAAAAAGTCATTGGGAAAAATAGTTCACATGGGAACAATTAGCTTGCAATATTCCCTCCTATTTCACTCCTTGCTTTAAATGTGTATGTCAGAGTGGACATTTTCCATTCCTCTGTTAATTGACAGAAATAGTGGCTCATGTACTTTCAGAGGCTGCCTGCTCAGACTCCAGAGCACTCCTTTCTCTGGAGATGAAAGAAAAGAAAATCAAATGTGATTCTTCCAAATAAGAATGCAGTGTATTACCACTCAGTTATTAGGGAAGAAAAGTACTCCTCTGAATGCCCAACATCAAGGTCTAATTCCTAGACCTACCACAGTAATGAAAGTAATGAAAGACCCACCTGAGTAATGAAAGTCACTGACAAAGTCACTTAATCTCCCCATGCCTCAGTATCCAAAGTCACACAAATGAGTCTCAAGGCTAAAGGGAACTCAAACTTTGCCTCATGCAAAAAATAATAATAAATTTGACATCAAATCTGCAGTCTGATTTTCTGAGACTGTGGCAGGACTTCTGAGTGAGTGGTACATGCTGAAATTCAAGCCATTGCTTCAGGCTGTAAAAACACATTGAGGAGAAAGACTTTTGGAACAGCTGCATGAAGGTTTTGTGCTAAGTTTCCAGTAGTGCTCCCTTCCAACCAACCTGCAGGGTGTCTTCTCTGGGCTACGTGTAGCCTTGATTTGTTCTCCACATCTTGGAGTGCACATGGTGACTTTCACATCCACCATGAATTGCCACATGTACAGTTTTTATACTGTCCATCATTGTGGAGAAGAAATCTCTTGACTGAGGTCTTCAGAGACATCAGGGTCACTCTCAGCCCCTCTGGAGCCCATAGCTAATGTTCTGGCACGTGTTGCAGACTGGAAGCACTGTTTGGTTAGCAACAGAACCACTGTGATCTCTGATGAACCACGTCCAACACTGCTTTCCTCATGTCAGCAACCCATGGAGCTTCTGCAGCCCCTGCAACTGCTGTCAACAACTCCAGAAATAACAAACTACACGTGAGAGTTATTTAAAAACCCCAGAAGCAACAATGCATTTTATTATGGAGAACTGGTGCACAGCTTCTTTTACATTCAATTTGTGATGGCAAGAGGTTTAGTAACATGTTGCCTACAGTCACAACCCAGAATAGACTTGCCATTTTCTCACAAGTCCTTTTCTGGAGAAGAAATCACCACGTGGGATATTATGTATGGAAGTAAAAGGATCTATAATGTATTATGTATGTAATTTTTTTGTATATAAGGCTATGTATAAAATATTCACT
This sequence comes from Chloebia gouldiae, assembly GCA_003676055.1. Taxonomy (NCBI): domain Eukaryota; kingdom Metazoa; phylum Chordata; class Aves; order Passeriformes; family Passeridae; genus Chloebia; species Chloebia gouldiae. The sequence continues at coordinate 9,140,655 of QUSF01000003.1, forward strand.
TCACACTTCTGTTGCTTGAGGGATGGCAATATGAGAGATGCAATTCAAGGAAAAAAAGGAGTAGAAATAGGGCAATGATGTAGTATTTTGTCAGTTGTTCATATTAATTTTTTTGGTCTTAAGCAGCACACTGGACCCCTGGGGACTACCAAGCTCTGACTTTTCTCAGCAGTTCGAATCTCTTTTTTTAGCAACTTATTACCCAGCCAGATTGTCTGACAGCACCCACAGCAACAAGTAGTTAATACTTTTCCTGCAGTCTTAATTCACCCCATTGTGTTTGGGATTGCAGGGATGGAAATGATCACACAGTGAAGTGCTGCAAAACGCAATCTCTCTAGACACAATGGGGTTGAATTAAAGGACATGAGGCACTTAGCTCTGAAACCCCTTGCTTTCATCCAAACACTCTAACAGCATGTTTTTGTGGTTTAGTTTCTTTTGGTTTTATTTTGCGACATTGAAGAAGTTAGATGCTTATGTGATGCACAAAAAAGTTGCTACATGCCTTCACTTCCAGGCTGGTATGGGTTTCTATATGAAAAAACCTACATACCAAAAAAGAAAATGAGAAAAAAGAAGCCAGATTTAGTAACCTTCCCTTTTGCATGTCACTTTGGGCCCACAGAGATGTGGTCAGACAATGGGAATGAGGTGGTTCTAGATTAAAGTCTCAGCAGAACACATTAATGAAAGATGATTTAAATATTAATAACTTGCAGCAATGATTTTCCTTTCCTAAGTGTGTTAATTTCCCTCCTTATCCCTTAGCACAGTTTTTAAGATGCTATGAAGATTGGAGTTATTAGCCCTCTCAGGATGGGCAGATAACAAACAGGTTTTTCTCTCTGTGGCTGTCAGACTACAGTGAAACTGGCTTTCCTGTTAACAACACAGGCATGTTTATATGAAGTCAGGTCCCATACAGAATACTGTCTCAAAACAGAGCAGATCATTCTCAGGTTTTATATCTATCCTTTAACGTCTGGGCAGATGGCCTCAGGATGCATAACTGTGAATGTATTGTAGAGCACATGGAAATATGCTCTACATGTTGACACAGCAATAGGCAACACTCATGTTAAAACAGCAACACCTCATAGAGAATTATTTTCTTATCTATATTTTCTGTGCCATGTCCTGCCCCTAAACAGACAACCACAGCAGTCAGCAGCTGTAAGTCCTTGGGGAAAGGACTTGTATGTCCTGTTCTACAGAAAAATGTTCCAGCTTGCTTCAAACAATTCTTGCACCCATGGCCAGATTTCATTTTCTGCAGAAAGGGTTTTTCATACAGGAAACCCCACCTGAAATTCTCAGCCTCCCAGGGGTTCCCCAAGGTAGGCACCTTTACAGTATCTTAACCTTCAGTAATGCTTTAGGGACATAATGTAGCCCTAGGTAATGGTGGATGACTTGAAGGAATGCCTGTTCTAATTATTCATTACATAATAAATGTCAATTCAGTAATATAACTGAAGCACTGATTTATGTTATAAATTGGCATCTGCATTTCATAAATAGTTTCATTTTAATGACTTATAATTGCTACATATCTGCAAGTTATACAGTGCAAAAAAAAATTCCTGGACTGCATTCAAAATATGTTGGCATGCATGCAATTACTGAAAATGGGGAGAAAACCCAGAGCAAATATTTAATTTAGTATTTGCAGCACTGTAGTGTTATCAGCCTGCACAAATGCTATAATTGTCATCTGAAGAAAGACCAAAGCAAAGTGTTCTGGAAATAGAAAATATGTCTCGCATGTCATGGCCTAATCCATCAGTCACTGTATTCATGTAATCTTTGCCCAGCTGAAGTCAATGGTGTTAGTTATCAAACTGGGCTGACAGGGCTGAATGGAAGTGATAAAAAATGAAAACCTTTTAATGAGAATTATTTAGTCCCTGGGCCTGATCCTGTCAGTATTTTCTATTGGGCATGCTGCTTACTCCTGTGAGCAGCTGAGTTTGCTCTCATTCTGCCCGTTTGGAAGTGCTTTAACAAAACCCAAACATGACAACCCAGAGGACAGCAGCCTTAGCAGCCCAGCCTCCTGCAGTTATTCCTCATTGCTCAACGAGGATTGGGAATGATCCCAATCCCATCTCCCCTCCTGAGGACACACCCACCTCGAGGTGAGGCATGTTTCCTTTGGAGCTGGTGTGCCTGCTGCAGAGGGGATGCTGGTGGGGGAGCAGCACTGCCCTGTCCCACCTAAAGCTCCTCCCTGATACACAGCAGTGTGCGTGCATTGCTCAAAGGATTTTGGTCTGGCTGGAAGTCTTGCTGTTCATGTAATTTACTGTAATTGTTAAACAGAAACACTTTAACATCAAAGCAGAAATCACTTGGTGCTTACAGCTTCTTTTAGCAACTTTTCAAAGGGTGAGAGTGCCAGGGACAAGCCCAGTTGATGCCCTTCCCATGGATGCTCTTATGCTCACCTGATGCAGGGCTCACTGTCCCTACCTCGTGCTGCTGTTCCCATGGTAGAGCCTGCTCTAACCACACTCTGAGCTAAACACAACCTCTCCTTCCCTTGGAGGTGTGTTTCTAACCTGGACCATGTTAATGATTCAAATTACAGGACAGCCACTCTGCCAGATGGCTGGCATGGCCAAACCAGGGTGAAGGCTGTGGTGGGAGCAGAAAGAAGTAGGCAGGGCTGCCCATGTTTTGTCTTCTCAGAGTGATGCTATCATCGCTTCCTTAAAGTTTGCACAACAGGGTGAATCAATGAGAATAACCTCAGCAATGTTTTTCTCATTGGGCTTTTTCTCTTCTCTTTTTTTCTTCTAATCTTACAGAGTTGGAAAATTCCTCCATGTTATATACAGAGGAGAAGAAGGAGGTACTGAGGATATGTAACCCCACTGATCTTGTTTCTTCCCTGCAGGTTCCTGTTGCCCTGGTGGATAATGCAGCTCATCCCCACTGTAAATTGAGGAACTGTCTTGGGTTGATGTGGGCTTCTCTCCCAGCTGTTTTGGGGGCTAAGTACCCTCCCATGCTGACCTGTTTGGACAGCAAACATGCTGATGAAAAAAGATTAAAATATCAGTGCACTTGAGAAGAAAAACTATGGAAGTTTTCCACAGGGGAGGGGTATCACTTCTTGTGAGATGTATTTTAAGAGCATCCACAGGAGTATTTTTTGAAAGCCATATGCTACTTATTCACATGCGTATGACAGAACTCATATATGAGGAGTGATACAGAACACAAACGTAGGTGTTGCACATTTCATATGTGCATATGTTCGTAGCCTAGTACCAAATTCGGCTTCTGAAATGCTTCATTACATGTACACCATTTTCAGGTTCAGTATTTGGTTACCTTTGGCTTAAGAAAAATGCATTGTTTATGCAGTAAACTTGTAAAAAAAATATGTGGAATCTAAAACTTTCTTACTGGCAGAATTAAAGTAGTTGCTTTTATAAGAAAATGAAGTCAAAGTAGGACTAAATCTTCAAGATTGTTTAATAAATCTTTGTATGAGTTGGGTCACCACCAGATTGGAACACCATAGAACAGCACAAGCTCATTCTCTTTCATCTCCATTGTGCTTCATTTCCTTTCTCTGGTGATCACAACTTGTGAATTCCAGGAAACTGCAGTTCATCTGCAAGTTTATAGCATTTACCTTTCTTAATTGACAAAAAAAGTGACCCTCGTCCCACCAAGTCTAAAGCAGAGTGTGAATGATTTATGTGACGCAACTGAGACTTACTGAAACTCCTAATACATTTATAGCAATCTGGGAATGTAAGGGATGAGGCCACTGAAGCAGGAGTGAAGTGGCAGCCCAGGTTGAGCAGCCAAAGCAGAGGTGTCCTCATCCTTGTGGGCAGCAGGTGATGCTCAGCCAGGGCAGCCACTCCTCTGCTGCTGCTCTCAGACAAAAAGCCTTCCAAGGGCTTGCATGGGAAAAGTTACTGACAGGAAGAGCAAGTGCTTGAGCCAACTGTCTTTTGGTTGCTGACAGTATTGCCCAGAAAGTAGCAGGCAATCAGCCAAGATAAGGAGACAACTGCCATGAGAGGACACATTTTTTCTTAATTCACAACTTTCCCAGGTGTAGCTATTTTTGACCACATTTAGACTGTAATTATTGTAACAAGTTAGTCACAGATTTCAGCTTTTAAATTGTCAGCCCTCAGAAAAGCTAATGAGCTACAGAAGGACATAAACTTTGTGCTTTTGCACTGGTGAAGCAAAGCAGAAGGTAGACAAATCAATGGTTTGAGCATCTCTGCAATTATACTACTTCTTAGCACATGAGGACAGACCTCTGTCCTCCAGAAGTTGTTTGTCTAGCATTAAAATTTGAAGAAAACTTTAATCCTCCATGGAATTTCATCATGGTGCTTTGCAGGATCTTGCTCTACCTCTGGTCAAAGGCCCAGTACTCTCAGCTCCATGGAAAATATTTAGCATGTGTTTGAATGCTACATTAGATGGAAAGACAAGAGAAATTACTCTTACAATCATAAGCAGAAAATAAAGTCACTGTATTAAAGAAGGTGGTTTAAAATAAACAGTGTACTTTTTTCAGATGAAATATTATTAAACCTTAATTGATAATAAATTACATAGTGGCATCCTCTGCTCCCTATAGAGAAAACACAGGTAGCTTTTGTGTGGTGAAAAAACAATGCAAAAAAAAAGTTTAAAGGCAGTTCCTGAATGTAAAATGCAGTAAATAAGTAATGCACCACATAAAATGAAAAGAAAAATGTTTGGAACAACTTGTCAGAGAAGAAAAATAAGGAGTAGTCCTTCATGCCAATACAGATGTGAGTTAGAAAGAGAATAGCTGATAGGAACACTTAATCACAAAAGAAGTAAGAACAAAACAGAACAAACCTTTAAACAATTTTTAGCTCTCCTCCTTTTTTCCAAGAATTATACCCAAGAACAATCTAAGTATGAGCATGACTTGTCTGTATTATCTGTTACTGAGATGTTCATTTAATTCAAATAGGAAAGGCAAGAGGAAAAGCCTGGCTGGCAGATTTATTGATTACATTTCACCAATGACCAGCAAAAGGCAAGCACTCTGAAAATCCCCAAAGGTGATCATTAGTACTGAGTAACTGTCACTAAACATTAGCACCATCAGCAGACTGGAACTAAAAGAAAGTGTGATGCTTCAAATGTGAGGCCAAAGAGGGATTGCCTGTGGTCCAAAGAAAAAATAGGACATCTTACATCATGGTGCCTGTGTTTGAGACAAATGAAATGCTTTATATATATATATATAAAATACATGTAATACATATATAAATTCATGTGTATATAGAGAGACATAAAATTGGTCTAGCATAGTCAGGCAAATTGGGCAGGTCTCCCTGCTATAAAACAAAAAATTAATGTGTCAAGCTAATTTCGCGGTCCACTTGCCTGGAGCTGATTAGGACCAAATTAAACTTGGTCCTAATCAGCCTGGGTGCTTTGCAGGTAATACAGAAATCCATGGGATATGCTTATTACTGTAAAAGCACATGCACATTATCTGCAAAAGCAGTGTAAGAACAGGTTTACCAAATAATACGTGCTTTCACACTTTCTAATGCATTGTTAGCTCACCTGGTTTTGGTGGATTTTTATTTGAAAGTCCCATGTTTCTACTGCACAGCAGAATCAGACATCAAACAAATGATTTTTTATTTTTCGTACTTGAATTTGATCTTATGACCATTGACTTGGCCGAAGGAACACTTTCTGTATGTGAGACAATGAATTTAGGTTTTACAGGAAGAGAAAGTATATGAAGGGTTTTGCCACTTCCCATTAACTATCTCCTCCTTTTTTTTTATAACATCCTGTGATTCCCATGTGTGTGCTTTTGTTCCATGGGAAACAGCAGGGACAATACCTTTTGTACTGCTGGCAGACAGGTGCTTCTGATACAGATACACGGCTGCCTTTTGTGCACTTGAAGCATCACCTCCTCCAGGAAAAAGAGCCTATTTGAATTCCACCCTCTTGGTCAGTCCAAAGCCCTCGCTCCACACACAACACCCCAACAGAGAAAGTTATTTCCTGCAGTGATCCAGCACCAGCCCCTTTCATCTCAGGGCTACAACAACAAAAGCACGAGGCTGTTAAAGGTCCTTCCTCCCTCAGTGGTACCTGGCAGCCACAGCAGCAAACAGGAGACATGGGAATGGGCTCTGGGAAGGCACATTCACCAAGAGCATCTAATCACTGTGACCTTGATGTAATCACCTAAACCTTGTGACTCTGCATGAACAGGAACAGAGCCACTCCATCATGCTGCACAGAGGGCTGTCTGCAGTGTGGAATCCAGTGAGCATTAAGGGTGAGAATTTCATGACCTTGCAGGACTCACGTCTCATGAAGCAAATCTTAACATTAAAACTTGAAATCAGGTGTGTGGCCTTTAAATAGGTATCTTTCACAGTGTCTAAAGCAGCAAAAGGAAGATGAGCTTTAAGAAGGTTCACATTCCATGGTACAATGAAGAAAGACTCCAGCAGTGTGGTTTCTCCCTGCAGCATGGGATACTGCATGAGGGGATGAGGATTCAGATTTGCTGCTCTTTACTGAGGTCACTTGAGTCACTTCAGGGCCTTCTGCTTCCCTTGCCCCACTTCCTGCTCTAAAGGCAGTGTCTGATTCCTGACCTGGGTGAGGAGTTCTGGATGAGACACTCCTGCCTGAGTGGACACTCCTGCAATCCTTCTGGTAAACTTTATGGACAGTTTACAAATCAAACAGGACTCTGCTAGAAATCAATTCTTTAAAATCAAGACAACAGTGAAGATAAGATTAGGTTCACAAAGATGCATGATTTGTATTGGGACTTGGAGCAGCTCTGCAAGATCCAGCTCAGTTGTCTCCAGCTGCCTTATATTCCATTTTCCAATTCCAAATTGTATTTATAGGCTTCCATCCCTAGAGAGATGGATGAGAAACAGCTTTACAAAATGCTTACTTATATGACAGAACCTGGTTTTTCATCTTCAGAACCTATTAATTTTGTATCTGTTTCAATGAGTTAAGGTTGAAAAAAGGACGACTGGCTCAAAAAACTCCAGTAAAGGTATGTCCATTTGATCATCTTTCATTTCAATATGTCTGACAGCACCTCATCTCAGCATTTAGGTAATGTTCTTAAACTGTGACATATTCACTCAATTTTAGAGGCATATTATTTTTGAATAATAAGCTCATGTTTATAATTGGTGTAACCTTAAGGAAGAAAAAGTAACTTTTCAACACTTTTCCACGTCTTCTCCCCATATTTCCATATTCCATGACGATATTGGCAATTATTATTTAAGTCAAAAGGGAAAAGCAAAATAATTTACATCATCCATCACAGCTCCATTGCATGAATAAATTACAAGACACCATGGCAAATCAATCGTGGAGAAAAGAACAATTTGCATCAAACACTGTATTTGTGTGCATAATCTTTTTAATATTTCCTGACCTCGTATATCAAACCAGCAGATTGAATTCTGTGAACTTTAAGTAATACAAAGCTGTTTATCCCAAAGTCCTATGGGGAAGCTCTAACCTAATCAGTTAAATTCAGGACACAGACACAGGAATGAAGAGAACAGACCTAACACAGCAAAAGTTAAAAAACCTCTTTTCCATTCAAGTTAGTTTGCAGAGTCAGTAAGATTTTAATACAAGAATCATTGCCTAAGGTTGTGTGGATGACTCTGTATGCAAGAGGACCTGGTTACTCATATTCCAACAGTGGTGCCTAAGGATTTGTCAGCACAGCTTTGCTAAGAGACCTTTTGTTCACAAAATATTCACAGAAAATTTGCAGGTGGAGCCACAAGCATCACTGAGTCCAGCTTTTAAGAGAATGGCCCATACAGTGTTCAAACTCACAAGCTTGGTATTATTTGCACCATGCTTTGACCAGCTGAGCTAATCTCAAGGTCACCTTTGCTTTCTTTAGGAAAAAAATGAAGCAGCCCATCTGCTTTTTCCTTTTGGAAATTTACCTTATTGTCAGTCACAGCTAACAGAACAAAGGGGTTCCAGGATGAACCCCTTGACTTTTTGCTTTTAGAGGCTGCCAGTGCTCCAAGGCAGGAAGGCATGGGATGGGAGAAAGGCTATGAATGAACTTGTCTTCAAAAAGATAAAAAACAAGTATTCAGTCTGAATTGACAAACACATTTGCTGTTTGTGAAGAACACCTATATGAAGAACCTATGTGTGAATCCGAATTACTGGAGTTCACTTCAGGGCTTCCAGAAAACTTAGTGGTGCAAAAGCCTCCACAACAGTGGTCTCTCCATCATGCAGAAAGTTTGTGTGCCAAGACAGGCTTGCTCTACTGCATAAGTAGGAGCTGCATGCATCTACTCTCTGCAAATGTGTCATTCTCTAGGGAACAGGTCTTAGATGGTAAAACCTCAGCAGGACTCTTGGATGCCTTTCCTAAGGGATGCAGCATATGCCTATGCCTGCCCTCCTGCTGAACAATCACTCAGTATCTTCTAACATCTACATATCCACTCTTATTTTTTCCCACAGTTAATTCCTCCCTTATAACCTCAAGCTTCAGGGTAACAGCTCTATAGAGACTGGTATTAAGGGGATTCAAGAAGGCAGGCTGAAAAAGAAATAGACCTCAGAGTTAATTTTGATAGGTTTTGCACATATCCATAGTCTATCCATGCTTCTGAATTCCTAAATGATGGCAGTAAATGGAGACCTAAAAGAGAAATGACCTAGTCCTGATTCACAGATGAAGGAGTGGAACAATGTATGTGGTAACTACTGACTAACTTGCTAAAAATCATAAAGAAACCCTTGAGCATATAAAAATTTGAATTCAGATCACTCACACTTATGGTAAAATATTTTGGTTTAGGGCTTTGGTGGATTTCCAGGGTTAGAAGAATACCTGATTTTCTTTCTCCCTGGAGAAAAAAAAAAGAATTTATAAAACTCATGAAGTCTTAGCAATAGACACAGAATTGCCTATTGTGGAAAGAGTCACAGCATTACCATTTATTCAAAAAACTGTACCTCTTTTTAATCTGATTTCTCTACTGTTTCTGCAAGTGTGTTGAACGCACATTATAAATATTATACCCCTGTCTCACTTCCTTGCTTGATTTTCCTTCCTCTCATATGAACTAAGTGTCCTAAATTAAATTTACCCCCTTACAAATTGGCTGCCCTTTCATGTCAGGAGCGAAAACGCCCACTCAGCATAGCTTGAAAAGAACCTGTCTGCGGTTGGGAGGGAGAAGTCGAGGTGCTGCTTTAACTAACTAAATTAAATCCAACTGGAGCTCGGAGCAGCTGGCAGGTTTGATTTGGATGTAGGATGCTGTGAGATAGCGATAAGTGAGTGCTCAGGACCAAAGGGAATTAAAAGGCTGTACTTGGGTTTAATGGAGTCACTCTCTTTCTGTGGCGCATCCATTAAGGACGCCTTGCTGGCACGAGGCAGTGCCTGCACCACTTACACTGCAAAAGGACAGCTTCAAATGAGCTGGGGCTCCTCAGGCCATGAGCATGTGCCTCTGGAGGGAGGCAGAAGGATCCCTTGCTTTGCTCTCCTCAGCCACCTCAGAGCCTTTTGAACTAAGGGACAGCTTCTGCTGGTTCAGAGGTTGAGATGCTGCTCTGGCCCATGTGGGAATACCTACCAAAGCACTCAAGAGGTGGTTCAGGGAGTGCAAGAAAAATCACATTACTCTGAATGAGAAATTTCTCTCTCTCTAATAAAAAAAATCCTTAAAACTTGTAATGAGAAAAATTACAGAAAACATTTTTTTTCCCCCACCCATCTTTTCAGGTTATTTAATAGTGTATTAGACAGCAGTTTGCACGTAGCCTGTATTCCCTTGCTCTCTTCTGGTATTAGTATTTCTCTTGTTCACATAAGCTCTTCCCTGAGGAACAATGAAGATGGGCAAACATTTTTAAAGATTATGATTCAACTGTAAAACCTCTATTTGTCAGTGTCACCAACAGGCAGGTGTAATGCCTGAAAGTGTCTTTCAACTCTGCTTTCTAATGGGACTAAAAATGTAAATGAAACATTGATTTCATAATTAGTACCACAGATTTGACACTTGTCTGCCTCTGGTAATGAGGAGAACTTTCCTTACGTTTGCAAAACACTGTGAAACCTCCTCAAGGAAGATGTGGTAGCAGTAAAAAGCTGTGACTGGATGCTGTAATATGCTATGTTTCAAATTAGCTACTCAGCAAGACACTTCTGCAGGCAGAACAGGCTAAATATTCAATTTTCAGGCTTTTTATTATTTTTCTTTTAAATTTATGTATTCTGTATCTGGTGCATTTAAATTTTAAGTGGTATACCATGGAAGAATTGGTCACTAGATGATGATGACAGTGTTTATTAACATAAGCAATCCCCCTGAATGTCACAATTTCGAACCAATATTAGTTAGAACACTGAACTAGAGTAATTATCATGACTATGAATCTGACAAGCCCCATATCCAAAAAATAGTCATTACACAATCCTTGGTCTTTGCTCAGTATCCAAAAAATAGTCATTACACAATCCTTGGTCTTTGCTCAGTTCAAAACTAATGTTTCATTTTCTTTTCTCTTGTGTGTATATGGCAATATAACTTATGTGGTAAAACAACTCAAGAACATGTAAAGTTTCCTCATGCACAGAGATGCATATACATAAAAAATTTTTAGTAAATGAAGTGCCAAGGAAAAAGGAGAATTTTTTTGAATAATATTTACTTATTCTGAACCAAGAATATTGTGTATTGGTGTAAAGATAAGTGTCACATAATTTGACTGATTATTGATTTCAAAAGGAAAAGCACCAAGTCACATGAGAGTCACATGTAGTACAGGCAAAATCAAGAGATTGACAATAAAGAAAAGAAAGAGAATATCCCTCCAAAGATGATGACTCGCTAAGAAAATTCAGACCTCTTCTTCACCTTTAATTTATTTTATCTGATAGTTTTTCATTTGTCCTTTCTTGGAGGTGAGGTCATTACTACTCTGCATTACAACAGCAGCCAGTAATCACAGATGTAATCAAGATCCCATTGTGTCAAAAACTATTGTGGAAAGAGACACTTTCACAAAAAATATCTTGGAAAATGTCAGCTGTGTGACTAGGAACTAAATGCCTTAGTTGGTATACTTGCCTAGGTGAACAGTGCATAAATACAGGCTGCATTTATACAATTAAAGATTGCAATTATGCTGTGAAAACCATGATTTCAGCAAAACTTCTTGCTTTAAATTGCCAGCTGTTGCACTCAAATTGGCAAAGATGAGATACAAAAGTATTGGGAAGGTGTGATAGTTATCCCTTTGGATGCAATTATTTTAGTCAATAACAAAAGATATTTTGTTATGTATCTGTAGGAAGTTCTTAATGAAGTTTTTATACATCAGTTCTAGAAAATGGTCTTGTTAGATATTTTATCTGTTGCACTTAGAGATCAAGATATTTCTGGCTACTTATGCCATACTATATTCTAAAACAATGAAATTATAGTGATTTAAATATTTTCACCATAGATCTATATTAAAAACCAGGAAGAAATGAAAGGCTCTCTGGCATTTCATAGTTTATCAGATCAAAATAATGGTCATTATTATCCCAACTCATTTCCCATTACAAGTGTCATGACTTCCCAAGATAGAAAACATGCAATTTCACTCTACTTCTTGTAATCATGACAAAATAAATTTCCAAGGAATCTGTGTTGGAAGGGGAAAATGAAAACAGGTGAACCTGACACTGTTCATCCAGAAATTATTTTCAAAACCTGGATACAACACCCTGACACATAAAACTGAACACTGCATGCAAAATAAGTGACTTTGGCTCTAACTCTAAAAGCTGGTGGTACTCGGGACACATCCAAAACTGCTCACATCTTTTGGAGCCTGAGGATCTCAAATTAATGTACAAGATTTTGAAAATCTGGACATTTAAGAGGATCCTTAATGAAAAATAAATTTGAGAGCTGATGCAGCAAAGGATGTTATCTTTTCAGATGACTGGATCTAAACCAGCTCTGCATGTTTAGATGCAATCATGGGTTGAGACCTTCACCTCTTACCCTGCAGAGCACATCCATTCAGTGCTTTGAAAGGTCAACTTCTCTCACAGAATGTGGCCTGTGATGTGCAACTTCCAGCTTCTGTTTTCACACCAACACTGAAGGGATCATGGACAGCTACCATAGACTGTCTTTTGTTTCAGAATTGCTGTTAAGCCTAATTGGCCAACTCAGTGATATAATTACAGATATACTGGTTAAACCTGTGTAACAGTGCTTGGGGATCTCTTATTCCACTGTCAAATTGCTTTGTCTCATTATTTTTATGGTATTTAGCTTATGAGGTACAAATCCTGAAGTATTCTGTAAGAATCTCTGGAATTTTTTCCCTTTTTTTAAAGCAAAATACTGTCTCACCATAGCCCCAAAACACAACCAGCAGCAGTCCTTCTCTACACATTTTCTCAGAGCTCCCACAGCAACACAGATGTGCTGGGAAGAATGATAAACTTACGGAACTAATATAGTGCACAGAGTAACAATTCAGTTAATAAAGCAATATCCGGGAACAGTCCACTGTAAAACAAACCTTGTTTTCCATAAGAAATAGAACTACAGTTTTCCAAAGACACCTCCACAACTACCATACCTTCTTTATATTGGATTAAATTTGATCTCAGAAAAAGTAAGCAAATATAGACTTGAAATAGACTTGAAATAGAAATTTTATTTCTGGTGGCATTTCTCTTAATTTCTGCTGAATTATTCACTGTTCATTTTGGATAGTGTAAATGTTCCACTGAATTTTGTTCTTATAGGTATTCTTAATATGCTTGTAAGACAACAGATTTTCTGCACAGTGTCTGAACGTTATTGTCAGATGCACATATACATCAGGTGAAAACCTTTAGGTTAAGTATTGAAAAACTTTCTAACAATCTGTTTGTGGTATTGAGCAGTTTTTCAGCTATCAGAAGTAGCTTTATAACACATAGCCATTTATATGGAATAATCTATTTCTTTTGCTCATTCTGGAACTGTTTCACTCCCTCCACTGGCTAAGGTTTTCTGGTGGTATATTTGGAATCAATTCTTATCTGCCATTACTCCCTCAAAGGAACAGTGATACATGTTCTCACTGCAGAAATAATCAGCAGTAACAATGCAATATCAAGTTGCTACCTCTACAATGAGCCAAGAAACATAACCATTAATTTATTGTACTTTCTTATGTCATAACAAAAAACATCCATTTTTATTTTAATAAAGTCAAACCCATTGAAAATACCTGTAAAACACACTAATAAGCACTCAATTGAATTTATTAACATATTTCAATGCTCTTGATGAACTACAGACCATGAAGCCCAGAACAGTTTTATAATTCTTAAAAATTACTTTAGAAAATATCAAATCATAGTATTCCAATTAGAGAATTACCTGTAATTTTCCTCTTGTTTAATTATACCAATGAAAAAATACCAGGAGTGCCTAGGTAGGCAAAGAATAGGAAGGCTGAAATTCTTAGAAGTTTAGAGGTGTCACAGTTTTACAGTATAGATGTAAAACAGTGAATGCTAAATTTTTAAAAGGCATTTTGGTGTCTAAAGGTGCACACCCCTGACTCAGTTATGCTCCTGTAGTTCAGGATATGTTGAACACACAGTTCTGAAAACACGTCTATGCCATCAGTCTCTTTAGTACCTTATATTTAGTATCCTAAAACAGCATTATGCTTTGACACCAAATCCCTAACGCACCATTTCCATCCTTTTTCCTCCTCCCTTGCTTCAGCTGCTGTTTTTTATTTTTGCACAAGGTGTACAGGTCCTCCGTGTGCTCACGCAGTGATGGCCCCAACTGCCCAGATGTGTCCCAGCAGCAGCACAGGCAGGAGGATGCCCACCCTACCCTGGGGGCTGCAGCTGTGGGACTGCACACTGCCAGTCTCACAGATGCCCATTAGCAGCTGTGGAGAGCCTTTTCTCAGCAGAAACCAAACGCTCAGAGGTCAGGTAGGAGCGCAGGGCTGCAAGCAGCAGGGGCAGCCAAGGCAACCCTTCCTTCCAAGCCTTCCCTCCTGCTGCCTCCCAGCACGACAGTGGGAGGGAAAATGCACAGCTCAGAGGAGTCTAAATTTGAACAGCTGAGCTCAAATGAGAGATTTTTACCTCCTCGGGGTTGCTTTATAAAACTATTTGTCTTTTTTTTGTTGAAGATGAGCAAAGCAACAGTGGAAAACACCAGAAATGTTGCAAATTAAAACCAATGCTTAAATAATATTATGTCAAATTTTGTCTACTGTTCCTTTGCTCTGAGGCAATTGCTTTTTCATCAGAGATTTTGGAACGCCTGAGAAGAAAAGTATATAGAAATACTGACAGAGTAGCATTATTACCAAGTTATTTACCTTTTTATATCAATCCTGGTGAACATGCTGCTTTATATTTTAACAGGCTTTTCATTCATTCTGATTCATTCCTGATTACAGTCCCTCCGTTTTTTTCTATCTTCTGTAAATAAAATGGGAAGTATGTTTGGAATCTGAAATCCATGCATATTTACTTACTCTAGTCAAGCCAAAAATACCTGTCTTAGCAGCCTTATAGCCTCTCAGAGAAATATGCCCCATTCATTTACAAGATGATGAGATGGGAAAATGGATTAAGTAGTGGCTGATCACTTTGGGTCAATGAGAAAATGATGGAGCCTCCAGACACCCTGAACACTTCAGGTGCAGAGGGACTGACCCAGTGCCTCTGCTGTCTATTTAGGGGCTTCTCTTGAATAGTTCACTTTCATCCTGCTCATAGTTTGTACCCCACAAAAGTTCATACAGACCTAGGCAGATTCTCTCCCAAAAGGGGTTTTTACTCATAAAGTCCCACTTTTCCTCCAAACCAACCAGACCAATACCAGGAAGCTGTATTAGTGCAGGATACCTACTTGTTTCCTCCTGACCACAAATATTTTTCTAGACCCACTATATTACTCTCATATTTGAGAAATAATGAGTGAATTTATGGACATTGTAGTGTAACTTCTGCCTCAGCAGCCACTCTAAATCAAATTACTGATTTTTTCTTTTACTCTCTCAGTCACACAGTCCTGGTGGAACAGAGGAACGTGATGTAACCCTTTGAAACACCTACACACCAGCTCACTAATTATCCCAAACCAGCCCTTTGCCTCTGGGACAGCAGGAATCCCATTACTATGCATTCATGAGGGAAAAAGAAGCTGCCCTGAATAGGCCATAATTTTTGTTCTGTTCATGCCCAAGTTGGAGAAATGTCCTACCCAAGGTCTGAAAACTCCTGGGTGGCCTTTATTGTCTAATGTTTAGACACCTTTACCACCTGAAAGCTCATTTGGTTCAAACAGATGAGTTCATAGAGCTGGCAAAAAATTTCTACCACTCTGGGAAACGTAAGTACTTCCATGCATGAGAGGCAAAAAAGTAGCTGATGTGTGAGGTGACATTCAAAGCACTGCTGCCTCTGCAGAACAGAATTATTATTTTCTGCTGCTGTTCTCTGCATGTGTGTTGAGGCCCCGAGCCAGGCTGCTGTCTGTGGCAGCGAAACAGAAAGAAACAGGAACATGTTTTCATGCCTTATAGCTGAATACTGCAAGGCATGGCACATCTCTCTGGAGGTCACGAGCCTCCTCAGCTAGGTCAGATCAAACACCTTTGGGGTTTGCACCCCTCAGGAGAAAATATGCTTTTTTATGATATAAATGTCAAAAGAGCTAGGGCCTGTTGAAATGTGTTACTGCCTTGTGGGTTATTGTACACTGACTTTAATTATGCTCCATCTTCATTTGGAAGCCAGATGAGTGCACGGTTCAGCTGAAGCCACATTGCCTGCCCAGCTGTGTGCAGACCCATGGTGGGGAGATTTCAGAGACGTGCCAGAGACAGCAGATACTGAACTATACCAGGGGTATCTCACACCTCTACCAATTTAGTGCCCAGAACAAAAACTAACAGCCTCTTCTGCTCTTTCAGATCCTGAGCTATCGTGACAAACACAGCTTAGATGCTAGAAATCCCATTCTGACTTAAAACAATGCAATTACACCAAGTTCCTCATTTCTGTTGCCTTATTAAAGGTAAGAGATTTTTATCAACAGATCTGTGTCATTTCATGCATAATGAAGACTAACACAGGAATTTAAAGCTGTGGTCGATATATGATGGCGTGCTAGGAACAAAAATATGCAACTATTTGTCATTAAGGTTTAGTTGTCTTATGCCAAGGTAGGGCACATTTTTGTTCATTAATACTGAACAAACATTTATTTCACCTGACTTTATTCCCAGCTAGTGTAACACTGAAGCAGAACAGAACTCTAGATCACATTCAACCAAACCAGCTTCTTAATATTTATGCTTTTAATGTTAAGGGCAGAATATGCCAGGATGGCTCAAAAAGAACTACAAGCAAAACAAAGTAATACATTCTTGCTGTGACACACAATTTTTATTAGACATTGTGCACTAGAACTAGCATGATATCCATGTAGTTTCTTCTTCCTCGCTCCAGAATGCACTTAGGTTATTTTTAAATGCTTGGTAACATGTTTTTGAAGCATTGCTCATTTTTCACAGGTCTGCAGCTCCACGCATCCAAGTTTTCTTACAAGATGACTTTTGCATATGTTAGATACTACTTCTGTGCTGTCTGAGTTACCCTCAACCTACTTTTTTCCATCTCCATGTCTGCACTTCTTTAACTGCCCACTTCTGAGCTGTCTATAGCCATGGGGGGCTCAGTGTTCACCTGTGCCCTCTCATCACCCCAGGCCTGCATGAATCTGTGTCCATCCTGTTTCCATCTCTCAAAGCATCTGCTATCATTCCAAGTCTGCATTTTTCTGTATGACAGTGCTCTGTTAGAACCATAAATATCTAATTCTACACTGCTACACAACTGCTATTTATTCTGTGGTTCTCCTATAACTACTTGTTACTGATACCTATGAAGTATATACAGTATAAAGCTGTGGGTTGTACCACACAAAGAGAAACAAATTAAAAAAAAAAATTAGCCAAAGGTACCTGTTCAATTAAAGAATTTACAGATAAAACAGGGAAATAAAAGCTACAGGCAAGTCAGTAGAAGTTCAGAGGGAGTAAATCTATCAGGCATCAGTCCTGAGGCCTTAAAAACTCAATCCAGAGCCTATGGTCTGTTTTAGCCATGGCAATACCTGTTCCAGGGCTACATGGACAGTGTCACCCAACTGTGCTGGGCAAAAGGTGGCTCTGACTGAAGAATGGGGCAATACCACAGGGACATTATGAGGGCTGGACACTGATAAGATGTTTGCTATGAGAGCATGAAGCAGAAACACGTTCTGTCAAGTGAGATGTTCTGCTTGTTGAGTTTTTACAATATTGATTTTTAAAAAGTTATTTTTAGCAAGAGTGGATATTTTTATTAAGGAGAAATATTTTTTTCTTAATTATACATGGTATATAAAAGAGTGAGCAACTTGCATCTAGTCAGTGTTAGAGAAAAGGATGTGACTAAAGGTACTTCAGTCACCTGGCATGTTGAGTCACTCAGGCAAATAAAAATCTCCTGGGTAAAAATATTTCTTGAATAACAGTCAAGTTATGACAGCATGAAAATTTAACATGTGATCTTAACTTTCCCCCAGGTGACATCTAGTATTACTGAACTGGAATATCACACATATACTTTTAAAAATAAGCTAACATTTGAAAATTGCTTTTAGGCTAGGGTTTAGACATTCTGGACCTAGCTGGGTCCTAAAACTGCAAATTTGTCTTCTCCTTTCATGAGATCAAGTCTTCCCTCCTCTGTTCCAACCTATATTTCTTTTGAATGTGCTTGAGTCCTTAATCTAAGACTTGGCTCCCTATTTCTTCCCTCTCCCATCCCTTATCACATGCCCATCACACCCCAAGTTCCTTCCTCTCACAGCTGCCACAGCCTGTCTCAAACTAAGGGCAAAGGTCTTAGCTTGGTGTCTACTTTAAAATAAGAGCAACCCCTCCACTCTGCAGCTGTTACCTCTTTGGTCACCCTTTGCAACTTCAGAGAGTTCTCCTCTCCTAGGGATATGAACAGGTAAATTGAGTATATGGTCAGGCACCACACAATAATCTGGTCAGGAAACTGGTCCTGATGGACTGAAAAGGCCTGCAGGGTGCTAAACAATCCCTTGGCTTTTTTTTTTTTCCCCTTAACCTAAGACTGGCTGTGTCAGTGTACTTGGCTATTTATAAACAGAATCTATCAATCTTGTGCATAGTAAGTCTGAATTAAATAGCACTGCACACACTATATAGCAGAATAACAGTGCACAATACACTCTCTTATCTATGCACTCTCATATTACCTTTTTATCTTGTGGCTATCAGCATAGTCATCTAAGCCCTTACATGTGTATCAATGTGAGCAGCAAAGTCCCTCATGGAGCATCACTTAACAGCACCTCACTCCTCAGTAAATGAAATATTCTAATTACAGGGTAACTTCAGTTGGAGAAAAGAAACTTCTACCTTTTAGGTCCAAAACCTCATATCAACACCAAATCCAGAAAACAATCCTGCCATGACTAAACAATGTGTAAATTCTAAATGCCAGAGTGATCTCCACTGGTGCAGATTTTTGAGAAAAGAGGAGACCTGTGTGCAACACCCATGTGTCAAAATTTTATTTATCTTGAAAAATTCTAAAATAAACTTAAAACTTGTGCAGAGCATCAGACCTGGGAGTGCTGAGTTTCTTCAATCAGCTTGGAGTCAGGATGTCATGAAGAATGCTGGTGCTCCAAGTCTAACCCATCCAGGCAAACCACTTTTTAGGAGGGGGAACCCTTGCAGTAAAGTAAGCATCTGCACATGATGGATGATCTAAAACCTTAGGTCGTTCCATTTCACAGACACCATCAAAATGTCATCAGTCATGGCAGTTCTCAGTCATGACATCAATCAAAGCCATACTTTAGTAAATTTTAGCAGAAACAATTTGCATCTTGAATTTTCAGATCTCTGCCTCTCAGTACTTATGATACTGAAGCATTTTTCACTGAATTGCTTTGGAAAGAGCAAATGTAAAAGTTCCTGGAAGTGAAATGAATTTGTGATGGCTTATGCTTAGACAGTAACTTCTAGCAACACTCTGCAAGAATTTATGGCTGAAACTTATGTTTCTATCTGGTTAAAACAGTAACTAGCAAACAATTTTCAGTTAAGAGTGAATGTCCTAAGTCCTCATTCAAATAGGAAGAAAGGCTGGATTTCAGACTTTTTTGGAAAGAAGAAAATCAATCTAAGCAATTCTTCAAGTTTTATAGAGTTCAGAAAAAAGAGAGATTTTCATGTGAAGATCAGAATCAAATGTAAGAAGCATTGCAGAAGGTGAATTTTGGAAAATATGCTTTTTCTATGTCCTGCAGACAGGATAAGCAGGGACATAAAAGACATAAAGATGAGGATTTCATGCTGACAGACCACAGAAGAAACCTGCCTTGTGCCTTAAGCAGGACAGGAAGTTTCACACCCTGCACAGAAACTGGACAACCTCACGTGTTTCTCATTTAAGAAAGTGAAGTTTGTTTTCATTTCTAAGCACCACAGAGTTCAGTAGGTATCATGAGCATGTGAAGAGGTATCAGTAGGTCTGACCAAACTGCCAGCTACCCCCACCTCTGAATTTTGGGGCCAATTAATTAGATTTACTTTTCTAACTGAGGTCCTCCTATACAAAAGGCCAGGTCATATCTGAAGTGTTGGCACAGAGCTGCTTGGCTACTGTTATGGACTAAGGAATTTGTTTGAAACTTCTGTTCTTGGGGATGGAAATGTCAATTCATACCCAAAAGTAATAAGGAAAAAAAAAAACCTGGAAGTTAGTTCTCACAAAGCCAATAGCATATGCTTCAATCTAACATCATTATGAATGCCTTTGGCTGTAGGTTCTTTCTGATTTATAACTTAAAAATTAGCAACCTGTAAAGACATAGCAACACACATGCAGAGCTTTAAATAATTTGGTATGCTGCATACCATTTTTGTAGTTTTATAGTTCTTTGCAACGTATTCTATAGCATATCATTACATAAACTCCTAATTGAATGTAATTCCTGAACTAAAGAGTCTTTTTTTAAAGTTAAACTTGATATCATATTTTCTTGAAAGCTGTCATCATAAAAATATAGTGGTGTTTCAATTTAGCTGAGATATATCAAAAAAAGGAAGAGGCCTGTGCTCAATCTTAATGCGTTTTTCAAGGTCTACTGATGTTTTCTATATTTGTTTTTAGCTTGTAAAAGGAAAATGAGATAGAAAAAGAAAGTTGAGCTGGGTGAGTGATTCATAAAATTAGTTTGAACTTGCCTAAACAGGAATTCTATGCATCCAAAAACTCATTTTTCTACTAAATGTTCAATTCTGACTTTCAGCTATACTACTCCTCTTTGTCTTACCCTGTCACTCTAAAATATTGTTATTCTTTGTATGATTACAGAGAATAAAATATTTCCTTATTAATACAGCAGTTTTTCTTTCACATTACTTGAAAGGAAAGTCAACAGAACTACAATGATCTGAAAGCAGTATGAGAGAGACCAGGCTTGTTTGCCTCTTGGTAGCTAAAATTACAGAATGGATGGTTGCAGCTGGCAAAGAGAGTAGTGATAACCTCAGTTCTGTTCCTCCTCCTGCTCACAAGAGCCAAGCCACACAGTTTCCAAAGGAGCTACACTCTCCTGGTACTCAACTACCCTAAAAATTCAGGAGTCCTTTTTGAGTTCAACTCACCATTTTTTAAAATCCTCTCTTCACAAAGCAGTGCCACCAGCAATATGAGCTGGCAGTTTGACTACAGAAACCACGAGAAGCTGCCTGTGGAGATCACCCCCACAGGAGAAATCCCTGCAGATCTGCAGGGAGATGTGAATCTGCCTGCAATGTCTGGACAACATTGTCCACTTCCCAGAACTCTTTATTGGTCCTTTTATCAGAGCTAACATTCACTTTTTTTTTTTTTCAGTGTTTACCAAACATAAAATTTTTCAAACATTTATATTCTAGGAATTGCAGTTGCCTTGCCAGACTTCATGAGGAATATGACAGGACAAGGGCTACTGTTTACAAATTAAAAGAATGTCAATTTAGACTAGATATAAGGAAAAAAAAATATGATCAGAGTGGTGAAACTCAGGTTGCCCTGAGTTTGAGAGGTGGTGGGTGCCTCATCCCTGGAGGTTCTCACAGTCAGGCTGGATGGGGCACTGAGCAACCTGGTCATGCTGAAGATGCCTCTGTTCCTGGCAAGGGAGCTGGAACTAGATGATCTTTATGACTTCTTCTAAACCAAACTGTTCTATGACTCTGTGATATGTGTAAAAACTGTTCTTATAAGTGCTGCATCTGAGACAGCAGAGAAAATGCTTATCATCATTATTTTTAAACAGAGAGAAAGGAGAAAACACTATTAGATAAAAGAGGGTTAATAAAATTAAGCAGAAGATTAATTCATTATATTAGTGTTCTGTAAATAAGGATGGCTGTTCAAGTGTTAAAATAAAATCTACATAAATAGAAGGAAAGGTGGCTAAGAAATCTTTTGTTCCAAATCAAATGCACAAAAAAATTCCATGGATGCTGATGAAGGAAAAGGTTTCAAAGATATGGTGAGGGATATATAATATTCTTGTACTGTCCAGCAGACTCTGGACAAAGATTGGGTATTTGGACAAAGTGGTTAATGAGAGCATGAAGGACAGTGAGGCACTGAGAATGTAGCAAAATTATGGTGGTGTTTTCTTCCAGTGTTGATTGATCTTACCAGTAATTTCTAAAATAATTCTGAAAATCTAAACTAATGCCAGCAGCAGGCAGAGAAACTGCCCAAAAGAAAGCCAAGGATCCAAATCAAAGCCTTTGGCAGCTCACTGGACACCTCAGCCTTACTTTGGACAGCTCGAGGACAAATGTTGCTGATGAAAACCTTTTCATAGTAACTTGTTTCTCCTGATATTTTGATATTTAATAAAGAACATTCAGACTTAGGGGAAGGGAAATGTTCCAGGCTATCCAGCTCTGTTTGTGAAAAACAGAAGAACCCACACTTTGATTGAATCCTGAGGCTGGGACTAGAAACTAAACTGAGTCAGATGAGAATTTTATCCTAACTAGTTTGCAAGTTTTGCATCAGAGAACATCTGCTAAAGGCAGCATAAAGCATTCATGGCATGATCAGGGAGAATGACAAGCATGCTGGTAATTCATCACTGGCAGAGTGGTGACAGCTCCTAGTCCTACAGTCTCACCACATTTCCAAAAGGAAGCAGGTGGATACAAACCAGCAAAGAGTCTGAAAATAAATCCTGGGAGGGATCACATACACTGACTGTCCAGCCCTCAAGCTACCAAGTTACCCAGGATAACATCATGGCAATGGTTCTGCAAAAGGACTTGAGCCAACTTTAAACAATGATGGATAAGTCCACCTGCTCACTCTCCAAGAGACTCCCTCCACATATGCAACCTGCCAGCAGATTTAACAATCTAAAAGTGAACCTGACTCATGGCTATGGTATTGGGGAAAGCACCAAGGCAGTCTATCCCTCTGCTGTCATCAGCAAAAAGAAAGACACAAAAGAAGAAATGCTACGTGACTGTGCAGGCCCTTCAGGATTGTGTTCTCACTCTCCAAAACCCTTAGGAAAAGACAATCACCTGACATGCAAGCACTCAACACTTCACAATAAGAATCTACCTAAAAAATTATTTTCGCCAAAGGTGATTTTTGCCCTCTTTCCTACTGGTAAAATGTCAAGCACGCCTGCTCTGCTCCCAGAAAGTGATGAGCATAAGTGTGAGGGAGAGAAAGAGAGAGAGAATGAGAGATCCAGAAAAGATTGGGCAACTTAAGTTGTTCTCATTAACTGAGGAAGGTGTAGGCTCCTCTGGGGTATTACTGGGAAAATGCAACCTCAGAGGCAGCAAGAATGTCTCAGTTCTCCTGTGACTAACAATGGGCACCTGGCCAAGCTGCCATCTCTTGTCCAAGCCCAGATCTGCATATCCGTGCTCTGAAGAGAAGCTGAATTCCACCTGCATTCCTGAAGAGAGCTCTGATTATGCAAACCCTTTGTTTTTTTATAAAGTACAAAGACAATATGAGCTTGAACCTTGCTATGACTGAAGTCTGCTGACTATAAGTACAGGGGAAAGAACATGCATGGTGTCTTCTTCCAGCCTTGTGATTGCTCCAGTCTGGTCTGAGTATTTCCCTTTCTGAATTATGGCACTTCAGAACAGATATACTGAATATTCACTGAATATGCACTGGAGTTGACATGAAGTTATTCAGATAATTAGTTGCCAGATCACTTTCTTAGCACAGGGTAAATATTAAAATACGCAGTCTGCAGAAATTTGAAGTAAAACCCTGCAATTTGTTAGCAGTAAAGCTTTTGACAAATGCCCAATGCTTCTTCTTAAACACTAATAATGTTTCATTTAAGCTTTTTGGTACCTAGATGGACCAGAAAGGAATTTCTTTAAAATAGAAGAAAATTATGATAGTTATTAGCTAGCAAGGCTCTAAAAAATCAATCCTGCTTTCTCAAAGTCATGACTTCTTGATACAAAAAATGAAACCTTTTAAATAATATTGATTGCTATTGTTAAACTGTGAAAGAACAGATTATCTACTCATGCAAATAACGAGGAAAATAATGTCCAAATTCAGAAGAGTTATACAAAGAACAATTCTACCCTACTGTAAGAGGTTACAAGCTATAAGTCATTTATATGTTTTTTTTCATTATTCTTTCTGCAAAAAGAAATCAAGAAATGTGCTACATCATGAAGACTGTATGACAGCAACTTCTTTGTTAAAAAATATACCAGTGTGGCTTAGATTGCCTGATATTTTCCTCTAGAACTCAGACAGAATTGCATCCTTGCAAATGATTCTAGATTATGGTGACTGACTTGTCCTCCAGCAGATACAGGTTGAAAAAAAGCAGACTTTGGGAGAGCTGGAGAATGTTCATAGGGTTCAGTAGGTGAAATGCTCTGTATAAGACAGGATTAGCCACAGAGGGTGACTGGCTGAGTAACAGCCCTGCTGGAGAGGACGCAGCACAATGATGGATAGTGAGTTCCAAATAATTTGCAAACAAAGCAAAATGTACTCAAGGCTTCCAAAAGAGAAATTTGGGGAGCTGAGGTCTTATGCCAGGATCAGTTGTTACTGCCCACCCCTACCTCCACTTGGTGCTGGTGAAGCTGAACCATGGAACTCTGTGCCCAGGTTTCTGTCCCTGTGCTCAGGAGCGATCCAGGACAGAGCCCAGCTCAAGGCCAAGGTGGTCCAGGACCCAGGGCAGGGACACGGACACCTGAGCCTGCCTGGTCTGGCAAGGGAAGGCTCAGGGATGATCTCAAAGCATCCTATGACCTGAAGGAGATTTACAAAAATTTACAAAGATTTACAAAGACAGAGCCAAATTATCCATGACAGGAAAATAGGAGAGGACAAGGCTGTTTCGATGACATCCTTGGCTACACATCCAGGCTGGCCTAGTCCTGTGCTGGCCACAAGCTTGTTTTGACTGGGGGTTGGACTGAAGGCCTCAAGAAGCTTGTTTCAATTTCATTTTAAAAAATCTTCCTAATACAATATCTTAATATTACAATTTTCTAATACATGCAGAAGAATGGTAAAGAGAGAACCTTCTATCATAGTCAGATGCAGCTTCATCATTAAGGTAGTTACTTCAGGTGACTAACTTGACTTTTTTATTTGGTAACAGTTAACCATGATTTATTCTGACATATTAACATTGCTCAATGAAGAAAATTGAGAATATTTTCCACCCAAATGTTAGGTCATCATTTAAAAAATTCTTATTTGAAACATTATCAAGAAATCCTGAAGTAATCACATTTTTTTTAGAAGCTAAATTCAGTTGCACTGGATATTCCCCAAATCTGTTCCAAATTACAGCAAAGAGAGATAATGACAGGAATTTTGATAGCTCTAGCGTGAAGCCAAATGTGAACATTAAAAACTGACAGAAGGATTACTAGAATAGCTGTTAGCATGGACTACAAAGTTTTCATGTGACTAATTAATTTTAAACAAAAAAATATCCAGAACTATTAAATGCAAATATCACAAATGTTATTCTTGCTCACTTACATGACATATACTCATCCTATTGGTCTTGCCTCCTTGCCTTGAGTTCTCAGCAATGGAGAACACCTAAAATGTTTTTGCTGCTACTTACATGAAATTCAGAACTCCACTGACTACTTAGCTGCATTTTTACTACTTTGAATTTGGATTTCCTGCAACACACTTAGATTTTTTTTTTTAAATCAGGTTCATTTTAAAGGAGTACTTAATAATGAAATAAAATTATTTGGTTAAATTTGAGTAATTTTGGTTGGAGACTAGAATAATAGGGGAACCAATTTGGCTATGACTTTCCCATATTTCTTAGACCATCAAGCTAGGGAAAAAGATAACATTTTGTGAGGTGAAAAATTATTCTGCTAATTAAAAGAAAATGACTTGGGAGTACTGAACCTTTGAGCCCCCAAAAATGGAGTTTGCAAATTTTCTATGAATTTAAATTCTGTTAGCACAACATTTCTGAGGAATTTGAAAAACATGCCTTTATTATACTTAAAGGAGCATCACTTCACTGTAACTTGTAAATGTTTGCCTTCCAAATTTAAATTAATATGCAATAAAGAAAGCAATAAGTTTTCCTAGCAGGGCAGGAGGGGATTTCAGGTTTCCCAAACTAGTGGTTCATTGTTATTTACTATAAAAACTCTACCATGTCCTTTTCTGTCAGCCAGAATTTTTCTTAAGACAGTTTACATCACAGACATGAAAGTCAGTCATGTCTGTGACTGTGTTGATGTGCATGCACCAAACATGGTAGTGATTGCTTAGTAAAGCACAGCCTTCTGCACAGGAGCCTTTTGCAAAGTAAAAATGAATTAATAATAATCTCAGAAAATGTCTCTTTCAGTATAAGGTTCAGGGGAAAGCTTTCAGCAAAGTTTTTCTCTTCTTTCTCTGGGAAAGCTCCATGTACTGCTCCTGCTCTTCGTGCCATTTCCACTGCATAGATGACCTTGCTCTGTTCTTTTTGTGTGCTCAGCCCCACTGTCCTGTAAGGGGTTAACTGGCAGTGCTCATCAGGGTGTGAATAAGGCAAGAGATACCTTCTTATTCTGGTGTTTCAGTGCACCAGGGTAGAAATTGTCTAGCTCTGCCCTGACAAGTGGGTATTTTAAATGGATTGTTCAGTGCATCTAACCAATTAAATCAGAAAACCCCAAGAACAAAACGCTAAATTGCTAATCCAGTAGAGTTACTCAAAAAATGGCAAAGAGTTCTGGAGAAGTACCAAGGACAATCTAAAATGATGAGTCTGTAAACCCCAGAAGGAGAGGAGCTTCTCCTCAGTTATCCCAACTGTGACATTTCCCACAGTGCCACAATATCTGCAGTGAAATGCTATTTATGGAGGATCAAAAAAACATTAAATTATGGATCTTTGATGAAGTAAAGTCTTTCAGGCTTTGATGATGAGGGACCAGAGAGCAAGACAAGGGAGACAAATGTCAGTTCCATTGCTCTGGAACATACAATCCAGCCCATGGAGCACAACTGGGAAATACATCAATAGGACTTTCCAGTAAGTCCTGTTAGTAGGAACAGGGATGTTAAAGCTGGTTCAGGAGAGAAGAGATAAAATAGAACAGCAAAAAGAGTAGCAAAATAAATAATTTAGCTCAGTGGCAATTTTTT
The DNA here is from genome assembly GCA_003676055.1 of Chloebia gouldiae. NCBI lineage: Eukaryota > Metazoa > Chordata > Aves > Passeriformes > Passeridae > Chloebia > Chloebia gouldiae. Next base: position 9,167,515 of record QUSF01000003.1, read on the forward strand.
TTTAAATATCACATTTCCAATCTTTGAACTATTTTGGCAATACCTTCTTTGGCTTATGTGTTACTTGTCAAAGAGAGAAGAACTGATCTCCATGGCAACACATTATATTAAATGTAGGAAGCAGAATCTATCTATCTGTCTATCTATCTATCTATCTATCTATCTATCTATCTATCTATCTCAGAATCTAAGCTTATTTAAGCTCAATAAATGGTAACTCATAGTAAGAGGAAAATAGAGACTTATACTGAAACATTCGTTTAAGGAAAATAAAATACACTAGTAGATACCAACTGAAAATGGAATATTACCTACATTTAAGAGGTAAAAAACAGTATCCAGAAGGATTTTTAAATAGGATCAGCTTTCTAGGTAAGGGAACATCTGCAGGTCTAATCAGTGCTCTAAAAGTAATGTGTAATGTAGAGGAATGAAATGCTGAGACACTTGGGTCTCTCAGAAGGTAGGATGGGAGGAACAGAACAGGAAGTTTTCTGGAACTGAATCCAGGCAAACGGATGAAACTTACATTGAATAATAAAATATAGCGATTACAGGGACTGAGATTAGCAGCTAAATACTTCTGGTGGTGGGTGACTTTGACTCAGACTCAATTAAAAATGACTGAAGGACATTTAGCACTTACAGGAATGGGCACATAAATCAGGTGAAACCTGGGAAAATTACACCAAGGCAGCTCTAGAAAGAATAGCTCATATACAGTAAATTAAAAGCACTCTGAAATCGATGGGCTCTGGTTTTATGCTATCACACAAAATAGTCTTCAGCTGGACAATTTCTGTACACTAATCAAGTCATTTACCCAAGGCCTCTTTCCTCCCTGTTATTCCTGCAGTAGAAATCACAATGTGGAGTTCAAGGAATGCTTCAGCTGCAGGTGAGTGGCTGATGAGAGACTGTTCAGAGCAGCAGTGCTCTGCCCTCCTGCCCATTGTCAAAGACACAGGACTGAGCTCCACACACCTCTGCTGGGAGCCACTCCTGGCTTTTCACAGTAAAAACAGTACTCACAAACCTCAGTCTCCTTTCATTTACAAGACCAGTATTTCTCAGGTATACGTCCCCTTTTATACTACAAAGGAGTATTACTGGGGTTTTCCTCTGTGCTGTGTATATCAAAAGATGAGTTCAAATGTTACTATGACAAGCTGCTTGCTAGCAGTTGTGTATCTGAGGTTACAGACACTCTTCTTCTATTGGAAGTGAGCATTCCCCATTCAGATGAGCATTTGTGGCTTGTGCTTGGTGAGCCAAAATCCAGCCTCTTATGTTGCCCTCAACTCTCAGGTGTGAGCTGTGTGTGCTACAGAGGCTGCTAAATACTCAAGTCCAATACTCTGACTTCCAGGTTCATTCAGTTAGCATTTGGTATAAGGTTAAAATGAGCTCTTCATCTGCCAAACTCTTTTGCACAACCACGATACTCAAGAAACATGAAAATTAATTAATAACTTTGTCTGCTCATCTAGTTCATTTTCACATGCTTTCTTTCTGTCCACAGTGAGCATCAGGAGATAAATGAAAGTACTAAAATGAATGAACAGGGGCTTGTTCAAAAGAGTTCACTCTTATTAAAAGTTAACTGAGAAGGAAAGCAAAGAGAATAAATGGAACAAAGGCCTGGCAGAAAGTGAAGCATACTTCACCTGTTCTTGCACCTGACAAACTGGTGGGATTCCAATAATGGGGAAAAACTTATTTATATTAGTCCTCTAGAGAGATTCATTACATTGTCTGGTAGGAAACACAGAATGGAAATGTAAAGCACAACAGGAATGAACAGGTGAGAGGTACTTGAGTGACTTTTAGTCACCTGGAAGCTGACCCACTCTAGAAGGGGAAAAACAATTTTGAAGACAGCAACTTTGGAGCCTCAGTTACAGCACTGTCCAGGAGCTGCTGAGCTCCCCCAAAGCTGTGCTGTGTTTGTCCCTGTTGGTGGCCAACAGCAGAAGCAGCAGCAGCTCTGAGATGGATCTTCCCTGGTGTGTTTCTTGCCAGCTGGACTCTGATGGTGAAGGATACAGAGCGATGCCTGAGCGATTTCCTGCCACTCACACACGTTTAATGTTTGTGCTTTGTGCATTCCTCTGCTACACTGATACACGTTTGTGAGTATGCCTCACCTCTCACCTCTCAGACTCTGCTGCCCCGGACTCACAGTGGCTATAAAAAGGTAGACTGAAGTCAGAGTGAACCAATTATGCCAAAATAATTTTCAGGAATAAGGAGAACATTCAGTGCTGTTGTGATAACTGCAACTAATAATGGCTGCAACAGAAAACCTACTCATCAGATTAAATCAGTACTATCTTAAGATCATTTTGGTCTTTAAATGCAGGCAGCATTACATAATATGTCCCTCCACAGACACAATTCTGTTCTGAAAAAATACGACCTTTCTTTCCTTTAAATCAAAATAATCATGCAATCACTTTGCCAAAGCTCAGTCTTATTAGACAGGAGCAACACAAGAGTTACAGTTACTATATTTTCTCTGTCTGTCTATAACAGTTGCATGAGATTCATCTGTCTGAACAGGAAAATTTTGACATTGGGGTCTCAGAAATATAAGTCATTATCAGATACTACAGTCATTTTTTCAGTATCATTGTAATTTATTTAGGAATCTTTACATGACCATATAAATACTTACAGTAGCCTGCAGACTGGTGGAACAACATTGCTTTTCTCAGCTTTTCATAGGTTTTTCTCTATGGTATAAGCCATAACAGTCAGGAGACAGTGTATCCCTGAAAGATCTTGCCTAAAGGACAGCGTTCTGATGGAGCAGGGAGGCGAGACAAGACACTTTTTTTTTTTTCTATTGTCTTCTTTCAGCTTCTAATTCATTAAAGGAAAAATGCCAATATTCTTCAAAGTTCCAAGATAATTTCTTCCTATTTTAAAATCAGCTATATGACACTTCAAAGGAGTTCTCTAAAGCTGATAACCTGCAGGAAATGACAGCACAGGACTAATGAGATGCACTTTTTTTTTAAGGAGGTAGAATTCACCATTATTTGGGGATTTTCGCAACAGTTCAGTCCCATCTCATCAGACAGTCTAATTCTTTTTCCTCATCAAAGCAGAACAAAAAGTACATTTTTTTAAACATGTCCTGAACTGCTGTTCAGGTGCAGCTGGTCAGCAGAACAGGGAACAGAGAAAAGCTATTTTAATCTAATGCACTACTGTAATAATGAAATTCTAGTAAAACAATAAAATAATAACCCACCTAATAATAAACACTTTAAAATAGTGCTAGGTTGCATACAGCACCAGTAATCTAAATATAAGGATGTGACCTTCTGGATGACCATGGCAACCTGTGACCTATGTGTTTCTTTAAGAGCCTCATGCTCTAAAAACTATGATGAATAAACATGGTTATCTTTGAGAATTCAAATCAGAACCCAGAAAGACTCCTGCCTAGAAAATATCCATTTTTATGCTGCTGCTATGTAACACATCTATCCATTTTGGTGTTGCTGCTGTGTAACACACACGAACCTGCACAACAGGTGCTGTGCAACCCAAGGAACAGTGCAGCTATTTTAGCACACACAGACCATTTATGTTTGCACAGAAGACAACATTAGGGATAAGTACTGGCATGGGCATCTGTGAGGGTTCACTTAATGTCTTTTCAGGGTGAGGTACCAGAATAAATATCTAAACTATGCAGCAATGCCTAGCTCTGAATATCCATAACATGTTCTATGGAAAGGTGATTTGCAGAGCTATAAAGAAAATTGAGATGCTATATATACAAAGTACGGATTTTTTAAAAAACATGTATATGGAGAAATAATCTTTTTTTTTTCTTCAAACTGCTTTTACCTAAATATTTTCCAAATAATATTTCTTAATTGACCCAGGACAAAATTTTTGAATATTTTTATAGTCCATAAATAAAAACTGGAGTCTGTTTACCTTATTTCTAAAAAGCTTTATTTACAACCATGTGAACTTGTAGTTTCTTTTTTTATAAAAAACACCCCGATCATTTTGGGATTTGGCTGGTTGGTTGGTTGTTTTTTTTAAGGCACATTTGAAATTTCAAAATTGACTGTGCTCCTGACTTTTCCCTGGAATACATTTTTGGGAGAGAAGTGCAAATATTTTCTGTAGAAACACAGACTCATTAAGGTTGAAAAAGACCTTTAGGATCATCAATTCTGTGAATACAAAGGACAGAAATCAGCCCTTAAAAACACTTTGTGCCTTTAAAAATTATCTCACGCTAGTGGAATGTGTCCCTGCCCATGCAAGGGGCTTGGAACTGGATGATCTTTAAGGTCTCTTCTGGCCCAAACCATTCTATGACTCTATGATAAAAATACTCTACAAATAGTGATATTGCCATTATATAACATGATTAAATATCATCACACAGCCATTAGAAAGACAGTTGTAGTATTGTTCATCCACATAAAGAAGGGGTGCTACTTTGATATATCAGCCATTAATTAATTAATTAAATCTGTTTTTTTGAGGAACAGCATATGAACATTGCCACCACACTGACAGAGAGCAGTATATATCAGAAGAACATGTCAGTATTGTGTTTCTCTCCTTTCAAAAAAAAAAAAAAAGTAAATTGGTCAGTTTAATGGAAAATAGTGTGATAATTTCTACAAAGTACTTCCACTAGTGCCCTAATAAAAAAACACTGCTTTGGGTCCTTATTCACAGAGCAGCAAAGTCAAAATCCTCCAACAAAATAGACACAGAAATGGGGTTCCCTGAGATGTAAGAAGAAAAGCAAGCAGCACTGAAAAAGATTTTGTTGAGTCCTGTACAAAGCAGCACAACCTCTTTCTTTATTAAATGTGTTACCCTTCCAGAAAAACTACTAGTTTTCTCCAGTCAAACTAGATTAATTTTCCCTTAAAGCTATTTTAGTTTGCTCAAGGCATCCTAGGTATCCTGTGTAAATGAATTAGAAATGACAGTTTCTCCAGTAAGGGGATAGGTGACCACATTCCTTTCTTGTACAATACACACTTTGGGAGAACAAAGAATAAAAGCCAACATGTTATCTGTATGCATGTTATTTAAATGGCTCTCTCCCCTTGCTTTGTGAGAGCATAACATTCCCAGTGATGTGTGGAGAAAGACTTTGAAGCATAAAAATGGGGGTACAGACAATATAAAATTACTTCTCAGCAACAAATGCACGTCTGACGGCCTATAGATGTGCTAAGTAAAGCACAGTGGAATTTTGCAAACAAATTTACAGCATGTCAAAAGCTTCAGTGAGAAAACAGATTGAGCAATGCTCTGTAATAATGGTACCTTTCAAGGGTGCTGTGCCCGAGTTGCAGGACATCTACTGCTGCACAAGGACACAAATCTTAACACCTTAAATCAGACAGAAAGTTATCTGTTCAACCAAATTTTCCTGGCTACCTTATTCTTGTAATTCTATGACCTTTTTTATGCCTTTGAGAGAGATCCAGCAATTAAACCAGACTTAAGAAGTCCTAACAGGGTGGATCATTTTTTCCTAGGTAAAGGAGATTTCTGCTTAATTTAGAACATTAAATAAATACTTAGTCTTAATTCAAAATTTATTTAAGTTTGGACTGCATGGGATAAAACATCCCCCGTGTCTCATCTTCTGAAACACAATAAAATGCATGATAGGCTCTTTTTCAGCATCTGCAAGACAAGCTAATAACATGGCCAGATATCCCGGAGTGATGGGCATCCCCCAGGACCAGGGCATGCAAGAAGGAGCACACAAGGCAATGACAGGAGAATTGTTGCAGAGTGCTGTGAGGCTGAGATGTGAATCAAGTTATCAGGCAGGCTCTGGGCTGGTAAAGCAGGCTGGGAAACAATTTTCAATTTTGTTCCTTTCAAAGTAAGTGAAGGAGAACCGCTTCTGCTAAGAGCTAAACAAACTTCTGGAAAGTATTTATGTGCCCGGTTTGAGGTTTACCAGCCCCTGTTCTAATCAAGGGATTTGGGTTTCATGTGGCTGATGCTTTAGTTATGGAGGTACTCATTGCAGAAAGCCGTTGCCTTGGTAGCTGGGTGACCCAGGGGGTTAATAAAGCGAATTTCCACCCCAGAGATCTGTGATTTATGCTTGGCTTAACAGACAGCAGTAAATGAGTTTGGTGGTCTCAAACTAGCCCACAGACTCACTGTAAAATCCCAGCATCATTTTAAAGGAATTTATCATAGCTGGGATTTTCTATTCATAAGAGAGCTAAGACTGGAATAATAGGGTTATGTTTCAGGGCAGGATGAGAGGCCATTAAGTAATCCTAGTATATTATTAAGTAATGTAAGTTTAAATACATGTGCATAAAATGTCTGGAATTAAATAAAAAGAAATAAATTAATTCCATTATGAGTTTAACTTTTGACCAAATAGTTGCAAGGAAAAAGTGAAATAAAAGCCTTTCCCACAGAATGTTGAAGATAGTGCTATTCCACTACGTATGGAAGGAAAGCTACAGCTCTCTAGGAACAACAGCATCACTCCTTGTGGAAATGCAATCCTTTAGAAGCATCTGAAGCAGTTGTTTTTAGATTTATTTAGTACTATAAAGATAATTAACTCGTTCATGACAAGACATGAGATGTTTTTTGAACATTTCTGTCAATGACAGTTGTTAATGCTTGTCTCTTCAAGAGGTTAAAGGTTTAAAACTCACTGTGGACTGTTATCATTATCCCATGGATTTACCACCTTCTGAGAGCAACGTGTACTTGAGTCTCAGGTTCCTTAGGCCACTTAACATTGTGCATCGTGCCAGAAGTAAAAACTGCAGAAAAGCTTATCAGAAATAATTTTGAGACAATTCCAGAACAAAGTCAATATCCCGACAGAAACAGTGCTTTTACCTCTTACACTTCACACTTGGTTTTCTCCTCTCCAAAGGGGCAGGAAAGAAATCTGAACTATGTTTTGCCTCTGCCCACAGCTCCAGCTAGATCACAAACTGATTTAAATCAGCATTTCTGCTGCAGTCTTTACCTTCCTTCTGAATCTTTACTTATTCCCTCACAATGAGAAGCGAAGTCCAGAGCTGTCAGAAGGCCATCACTGGGCAGATTTATCAAAAAATCCAACAGACTGTAGTACATTTTCTTTTTATAAAGTATAAACAGGCCACATGTTTATGGATGACAGTGGTACTGGGAAGGAGGTGAGAGGGAGAGATGTGGGGAGTGACAAATAGACTGTAAATTAAAATTAACTGCATCAGAAACTTGAAGGAAAGATACAAGTTGGGTGCTGTGCGTAGAAAATATCTTATTGCAGTCAAGCCTGACCCTGTTCCTTGAAAAGCATTTCTCTGATTTGTTCAGGTCACAAGTGGGATGGAAATGAGCCTCTGTACTGCTTCTTCGCACATCCGGATTTAATAGACTTTTTTCCACTGATAAAAGACCACTAATGAGTTCATTTTCAAGCTATTAAATTGGCTAGAATAGCTAGTTCTGCTGATGATTGCACAGAGACCTGACGGTCACAGTGGGTTTTGTCTTTGGCTGTTAACCATTTGCTGTCTCCCTGTTGCAACACAAATGTTTAAGTAGAACAGGAAGGGAAACCTAGTAAAAGAAACCTTGCCCTGTCCCTTGCTCCCCACCTATCTCTTTGTTCTACTTTTTCATTTTGTGACTCTCTGTGTTTCTCAGATGCCTTTAAACACAAATACTTCCTTTCCAGAACATCTGTTGTACCAGCAACACCTTGTGACCCAAAAAATTAGAAGCACATTCACAACAATGATTTGGATGAGACCACAATTAATATTTTCCTTTGTTTATTGAAATGTTTTAATTCAGAGTATGACAGTTCACTGAATATCACACTCATTTTTTGACTGGTCTGGAGCCTGTGCCCTCACAAAATGCCTACATGGGCTGCCCTAAGTTACACACTGCAATCTGAAGTCTTAAGGGAACAATTTACTTCTTTAGCCATACAAATGATTGCAATTAAGGTAACAGTAAGTGATTTCTCTTTAAGTTTGGATACATATCACTTGCAGTATCATGCAGTCCATCAGACTTTTACAGGCAAACAATTAACTGCACAGCTGCTTGGTGCTGTAACCTTTTCCCCCAGTGCTTGGGGGAGCAGGAACAGGTTTGCCTGACACTTGATAGCACCATCTCTTTTTTTAGAGAAACTGTTAATGTAATTGTGTGACATACATTAGAAATGGAATTAATATGTATGTATCTCCAGTCCAAGGAGAAGAGAAATAGCAGCTGACATTCACATTCTCTGGACAGAGAGACATAATTCTGTCTCTCAAGAGAAGCACAGAGAGAAGAGAAAACAAGCTTTATCTCTGCTCCTTTGTTTTCCCCATGTGGAATGTGGTGTGGAGATTGTTTACCTGCAGTGATTGCTGGGTTGGATTCTGGTGAAGTTGTTTGGGGTCAGTGACCAATGGGATCCAGCTGTGGCTCAGACTCTCAGCAGAGAGTCACAAGTTGTGATAGGTAAGTAAGAAGTAAGTGTGTAGAATAGTGTAGTATCTCTTTAAATAGTGTATTAATGTAATATAGTATAGTTTTAATAAAGCTATCCTTCAGCCTTCTGATCTGGAGCCAGACATCTTCACTTCTCTCCTGCACCCGGGGTCCGCTGCATTTTTACTATAATAGCAGCAAAAGAGGGAAAGGTAGTGATGTCATGTAACATTTTGGTACATGGGCCAGTAAGGAACAGAGTCACAGACATCTTTGGAGAGAAACAGCAAAACATATGAAAATGTAAGGTATTCCACCACAGTCTTCACAAAATTTGCTCCCAAGGATGGATGTATCAAGTGTTAATCATTCTGTCATAGTTTAACCAGTTTAACCAGTGAGTCAGTCTACACTTCTTAAAAGGGGAAATTTTTCAAGCTACTTTTTTTTTTTTTTTTTTTAATTGCCTGGCTGCAGCCACACTGTGTCTATCCACAGCATCCCTTGGAAGGGGACTGCAATCAATCACCTCATCAAGAATGGAGCTGCCACACGAGTGATGTGTCAGTGTCACAGGCTGTTTGTTTGACTGTACACAACCACGCTGCCCGCAGAGCAGTCACAGCCTGGAGTCTTCCCTACAAAACAGAGGAAGTATTTAAAATCAGCCTTTTGTCAATTAAAATCTTCACTCAGAGATTTAATTCATTCTGTTGAAAGCATCAGAAGGCAACTTAATGGAAATATTACTTACCTCTTCAAATATTTCAGTCTCATATCTCTTGTTGGAACAGAGTTGTGCATGTTTAAATTTATCTACAGGCAAAAAAATAAATCTTGTCTTGTAAATATTTGTAATTGCATCTCAGGAGAATGATTTTTGAAGCTCAATACCTAGTCAGCACCAAAATGAGGGTGATCTTATTATGAACATGAAGTCACAGAACTTTGAATGCAATTACGTTCATGACTTCATTTCATACGTGTTAAATTTTTGTGATGCCTTATTTCAAATATCACGAATCTGCTGATACTTTTGTTCAGTTAAATCCCATTCTCCATGTGATGATGCAAGTTACTTGTGAATAATTAGCTGAAACTAAAATGTGGATTAGGATAAATTGACACAGGAAGAATTTATTTAATTTCAAAGAAAGGGGAAAACACCTCGGAACCAAAAGCATTGTTTTTATGAAGCTTCAGTAGACAAGAAGAAATGCTGATTGGAAAAAAAAGATGGCTACAAACTCTCCAGCTAAGAAAAAGGAATAAAACTCAAACTGTGCTGCTTTTTCCTCATTTCTCCATTGCACAACTGAAGACCCTATTTCTGAAGAACCTTTGTCAAAGACTGGAGCATCCATTTAATTCTCCACAAATGTTGATTTCCTAAGTTATGCAGGCTCACCTCACAAAAACCATTTCTTCTGACCTACTTACTCAAAATGCAAAGCAGGACCCCCTGGCCACCGCTCTCAGAGCTGACAGCCTCGTGCTGGCAGTGAGCAGGCTGGCTTTGCCTTTCCTGCAGTTCCAGGAGAGTCTGGATCACTCTGGAGCAGACAACGTCTGTCCTTGTGAGGTGAGTCCTGAGCACTACAATATTCTGCTGTGAATCCCAGTCACGAGGCAAGCACCATTCAGCACGGGTAAAACACGCAGCTGCTTCTCTAAAGTTATTAAAGAGCAGGTTTGGCACAGCCAGGCTTTTTATCAGAGAACCTGTTCTAGACAGAGAATACTCAGGTAAGGTTCTAGACAGAAAATACTCAGGTAATACCTGAGTAATACTCAGGTGTGGTACACTGGAGCAGCTGTTACAGCTGACCAATTAAAATGCATTGCAATTCTATATGGACGTTTCCAAAGTGAATTAAGCTATATCCAGTGAAGAACTCTTTCACTTTGAATAAGGGGGTTACATCATGTGGTTTAACAATGCAGTTTAAATTATCACTTTTAAGCAATTTGAATTCAAATTTAGTAGGGAATTCTGTATAGGCAAAACATAAACTGCAATTCTACCAGTGCACTGTAGCAATGAAATCTGTAACAGGTGAGCAAGATTTCTGTCTCCATGACAATATTGTTTAGGTTTTCTGAATAAATCCTAAATGGATGTATTATAGTATTAAAAAGTACTGCTAAAAATAGTACTATTTGAGCAATTCAATGCAAGAAATACAATTTAAAGTGATGGCTAGGACTGGAGTTTTGCCTTACTCTAAAGGTCAAGAAATGTGGCCAAAGGTTGTAGACCTCCACTTCTGACCACCAAACAGAAGGCAAGGTAAAATTCAGGAAAGAAACTGGAAAAGGTCAGTGAAAGCATTGACCAAGGAACTACAAAAGCAGTGTGGCTATTGCAACTAGCCTCAGCTATTCTGAGACAGACAAAAAGCTCTCCATCAAGAAGCCATCAATACCTATTGCACTGAGTCCTGCCTGGCAGCCTCAATTCCCAGCCCTTGTGTTACAGGTTAATAATTCATCTCCTCTCACCAGTCAGATTGTACCTTGACTCTAAGCCAATTCATAACAAATGCTATTATAAAATCACAAAAACTTCAGGTTAATCTAATGTTTGAGAAGATAGATAACTGTGTGCTGATGCAAAATTTTCTCTTTTCCTCTGGACTTTTCAAGGATTCACAGCTTTCACAGCTTTTTCTTTTTTGATATGCAGGTGTTGCTGAACAATAACTGAGCTGGATTATTCTTGATGCACAACAGGGCATGATTATTTAAAAAAAATAAATACAAGGAAATCTTAGAAATTCAATTTACATGTAATCAGCATCTGTTTCCCACAAATGCAATGCCCAGTCAACTGGAAGAAAAATGACTTTTAAAAGCAGGTGTTCTTTCTAATTATTGTTGATTCAAGCAAGTTATTAACGCTTATATGCTCCCAGGTTTACACTAATGAAATCTTGCTTGCCTGTCAGCAGGTTCCTGATAAAGAGTACCTTTTAGTCCCCAAAACTGGAGTTTAGCAACCAATAGTTCAAATCAGGTAGCCCTGCTCTTGTATGAATAGGAGGTTCTACCTTACCATACAAAGCTAATACGGGAGGGAGCCATACAAACAGAACAGCAATGGTTAAATGTGCACACAGAACTCTGGAATATTCAAGTTGTTTATTTCTCCAGGCTTACAAATTTGATTACCATGGAGCACAAAGCTATTAAAAATATGACCTTTTATACTGTACGACTTGGCAAAAAGCCAAATAATAACTTTGTTTGATTTGGGTAGTATGATAGAGTGCCTATTCAGCTGGAAATAAAATTACTTTTCTTTACAGGAAATTATACCTGGAAGACTAAATGTCCATCATGAACATAACACACATATGGAGTCATTAATTCAGACTCATGGCAGCCACTCTCAGAGAAATAAAAGAACAATGGTTTTAGGTATGGCAGAAAAAGATGCAGAATTATAAAGCTTGTCTGGCGTTTGCTCTGTGATGGGGACATGTGAAATAAGTGCTGATAATAGGTGATAACACAGAAAAAAAACCCAGGTTGTATAACTGGTATGGCACTGATACTTCACAACTCCTTGTCTTGAAGAAGCAGTTGTATTTTTTATGCTTTTGATATGCAAACAAAAGGAAAAATATGAATCCTATGCTCATGTTAGCTAGATAGACATTTGATCTGAAAACATCTCGTTAGTGCTTCCACTAACACCAATGACAAGACTCATAGATTTCAGTTCAGTAAAGAGTAAAATCAAGAAGAGATGCATAGAAGAAAAAATGTTTGGATAGCCCTCTTGTTTTCAGGAGTGCTACATTGAATTACATGAAAAAAAATTCTAAGACAGAAAATGATAGGTGATAGGAAGGAAAATTATAATTTCACCTTACAGGTATCTTTGGCACTAAAGGCGTCTTTTACTTTGATTCAACTAGAATGACACATGACAAATACCATCCTTGAAAAAAACCCAAACCTTCATAATTAAATTTTCCCTTTACTCAAAACACCCTGATTAATTATTTGGCTGACTTCTATTGGTTTTTCTGTATATTTATTTATTTATGGGGGCACAGGGGATTTAAAAAAATATTATTTTTCTGTGAAAACAATATTTCAATAGACTGAAATTTCAGTCTTCTCTACTGGTTGTTTTTTATTCTGCTTTTTTATTGTCATATGGTACTTTCCCAAGAAATTATTTCCTTTGTTTCATGTTTGTAAAAAAAGACCATTCTATTCAGAAAGATGTTATTAAAAGAAATTCCGTGGAATATGCAGGACTACTGAAAAATCATGAATACAAGATAATTAAGAAATTGGAATAAGGACTTTTTACTTTTCTGGAAAGTTATGTAGACTCTGTAATTACCACCCATGCTCTGAAGTTTTATGTCTTGTCTGAAAATTGAATTTCCAGTGAGTTGCATTTTTCTATTTAGCTGTGAAAATCAGGCACAAGGGAATCACATTTCACTTAAAGCAAGGCATTAGGAGAGCAATGGCTATCTATCACTCTCCAAAGCACTATGGAGGAATGGCTTGAAAAAGAAATGACAATAAAAAAAAAAAAAAGAACAAAACCAAGCATTCTTTAGAAAGAAATATTGTAAATCTTATTTCTTGCTTTGTTTTCTAGACTTTTCTTATGAAATTGCTTTGAGATGTAGGAGGTACCTCAGAAAGTTAGACAAAAGTTGCATATCATATAATATCCTACTGAAAACAACTGTTCATATCATATGCTCCAGTTTTGAGGCAATTCAACTGAGGAATTCTGGCCACATGGGAGTTTTCCTTTCCATTCCCTCAGTTTAATAATTTTTTTTTTTTGCCTAAATTCTAGAAATTTACATCCTTTTCAGTTTAAGTACACTCATTTCACATGCTCCAAAGTCAATAAAACCCTCCACACTTCAGTGCACTTTTTGCTGCAGTATCAGGTCAGGTAAGGAATCCAGTTAAGCCTTCACCTTAGACAACTTTTCATGTTCATGCTCCACAAGCTTACTGTGAACTCTAAAAGAGAGGCAGAGACAGCAGTAAGAAAGGGTTCTGAATGTAGCTGTGTCTTCATCACCAAAAGAGTTTTGAGAGGCCAGCTTCAAAGTCAGTCTTGAAAAGCCCTTCCATCCATGTCAACAATCATTACTCATCTTTTTGACCTATTATCTTCTTTGCATTCAATTCTGAAGTTAAAGCAGACTTTTGTATACAGGGGATATGGGTGGTCTAGGAATGCATACCTAGCATCCTTCAGTTTACAAGTTTTAAAAGTCACTATTTCCTTTGTTACTGTTCCTGGGGAAAAAGACTGTGAGTTGTGTTTGAATTGAGTTTGAAGAGATACAGTTGGAAATCCTGAGATCCTCTTTACTCATCCATGAAGAGTTTCAGGATCATCCATGAAGAGTTTTGAGCTGGGAGTGTGCTGCAACATGACAAACTCTTGTGACCTTTCATTTGCTCTGAACTCACTTCAGGGTTAAGAGACTAGTCACTTCTCAAGTGCCAAAGAGCCATTAGTGTGGACTGATCAAGTGGAGCATGATAGCAGAAAAAAACAGAGAAGGAAAAGAATCGATTTTATACAAATTATAAAGTCGCTGCTCTGCATACAGCCCTGATCATTGCTTAACCTAAGCAAAACTATACAAAGAAAGGTAATTTTTAAGTTATGTAAAGGTATCCTGTATCTCACACTGGCACTTACTTGCCAATTTGGGACCACATATATATTGCAAGTTGTCTTGTCTGCTGCAAAGATTAGAGGGATGAACTGCTCCTGTTCCTCTGTGATACTGCCTTCCTCTGAGAACAGCAGCCACTCACGGCTCAACAGAGTGATAGCAAACATATTAAGAAATGCAAGTCTCAAAGCATTCCTTCTGCTTTCTTCTGCTTATGTGAAGAGTTACTCTTAACACATACATTGTGAAAGATCGAGAGGGGACCTCATCAATGCTTTGTAATAGCTGAGTATAAATCCAAAGCTCCATGGGTAGTATCAATGATTAATTGCATTCAGTTGACATTAGACTCTGTCATTATCAGCTACTTGCTGCTCAACACTTGCTATGCTGTTAATTATTGTTGTGTGGCTCTAAGGGATGTTTTCAAAACATTTCAAATTTTGCTACTGTAATAGCAGAGGAAAGAAATCAATAAGTAGCTTTTTAGCAGAGGAGAGATAAACAGATACTTTTATTAATGTTTTGAATTGTTTTGCTTTATTTGAGACTGGATAAGCTATTACTGTTCACAACTGTGCTTCTAAGGCAGCACTGGGATTTGGCATTCTATCTAGATTTTACTAAAACTTTTTTGTTTTTCATCAACCCACATACAGCAATACCTTCTGGCACATAAAGGAAGTGAGAAGAGTAAAAGGGTTGCACTCACATTCCCAGTTTCTTGCAACAGATACTTTAATCAAATTTTTGCAAGCATATCCTTTGTGACTTGGAAAAAACCCCAACCCACCCCACATTATTTTTTATTATTATTATGGTGATGGACATGGAACTCATGATGTTTTTATAGGACAGAAAATACTACGGTGCCAAACTAGAAAAAAAGCTAATATGAGGTGTGCCACTAGCTCTATATTATGTTATTACTTCAAAGCTAACATTATCAAAAAACACACAACATATTTTTTTCTGCTGATGTTCTTATGTCAGCCTTGAAAGTTTAATCCATGGTGCAGTCAAGGGGAAAGCAAGGCAGGATTGCAGTGCTACGTGCAATAACGGTAATAGGTTGCTATGCCCTGTAGTAATCTGTATCAGTAATTATCTCTGATAATTAAAAGAAAGATTAAATTTAGGTAACAGTGCTATGAATAGCAAGACTCTAAAAAAGATAAAAATATCTTTTTTAATACTTTTACATCTGCTTCTCCTGAAATTTCCCAAACCAAGATTTTTCTTTAATTCTGATCTGCACAAACTTTGAAATATGCTCTCTTCTGATACAGAATTTAGGAAGTTTCTGACATGCCAACATTTGCAGAGTTAGGACCTTTATTTAAACCAAGTGGAACAGATCCAATAGCTGAAAGAAACAGACTCCACACTGAGACTGCTGAAATACATACATGAGGTGTGGGAGAGTTGGAAGAACCAATGCTGGAATATGAAGGATGCACAAAATCTGACTTTCTGGTGCTTGCTTACTCTGGTATGCTATCAATAGATCCTCCTGACCACAAACTACATCCTGGACCAGGAAATCTCTCATAATCAAATTTACAGCCCCACTGGCCTCTCTCCAGAAAAATACTTTAGAGACTTTCAGTCAGTTTGGATTTTTCAGGTGTATGGGAAAGCAGTGAGTTCCATTAATTACCAAATTACTGTCCAACCTGATGAACCTTGTGTTTCATTTTTATTCCTTGGATTCTGAGCTATAAAACTTCAGCCATCTCCATATGGGAAGAGCTGCAACTAGACCTAAACTGCAAACATTTCAAAAATAAATAAAGTGCATAAACGATCCACTTAATGAAAACATCAAGAGACCTTGTAAATCAACTGTTATCAGCTAATGCTATTATCTAAACGAGATGTAGTGCCTGAGAGCATCTGCATATGCATCCCTGTGCCTGCACAATGAGATTACACATACAAGAGATGTGTACCTACATACACAGGAGCCTAAAGCAATCCAGAGGCACTGGTTTTACAAGCCCGCATTTGTGGAACAGAGATCTGGATTATGCATGTCTGAGCCATCAGTGATACAGAGAAATTGCATGTCGATTACCATCCTGTTGAGAAATGGGAGAATGAGCTTGGAGAGACCAAAAGCAGAGTGTGCCAGAGGCCAAATGATTAATATATTTTCTCAGTATTAGCATCAACAATGTGCTGCCTCAGAGGAAGTCACGGTTAAAGAGCATCCACTAACTTGATGCAAAGCTCAATAGAATATTAGAATAAATAGGATAAAAAATTACCTTCATATCGTGCAGGAAGACTTCTTGATCTAACATGTCTTTTATTGCTTTGCTGGGCTAATTTCAGCCTTACTTTATGATATTCATGGAAAATCAATTATGTGACAGAGTGAGAGACCTAAGAGGCATCCACCTCTGTTCTGAGCACCACCACTGGCTGGAAATTGATGCCAGACAAGTTCTAATTGGGAATAAAGCACAAATTTGCAACAGTGAGGCTGACTAACCACTGGAAAAATTGTTAAAGGAAGTGGTGGAGTTTCTGTCTTTGTGTCACTTCCAAGCAACCGTGGAGGCCTTGCTGGAAAGCATGTATTGGCTGAGCACACATTACAGAGCTCAACAGAGTCAATGGCATCTAACAGTTCATAACAGATTGGTGAGACTGGAGAAAACAATTCTCCCCCTGGAATTAATTTTCATGCACCTGCTAGCATGAGGAAGCTACCAACTCCATCTGGAAGAAGATGAAGAAGAAAAAATTTGAGGCTGAAACTGTGCAACAGTGTTTGGCAGATTTACCCATAAACAAAAGAAATGTAAAAAGAGAGAAATGTAAAAAGTTATGAAAAGGAGCCTTACACCTAAAGCATAAATTCCTGTTAGCAATCTATTAGACATATTGGAAAATGCAGCAGCCTACAAGGAGATTGTAGTTGGGCAGCCTGTTACTATTTTAGCTCTTTTAGCCTCTATAAATTTCATAAAATATTAATAAAAAGTAGACATTTGCTTTTACTCTCCTACAAAATAATGAAGAGTTAGTGAAGAAACTAAGTACTGTGAGTATTAAGTGACAGACCTTCAACCACAGCCTGAGTTGCAGCAAAAGCAGCGTGGGCAGCAGATTGAAGGAGATGATCCTGTCCTTCTGCTCTGCTCTGGTGACATCCCACCTGGAGCACTGTGCCCAACTCTGGGGTGCCCAGCACAGCAAAGACAGGGACCTGCTGGCACGAGTCTGGAGGAGGCCACTGAGATGATAAGAGGGATGGAGCACCTCTCCTACAAGGAGAGGCTGAGAGAATTGGAATTGTTCATCCTGGAACAGCCTTCTCTTCAGAAGGCTTTGGGGTAACCTAATTGTGGCCCTCCAGTACTTGAAAGGAGTCTATGGAAAAGCTGGAGAGCTTTTACAAAGTGACAGGACAAGGGGGAATGGTTTCAGAATGAGAGTAGGTTTAGATTAGATATTAGGAAAAAATTCACTACTCAGTGGGTGGTGAGCACTGCAACAGGTTGCCCAGAGAAGTTGTGGATCCCCCATCCCTGGAAGTGTTCATGGCCAGGTTGGGGCAGGGGAGCTCTGAGCAACCTGGTCCAGTGAAAAGTGCCCCTGTCATAGCAGGGGAGTTGGAATGAGATGATTTTTAGGGTGCCTCCTAACCCAAGTAATTTTATGATTCTATGTTTCTGTGATATAACACAGTAAAGCTTAAAGCAAAGTCTGTCTTTTGAGAGAAACTATGTTTTGGAACTAAACCAGTTCCCTAGGGTTTGAGTGGTTTTCTTTCACAGAGATGAACAATTTTAAGCAAGACACCAATCATTACACATCTCTACCTGTAAACAAGACAGCTCTTATGTTTTCAAAGCCTGCTTTACTGTCTTTCAAGCAAATAGCTCTCATTTCTCTTCCTCCATTAGATCTGAGAGATTAATTAAGCTCATCAACAGTTGATTAATGCAGGTAGGAAGCCTGTGGCTTCTTCCAATTACATTTCAATGATGTGGTACTCCTAGATATATTTATTTGGCTTTTAAGAAATATACCTGTAAGAATGATCTAGGCAATTGTTGTGTCAGATAAAAATACATTATAAAATCATTAGTGAACAAAACCAGCAGCACATTATGTGTAGCCATCTGGAAAAGATGCTACAGAACAGACCAACATTTCTTCTGGTATGCAAAGGGACCCCTGGTTCAAATGTACTTGCACCTCTATAATATCTGCTCAGTTATTTTTTTACTGTGGAAGCAAGGAGTTGCTAAGCTATGGAAAAGGGATGTGGCAGTAGAAGAATGTTTATTACAAAGCACAGCCTACGACCTACTCCTCACCTGGGACAAAACTGTAGAGTTATGCCATGCATAAGGCACAGAAGAAACTATTTCTCCTAAGTTTCTTTGCATCTCTGACAGTTTCAACTTCTGATGAATAAATACACTGGCCTCAATGGGTAAAATCTGAGCATAGGAAGTATGCTAAAAAATATGAGTAGATAAACTAGATTTTGATTTTAGTTTGTTTGATTTTGTTTTGGGTTTTGTCTTGGGGAGGGAGGGTGGAGGAAATTGTTTCAAACATAAGAAAATGCACTTTAGAACTCCACTAGCACAAGACAGAGCCTCCTCAAAGTAAGAATGTCTTGATCCTAAAGAAATGATCCCACACATGGAAATCAAAACAAAACAGGAATGTTCCTCAGCTTCAGGAAAACACATTGCCTTTAATTTCCTTTGCTAATTACAAATCCCATTGCAAAAACTCCACTAAAGCGAAAATTGGGATTGGAAGCTTCTGATTAGTGGAGTGCTCCAGAATTATGCAGCTGAGTTTGGAGGACAAGAACAAATCACATTTCCCACCAGTTTTTTGAGCTACCTCCATGTACGGATGAACACGGGGTTTCCTGAATTTGAGAGCACAATGCCCAAAATTTGTGTACTGCCTGGACTGTACTTTGAGCTCCTTTGTGTGCCCAAGGAAACATGACTGGAGCAAGCCAGGATCAGGCAGTGACAGGATGGCACCTGTTTGCTCAGAGTGGCCTTGCCTCAGTCACAGCTGTGGTTGCTCCAGGAAGAGGACGAAGAGCAGGAAGGTCACACAGAAGATCAGCTCCTCTCTGTATTAAATCTCTGACTCTGTGATGTACTTCAGTTATGCCTCTATTGTCACACAGAAATCCACTTCCTAATGCACTGAAAGCTATGCTCAGGTTTAAAAGAATAAAAGAAGCTACATAAAAGAAGCAAAATAATTTTATGACAAAATATTACATAAACACACCTTGCTGCATAATTCTGACCTTCCCTAATGTCTTGGTGGGTTTTTTTGTTTTTTTTCCTGTTTTGTTTGTTTGTTTTGGTTCTTCATTATCCCAGACTTCTAAACTCTTGCATCTTCAGTTACACCCATGTTCAACTACAATGTTTAATTGCTGCTCACAGATATATTATGTAGTAGAAACACACACAAACTGTACATCCAAGATTTATCCTTCATTTATATTCAATCCTGTACCTGGGATTAATTCTGTGCTTGTTTTATCATTTTCAATGGGATTATTCTTTTTGCATCAAAGACTTAACTGTTACCATTACTGTTGCTATTTTAATTTTTCTAATTGAAGTGGTTTTGCTGAACCCATTTAATTGAATTTGTTTCATTAACAGTGGGACTGATACTGATATATGGAAAGAATATGGTTTAAATAAATGAGCAAAATATTCACCACTTTTATTCAACCTGATATGGCTTTTCACTGAAATCAGTAGTCACTTCTCAAAACAAATGCATTTTAATTCCTTACAATTTATTTCTCCTTTTATTTACTACTTCTTTGTCACAGCTGGATGCATTTAAGAAAACCAATTGGTATTTATAGGAGCCAATTTTCATTTAAATCCTCGAAAGATAGTTTAAACATTTCTTTAGCACCCAGTGCTCATTAACTGAAACGAACATATTTCTGAAATGCAGTAGACTTGTTACTGATACTACTACAGGATCTTATTTTAATGGCACTCTCATTTTTCTCCTTCTCCCAGTAATTTAAGCCAATCAATTTTGTCAACAGGACAGATTGGCTTAAAGTTTATATGCAAACTTAAACCTCCACATACACTCCCTGACATTTTCACCAAGCTGGTGCTTCCCTTTCTTTGATGCTTGTGGACTCCATCGGTCCAGGGATCTCCAGTACAGCACCCAGAGCTTAGGGACCACTAAAATGATGCCAGTGATGATGTGGATGTAGACAGCAATTCTGTGTGAAGTTTCCTAGACACATCCAGCAACACTTGGTTTTTGATTTATAGTATCATCAGGACAGCAACTTCAGGAGTTCAGGATTGAAGCCAGGGGTAGAGCCACTTTCCTACGAGGAAACACACCCTGTGCTCCTGCAGAAGTGCTAAAATGTAATGCTTAAGTAAGAAATGCTTGCTTTTAAAACCCAGAGAATCACAAAGCTGTCATGACAATCTGAATTGAAGACAACAGTCCCTTACAGCATGCAGTGCTGCCCTGATCTCACAGTGCAGTTTGGGTGCAGTACGTTTGAGTGCTAAACTGTCTGTTCAGGACAGCTCAGCTTTCCCAGCAGGTGATCCAATATTGCAGCCTAAGTATTTGGGCTTCCTATGAAAGAAAATTCTCATAAGTTACTGGCAACTCCACTTAGAAGCTGATTGTGGAGGAGTTTCCTGTGTATGATTTCCAAGTGATGCACAGGTTTTCATGCAGAGTTTGGTGTGTAGTCAGGGCAGGACACACACTGTCCTGACATCCCAGTTTCTTGTCAAAGAATCCTAAGTGCATTCTTTTTATTTCCATTTTACCTGGCTTTTTAACATTGTTTTTTTACCAAAAGTTGTGTACCAATGCCATGCACACAAACTAGCTACTGTGCTATGATGTTACTACTGAAATTTGTTTTATAATCTCTTTGCACAGCAGGAATACACAAATTAATGAAATTTTCTGACAAATATTTTAAACTGGTTAGCAAGGATTCCAGAATTCACTTTCATGGATCAGTTGTAAGACTTTTCTGCTTGCAGCATTAGGCACTTGATAACATTTTTGGTACATATTAACAATGTCCTCTCCTTCTATTTAGTAATTTAAAGTCAGCCCCATCTCTTCCAGGGTTTGACATGAAGAAACAATGTTCCTTGAAGTATATGTACAGCTGCTATTAATAGTAGACTTCACCATGATAAAAAAAGAGCACATCCAGTAAAGCTTTGCTAGTGCTCAAGGTGATTTGAAATTGAAGTCCAAATCCATAGAGATGCCTTATTCCTCCGACTTTCACAATGACAGAAAAGTTTCCTGACTTCCTGACATTTATTTACTCTCTGAAGCCATCAAGAAATGAGCCAGAGTTATACACTGATTTTGCTGCATTACCAGGAAGGTGATTTCTGTAAGGATTCCACATGTACAAAGGCCCGTGTGCCTTCATTCAGGTGAAAGAGAAGCCCAAGAGAACAGTGAAAGGATCTGTGACGATTCCTTCCTTAATTTTCACATTGTTTTGTTTCAGTTTCTTCTTCTCTTTTGGCTTAACAGATTAAATTAGAAATCCAGAAACTGGCAAAGTCTTTATTTCCCTTTTATTGCACCCAAGCTGTTGTCATCTTTTCTAACCTCCTTGCCAGCAGGTTCATCACTGGGCATGGGTGACTTTCTGACTCCCTCAGCCACTGGATGGATTTTGTTGGGGTTATGTCAGGATTGTACATGGTCCTTGAAAAAAATACAGTTAATCGATGCCACAGTCTTTCTCAATCTTTTTTCCTACTAATGAAAAATTCCTGTATTTCCTGACACCAAGCCATCAAGAACCATTCTAGGTGTACTTGGCCACTGTTGACCCAAAGGAGCAAGGGAGACCACAGCAGAGAACACAACATTATGCAAGAGAAGCAGACAGAAGTAGCATTGTGCCCATCATAACTGAAAAGCAGGGAAGGGGAGACAGATTAAATTCACAGGAAGGCTCAGTTTATAAAAAAAAAAAAATCACAGGGTCATAAAATATTCACCTGTGTCCTTCCACAAAGAAATTATTTCAGATACCAAATTCCCTTGCAGCTTGTAAAAGCTGTACAAGTAGTCCAACCCCCCTGCAGCCCAGCTGTGAGTGATGTGCCCATCTATCAGGTACCAAGGTCAGCAGATGAAGGAACTGGGCTGGAGGACACCTGTAGAGCATATCGACCCCACAGCTGAAAATCTGCTCGTCTGACTTCAGCACAGGAGGAGCCAAACCTGCCACCTCACAAACAACCTGAGCATTGTCTTGTACTTTCATAAATGCACCAAATTTCCATGTTTCAGCTTCTTAATGAGACACTTCACTCAAATGCCAAGTTAATGATTTATTAGTTTAAATAATTTATTTTACGACTGAATTAATTTGCCAGCCATGTCACACACTTTATAAGGGGGGCAATTCCTTTCAAAGTGCCTCAGTAATCTAATTAGAATGTTCCTTTTCTTTATGCCATGTTTCAACAGTTACTACATATGCCTGGACCTCAAAGCATCTCTGCCTTCGGTTAGATGAGGAGAAAATGGTTAATTTGGGTGTGTGAGAAAGGGAAGCTGTTTAGGAATCATCTCTGTGTCCTGCTTTGATAAAAAGCTAGGCAAAGGTTCCAAATGAACACACATGACTAGAGCTGGTTTTCAAGCTGACAGCTTCAAAGAAAATGCAGGATTGTGTGGTAATAATGGCCATTAAATTACCTTCTCTCCAACAGTGTGGATCATTTGGAGTCAGGTCATAAACAGAATAAAAGAATCTTAGCTTTCCACTCCTTGCTATACAGGCACTTTGAGGCACCAGAAGACTCTCTTCACAAGTTGCATTAGCTGGCATTACCATCCTCAAAGGACTATGTTAAACTTGAAATTAAACGCAAAAAAATATGAACAGATTTCTAAAAAAATTTACAGCAAGAATGATGCACTCTATTGCAACTGAGGAAAACAGCTTAAAATACGGGTTTCACCCTTAGAAAATAACAAAAGGTCCAACATTTTGGAAAATATTGTCATTTTCTAAGTATTCATGTTGGCAAAGCATTTATGTAAAACCAGTAATGCTGTTTAGATATATCCAAATTAACAAGCAAAATGTAATAGTGGTATATACAACAGCTGTAATAAACTGCAGCTCAGGGTCTTGTACTCATCTCCTAACTGCTCCTTGCATTTAAAATCTGAGTGCACACAGATGCCAACTACACTTTAAAAAATTTATTTTAATTTCTTAATTACAAATACCTGTAATTTTATTTAATAAAATAAATGCACTTTATTGAAACCATGTGAATTGGTGAGTTTTGTCTGTGACACTTTAAGCAGACATTTAAAACCTTGTCAAATCAACTTGTGGCATTCCAAACCTAAGTAGGATGATTTTTGGTGAATATGACAGGAAATACTGCAAGGTTACTGATTGGTAATTTAAATTTTAGTAGCATCTAGGGGTCCTGTAAAAGATTGCAGCTGGCCAAACTAAGCACTGACAATATATATGCCATAAGACAGTGCACAAAGCTTACAGTTTAAATATTTAGGAAAATATTTCAGGAAAACTGAAAATGCTGAGGAGGAATTACAAACTTCAGGGAATTTTTAATTTTTCCTGAGACCCAGGTCAGTAATTTAACTTTGGACATCTTTCATTTACTTTTAATAAAAGATTTGTGTTATATACTGTGCACATGATATGTTGTAACTTTGTTGTATGGTTATTGCTATTCCTTAAGCCTCCACAACACATAGAGCCTTAAAATATACAGAAAATAAAGTCCTTACACTGAATGGATAGTCCTGTAATAAAGAGACAAATGAAAGACTTAGAAAATCAGAAGAACTAATTCCTGCATGTACATCAATTGGACTACTTTTGTTCTCCCTAATGTATCTTGTTTGAAGCAGCCACTTTGTGTTGTCCTCCCTGTGCAATTTTATGCAAATTTAATGATCTGTGTTATATGTTATTAGTAATCTGCTATGGCCATAACCTTACCCTGGATGCAGCAACAATCAAAAATTCTACTTCTGATGACAGAAATGATGCAGAACATGTCACAGGCTGCCCTCAAATTATTCTGGAAGATGGGGGGAAAAAACAGATAGCTCTTGTGGCTGTAGCCTGTCTCAATAAAAAGCAAAGGGCTGCTTCCTTGTTTCTTTTTCTCTATAGCAGCATCTCAGCTTCCTTTCTCTGAGCCTCTTAGTTGTCCCTGCAAGGACATCAGAAACGAGGCAGATGAGCAGGGGGAGAGGTGACCCAGGTGCCTCATCACGGGGCACCAGAGCCGCCTCTAGCAGCCCAAGGATGATCACTCGTGACCTCTCCTCAACTCCCTCAGATGAGAGGGAATTGACTCGAGGTACAGAGCAGGAGCAGGCTTGGCAACCTTCACCCATCCTGAGAAGGGATCTGAGGAAGGACACAGCAGTGGGGAGCTGCCACCAGCACAGCTGCTAAATGCAGCCAGGGCAGAGAGTGACTCCCTTGAGAGGCATATGTCACCAAACAAAAACAGTACGATAAAAATTGGAGGCAGCACTGGAAATGTCCCACTGCACACAAAGCAGGCTGTTGGAGGGATGTCAGTCAGACTGGCAGGACTTTGCTGTTAAGAACTAAAGAGCAGCTGAGAGTTCAGCACTGTGCAGGCCGTCAGGTGTCACCCACCCCTGGGACCATCAGCGTGCGAGAGGCACCATGTCCCGTGGCAGGGGCAGAGGTGGGAAGAGCTGCTTCCAGCTCCCAGCAGCTCAGCTCACTAGCACAGGACATGGCTCCCTTTATCAGCTATCTGGGAGCTATCCTCATCACCAATCTGCTGCCAGGGGATCACAGGGCTTCTGCTTTGAGTCCAACGTGTGCTCAGCAGGGCCAAACACTCGACAGTGAACTCTGCCAGCTGATTAAGTTGGTTTCCATATCTGGTTGCCAGTGTTAGGCATGAGAGAAAATTAGCTAATTTCCAGGGCTTCTAGCAAGTGACTAATGCTTGGAAAAAGAGCAATGTGAGGTTAATTTATCATCCGATTTTAAAAAGGTGCAAGTTTAAATACTAATAATGTGGAACGGGAAATCTGACATAAAGACCCAGCAAATCAGCAATGTGTAAGTAAAGGAAATTAAATACAGCCATTACAGGCAGTGAGGCATCTTTGAATAGGCTGGAAACACAGACAAATGGTGTTCAAAGAAACACCCCAGAAGACGCTGAGTTTGGCAAAGGCAATGACAAGGTTTGAATGAAGTGCAACCAAATGCAGATGGCATAATCGCAATTTCATCACAACTAATGATGTGAACAATATAATACTAGTCCTTGCAGTGGTACCAGGTCTTTTGTTCACTAAAGCACATTTAAACGGAGAAATGGAGGGAAAGGAGACTTGTCTGAACTATTTGCATAATGAGGAGAGTGTGGCTATAGACTGCACTCATTATCCAGAGGAAAGGATCTAAGAATCCTCCAAAATTTATTTTTCTTGCAATGGTGGGATAAACAAACATGCTAAGTAGAAAATTTTTCTCTCTTAGATCATATTGGTGCAGTAGGGATGCAATTCACACCCCATTACTCTTACAATTAATAACACTGAGCACAGGAGGGACAAGACACCCTGTTCTGTGTTGCCTCTTTGCCCCCCATGAGCAGCATCACTGCCATCACCCCTCAGATAGCAGGAGCTTCCCAGCTGCTCCCTCCATGGTCCCCGGTGTGGCAAGCCTGGTGAGGATACATGAAATGGGACATGAAATGCTCCATCTGGCAGTGGGAACGAGAGGCAAAGAAACAGGAAGCTATAAAAGTTTTAGAAGTATTTCAAGCTCCCCAGGGAAACAATTCTATTCCTTATTTAGCACTAAATACTTCTTGTAAAACTCAGCCTCCCCCACTTTCCAATTAGGAAGGCACCTGCTTTATTTCAGTCCCATCTTCCTGGAGTCTAAGTAGACTTTCTGAGGCAACTCCATTATGAGGTCGACTTGATAAAAATACTCCACTGATGAAGGATCTGGCTAGTGGCAAATCACTTAAGCTCTTGCACTGCTCTGGAGTCAAATCTGCCCTATCAAAGTCAACAGGAATTTCGCCATTTGACTACAAAAGATCAGGATTTCATTTCACATGATGAAAACTCTTCCTAGCAATAGCCAGCATGACATTAGAACATTAAATAATAATAGGATTTATATTCATCAGTCTCAAAATGCAAAATCTTTATAGAGGATTTCCTACTTGTCGAAAAATCATAGCACAAGCCTGTACAAAAGAACTGTCCCATCTGCTGTAATTGTATAACTTCCTAAGTGCTGGTGGTATGAGAGATACAAATGGGAAAAGCCTGAACAGATCATGATAGCCTCTTTCTAGATTCTGCCCAGCACTCACTGGAATTTTTAAACTTTCATGCCTGAAGACAATTACACTTGTGCAGAGATACATGTGGTATTTTCTAAGTTAGAAGCAGAGAATCTGAAAATCCAGGAAGCAGAAGCTGCAACAAGTAATATAACAGGAACTCTTGTTACTGCAGGGTTCCCACGCTGTGAGGATAAATTATCAAACTCCTGGGATAAAACAAGTGTATCTCAAGCATAATTTTTAAATGCAGGAAGAGTTTCCCCAGGGCTTTTCTCTAGCTGCAGCAGCATTGGCAAATGTGCCAAGTAGCCTGCCACTGATTTAGTGGGCTGGAAGCTGCACTCCATCATTGTACCTCACCTGCCATTACCATCAGGTTTTTGCTATCCTTGACACCTGCTCACAGCAAAAAATTATTCACTTGCTAGTATGGTGCAGAAACCCCACACTATTTTTAGCCACCTGCATCTATCACAGCAAGTTTATATCACGACTCCAGGGATGAGGTAAGGAGTGGAGGAAAAAGAAAGCCCATTTCCTCTCTCACACTCCTGTGCCCGCCCACTCGGGAGCGGTGCCACAGGTCAGCGGCGCAGTGACACAGAAAGGCGCAGGATGCTCCCTGTGCTGTCACTCCAGCTTTGTCTTTTCCTGGAGAGCGCTGTGCTGAATGGACAGATGATGATCACAGTGGTATGAATGCAATTTTTTTTGTCTTCGGTGTCTCGACTCAATGGGATTTTGCAGACACAGTCATGGCCTCTATTTTTCACAATGACTCAGAAGCATTTTAAATTATTTTCCTCATGAAAGTGAGCCTTTTGTTGGCAGCTGGAAATCTCTGCCAGAGACATTTTACATTTTTAGAGTCTAACTTTCTGACAGGAAGAGATCTAATATGCTGTGTGATGAAAAGTGCATTCAAGGCCCTTACAGCACTGTGCAAATATCATCACAAGCTATGCCCTGAGAAAAACTGCCTGGCTCATTTCTTACCCCCTTCCCCAATTCTCCACTCTCCCAGCAGCTTCTTCCCTTCCCCTGCCCCCTTGCCAGCCTGATGATCTCAAGTCCAGAAAGATTTTTGAGCACATAAAAGGTATCCTCAGATAGTTGCAGTCAGTACTGAAATAGTTCATTCAGGTCACACTCATAGTTGAAGGAAGATTAGCAGATTTTTACATCCAAAAGAGCCATTAGATCATCAACCTACTGGACAGGTCATGAAAGGGAATCTTTCAGATTACTTTCTTTCTTTTAAAAATAGCTATCAAAAAGCAGTTTCCCCTCCAGTCCACCAAAAGTCATGATACACTGAAGTAGCACACCTGAAATTCAGATGCTCTGCCTTGATACAGAAAGCCCAGCACAGACAATAATACTGAAAGTTTCTATGTACTGTATTACAAGTCCACTGCTGAAATAAATGAACCATGTAGGTAGGAGTTTTGTTCAACTTCTGCTGGAGACGTTCTAGGCCATAACACAGCCAGTACAGATAAAATCTTAGACAACAGAATTGTTAGTACATTAATATCCCATGGAAAAATGCCAGTGGTGTCTACTTCCCCATCACTACTCTCTAAGGACAGTTGCCTAGAAGGAGATGGCAGAGAGAATGGAAAATTCTAAATAGAAAAAAAAAAAAAAAACAATCCAAAATGTTAGTTGATATATTTGGTTGATATAACGACTCCTCAGAACTGAGTCTTTCAGTTATTCAGAAGTCCTCACTCTGCTTCAGGTATGTCAGTAATGATGCTCCTGCCAATGAAACACCCTCTGTTGTAATGCCTTGTGAAGGCTGACTTAGAACAGAGACTAGATGGAGCTAAAGAAAAAAGTAGGTATTTATTTTTAAAGAAGGCCTCAATAGATACATCTTGGGCAGCACAACCCAATATGGCCACAAAAATGGACGACCAGTCACATTTGGTCCATTTGCATATTGGAGTTAATTGTCCGATTACAGCTTTAGCCCATGAAATCCCATCCTTCTTGTTTTTCTCTTCAGTCACCATTGTTTATGCTCTTGGGCCTGAGATCCGGATCGGTTGTCCTTGGTCCCCAGCTAGAGAAGGAATTTTTTGTCTCCCTACTCTGTGAAGAAACCTTACTATCCCCTAATATGAAGCCTAGACTTACACACTAAAGCAGAACAGAATCTGAAAAATATAAAAGCTAAAAGCTGAGGCAACAGTTGGAATTTCTGGTGATCCTGCTGATGTTCTGGATTAGGGCTTCCTCTGATGCTAAGGACATGGAACTACTGGGCAAGGAGTGCTGGATTCCAAAGGATTCCAACAACAGAGGCATGCCAAATACACACTGACAGTGTTTAGATCCTAAAAATCTGTATTAAATTCAGGGTTTGGTTCAGCTCTAAAGACTTAGGGGAAGGAAATGAGGAGGGACATGCCCTGAATGACTCATGGGGCCACAGCAGACTGTGTTCTGATGGTAAGAGTCAGCCAGGCTCTGTGTATTTGTGGTCTAGTTTAATTTGGATAGTTCAAATCATTCCTGACACTAAGAATATTTCTAAATATAATGTCATGGTGCCCTTGGGTTTGACAGCTCTTTTTTGGAGCTGATAGCTTCTGAGAAGTTAAAATGTGTGCAAATTGCAATAGCTACATCCTACATGTGCAGAAGGGAGTTTGTGATTCAATAAGCCATAATATTTGTGATGAAAACACAGAATCATACATTGAAAATACAGTGAAAACAAATCCTCAAACAACTTTTATAGAAGTTCTGCAAATCATTCTGCTGTGAATGCTCATGTTGCTTTATGGTATTACTCTGTAAGGTTACATAGGGCAGAATATAGCATCTTTAATTTTCAAATTACATAAGTAATTATTTCTGTTGGTAAAAATTTGTTGTGCTCTTCACAAATAACAAATCAGAACGATGGCTATTGTGAAGACATTGGAGGGGCATATTGGCATTTTTCTTTGTCATTGTCTTTATTATTTTTTTTAAAGGGTTGAAAATTTATTTCAGAGACCTGACATTACATTTAGTAAAATGTATTATAACTGACTACTACTGGATTGGAAAGTGTAGACGTAAATCACAACCCAGTCTTATCTTTCTAGTAGCTACATCAAATCTGTTAACAATTGAGAAGCCATTAAAATGCTAATGAGTGTGAAGGATGATCTATGTTTCACACTCCAACTTCTATTTTTACAAAGGCAAAACATACATGAAAATCCCAACAGTTCTCTCCTGCTGAAAGAAATATGAAAGACTGTTTGGCTTTTGAAATTATGACATTGCTGTTAGACTTGTCTGTAAGATAAATTGTTACATTACTGCCAGCATGATTACAAAAAAGCTTTAGGGCCCAACTTATACAAGAAAAAGTCTTAACTAATTCCTTTTTATTTGCTTTCAAATACTAAACAACACTAAGGAGCAGTGAATTTGACTGCCCAAGCTCTTTCAAACATTAAGAAAGATGCAAACTTCAGATAGAAGCCATTCACTCAACCTTCTGGAAAGCAAATCTCTTCATAAGGGTCCTAAGTGAAAACAACTCAAAGGAAGCTCTGTGAAAGTTATTATTTCTGAAAATGTTTTCACATGCAGAAAATATGGACTAACACAAATGCTGAAGCTCATAGCCCTTCCTAGATGGCATCTTTAGAGTTAAAAGTGAAAAAGATCCTTCAAAGTTACCTGAATTCTTTTAAAAGCAGTATCAGTGCTCTCCTAATCTTCACACAGGAATTTATGTTTTGTGGTCTTGGTTTTTTTGTTGTTGGCCTTTTTTGTTGTTGTTGATTTTGTTTGTTATGTTTGTTTTTTTCTTTTCTTCACTAGTACACACGTGCTAGTAAACTCTGCTCAGGCTTTGGTTAAAAGTGCCACATTTTTAGATGTGCTCAGGTGCAACGGTGTGTGTGTATCTGGCACTAAATTTGGGAGCTTGCTGGTCCCTGAGTAGCAGCACATGCATCATACTAATGTAATCCTGCCATCTCCTGTATCCACTTAATCAGCAAGCAGCTGTGTTTCACTTGCTTCCAGAAATATCACCATCTTCAATACC
This sequence comes from Chloebia gouldiae, assembly GCA_003676055.1. NCBI lineage: Eukaryota > Metazoa > Chordata > Aves > Passeriformes > Passeridae > Chloebia > Chloebia gouldiae. The sequence goes on from QUSF01000003.1 coordinate 9,198,144, forward strand.
TCAAACATGGAAAACCCCACACTTTTATGGAGGTTAAAACCAAGAGGGTGAGTGGAACACATTACAAGCAGCTCTCTGTGCTGTTCTCTTTATTGTTGCCTAATGTTATCTATTGCAGCACCATCTTTCTTTTGAAGCATAATTAAAAAAGATAAATAACCGTGCAGTCTCCAACAAAGATAAATTGCTAGCTTGAGTCTTTCTAGTTGGATTGCCTTTTCTAACATAAAAGAGTGAAGAAACCTTTGATACCTTTATTCTCATTCTTCATAAGAAAAATATCCTTTTAATGTACTTTGGGGTTCCCTGAAGTAATCCAGTACTTTGCTCTGGGTCACAACAAAGCCATCTGTTTTCCTTCTGCCATTTTTGCCTTTCATTGCCTGGTTTGGGCAGTTGCTTTATTCCCCCCTTTCTTGGGCAGCCAGGCCATTCTGTGTCTTGGGCATCTGTCCTGCTGGCCTCTTCTTTCACTCAGGGATGCAGTTCCTGTGGAAAACCCCTCCTTGGAAAGCCACTCTGGCACCATCCAAGCCAGATGCGGCTGTTGTGGCTCATGGAGCTCCATGCCATAGCTTCAGACTGCTCTCACCTCCCTGGCCTCCTTTCTATCTGTCATCTTTACCAGCACAAAAATGATGGCAGATCAATCCTGTTCCAAGTTTTGTAAACAACATGAGGCTCTCTTGTGCTTTCAGTAGCAAAAAGGCTGAGGAATTTTAGTAGCATTTTATTTATTATGAAGTATTTGTATCAGAAGTACCAAAAGAAATTCAAATCTAGACACTTGAGCTCAAATACAAGGAACAAGAACAAGACTGTCACTTGCTCCAAATGGCGTTGACAAGTGAGACAGATGAGTGAGGAGAAATCTGATCAGCAGGAGTCAAAAATACCACTTAATACTAGTCAAGTGCAGATAAAACCTGAAAAATATTTCCACTTTACCCACGGCTTCCTTCACTTTTGTAAACATAGCAGAATTCACAATGCAGCCAGATACACAACAAGCTTTCAGAAAAGATTTGGCTGAAGGCAGCAGATCTTCAGCCACAGAGCTTCAGAGACAAAGCTCTTACACTGCAAAACATTTTTGTTACTATGCTTTTAGCTCGTTCAATATACATGTTCAGAATTATGTCTGAAAGAGACAACCTGGATTAGTGACTTTGTTTTAAGAATAGATAATCTCTTGGTAAATATTTGCACTGTGTGAGCTAGCTTTGCTGGCAAAATTGTCTTGACAGTTTATCAGGCTGAGCACAAAACTGACTTGCTGATTCTTTTGAGATGTTGCTAAAAATGATACAAACTAATGATGCTTGCACTTGCATACGAAGCAAAATTAATTAAAGGGGCAACTAGACTGGCAGAATTTTTGTGAACTGCTTTAATTCCTAGATTTGAAACTGCAGACTGAGACTCTGAACTCACATGTGTGAATTTTAAATCATGTATTTATTCACTGTAAGAATTATACACAAAATTAGCATCCCTGAACTATGAATGCACATCTGTGGATCTGAAATGGCATGTATATCCAGACAAGGTGAGAAGTGCAGCAAAATCCAGTTCTGCAGAATAATAGAATGGTTTGGGTTGAAAGGGATCTTTGAAGATCATCTAGTCCAACCTCTTGTCATAGGCAGGGACACCTTTCTCTAGATCAGGTTGCCCAAGCTCAATTTATAGTATTCAAACACAGCACTTTGGCTCTACAAAGTTTAGCCCATGTAAAAATCATACCATAAAAAAAAAAACCACCCTTACACTGAGAAAATGATGGTGTATACCACCAGACACAGAAAAGTAATTTAAAGGATATTAATAGTTGTTAATATTAAGAGATCACAACTGAGTGTTTGCCCATGAGATCACTTCAGCTGCTCTCAGTTCTTAAATAGTAGTTTCTTTCAATCCCTTTGTTGTCTCAATGTTTTGCTTCTTAACGTATAGATAAATACCTGACATACACAAAGCATAATGATTTACTGACATACAGATTTTTTTTAAGCTATGATGCCTCCTCTGAGGCTACTCAGACTCTTCAAGTATTATTGACTCTGCGAGTGTCAAGACCTGTCACATCAGGAGAGATGCTGAGCTGAGTAATGAAGCTGCATCTAATCCCTGTGTAACAATTAGCACAACTAAGAAAAGGCAGATTGGTGACAGGGGTAGGCAGCTCCCTTCTGAGGGGTACAGAGGCACCCATGTGCTGCCCTGACAGACTCTCTACAGAGGTTCATTCCTTACGTGGGGTTTGCACCAGGAGTGCCACCCTGAGACTGCCAAGCCTCACACCATCCACTGACTGGTATCAACCACGGGTGTTTTATGTTTTGGGCTGATACAGCCAGCAGCAGTCTGGAGAGCATCAAGAACCAGTGGAACAATACTAAAGGAACCCAGGTAAATTTTCATGAATCCTCCTAGTCAAAGGAAAAGGGTTTGAAAGGGCCACCAGTCAAATTTGGTGATTCAACAAATGGTTACAGGACTGGTGCCCCAGGCAAGGGTTTGGCCCCTGAGACCACGGGACTCGCTTTGAGAAACCTGGTCTAAGCAGGGCTGATGGGAAAAGCATCTCAGGTTGTGGGCACACCCAGGTGGTGAACAGAGCCTTAAACTAAGGTTTCTGGGTGAGGGGAAGCTCAGTCTATCCCACTCCTACCAGTCAGATGGCAGTGCCAGCCATAGATACCCAGATCACAGGTCAGCAGGAGAGCACCTGACATGAGCCTCTAAAACAAAAGAGCTGGTAAAATATTTCACATATTGAGTGCTTTTGGAGTGGGCAGTGGGTTGTAATAGATTAAGTGCCACATAAATACTAGTGGATAGGCACAGTGACATACAACTTTTCTTGGCATCTTGTCCCATACTTCCTCAAATATTACTCTTAAAGTGGTGGTTTTAGCATCTTATAATGCTAATACCAACAGTAACTCTAGACTGAGAAGAAAACATTGATTTCAGCTTTTAAAGCAGTTACTGTTAACATTCTGAATTCTTTTCTTTCTCTAGCTGAACTAGCCCATAGTTTTATCAACTCACCTTACAGACTGGTTACAGTTGTATGTAGTCCCTGCAGTGCTTTTCTTTATTTGCAGCTTCATCACTGAATAGAATTTTGTAGAACTATTCTTAAAAATAGCAAGTTCTTCCTATCCAAAAGGGAAATTATCTTATTTCTTGACATACTAGGAGTGAAATTTGAATCTGAAGTATAAAAGCTCCTAAACAACAACTAACAGAAAACATTCTTACCCTATTATTTTATTAGGATCACATAGAAGAGGGGTTGCTGAGAAAAAGAAAGGAAAAATATTTTCCTTATATTTGGGTTGGCTGACAATGGCAAGATCGACTTGGCTTTCAGGGGCTCTGCCTGCATTTCTCTGCTGAGGTTATCTGAAGGATACTGTGCAACAGTTTCATTTCTCCTCTGTGTGCCAAGGTGAACCACACAAATGCCTCCAATAGCTCTCAGCTATTCTCATGTGAGACAGATTGCTGAGCTTCTGTTTGGCTTTAGAGATGTTCACGTGCCAGTCACTGGGCCACAGGATGACAAATTACCTCTCTGCCAATATGAGAGCTGGGACAGTTCTCTCCACAGCCTCCACCAGATGGGCCTAATTAAACTATTAGCCAATGAGTGAGGTCTGATGGCTCCATTAGGAATCCTCCTGTGCTTAAACAAACAGCTCCAAATAAATAGTTTTCTCAATCACAGTTTTTATCACGTCTTTCTCTGGCATATTCATTAACAGAGTGCCTCCTTTGTCTACTTTTTCCTAATGGGACAGGACTTCTTGACACCATGCAAGGGTTTTAAAAGGTTATAATGGCACCAGCCAGTTTGCTTTGAGGAGTTCCCACACCTCTCCCAAAGCATAATTTTACTGAATTTTAGAGCAAAGACTTGTTCTCCCTGAGGATGTGTAGCTCCCCCTGACAGAGTTTGCTGCCCTGATGGGCTGGATCCTGCAGGTGCCACAGTACCACCCCTGCAGCACCCTACACTGCCTCCAGATCTCCCCAGATAGTGATCTCACAGCCCATGCTGGCACACAGGGACAACCTCTTCTCTTTTTTTTGGAATTACTTCCTAGAACTTATTTCTACTACCTTGCTAAGTACCCTTTGGCTTTATCCTTCCCCACCTCCACTTTTTTTATTTTTCTTCCTCTTGACTCACTTGTGACCTGATGTATCTTATCTAGAAATCTTTACTTGAGGTTTTAAACTACCTCTTCCCCTCTCTTCTTCCATTTCAAAAATTTCCCTGTGAAAGGCCCTGCCTATTCATTTCTTAAACTCTCCTTGATTCTTAAGTTTCCCAAGGACATCTTTACAATCCAGAACTTTCTCTTGTTCCTGTCCAATCAGCATAAGGAAGCTGAGCTCTGCAGTGAATGCTAGTCGTGATTAAATACTTTTTTTTTACTCATTCTCGGAGGAGAATTGCTGCTTCGGGGGTGGGTGTTGGTACCACAGGAAACAAATTGGATACTTCACACATTAATAGCACTCCTTGGCAGCAGTGCTTGACTGTTTGAAATGAGCAACCAGGATTTTACATCAAACGAGTATTAGACACACTCTTCAACACACCTCATCTCAAGCATCGTATTATTCATGTAACTAATTAGGACTGTTTGAGCTCAAAAACAGTGAGATCCTAACACCACAGCTTCACATATTTAATTATAACTCATTTGGTTAAGACTCTGTTTAATTGCTCCAGAAATAAACCAGTATTTACACTTCTAAGTTTTGAAACATATTGGGTTGTGAACCCAAAACTGTGTCTATTTAGTCACTGAAAGGAAATGAAAAATTCAGTCATTAACTGTGTGAGAAAATAGGATATTTCAGAGGCAGATCCTGTGACAACCTGTACCAGCCAAGGACCTGTTCTTCGATTACTCCATGCAAAACTCCTAGGTAGTAAAATTCTTCACCAAATAAAATTATTGCAATACCATGTCACCATCAACTCCTGAGACTTTTATTGAGATCACCCCTTAAACTGGGCATTTTCTTTACATTACTATTGCAATGGAGTGAATTCTGAATAAGTCCCTCACCTCATTCCATCTCTTGCACCTTTTAGGAAAGCAGATGAGTTCAAAAAGTGACTAAAATCACAGATATGTGGAAGTAGAGTTATCACTAGAATAAATATTTCAATAACTTTTGAGCTCCTGGAGGAATTCAGCAGGGTATGACTATTTTGGAGAGGGATGCACATTCTGTTTCCTCCTGTTACTTCACCAAGTTAAGGATGTGTCTTGCCTCCATTACAAGTGATCACCGCAGAGAAGAAAGGCGCACATGGAAAAGGAGTGTGTTCAGAGGCTGCATAGGATTAAAGAAGGGAGATTTTCAAAAGGTATGCAAGAACTTGCATTTTTTTTTTCTTTTTATTGTTATTGTGTTGTAAAGGGCTCCTGGTTCTTCCCCCAGATGAGCCATCAGTGGAAAGAATGAAACAATTCAGAAACAGAATACAAAGGAAGCAAGTATTTGATTAAAAAGTACATGACTTGATGAAAAAAAGCCTCCATGAATTAAAACCAAGAAAATGCCTAAGTTAGAGAAGGAAATACTCGTGTTCTTTGAGGCACAGAGATTTCTCAGTCAAAATCAGGTCCATTTGCATTTAAAAGCTGGCCTTGTTTCTTTTACAAAGTTCATGTGATTAAGTATCTTCACAGAAATTACCTAAGAACACATCCTTTCAACCCAAATCAACCAGAAACTTGTTTTCTCAGGCTGCCCCACTGATGTAACTTCACCCTGGTGTTGGCAGGCAACTTCTTAGCAGGTGTTTCTTTCCATCCCAAGCCCCTTTTCTCTTGCTGAACGTTCCACCCATCCCTGCCTTGCACCCACGCAGCCTCCTGTGTGCCGGGAGTGACGCTCCGTGGGTAATGCTCACAACAGGAAATTCAGCCACAAAGTCCATTTTGTACAACCTCTGTGGAAGGTCAGATTACTGGAGAGAGCCAGGAATCTCCCACCTGCTTCAGCAGGACCTCTGTAATACTTGTATTCACGTGCTACCCCAGTTTGTATGGGATATGCAGAATGCTATTGGAAAAGCTATACAGATTCCATCAATGCCCACACAGACACTAGAATGACATATTTCCTTTTTCCTTTGTTCATCTCAAAGAGTACGGTTATGTTCTGGGCTGAGACTCTGTTGATTGGAGTTGCACAGTTGTTGGTTTTCTTTTGGTTCTAGTCCTTAAAAAATAAAACACTTAAATCCTAACAATAGCAAAAAAGCCCAGACCATGCATGTGTTTGGCACATCACATTTAATTGCATCTCTGAGCTAACATGGGCATGTTGTTTAAACTTCAAGTATTGGAATTGTCACATTGTAAAATTTCACTGAAGTCCCACTTCTCTGCCTGAAGTGCCATAATGTTACCCAAGTGGGGAAAAGGGTTCTTCTGAGATTGATTTTTCAGACTCCGTAGTTCTGTTCAATTGAATTCACTCAAGTAGTGGTTAACATAAACACTGTGGAGAGTATGACATGTCAAATTAGCAGCTTTGCAAATCTCTTGTTAATTGTCAGCCTAATTAAAAAATTGCTAATTATAATGTTTATAACTTCAAATAACTGCTCAGCTATAAAGCATTGGCTGTCAGGTGTAAACAGGGGGACTGAAGGAAAAAAAAAATCAATCGACATCTGTTAATTTATCAGAGGCAGTACACTAAATTGAAAAATGGATTGCCTAATGCACTGTAAATCTGCATTACGATAAAAGACCAATTCATTTCAACACCTGTTTAATAAATGATAATGGCCATCTTTAGTGGCTAGCCCTAGGGTTTCTTCTGCCAATCAGACTTACAATCCTGCCTTTACTAGCATCAGACAAGAAGTTGATTGAACAATGTTAAGATGTATATAATACCTCCTCCCTTCTTTATGATGATTAAAATGAATAGTCTTTACAGAAATTTCTTTTTTTTTTTTTTTAATTTCCTGGATTTTCTCATGTCACAGAGAGCAAATCTTCCTCGTCCTTCTAAGGTTATTTTAGACAGACTTAAATGCACTGATCAGTTAGAAAAAAAAATAAAGGACCAGGTCCAATTATTCTCTTCTATTGACTTCCTTTAGTAAGAGCTATAGAACTAAAAGTCAGTTCTTTTGTATTTTTTCCTTAAATATTTACATTGATCAGACAGATGATGAACTTCTGTAATTTACAGGCTAGTAAATATTACTAACAAACATCAGTGTTTCCAAACTGCTGTCCTCCAGAATACCATATAGCTCAAAGAACTGCAATGCTTTAGAATGGTTGCTCAATTCCTCAAAGTCAGATGGCATTAAACATTGTGGTTTTACATTTGTATATTTTACAGGGAACTGCAGACTACTTCTAATGGCTAAAAAAAGCTCATTTTTTGGGGGGATAAGCAGGGGAATTTAGGTAGCTGGTTGTCATTTCCTCTGGGAAAACCTGGATTGCTCTTGACAAAGTTTGGGTTTAGATACACATCTCAGGAAAGAACTCGGCTCCTCCAGAGTTTGAGAAATACATCCTCTGAGGATCCTGCTGCTGTTTGCAGGATCCTCAGATACATAATATAAATTGCTGCTCTTGGCTAACTGTAATACTGTTTCCTGTTCATCTCCACAAAGACACGCTTCACACCCACGTGCCTTTGCTGAACTCAGGAACTCCCTCTGAACCATCATCCTTGGCACTGTGGCTCAGTTGCCATCTCTGCCCCCAAACATGCATTGTGATATTCTGCTAATGGTTCTAATTTCTGGTGACATTTCCAGCATGCAGCACTGCTTCCCTGTCCTGTTTAAGCACATTTTGAAGGATTGGGCACTTTATGGATTATATGATAAAATTCATCAGTAGGTCTCTAATGTGTTTCTGAGGCTGCAAAGCTCTCACAGCATGTCATCAAGTTGCAGCTAAGTTAATATTGAAGAATGTTTTTAACTTGCTGGTTGTGTGACACTGTTGAGGCAGGACAGTATGAAATGACTCCACTTCAGAAGGTGAGACAGTAGAACTCTGATTTATTTCAAATACACTGCACTTTTTATAGAGAGCTTTATACAGATCAATTCTATTGGTCCTGAAGTAAAAACATCTCACACCATTGGTGTGCAGTGAATAATGCACAGGGGCAGAACTTATCTCTTCTCAAGAGAGAAAAAGAATTATTTACATTCTTTCTCTACTGTTTCCCAGGCTTCTGCCTGGTTAGAAACCTTCATTTTCTCTCTGACTGAACTGAGAATACCCACAGTTGTGATGTCAGGTATAACTGAAGATGAAATTCCATCACTCTCATCAGGTTTTGCTTCCTGAAATTCTTATTCTCCTTTCCACTCCAACATTAGAACACGTTTTCATTTCCCATTAAGTTTTATCAGGCATTTTTTATCATTTTACAATTATGGCTTCATCTAAGAGCTTCAGACAGTGTTAGGACAAGTAAAAAGACAAAAAAAAAAACTAGTCCTTTACTCATGCAGGTAATGGTAAAATCAGGGTAGACTCAAGGTGAGAGGGGCAAAAGGAAAAAATATTCAAAACCAGTCAACAACCAAACCAGAAATGATTGTAAATCGGATCCTAATTTACATATCTATATATCAGATTATGCTGTCCATTTCAAATCTCAGCATATTTTCACAAGTATTATATTATGGCAATGATTCTGGTAGTTGTGCTTTTCCTCATAAAGAGACTCCTCCTCATAAAATAAAATGCAAAATCAAAGACTTTACAGTACAGAGGTGGGAAGAGCTGGCACAGGAGAAGCAGGATGCCCACAGAAAGTGCTGCTTCATAACTCACACACACATTCAAAGGTTGTCACAAATCTCAGGCTGGACAAAGGTGTCCAGGCATTGTTTTAAATGTTCAGTGTGCTCTACTTGTAACCCTGTTGTAAATAGGAAGCAGTGGTGGCCTGTATTCCATATTTTTTGCGGTTAGAGTTCAGCTATAGTTTTTATTTTAGTTTTGTGAGGAAAGTCATTTGACTTTCATGTCAAAGAGAATTACAAAATTTGGTTATTTATGGAATCAGCATTAGTAACTGCTAACTGTGTAAGCAGTAAGCATACATATATAATAATAACCTTATCCACTCTGGAATAAGAAAAACCATTTTTTTATGGCATGTCTTAAATGTCTTAAATAATTTTAAACCATGCACCATTTACATATACTGTCAGAAACTTCCTTCATTGACTTGCAGGGAGCCAGTCATTGTCTTAAGCCAGTTATTAACTTAGTGTTCAAAATCTCTAAGGAAAGTAGTTTTGGAAGATTCTGCTTCTTACAAAAGATGGTCCCTACAATAACACATGACTTTTTTACAGCCCCACGTGCCTTAAAAAAACCCCTCTTGTGCTTGGCAGCTTTTCTCACTCTTTCTGCCTCCTCCTCTTACCCTGCCCCCTTCCCTCGCCTTGTGGGGGCTAAGAGGAGAAGTTTTGGCTGGGGTAGAGCTAATCTTCTTACAGGAACTGGTGTGGGGCTGTGTTTTGGATTTGTGCTGAACATGGGTTGGTAACACAGAGCTGTTTTTGTTGTTGCTGAGCAGGGCTCACACTGAGCCAAGGCCTTTTCTGTTTTTCATACGGCCACAGGGGCCAGGAGGCTGGGGGGGCCTGGGAGGGTGGAGGAGACAGAGCCAGGACAGGGGACCCCAAGGACCAAAGGGACATTCCAGACCGTGTCACATCATGCTCAGTATATAAAGTGGGGGGAAGAAGGAGAAAGGGGTGAACTTTGGAGTGATGGGGTTTGTCTTCCCCAGTCACTGCTATGAGTGATGGGGCCCTGCCCTCCTGGGAATGGCTGAACACCTGCCTGCACATGGGAAGCACCGAATTAATTCCTTGTTTTCCTCTCCTTATGTCTGACTTTTGCTTTCCCTATTAAACAGTCCTTATCTCAACCCAAGAGTTTTCCAGCCTTCAGCCTCCTGATTCTCTCCCCAGTCCCACTGGTGTGGGAGTGAGCAAGCAGCTGTGAGGGGCTTGGCTGCAGGCTGGGGTTAAATCATGACACCCCAGGAGTAAAATATTATTCTTTCCCCACTGCATACAAATGCTAGGTCTTTGGCACACCTAAACACACACCTTTTAAGGCAAACCCATTAAAATTAATGTAACAGCATGTACATCCATCTGGTGTACATAAGTCAGCCAGAAGCGAGTCCTTTGATGGATTTAGTCTGCTTTGAACATCTTATGAATTCAAATAGTTAAAAATGTGACCTTCATGCCCAGTATTGTGCAAGATTTTCAAGATGATAGAAATGCAAGTTATCTATTTTTCTGAATTTATATGTGAAGCATAGCCTAGCAAGCAAACTTGAAAAGCACTTTTGTAAAACACTACTTTAATCCATTAAAAAGTGAAGGAGAATTTAATTTGCTATTACACATGACATTGTTATGATCTAAAATTCCGCACTAAATAGGCACTCCCACAATTACATTAAAAGCACAAACAACAGAAGATCAAGGTAATATACATTTATTTCCTGGCTTAAATAAACAAAACTCTGATGCTTGAAATGGAATCACTGAATGTGTTGTGTAGCTAAAAAATATATTACAGAGAAATGTGTCTTAAGTTTTACCCAGAATGTCTATATTTTAAGGTAGTAGCAGCACAGTTATATCCTTTAGGAAACAAATTAATTCAGTTGACAATAATAGTGACAAGAAAAGTAATTCTACATTTGGATAATGAAGACTGAGAAATTTTTTACCTACAGAGATAAACAGCACGTTGGTTCCAGAACTAAATTTCAAAGAAAATATTACATGTATTGTAGGATATGTGACACCTAAAACATCCCTCAGAATAACAGGAAGAAATAATCACTGCAGGCACATTAGACAAATAAGAAATATGATGCAGGTCACACTCTGTGAATAATGCTATGCTATGTTTTAACCATTTTTGCAGATGGTAATCACGCTTTCAGAAACTTTGGCTCATTTAGGAAATTAAAGGAATAATATTTTACCAATAAAGATTTGGAGAGGAAAGTGATTTTGTTTTCAGTAGGATCTAAAAGGCTATATCACTGTGATATTTTAATTTAATTTCAACTGGGAAGAAAATAAAGCTTGGAAAAATACCAAATACAGTAGACATCATTATTTTACAGTAAAAAATAAACATGTAGTTTTGTATGAAACAAGGACAGTATTGATGAAGGCAGAAAACTACATAATATGATTGAATGTAAACAAGGTTATTAAATATTTAAAAAGTGGAATAAAAATACCATGTTTAGATTTTCAACTGGTAAGATCAATGCATCTTTCACGACTCATCTGTATTTCTGATAAAGTATAATGTCCCTAATAGCTGCATCTCTTTTTTGGCTTTTTTATTTATTTATCTAAACATTGTCCTCACAAGTCTTAAAGATGTAACAGGAGTTTCTCTGTCATTGTGACAAACAATCAACTTTTTTCTTAATGTGCTGAGGCCCTCTGGTAGAATCTTTTATTTTCATATATATACATCATATATCTACTAAAACAATATATAGATATTATAAACATATGTCTCTCTATACACATATGCATATTGCTGTGAGGATATATTCCACATATAAGAATATATGTGTACACATGAATATAGTTAGCTACATCATGAAAATGTAGTTTGTTATTGATTAAAAAATCAAATGCAAAGAGGCACATTTATTCTTATAACTTTTTTTTCATCTTAATGTTAAAGGAGCGTTGAATACATCAACTAGGAACATTATCCTGTTAGTTACCACATTTAGATAATTCATTTGCAATATCCAATTATCCACTGTGCTAATGCCACACATCTGTGTGCAAACCCTGCCAATGAGATCACATTCACATTCAAAAAGCACACTAGACTTGTACTATTGCAAAATAAATCCCCATCAATCCAGCCAGTATTTTCAGTCACTTGGTCTTTATACAGGAAGAGCACAAACACCACAAAGTCAGACTTATTCACTTGAAGCATAAAATAAAACCCCCTGCCATTATTTTTTTGCCAATTTCCTGAATCCTCTGCACGGACAGCAGAATTAAACATTTTGTATTCATTCTTCGCCCTCCTATTTGACGTTCTGTGCAAAACCTGAAGGGTAGAACTTTAAAAGATAAATGTTAATAACCTGTGTACATCATCATTTAGAGGTCAAAATAATTTTTGTGAATAAACTGGAAAAAGCAGTAGTGATGAGCATATGGGGAAAGACAAAATCTTTCTGTTGCTAGTATGTTAATGATAAGAGAAAGAAGTGATTTGAGAACATTATAAAATAAAAAGAGTGGACATTACAGTAATTCTTACATAACTGAATAGTCATACTGCTAAATTTCCTTTTTGTAATCAATTGCATGCTTAACTTTAAGCAGGTTCTTTGCACATCAGTTTCATTGAAATTAAAATGAAAGTAGCAGTGAATTTAAAGGGACCAGAAATATGCATGAAACAAGGAATTTGTGTTTGATTGTATGCATCCAAGGAGTAAAATCCCATCTTGAACTGTGGACTGGGGATAAGAATCAAGTAATAGACTGAAATCAAAAGCTAAGAAAAAGGCTCCCAGTAAAAGCCAGTAAACATAAAATACCAAATAAATCAGATAGTATTAATAGAGAACACAGGAGACTAATAAGCAGAATATAGATGAATGAAGCTCAAAGCACAGGTGAGACAATTCTTGCCTGCACAAGCAAAAGGAGAGCAGTCTGTATGTGCTGCTGCAGGTCACACCTCCAGTGTTACACAGCCTGATGAGTCTCCTGCTGCCCACAATACACCTGACAAGGCTTTCCCAGGGCTTCAGGGTCAGCATCTTAGAATTAGGACAGGTAATAAACCTTGCTCTTAGTTGTCCACTTTATTCTATCAACCTCAAAGCCCTACAGGTCACAAGATAGGCCAGTACTGAACCCCATCTCAAGTCACATCAAGAGCTGCCTAGACCATGAAGGCTGATGTAATTCAGCAGATATTTGCTGCCTGGAGTTCACAGCTTATCCACAGTGAACTAAATGCAGATATTTGGGTACATAACAATTAGAAAGGCTACCTGAGATCTCCATTCCCTCCTCATAGAGTTTTCTAGTTCAGGTCTTCTCTTCCACCCTAATACAAAAGAGAAGACATGCTGGAACCCACAAGATTCTGTGTAGAACTGTGGTCAGTTGCATGATGGGTTTAGTAGATAAGGCAGAAGAAAAAAATATTCATAATGGGTCTTTTGTGTGTCCTTTCTACAGAAAAGAAGATCATTATTGCTGTTTAAAAAATATTGTTTGCTGAAGACAAACCATGAATACAGTAAAATATGTAACCCAGTACAGGAAGAAAAGTAAAAATATAAGTTCTTCTGAAAAACAAGAAAATGTAGCAAAAACAATATACTGATTTTTTTTTTAGGGGACTAATCATTCAGAATAACCCACTTTGTTATTTTTAAATTCCTTTCTTTCTCCTTCTTTGCTCATTCTTTACCTTTTTTCCCCACTTAACTCACAGAATTATCATATATTGATAAGTATTTTGGAGGGCTCAACCCACATTTTTGCAAACCTTATTTATTTAATAGCCTTTTGATCAGATCCTTTTCAGATCCCTGATAAGAAAAATGTTTATCAAAGCAGGATGCTCTCCATCATGAAGGACACAGGACCTTTTAGGGGAGCATTCCGTGTGGTCTCACAAAGTACTTTCAAGAAACCAAGGACTTTAACAAAAATAGTCACAAAAATTCATTTCAGTTCCTGTGGAGTGCCATGTTACTAACTGAAAGCTGATTTTACCAGTGTTTATTGTATATCAGAGAAGTTTTGGCTTATGACTGTTGAGCTTAGAACAGGTAAAGGGTAAAATTATTTGGCAAATCACCACAGATCCTCTGCCACCATTACTCCCAGTGAAATCACATAAACATATCCACAGACATCAAATCCCCCAAAACTGTTTCTGTGAAGTCCATGTACATTATTTTCACCTGAGAGCAGAACAAACTCTACAGTATAGGAAATGCAAAAGAATAAAAATTAAAAAAAAATTAAAAACCTGAGAAGTAAGGACAGGCATTATATTCTTGCAAGTATTAAGTAAAACTTGGATATGAGCAAAGTGATGAGGGACATAGGCACAAGCACATCTCATCTCTCTTTCCAAGTAAAAAAGAAAGGTAATCTGACCTCAGTCTCTGTGTACCTGATCAAAAATGCTGTGAATGGAAGCTGTGTAAAACTGAAGGGGTTTGATGTGCAGGCAGAACCAAGAGGTTTTGAATATTGTGAGCTTTAAATAACCTACAACTAGGTGTATCAGTGAAACAGGCACTTTTCACATTTAGGTAAAGACATCCTGTTTGTTCTGACTGCCATAAGAAACAACAGCATCTCCATCATATGGCTTGTAACCTGCTTGCTCAGATCCTACGAGGTGAGCTGCTGTGGGTTAAGGGCTGAATAATCATGTGGGCCATTGAGTAACAATGCAAAAAAAAAAAAATAGGAATTGCACAAAGGAGATTACTGCTTAAACATAATTACAGAATTATTAAAATGCAAGTTCCAGATGGAAATTGCCGTAACCATTATTTTACTGATGCTTTCAGAGTACGCTCAGAGGAATCAGAGCATTGACACGACAGGCTGGAAGGCTTCTTATTATGCAAAAGGTCAAAGTTTCCCTTAGATTATGTCTACTCTGTGAGTCATTGACTTTTATAGACTGAGGTGTTTAGAAAAAAGTCTCATGAAATTTATGGCAGCATAATGTTCTGGTTATAGTCTGTAACCTTATTTTAAAAGAAAATATAGCTCATTAAGTATAATATTCAGGCTATATCATATATTATTGTTTTTCATTTAAATGGTACCATAAATGTGCACTGGGCTTTAGAGCCTGGTTTGAAAAACTGCCATGAAAAATTTATACCTTGAGGACTTGCTCCTTGAAATACCTACTCAAGTGACTAACACAACTGGAAGTCTGACAGATATCAAAGGACTTCTCATACAAGTAAGGACTTTAAGGCAAACATCCTACATTTTCAAGAGTTGCTGAGGGACAGCATGGAGTGGAAAAGGTTTTTTATTTTGGCTGTGTTTTTCCTTGTTGCTGCCTTTGGACCGGCAGGTTACATGATCCTGCTTTCACAGCTACCATAGCTTCCCCAGATTTCTGCTCTTAAACCCTTCTTGTCCAGCTCATTAATTTCTTCTCCAAGGATCACACTGTGAGGATCTTATCTCCATTTTCTTCATATAGTTTTCTGGATATTCTATATTCTGTTTCTTCATATGTCCTATATTTTTATTTCTGAGCTTATTCTGTCTATACAACTAAGCTTCTCATTTTACCCCTCTGAAATCTCCACCTGAGGGTCTCACTGCTTAAATTTGGCATGCTTAGCCTGGAAATCTTCTAAAATACTCAGAATACAAAGAAAAATTCATAAAAAATAAGCATTAACCATATAGTGAATATTTTTGCCACACAGCACAAAAAAAATTGTTTGGTTTTATGACTAAAGCAGAATACCATTAATCAAAAAATAAAATAATGAAATAAAAGTTTCTTATCTGGCACTTAGCACAAAAAGAAAAAGTTTCTTCCAAAAAGAAAAAAAAAGTTTTTCATACATCTGAGGCTGAGTCTGCACACTTCAGGGCAGATTTAAGGGATTCTAAGTGTGCATTAGACTCTGACTCTATAGTGCAAATGATTTGGCTGGATTTTCACAACTGATTTTTCTCGTATGAAAATGCTAAAGCAGTTTAAGTACATTTGTGCAAATGAGTCTTGGCAGTTATTCTGGGTAACTTAATGTACTGAAAATTAAATGATTTGCAATCATGTGTGGTTGCAGTTAGGACAGATTGTCCTTTCTCCTCCCTGCCCCTCACCTCCCACCACCCTTTTCTTTTAGTAAGTAAATAATATAATACTCTGGTACTGGAAGCAGGAAAAGGGAACTCAAACTAAATTATACTTTTTAGGAGAGTGAACACAGCCTGTATCTTATTGGTCTCCACTGCCAGAGTAACTTTTCCTTCTTATTTAATGTCTACTGAGAGGAAAGAGCTAAGGATGTAATTTTACACATTTTTTCTTTATTCTTACTTTTAAAGCTCAATGAACAATTATACATTTGCGTAATTCCATTACAGTTAAAAAAAAATAATCTGCTCGTCAAGACACTTACCTGCCCCTTAAAACTAAAAAATTATATGCCAAGCAACTCCAATCCCCACTGTTTAGCAATAGCATATTCCAAATTTATAGGGTCTATTACAAGCCATCTGAAGAGCAGCCACTGTGCCAAATCTCCCTCACTCCCTCTCCAGGGAATCCTTTCTCAGATGCTCTTTTCACATCAAGTAAACAACACTTTATGTCTTTGGCACGGATAGCAGATAATTACCATATGGTTAGAAACATGCTTGCTTCATTCACTTTCCCACTGTAAACTTCCTTCATTATGACAGCTAAGGAGCATCTAGGGAGGTAAACTCTATCATTTAGCCTTCTATAGGCTTAGTGGTTTAAAAGGTCAGTGTTTATTACAATAAAGTTAGCAGCAAGTGTAAGCGACTTTGCAGGAAATAATTTTTTATTCCAGCTAGACCAAAGGCAGTAACTGGTGCAGGAATGAGAGTCAGGATATGTTCTTATTGCAGCCAGTACAGTTACAAATACAGTCCCTGCACTGCTCAGGAACAGTGCAGCAGTGCAGAAGAACTGGGAAAGATTTGGGAAGGTAAGATGCTAAAAGTGGACTCTTTGTGGGATCCCTTGGTGGTTTCCTGCCTTGCTGGTCAATGCACAGTGTGGAGCTACCCCTGGGAAAAGGAAACTGGACCGAGCCTTTGCGTGGTAACTACACAAGAATGTGACCCTTCAAACCCTGCCTGTCTGCACCCAGGACTCGCAGATCTCATGCTCATAATGCAGTAGACAAGAGTTGAATCTCAAAAGGAAGAAATAAACCGGATTCCAAGAGTTCTGTCGGAGTCTCAGGGAGGCTCAGAAGCTGCATTCCCGTGGAGCTGCTTTACAGGAAAGCCAATTATGATTTCTCCCAAGCTGAATGATCAATTTCAGCAGGCTCCCTCTATATTGTGGTTGCTTAATCTGCGCTCCACACTGAAAGGCTGATTGGCAAATGCTTGGGAACTTGTGACCTCTCCAAGATTAATTCTTTGTGGTCTGGCTGTTTACTTAAGAGTGCAGGCTACAGACAAACCCAAAGAGAGGAGCATCAAGCATGTTGCATCCTTTTGGTACAACTTCTATTGCTTCTCTTCCACAGTTCCTGGAACACAAAAGCCTCAAGGACCAAGAGGGGAGAGGAGGATCCTGATTCCTGTTAAATTTTATGCCCTGAGCTTTCTAAGAACCATTTTTTACCATCATCACCAGTATTTCTTTGAAATGCGATTTCATTTCACCTTTAAATTTTTGTATGCTTATTATATCTTTATAATTGGTTAAGGTGGGAAAAAGGTTTTCATGTACACTTGAAGTTCTAAGTACTAAACTTTAAGGAACCTGACATTACTAAATATCTGATCCCAGTCATTCCCACTTTATGAGACTTTAGAGTATTATATATTGCATACTTATATTTTAGATAAGCCTAGTGAAACCAGTGAAGACAGCTGATGATTTTGAATGCTTTCATTTCAGATATTTGGATGATAACTTTTTTACCACATCTGTTGAGCTCCTTTTCTTTTCCTTCCTTATTGATTACCATTTCACACTGTAAAAAAGCACAGAACCATCTAGGAAGAAACATACAACACATCAAGGGAGATAAAGAGATACTGAGAATTTAATATGAAGAGCCAGAAGATTTGGAATTTAGGTTTCAGCTCCCTCACAGTCTGGATGCACTCAATATACAGAGTGGATTCAGGCTACCCAGAAGTGCCTGGATAAATTGAAATATGTTAAGTTAAACAAGAACAAAAGTCGTAGAAGTGAGAAAAGAAGCCAGAGGATTAGAATAGCATAATTTATACCAATAAGAGGGAGGCCAAGGCAGGTCAATGTCCGTAAAGTCAAATGCTGGGCAAGCAAAAGGGCAAAGACAGTGACAAAGTGGAGCAGTCAGAGCAGAGCAGCTGCTGCAAAGGCAAGTGCAGTGATAACACTGACTAATAGTTACTAATGTATTTCAAAGACAGAAGTGAGAATGATGATCCACCTGTTATAGACATACCATCCATCAGTGGAAATTGCCCTCTGCAATGGACATTCTGTCGGCATTTCATCTGCTCCTATTATTTAGCTTGGGGAGGGGGCAAGAAAGAGCAAGAAAGGGAAAAGAAAGAGAAAGATTCAGTAGTCTAGAAAGGAAAAGAAACAGTTTTTTTATTGAGAAAAACTAACATTTGTTATCTGTCTGTATGGCCCATAGGCTAAAGTAGCACAGTGCAGTACCTGAGAGTGAACTTCCCAAGATATCCCTGTATGCCTTGAGAAAGTCCCAACATTTTAAAAGTTCTATTGCAAAACTTCTCCTTTTGCACTTGCCTGGACAACTCTGTTCTCCACAAAGTTAGAAGGGTTTTCCAGAACTCTTATAGGGGTCACAGGATAAGAAGAGAGGACATTAGGGGCTTATGCCTTACACAAAATGTGAGTAATGCTCAGATACACTCCTGGGCCCTTTAGAGTCTCCTGTTTTATCTACACCTTCATCACCTGAAACCACAAATGAGCACTTTCCCAATAACAGGACCCATGTTAGTGGTGTGTGATGAAAAATATTCTGTTTATCCCATTCAGTAATTTGAACTTTTTTTTTCCCTAAGCAGAACATTTATTGTGCACCTAAATGAACTTATGCTGCCATTTATATACTTAAAAAGGAAGGATTTTCTCCTAGAAACACAAAGCTCACTATTTGAACAGTATTAGAGAGCAATTTGGGCAGCTGGTGCCCATCTTATTTGTTTTATAGATAAGTCACCTTTCATATGAAAAAGAGAGCACCTGTGGTTTTATCTACAAAGAACAAATTAAACAAATAGCAGTATAGTATTAGAACTGACTGCTTGCTGATTTACTTAGGAAATAATCTTCATACTTTATTATTATCATTTTTATTGTATTATAATGCAAGAAATCTGTCATGATAGGCATTAAATAACACAAAACAGAAAAGCTAGGCCTGTGTTCAAGGTCTTGCACAGTCAGACCATGGCTGTCATGCTCATGGACTTGTTAAGAGAATTAGGAAACTCATAGCTGGAAAACTTCTTCCCCAAAGAAGGTAAGAAGGATGTAAGAACAAGATTAACTTCTAAATCCAGGACAATTTTGCTGCATACCCCATCAGAAAACTAGAGTGGAAAAATCTCTCACTTTCAAACTGATCTATCCATTAATTATGTTCAATAGGACGGATTCAATTTAAAAACATCCTTCATATTACTTAATAAAGGACCTCTGTATAAGGTAAAATCAGAGGGACTGTTGCAATAAAGTACAGATCCCCTGCTGTAACAGAAAAAGCACAAGCAAAACAGATACATTTACTCTGATGCATAAGAAACTGAGCATTAAGCTGTAAGTTCTTTTCTTTAGCCATCTGCTACATGCCTACTAGAAATGGAGGATCAGAAGGGTGTGGGCACAATCACTTGGCGTGTTAGGTTGGCAGTGTTGGGTTAACACTTGAACTCAGAGATGTTTTAAGTGTTTTCCAACCCGATTCTATGAGTCCATGACATGGGCTATTTCACCATAGTTGGCCTGTGGGGACTTCCAGAAGAGTCTCAGCCATTTCCTTCAGGCAGACAAAGCTCTGGTGAACTATACAAGTGGCACAATGGCATATTGATTTTGGCAACAAATCAGTTTCTGACCGCCCAGCTCCCCCATTTCCAGGGCCCCCCACCACAGGCAACTCAATCCTTCCATTCCCTGCAGAGGGCTCTGCCTCTGTGTCTCTTTCTCAGCATCTCAGATGAGGATCTTAATGCTCTCCCATAGATGCTGCATGTCAAGTTGCTCTGAGACTCAGATTTGTTGGTAGGATAAAATAAATAGAAAAACACTCTGCCCTGTAGGGAACAGCCAGGAACCAGGAGGTTTGATGGACGATGGAGGTGTAACGCATCCTGGTGAATCTGGAGAAGAATCATTCCAGAAGGTGTAGTCTTATGTAAAAGCGTGTGGTTGATGGGCAATAGCAACAGAAAAGAGTAAGTAGGAAAGAAGAAACAGAGTTATCTCAGCCATATACTAGTTAGTGATGACCAGTATGACAGGTTTTGTAAGACTGAATTAATTTGAATTAAGTGTGCAGAGAACTGACTCACATTTCATTCCCAAATAAAAAAGACAAGTTTTTTCATCTGCTGAGTGCATGCATACAGAAGGCATCAGACCTAAGAGAAAAACTTCACAATAACTGACAATTGTTGTAGTCATAGATGTCAGCTCTCAATACTTCAAGCCTTATTTATTTATTTATTTATTTATTTATTTATTTACTGCTTTCTGAGCTTTTCACAAGCTAGCTTAAATTTTTATTGAATATAGCAAGAAGTGGTAGAAAATAAAATTCTGAATCAGTGAAAAAACAATGGTATCTTGTCATACCATTACACTTTGCAGGTTTTATACCTATCAAAATAGTTTTTACTGGATACTTGCTGCTGTGATGACATTATAAATTATTGAGGCTTAACAGAGTTCTTTAAATAATTGATTTAAGGGTGTATTAGACACAGCCAGGACCAAAAGATGCAAACGTGAAAAAATACATGAGGACTTTGACAACAGTGAAATTAAATTAATAGCAAAATTGGAGTTAATCAATTGAGCAAAATGATAGGAAGGTTGCATAAGAGAGTTGAATTGAAGCACTTTCTCAGCAATCTGTTTCTGCAGCGCAGCTGCTACACGTTTGTGTAATAACAGAGCTGATGAGCAGCTCATTTGTATGAAACTGAAAGCAAGTTAATGTTTGGGTTATGATGGGAGTCTGCAGCTAACACACAAAATGCCTCCATCGCTTCACTGCAACACACTGGAACTTCTCACAGCTATTAATGATGGTTTTGGCAAGGTAAAGGAAAGCTCAAAGGCTGCATTTCCTTTCTCGAACCTTGTGCTTTTCCTACAGCTTCTTTGGAAAGAGCAGGATAAGGTGGGGATAGAACACTGTGTTAAACCTCTCTCACTTTCCTCCATCACCTGGGGCAACCACGCTGCCCCTGGCAGTGCAGGAATTGCTGAGCAAACTCAGTAAGGCACTGAGAGGTGCCATCACTTCCTTTAGTTTATTTGATGTTGCTTTTCCACGGCTTCATGCAGCACTACCTGCAGCACAAAGGCCAGCTAGGTGCTCTGGAAACTATCTGTATTTTTATTGCCTGTGGCCATTAGAAGTGTTTGCATTCACCTCAGTCCAACACAGCTTGTTAAAAATGTACATATTTTAGATTCACAGTGTACCATTTATTTTAACAGGTCTATGAATGTAGTCAGGTAAGAATAAAGCACATTATGGGACCTATGGATCCATGTATGCAGCTGGTTATAGTCAACTCTCCACATCTAAAATTTTTGGCAATAACAAAACATTTATTCCAGTCCAACAGATTTTAAAAACAATTTCAAGGTAAGGAGAACTTGTAATCAGCAATGGAAACGCTAAGCAGCCAGGTTACAAGAATAATTGGATACAGGGTCATGTACAGGAGACCAGATCCCCTGACACTGTGAGTTGCAAACTTGGAGCTGCTCATTCTCTATGGGAAAATGACTTCTGTGGGCCTTGCCAGCTGGATGGATTGTAAAACTCTGGAGCTGTTATAAAAAAGAGAAATAGATGTATTATTTTTCCTCACTCACTATGTTGTGATATTAAATAACAGGAATCATGAGAGCAGTAACTTCCAGAGTAAATAGGATTGTGCCTATGAATATATGCAAACCTACTATACAGTAGCATAATAGTAAATAACAGCAAAATGTGGTAAAATAGTAAAGTAAAAAAAAAAGTTGAAATCTCTTAATGGTAAAACTAGAGAGTTAGAGCTTCTTTTTTAAAATTACGTAATTTTGGGTAACTGGAGCACTGACATAAATCAGTACAATCTACTGACCCCACTGGGATTACTTTTCCTCTGTGATCCCATTGATTCCTCACCTAAATCCTCATGGTCCCAAGAACAATGGAAGAGAAGCAGGTGTCCTCCCTGCCCATGAAACCCATCCAAGACTGGGGCTGTCGCTGTGGCAGAAGGACAGAGCTGCTCTGGTGTGGGGCATCCTGCAGCTCCCAGTGGATGCTGGTGCCCCTTGCCCTCCACCTGTGCCTCTGTGCTGGCATCTGGGGTCCCACAGGGGGGCACAGGGATGCCCCCCCATCAGGGCCATGATGGAAGGTCAAGGAGAGTGAATATCCCAGACCAAACCTGAACAGCCCCCACGTGCTGGCTTCAGCTTGCAGGCAAAAGGAGAGGGGTTCAGAATGTGATCTCTATTACATTTTTTTGCTTGTGCCCCACATGCAGAATTTGGGGTGTGCTTTGCTGTTAAATAAAGAATTGAACAGTTAATTATAGATGTTAATCATTATTATACCTTTATCAAAGGTAACTTATAGGAAAATTATAATAGCAAATACCTACCTTTCAGTGAGCACATTGGCTTAAGGAAGAGAGTATATATTAAATAATACATGTTCCAAAGGATTGAACTGATTCATGCCCACCAGTGGTCACTGAACACAGCTGCTTAGTGTAACTTCTGGTTCTGGCATTCCCATAACCTTCTTCCTTTAAACATACAGTAAGGGAAGACTTCCTGCCCACCCTGTACCCTGTTTAAGCTCTGGCTCCAGATCTAACCTAACACAGGAAGTATTACTCTGGACTGAAGAATCTAAATGCTAGTCCTAAAACCAAAGGCCAAGGAATGAGCAAAAAAAAAAAAATTAATTAAGATTTCACAGGGAAAAGTGTTGGTAATCCTCAAATTCCTAACTTCCACCAATTTGAACAACAAAAACCCATAGTGACATTTGCAAAAAAAGCTTCTCATATTGAAAGCTCAGAATTTTGAGACCAAATTACATGAGTTTTATTTGTTTCTTGCATCATCTCTAGCTAATTATGAACATTTCTTGCAAGGTGCCAGGCAGTCTCAATAATCCAAGATCTGTATCCACATAAAAATGTCCTTGCTCGAATTTAGCCTCAAGGCTTATACATTCCCTTGAACTAAAATATCTACTCTGTTATTTACTGCATTACTTAAATAAACTGCTTCCCTATATTTAGAGAGCCTCATAAATGGCATACTTTGTTGTGCAATGTACGAGCTTGTGTGCCGAATCATACATCACTACACTTTACTAGATGTCAGAATTTAAAGCAGATCACAGCTCTTTCCTCTCTGGGAGACAGAAGGAAAACTGGCAGCTCATGCCACAGCAAGCTGAACTACTATTTGTTCTGATTCATTTCACTGTGACTGCATCAACCTGTTGGTTATAAAACCACAATAACATTATCTAGGATGACATCTTTTGGGTTTTGATCCTGTCTCCCAAGCTTTTTAAAAATTATTATTTCCAAAACTCGGGCTTTATTGTCCCCTGTTTTTTAAAGAGCATACAACAAATAGATGTACAAAACACATAAGGTCTCACACAAATCCATCTGGGGTCAATGGGAGTTAAAGAGAAATGCTATGCTTAAAAGTTAAGTATGCAAGGACAATTCATCTCTGTTATGACACCAAATCCTTTGCATGTCCAGAGATGTCAGGGGGAAAGGCAGGGGCAAGAAAAGGACTGACTGTTGGAGAAATAGATTTCCTTATCACATTTTTTCAAGGGATCAGGATAAATACACATTTAAAATACTGTTGACAAACCTTAGGTATGTGCAATTTGGGAGTTATGCTGTGTAGGCACAAGTGCATCATGCCTTAGATGGTTCAGACAGTGCTGCAAAACCTGAAGCTACACATGGCCTTGGGGCTAGAATTCATCAGAGAGCTGCCAACCTGGAGCAAGCTGCAATGCTGCTGGACAATTCTGTGCATCCTTCAAGATACGTGAGAGATACACTGAATGGCAGAATCAAAGAATGAATCACAGAATCACAGGATGGTTTGGGCTGCAAGAGACATGAATGATCATCTCATTCCAATCCCCCTGCCATGGGTGGGGACACCTTCCACTATCCCAGGTTGCTCAAAGCCCCATCCAACCTCGCCTGGAACACTCCACAGATGGGGCAGCCACAGCTTCTCTGGGCAACCTGTTCCACTGCCTCACCACTCTCAGTGAAGAATTTCCCCCTAATATTTAAACTGAATCCACTCTCAGTTTAAAATTGTTATACCTCATCCTATCACCCTGATAAAGAATCCCTACGTGTCTTTTCTGTAGGCTCCCTCTGAAGTACTGGAAGCTGCTATAAGGTCTCCTTGGAGCCTTCTCCAGACTGAAAATGAAAAATCCCAACTCTCTCAGCCTGTCCTTACACAGGAGGTGCTCCAGCTCCCTGATCATGTTCATGACCCTCTTCTGGATTTGCCTGAGCACATCCACATCTTACTTTTGCTGGAATTCCACAGCTGAACACAGTACTACTGGTGGGATCTCATAAAAGCAGAGTAGAAGGGCAGAATCACCTTCCTTGATGTGCTTGCCATGCTTCTTTTGATGCAGACCAAGCTGTGGTTGAGCACCTCCTTGAAATCATGCATAAATATTGTTATTTTAGGAATGGCTCACTTACTAAACTGAGAGACTAGATTAAAAGAACTCTACTGAATTCTGTTTCTTTTTACAAACAACCCCAAATTGAGGATACAATCTATGTGAGTGTAAAATAAAACAATTCCTTCAGAAGTGAGGGCAAAAGCTTGGGATTTCTTATCAAAACTGAATTAAAAGAATTTTTAGAACAGAATGTCATACTGAGGGGTAAAATTAAAATTATTGATTTCACTGATTGTCAAATAGATTCAAATGCCTTCTACAGTACCACTAATAGGGTCTAATACCACTTGTACTCCTCCACAGACTGCCTTTCCCCATTTTACAAAAGAACCTAGTCATCTTCTAGTTCATTCAAAATTTTACCATCTTCCCACAAGTAAAACATCATTTCTGTTTTCCACAGTGCTTCACATAGTACATGTGCTACCTTGAACCCTGTCTTAGGTCAGCCACTGATAACTTCTACCTAGAGACTGGTCTCAATCTACAACAAAGCTGCCCTGTAGGAAATTATGCCCCTCGTTCTTTTTGACAGTGGCTTTCTGTGTTTCATAGCAAATGACAGACTAAGAGAAGTGTTCTCATTGGTTTCCTGACCACTCACAGCCTAGAGCACCTGAACTGAATTTAGCACTGTGAGAGATGCACAGAGGGCCTCGTCGTTTTCCACTTACTAGAGTATGACCTCCTGAAATAACTAATTTCTCCCACTTTCTGTTAATTATAAGGCTTCCAGTTGCTACTACAGTATTTTGCTTGGGGACAGAGAAGAGATATCCTTAGCTCAGCATGCAATGGGGAATTTGACTTCGTTAAATGTAAAAGAATTAGAATTTTTTTCCTCTTAGTTTAGTAAAAAAATAGCAAAGCCTAAGGTATGTCATGTCATGGATCCAAACTGATTCTAAGGCATATCTTGAAGCAATGTTTAGAGGTCAAGTATGTAAAATACCTTAAATCTTTTTATGCTAACCTGTTATGTTAGTTGATTTTGTTACTGCTGATGTGCTTTTTTATTTTTTCTTTTTATTTTGAAGCCTAGGGTGGTTTATGAAAGAAGGGCATTGAAGGGAAGACACCAAAAGGCTTCCCACATCCTGCAGCAATTACACAGTATAACCCAAATACAACTTGTGATCTGAGACTGGGACTGTTCACAGGACCCTGGAAAGACTCTAAAACAAATGCACTAAAAAATAATGGTTCCTCAAATGCTGTAATGGTAATGCAGAATTTTAACATGAACTAGTTTTAGGTACACATAAAAATGGTCTCTTTCAAGTATTATTAGGAAATGGCTACAAAATAAAAGAGTGACTTAAGATGCAGGATATGAAGGAAATCTGTGTGCTTTTTTTGTGTGAAGCTGAACAAATTTTTCACCCTTTCTGAAGGGTTTTGAAAGCTTTTTACTCTTTCAGGAAAGATATGAAAGCATAGTCTATGCCTTAAATAAAAGCTGAAAAGCAAATAAAAAGAATCCTGATTCCTTCTCTTCTCACTCACTGCTTTCCAAGGCCTTGTCTGAAAAATACTAAAATTATTGTTTCTTAACTACATTAAATATTGCAATATTATTAAAAAACTTTAAAAGGCAAATTAAAGAAATGCAATGGGATTTATATGTGTGCACATGTGTATATATGTTTACATACTTCTTTGATCTTCTTCAATAAACAGCCTTATGGTGGTAGCAGCAGATAAAATAACATTCTCCCTCTCTTTATCGTATAATCACCACCCAGCATTCCTCATGCCACTAATGATCCCCTCAGGCAGGCACCTGGCCATGGAAATTAATAGGAACCAAACCAGCAAGTCACAGCTAAAGTAGAACTGCAGAGGCCAGAGCAAATCATGGCATACTCAACTATCTGATAAACACTTCAAGAACTAAATGAGAATTATGACAGGACTGCACGAAGCACATTGTCAGCATCTCCAGAGTGTTTAATAGTTGATCTAAGGCTAAACAAGTACACAAGATGTATTTTTTTCTCATGTTCCAGTTCATTTGAACTTTAATAATTTAGAAATGGGAGTTTCAAAACCAGGGTGTGAGTTGATGTTATTTAACAAATTTTACAGGAATATCCCCATGATGTAGGGCTTTACTTTCTGTAATGTTTCTTTACCCATTTTTCTTTTTCTAATTTCTCTTTTGATATCCTCTTCCAGTAATGCTCAACCAGCCATTCACTTTTATTAGTAAAGCTAAAATGAATGACACTAATGTGAACATAATAAAACCTACATTGACCTACTTTTATTAAGGGAAGGAAAATGGGCCTGATAGATTGTCCATTTTACTGTTCCATTGAAAATTACTGATATTTCTTGCCATGATCCATATATTCAGGTTATGCTTAAGTCTGTTTGAAAGCAATACAAACATAATACACAATATGTTCTTATTCATTCTCTGTTCTGAATTACCAGCAATTCAAGAAATAGCCAAAATATGTTGTTCCAAAAATTGGAAAGAGAAAGAAAAAAATGGAACAAGGCAGCAGATCACCAGCTTGACACAATTAAATGCTACCTATGAAGTCAGTATAACCCAATGGCATTTTTTAAGAGAATGAAATATCCTCAGTCATTTTTCTGCTCAGGTAATTTTTGCTTGTTTCTCTTCTTCATGCTGTCCAATTGTAAAGGTCCAATCCTGACTGACCTGCTGAGCATTCCTCTCTAGCATTGGGTTTTAGCAGAACAGAAATGTTCTTTAACCACCTCACTGAGGTTTGCCAAGAACCAGAGTTAGGCCAAATAATGAATTGCTGTCTGACAAGACCTAATGGCACAGAAGTAGCCTTTGGACGTTCACCTGCACGCTGCATGCTCAGCTTCAGCAATGCCTGAAAGTAACACTTAATGCCACAGGAATATTGCAATTTCTTTCACAACAGCAACCAGGAGATCCCAAATCAGATCAGGATCACATCATCCCAGCCATGATTTAATGGTCCCTAAAGGGCTCACAGCACTAAGAGATTAGAAATAACAGTGATGGCAGTACCTCTGTCTGTCCTGGTGGACCCAGGGGAGAGGGGAGGCGAGCAGATTGCCACAGTCACACAAGCAACAGCAGCAGAGCCAGAAATCAAGCTTGGAGTTCTTGAATTTAACAAAGTCGTCTTTCTAATGAGCTTTGTAAGCAAACAAGACAAAAGTGCAACTACTCAACTGCTAGTGTAGTTTGTAAGATGAAATTTAAGAGCAAAATACAAAAGACCTGTTCTGAAAAATCTGCCCTAAAAAATCCAGTCTGAGGTATCAAGAAAAATCAACACCTACAGCTAGATGGTTTGGGGGGGGGGAAGGCCAAGCTAGTGTTCACAGATTATTATTTTTTAATAGTTCTGGCCTCAAAGCAGCAGCTCACATTCCCAATATTATAGGGAAGGAGGAAAGCAGAAATATATCAATCACTCCACAAAGAGGCTTGTCAGGGAGTGGGTATTTTTCTTTTGTAGCATTTTCTTCTCAGCAGCTGCCCACGTACACTCTATCAGGAGGTATCTCAGGTGTCCATCAGAATATTCTTCTGCATTCTCTCCACTGTTGGTGCTTGAGCTTAATTTATTTGTCAAGTGGTCAAGTGCACTTTTGGGAGTAGGACTGGTTGGGGGAACAGGGAGAAATGTGTTCGTTTCATCATGATACTGTCCCATCTCCCTGCTTTCCGTTAGCCTGCAAATATTTACATCAGACCTGCTGGATTTCTGCATCTTTTAGGATGTTTTTGCAATTAATTCAGTCTCAATATTCTCCTCATTTCCATACTTTTCAAATGTCATTTCATCTCTTTTGATCTGCTTCCATTTCTTTTCTCCCTTCTCCCTCTTTGCTTTCATGCTCTTTCTGAATTTTGAAATGGATTTTGTTGGTTGATAGAGGCATTTGAATTGCTTTCAGAGACTGGGCCTTGGAAACATAGTATAGCAGCTTGCTTAATCACATTTCTCACCTAGAGCCTGTATAAAAGGGTGATACATAGGGTGTGAGGTTGCAAAGCTACTAGTGAAGATGAGCTAATGGACCCTGGCCAACCTTAATTAGAGTTTCTAAGCCAAACCCTTTCCTCCTCTGACCATGAGTGTGTCAGCCTATCAGTTTTATAACAGCTGTCAACCTCCTCTGACTAGTTTGTCTTCATCTTTCCTATTTTATGTGTTGACACAGTACCAAAAGAGTAATTTCCCTGCAGCCAAGGGGTCCTTCACTCTGCAGGCAGAACAAAAAGTGCCTCTTCTAGAGGGCACCTGACTGCCCCAGGAGGGGCCATGTGTGGCATGAACCACTGCAAGCCGTGACACACTGCAGCTTTAGGATATGGTAATCTGGCACTTCAAAATATACATGCTTTTTATATGTCCATATACATATAAATACATACACGCACACACATATATATGTATACACACACATATATAAATATATATACATATGTATGTATATATACCCACTCCACCCTCCCAAAATACAAACTAACACTAAAAAAGCCCCAAATCCCCCAAAATACCCCAACCCCTTCCCTCAAAAAACCAGACCAAAACATGCAACCTACACTAAAAACAAAGCTCCCCAAACCATCACTGCAATAAATCCACTGCTGAAGCACTGGCACCCAACATTTTGCCAAAGAGAGCAGAGTAAAACAACTTATTTTTCTATTTTAAACTAGTTGAGGAAGGCTTATCAATTGTGTGTTTCCTAGTGGAAAGCTTCCAACCAGCTGTGCAACATGTAAATCAAAATGTGCCTACTTAATAACAAAGGCTTGTTTCCATCAGGATGGATGGATAAATTGCTTTCTGCCTGAGGATAAAGAGGACTGGGCTTTAGGTGTGTAAAAAATGGTAAATACTTCTCTTCTGCTTTGTTCTTTCCCAGCCAAAAGGATCTTAAGTGAGCCATCTGTTTCATTGCCACAGAAAGAAAAAAAAATTAGGGTTACCAGGCTGCCTGTGCTTATTCATCCAATTTTACCTTGAGTTAAATGTTGGAAAACTGTCCCCATTTGAAAGGTTTTAGTTCTGCCACTGGTACAACAAAGGCTGCTTTTCTATCCACTGCTTGGCTTGCCTGTCTCTGGGTTTTTTATTTCAGCTAGAATTGCAAAAGAAATTACACTATTCTAGTGTAAAATGAATGGGGTTTTCTCATTTTAGTTCATTATCTTCATCTGTTTCTCTCCACTAAAGAAGAGAGAAAAGTCCCACTCATCCTCCTGCCCTCCCCTCACCCCCCAGAGAAAGTGGCAATTGTACCATTAAGCCTGGAGTGCTTTACATATGCAAACACAAACACAGTGCTTACAGCAAAGATCTTTCCTATCCATATGTTCATCTCCTTTCCTTTACCTAAACCAGACGATTACCTCAGCAACTCAGCTGTGTTATTGAGACATTTCAGCGTGAAATTTGTTTTTCCTCACTGAACTTTAAGCGGAATTTCAAGTGCCAAGTCTCCAAAGCCAAGTGGGGCTATTAAGAGATAATTACTAATTATGCTAATTTGAGAAGTTGTGCTATTTCTTTCCCTGGTCATTTTATCTGCAGCTCTCCTGAGAGAACAGTCCCCATTCAATGTTAATAACCTTTCCAGGCTAAGCATTCAATGGAGGACAGTGTGTCCTAAAGCCAGGAATATTTTACGGTTAATCTAGATATGTGCCTGTAAATTAGAAAGAGAAGCAAATTGCACTAATGCTAATGACTTACATTATTAATTTTTTGCAGAAGCAGAAATATCTGATTCCTCTCCATTCATATATTGATATAGCTGATGGTTTTATTTTAAATGGAGTCCTCAGTGACTTGAAATATTCAGTACCCCAACAATATTTCTCAGTGATCATTTTTTCTAATCCTACCTACTGCAAGCTCCCATAATAATAGATAAAAACAAAGAAGAGATTTGATTTGCATTTTCTAAATGTCTCATTTATTTTTGCTTATTTATGTAATAGTATAAAACAGATCTTTTCCAAACGCTATATATTTTTTCCTTTTCTTTTTCAAGACAGTGGTTATTGGATTGATTACATTAGTCTGCAGAGTATGCTGACAGAATATGAGACTTAATTATTTCTTTAAAGAACATAATGACTTTAGGTTTTATGTGATGCATAATTCCATCCTGGTTTGGTGGCAATACAAATATTCTACACTTTTTATAATTTTTGGAGTGGCAGTAATCAGGGTCATTTAGACTTGGTTGCCTTCCCAGTGCAGAGCTGCTGGGACAGCCCTCGGGAGGGGTTGCTAAAATCCTGTTTCTCTGCTCCTCAGAACGGATCTCCCTGGTAAGAACACATGGTCACAGACAATGTCCAAGATCAGAGCACCCTCCATCAAGAGCCTGTGGCTGCTCTGATGTGGCCTTGAGGGCCCATCCTGCAATACCTGGGCTCAGACACCCCTCTGCATGGGAGGCATGCCCACCCAAGGGCAGCTCCTGGTACAGGCTGCAAGGTCACCCTCTGTCTGACAACAGGAACCCCAGAAACTCTCAGGACAGGTCATCAACGCCTGGAAGCAGACACAAAACACACCACACTGGAGAGGGCAGAGCAGGGCACCAGCAGGCAGGGGAACACTGTCCCCTGCCCTTGAACCAGCCCTAAGGGGAACAGGGGCTGTGTTTCCACAGTAAATAAATCCAATCCTCACTGGAGTTCAGCATCCTGCTGGACAGTTTTCTAAGTGGCACTGGCAGGGTTTTCAGTGAGCAGGGTTCCTCTGAACTCCTTGTCCACAGCCACTGGTGCTGACCCAGCTATCCTTGCCTGTGTCCCCAGGGATGCTGGCATCTCAGGGTTCTATGGTCAAGATGATCCCGAGATTGAAAAAAGTCTTTTCCTCCCAGCCCGCAGACAAAGAAGTCCAGATGCAGCTGTTTTACTTCTCAAGGTGGTTTATTTTCTCTTATCTATAACATTCTTTCTCTGACCTGCTAAGCTGTGTCTAGCAAGTTGGATCATGGCATTCTGTCTGCCCTCTAGGGCAGTGTTTACATTTTATACTATGAACTACCTGTACTTTATTTACAATTAATTCCCAATACCTATCACCTATGTTAGACAGTGTGTCTCTAAACCAATAAAAAGTGTCACCTTCACAGTGGAAGATGGAGGACAAGAAGAAGGACAAGGGACACCCAAATTCCTCCATCTTGCCTCCTGAACCCCATTATAAAAAAGCCCAAAATTCTACTTTTTCATTCTGTGTCCTGGGTTCCCACACTGGCAGGGGCTCCAGCATCACAGGCAGCTGCAGCTCCTTCCCAATGCTTGCCAGATTGCTCAGCCATCTCTGCCACCCCGGCTGTGGCAGGTTAAATTTCTCCAGAATCCCTTCACTGCCGCCTGATGGCACCAGCTGGAAGCTCCTCTGAAGCCAGGCCCTGCCCTTGCCACACATCAAGGCTGCCACGAGAACATTTTTAGCAGAGATGACCTCTGTGAACACCAGCTGCAGATGCTCTGATAGGGAGGCAATGTCCATGTGCTGCTGGACCAGGGCTCACACCAGCAGCTGGGCTTAGAGGCTCCAGAGCTCCAAAGGAGAGGGCAGAAAACAGGAGACATCAAAAATATCTTCATAGGAATGAGCTTATTTCTGTGAGGTTTTATTGCATTTTGCAGCATCTAGATGCAAACTAAGGTAAGTTCTCCTTCATGCAACCAAACTAAAAATAGGACAGAGTGACAAAAAAAAAACCAATGAATACCAGATTCTACTTTAGTTTTTCACTATTTTAAACTCATATATGCACCTAAACCAATTAAGTGCATTTTTTTTAAAGGCAGAGAATGTAAATATTCAAAACCTTGGGTTGCACCTATTTCTGGAAAATGTAATGCACAGCCCGCAGACTCCAGTTCAGTACTCCCAGTGTGGGAGTGGGAGGACTGCGTTCAGATGAGACATGAATTAGGTCCTAAAAATATGTCCTAGTAATAAAGGAGAAGCTAATTTTAACTTTCAGCATTGCCAGTTTCAGAACAGAGCTTCATTTAGAGGAAATCCAGTTTGCAAGTGTGGGAGCCTGCCCCAAAAGCCCAGAAAATCGTCAGGTAAGACACAGGTCTTCCCTGCTGATAGGGCTGGAGGGACCAACAGCCCACTACACTCCTACCATTCCACCAGGAGATGTGGAAGAACCATGGCTGTGTGACTTCCTATAACTGCAGCACCCACAGGTCCGTGTGAGCACATCCAGCAGAACTGGCTGCTGCTCAGACCATCCTGATCCCAACCCTTTAACAGCTCTGTAGCACACATCAGACTGGAGGCCCTCACTTCCACCTGGACAGATACACACACATTTCACAGACTTCTTCATAAAACAGAGTTTTCTGGCTATGGAAAGCATGTGCAGAAGGTGACACAGGCGTGGGTGTCAGGTGCAAGTATCACATCAGCTCTCCTGCTGGAGGACAGGTTGCTGTAGGTGGGATCTTGCAGCTTGAAACTGCTAAAAACACTTGACCCAAAATTCAGCCTCACCTGCTCCTTGCTGATATGTTACTGTCCAGAGACACCAGCTAAGGGCAACAGCCAGATTCCACCTATGTGAGAAGAGAGCAATGCATCTGGGCAATGCAAAGTTGTAAGTGAAAAAACATCTGCAAGAGAGATCTCTAAAAAAAAAAAAAAAGAAGTCAACACAAATATATAATTTCTCCTGAAAGGTCTCCTGGAATATTTAAAAGTAGTTCTTCATGGGGAAAGAAATGAGTGCTAGAGACTATTTCAAAATGCAACAGGGCTCTGTGGTCTCAGCCACACTTGCTCTGTGCTCCATGGGAAACTGGCAGACTGGAACCACAGCTGCAGAAAGGTGCTTCACATTGCTAATTCTAGCCGAAATGCAGCTTTCTGCACATGTTATTTCTTATTCATGTTTGAAATTACTTTTTAATCAAATACCTACAAAGACCACAGTGAGTTCTGAAGAAATAAAAAAAATCAGTTCAAAAGGTAATGGACATGAGCTGTTTTCTTTCCTCCTGTAATTCCAGAATGAAAATATTTTAAACTGTATTTTAAACAGCATCATTCCAAAACCTGCACTAATGCTATTGCAAAGTGTTTGGAGCTGCTGCAGATTTTGGAATGCTTAGATAACATGAATAAAAGAAAAAATTATTTGCAAGAGACATCAGCAGCTGGGTGGCACCATCTAATTAATACAAGAAATTATGTATGGGAGAACCTCAATACACCCCA
This sequence comes from Chloebia gouldiae, assembly GCA_003676055.1. NCBI lineage: Eukaryota > Metazoa > Chordata > Aves > Passeriformes > Passeridae > Chloebia > Chloebia gouldiae. The sequence goes on from QUSF01000003.1 coordinate 9,232,208, forward strand.
TGGCCCAGTTCAGGCCAATGACAAGAAGATTTTTTGCATGGACATGACACAGGGGTATCAGCTGCAGCAGAAAGGAGAAGCAAACTCAATGCTGCATAAATTATGTGACACTTGGAGATGGAAAGTTTCTTTTGAAGGAAAAAAAAAAAACCTCTGTGTGATGCTACCTGGGGTTTGAGATTGTGACTAGGACAGTAGGAGGGATGAGCAAAGAAATTATTTTATTCACCACTCTTCTACCTGTGCTGACAAATGTACAATGTGTTGGGAAAATTTCCACTATCTCTTCATGCTGTGAGTCAGTGAGGGGGAAGAGAAAGCTTGCCATCCCAAGGTTTCCAGCTGGAAATAGGTAATGACAAAGAGGTACTTGCTCCCTCAAAATCTTAACCCAAACTATATTAAAAAAAACCAAAAACAAACATGCAAGCAAGTGCAGCAGGGAAAATTGCTCCCTGCAGAAGTTATGAACAAACAGGCTTCACAAGGAAATCTTGACAAGGGGCTGAGGGAAGCTCAGACCTGAGCTTCTGAAGGAGGATCGTCCCTTCACTGTCACCAGCAGCTGGAACAGCTGCAGGTCCCTTAATGGGATTGTCTGAAAAGCAGAGATCTTGGCATCTGACAACTGAATGAGCAGGCTTGATTTGTTTGCTTACTGCAAGTATACAAATATGTGTCTAATTCTATCCTACATTTTCAAAAAGAAAATTTTGAAAATATAAACTGATGAAAGCTCTGCAAACTAAACACTTCATCTATCATTGTCTTTTTCCACTTAAAGTTTCTTAAAGCCAATTCTTGAAAAAAATGCACATCTGATGTCCAAAATTCTACAAAAATACCCAACTTGTGGACTCCTTGATTTCTATATTTCCCCACGGCCATCTACATGGATTTATTTTCAGGCTAAGAGCTCAGATAATGCAGAATGTAATATTTCCCCCTAAACCCCCCAGTTATAATAAAGAACAAACAATAATCATGATGGGTACAAGATGCAAAGAGATTCAATACAAGGCAGATGTTCAATCTTGTTTTTTCAGCTGAGATTATAAATGGTCTGAGCCTAAGAGAAAAATTCAGAGCCTGAAAGTGAAGGTTTGCTAATTAATCAGTTATAATGGTATAAGGGATTACAGAGCATGCTTAAAACACACTGAAAACAAGGAAGACAAAGGAGGATGGAGAAGGGAGTATGGAAGCAGGTCTGTCAACAGAAACATCTCTACATAAGCAGCTGAAAATGATGCAGCTCATAAAAAACTTGTGCTTAAGAATTAAAATCCAACTACAACAATAAAAAGACCATCTTATAAACTACATTAATTCCTGAAAATTTGTTCCAATGTTTATTTAAAAAAAAATTACAAGGTTGGATCCAAGCTCCTTATGAAGCCTAGGACAAAGCTTCCATTGAGTCCAGCCCTTTGCATAAATATGAATGCACATTAATACAGGCGTTGCTGGAGCACATATTGGCACATTAATATGCAGAGTACAAGAGAGTCTCTGCTTAAGTACATAAATAGGAATTGAATATAAACATATGCATTCATAGCTTTGAAGTTCCATTCGTAATGAAACAGCGTAGAGAAATTATTAGCATTTTTACATGATGATTTCTGCCTAAGTCAGATACTGAAGTGCTACTGATACTTACAAGGCATTCAACAGATGGGGAGTCTAGACTGGTAACTTCTGTGCTAGGCAAGTGTATTTTTAAACCTCCTTGAACATTCAATTCTGATGCTGTCCTGTAGGGATGAACTCAGGTGCTTTCCTGAGTGTGCAGTTTTAACTTCCTTTTTACTTTATGAAACTAATTTGGCAGAGATCCGCCCCTGATAGTGCCTGTTAGCATGACCTCAAACACTATAAAAATTACCACCAAGATCAATCTGTGCTGAAGACAGTGTCACCACCCATATGAGAATGTCCTATGAGATGCAGGTCCCATAAGCTGTAGGGCCTGGTGCTCCTCAAAAGCACAGATTCCCACATAATAGGGTTGGATTAGGGTCCTGTATTCTTCCTGTTAACTCTGCTCTCAATCTTTCACTTTTCTCTAGTGGAAACAAAAAGGGGAATTGTGCTTTAGTTTGCAACTTCTCAACAACATTGATGAATGCATATTTGCTGTAATATTATCTACTCCACTGAAATTAATAGATAATTTTAATGATGAAAGGGGATAAGATACAAGTGAAGACAGAAAAAGAGTAATTTCTAGTTATTTTCTAGTTTTGGAAAATGAATGCAAGAAAGTGATATCCTATTATAAATACCTTTGCTTACCATTTATACAATTTTAAGATGTATTACAAAGGTACCATTTATTTGTGCGGTTCATTGCTTGCCCTGAGAGACCTGCATTTGTTCAAAGTATTAACTTATTCTAGATTTAAAATTTTAAAAGCAAACTAATGTAAAAACATAATGAAATCACTTTCAAATCTGCTTACGTTCTCACTTCCCATGCAAAATTATTTTCATCACAAAAATAATCCCCCAAATTTGTCTGAGATTATTCCAGCAAATCCCATGCCCAACAAATCCTAAAACATGCTCCACCTGTTAGTGAAACTATCATAGTAATTGTCTGGGCTTTTATCTAATGAATATGCATTACAGCAGTCAAAACAAATTCTATCTTAATCTATATTACTGGGGAAAGTTTCTGAAACAAGCTGTTGCAGAGATATTTATATAATAGGTTGTCAACATTCAGCAAAGACAAGCTGTCTGCCAGAAAGGGCTGATGGAAACAGTTTCCTACATTTGGTCAGGGAGATGTTTTTGTGCTACCCTTATGCCATGCTTTTGTCCCAGGGTGTGCTGAGAGCATCCCATGCCCTGGTGCCTCCTTTAGCATGCCTGTGCTGCACCTCCCTGCAAAGACTGAGCTGATCATGACCAAAAAGTCTCTTCCATGTGGATTTCTGTGAGTCACCTTCTCTTCTACAACGTGCAAACTCACTGACACCTGTTGGGGAAACGACTGGTGGAAATGCAGCTGTCTGCCTGCACAAGGGCTGTGTATGACTGCACCTGCAGGCAGGCAGGTGCCTGGCACCAGCAGTTGCAACAGGATGGTATGGGCAAACCAAGGACAGCAAAGGTACTGGAAACCAAGGTTAACAAGACTTGTAAAATTAACCAAGATTAACAAGCCACTTTTCCCAATCAACTGCCCTCCTATGACGCATACATTGCTTTTGCTATAATGGCCATTAAAAGAATAGTCTCAGCCTCTTATCTTGAATTTTGCTGTCTCCCTTTTCTGCCTAAAGAGCACAGGAAGCAACTTTACATGAAGCATCAGAGAAAAATCTACTCAGCTCAGGAACTGGTAGCAAGATCAGTTTAGATATGCTAAAACAGAACAAGCCCTAAGAAATATATGCTGTAAGAAGGTGCATTATGAATAATTTTTGTATGTAGAAAACCTTTAGGAAAATAATAGTAGCTCCTTACCCAGTTTCTGATTCTAGGAAGAAACTTAAGCACCAGCACATTTGTATGCAGATCTTGTTACTTATTATTTACTGCTTTTCTGAGCAGCAATGGAATGACTGAAGAAGTGATTTTGCTGAACCAAGGCCATATGTTACCCCAAAGACCTTTGATGATATATTGGTCCTCTCCAGGCACCAATCTCATATATACTTTCCTTTTCATAATTTGTATGAATAGCAGCTGCTTCAGTAGGTGAGGATACAAACAAGGGAAGTAATATAATAAAAAGAAGGGGAGGAAAGAGATGGGTGTTTCGGTAAATAAGAAACAAATTGAAGAAGTGCAAATACGTGGATTTTCAAGGTTATGTACGCTTTAATTTTAGGAGTGAATTTTTGGAACATTTGTGATTATTGGGATGGCTTCTGTAGTGCTTAATTCATTCTCCTGTTAAAACAGCACTCTGCAGGACCCAAACCAGTATAATTTGCTGCTGCTTGGTTTCAGTTAATTTCAGAGACAATTGTTTTGAGGCAAAATTAAGATAATCATGCACAAGGAATAAATTTTTAATTTTTTTTTTTAACTTTATACATTACTTTCCTGGACTTAGAAATGAGTGCTTGGTTTTTTTTTCATCTTAAGATGTATCTGCCACACTTTAGTCAAAGAATTATTGTCAAAGACTAGAGTGAATTTAGAGTAGTTTTAGCTAAAGTGGAATAGTCTTTTGGTCTTCTGAAGAGCTTGTGCATGAATGAAATTGATGAACTACAGTCAAGGTACAAATGTAGGGACTGTTACTATGATTTTAATGGAAATGAAAGTGATGGAATTTAGAAATTAGTATTTAATCCTTCTGAAATTAAGTGATTCATCTAAAGGATAAACCTCATTTTAAAAAAAGTAATCTGTTACAGTTTCAGTGAATTCCACAACCAAATTCTTGCAGCATCTCAAGGAAGTAATATATATTACAAAACTGGAGTTATTGTGGTTATTCTGCAGACTCGTCCACAATGTGCTGCATAATACTGAAGAAAGAGCTGCCTCTTAAGTGTAAACTTTGCTACCTAGAAACCTCATGCTCAGCACCTAAAACAAACCATTGTGGGAGAAACAGAAGCTGAAGAGCAAATGTGATTTAACAGCACAGAAGAACCAGATCCCACGCCTTTGTTAAATACAACACAGATGGGTAAACACGAAGCCCTCTTCTCTCCAACAGCAGCAGGTGGAACTGCTTTGCCATGCCCTGCTCAGGCTGCCCTGCAGGCAGGGATTGCCGGCTCCTGCCTGGCATTCCCGGTGCCCTGCCGGCTCACCTTGGGATGGGCAGCTCCCGGGGACCGCCGTGCCACAGGGCAGAGACAGAGACAGACCCTGGCACAGACAGATGCCAGCAGTGACATCCCAGCAGTGACACATCCAGCTACAGCTGTGACACAGCCACAGCGAGGACTGCTACAAACCAGAGCCAGGCTCCTTGGACACTTGAAAGCGGAGCCACAGACTCCTGCATTCCTACCTTTTGCTAATTAATTCTGCGACTGATTAACTGCTGGGACTCAATTTCCCTCCCGTAAAATGGGTGAATATGGCCTGTCTGCCTGTGAGAGTTAATAACTTTCCATAAGTAGTTTGAGAGTGTACCTAGCATGATTACACTGATGCATTTTTATTAACTCTGGGCAGTATGAATCCTTGCTGTTCGGGATGAGTTGGAACTAGGAAGAGAAGGATGATCATATCATTGTCAAGAAAATATTATAAATAGTCCAGTGTGCCTTACAACATAAAAGCACAAATTTAATAAGGAATTCAGTACTAGCCTTCAGGAAAATCTGACAAAACATCTTTGTCTATGGCTTCTTACCACATTTAAACAGAATGTATCACTAGCTTAAAAATGTGCCTGGATTAACAAATTTATAAAGCAATGTTCTGTTAAACTACTTCTGTTACAAACCAGACTTCAAACTGCAAAGGATTATTTCATTTCTGACTACTCAAAAATTGTATATATTTTTAAACTCCCAGGTTTTTTTGACACCTAATAGCCATCTCCTGGTAAGTGGTCCTGTTATTAACTTCCTGCCCACTTTTACCTTGCAGTTTACACTTTGTGCTGTACCATGAATAGATTTCAAAATTCTTTTTTTTTTTAACAAAATGATTGCAGAGATGAAGTCTTCTTTTAAAAGAATATATGAGGGACAAGTTAACCTAGAGAGACTAGCTTTTCACTTGTTGTGGCAGAACTGAAATTATTCACATTTGTCCTTGAATACTTTTGTGTATTCCCTCTTCTTGTGCAGGAAATCTAAAGGATTTGCACAGTGAAACATAAAAAAAAAAAACCACACACACCAAAAAACCACAGCATCAAATGTCTTGTGCGTATGGATTCCAGTTAAGGGCACAAAAAGTCCTCTTTGTGGGCACAGGAATTCTCTGTTACCAGTTCAAGTAATTGTCTGTTACACAACTGCAAAAACTGATCATTATAAACATGAATTGCAAACAAGTATCTTGATTTTAGAAACAACAGATTTTACAACAGACACGCATCAGATGCTTTAGCATAAATAAATGATAAACACAGGTCAATCAATAATCTTTGAAGCAGTTGCAAGTGGAAGAAACCTGCTGTCAGTAGTATTAAAGAACATTCCCTTTTTGTACTGTTTCTTTTAAACTCCTAAATCCACAACCAGCGAGAGATGAGCTCCACTTTAATTACTGCACTGCTCAACAATGAGGCACTGCTGACCACTGCAGCCTGCTTCCCAAAAATCACCATATATACGGACATGTAAATAGCAATTCAGGATTGACAAGAAGGGAAATTACAGCCTGGAAATCAGCTAATGAAAGTTAATTTGGGGTAAGTTTTGTTCAAGAAGCCCTGGGCATTTTGTCTGGTGGTTTGTGGCAGGGCTGCTGGCATGGATGCAATATAGAGCACAAGCCCAAAGTTGGCTTCTGCTGTGTTAGTCCTTCTGTAGGATTCATCCGGAGAAAGATCAGCAATCTAACTTAAGAACAAATCCACCTTTTTGGTAAAGGTTTGTCGTTTCCTGATATGAGTATTATGGGTTCCTGCATACACACCTGACTTCATCATGCTGAATTACTAAGCCACTAAAAAAAATAAACCTACACAAATGGAACATAGAAATATTCTAAAAAGTCTGGCTTATAAGAAGTGTCTTTATTTCTCACTCTAAAAAATAAACAAAAAAATCATAATGCTTGTGCAGTTGTGCCTTTGTGATTTGTCTGTAAGATGACTGTTATTGCATAGAGAAAGATCACACACAAATACTATGAGAATTTTTATACATACATTTAAAAATTATAAACTCATACAGTCTGGATGGATGAATGTGAATAAACACAAATGATATAAGACTATTTTATTTTTACAACACTAAACAAAATACTTCAATGCAATATAAAAATTCTTCATATAATTTGAACTCTAAAGGCTTTAAAACCCTTTGTCTCATATAACCTGGAGTTTATTACAGTCATTCACTTCATACAGCTAGACAACTATATTTCACACAAAAATGCATATATGTACCAATATATTAAGGCACAGACACAAATGTATGTAGAAACACAGTTCTGCAACCCTGACTGATAGTGAAAAGTTTCAATTTCTACTCTGAGTAGGGGCAGGAGAATTAGGCCTTATACAAAGGTAACACATTATTACAGTTGGCTTGAAAGTAGTCATTTTACATTTGTTAAATCCCACTATTTAAGGAATAAATAGCCATTTCACAGTCTCTGAGAAGTGGCAAGAAGCAAGCAATAGCATAAAATCATTTGTGTATAAATCCCTAAGAATGTGGAGATAAAATATCGTCAAATTCTACTTCTTTCTTCCCACACTTCCCAGCAGCTTTAACTCTTCACGCTGATGTTTCATTAGCATTTGGAGAAAGGTGATTTTGTTAATAATTCTGAGCACCATTCCTCTTGCGAGGAACAAAAAGTGAGGGGGAAAAAAGTCACACTTTAGCACGAGGTATTTTGCTGAGATCTACTTATTGCTCATTCCTCATTCCAGACTCGCACAAAAAATGCCACTAGTACATAGTGCAGGTTTCAGAAACAGCACTCACAAGTGGCACAGATCCAAAATCAGACACAGTAGTTGGTTTAGCATTGAGACTAAATCCGAACCCAGCAGAAACACTTTCAAAAACACAGATTATCTTGCTGGGGTAATCCCCTATGACATAATATTCATCTGATGACGATGCACTGGCAGTCATGTCAGTACCTGTGGAGTTTTTCTGCTTAACAAATCATCTGGTGTTTGTTAAATTTGTTTTCATCCCCTTTTATTCTACCCTTTTGTTTCTCTTTTTTCAAGAGAATAAGAAATGGGTGGGGTGAATTAATTTTTATTGTAATCATCCTAACCTCAGTAGAGAATCAAAGTAAGAGACTAGGAATCATTCTCAATTTTGTTCTATTTTTACATATACCACAAAGGGTGTTGAGTGGGAACGGAGAGGAAGGCGACTTAAAAAGCTGTCAGGAAAATTCCAGGGAAATGTGCCTGCCTTCCTCCCAGCTGTGCTGTTGGTTTTGGGAGCACAGGGCAGAGGGATGTGCATCGCCACGGCCGCGAAGCCGAGCGGCGCCTCCGGAACCACGGCCACGCCACGGCCTCCGCTGGGGAAACGGCAGAGCGCAAAAAGCCTCACGGAGAGCAGGAGCGATTAAACTGCCTACAAACCACCTTTCCACCTAAGCCAAGCATGTCAGGAGTCAGATAATTTCCTGAAAAAGAGGATTCATATCTCATATTAAAAAATGAAATCCTTCTTAATGTATCGTACCCAAAGCCAAAGCCTACAGTCACTGAATTGAGCATTGAACTTAGTAGTGTGAGTCTCAGCTGAGCTAATCAAATACCTCAAACTCCCTACAGATAAGTTTTGTTTTGCCACATCCTGAATGAACAAAATTCCCAGGCCAGCTACATGCAGTCTCAACAGAAAAAGTCCTTCCACTCCTATTAAACATGCTGAAATTTTCCTTCCTTAAAGGCCTCTGTCTCAGTAAATCAAAAAATCACGAATAAATTAGAGTACTCTGTTTACCTTCTTTATAATCGTTCTTCTTTAATATGATTTTACTGTATCTTTTCTTGTGTTTATCACCAAAGTAAACAATATAAATCTTATTAATTTTCTTCTACCAAATTTTACACATCTCTAATGCCTTTTGCCATATGTCTCTGAATCCTCACTATTTCTAGTACACATTTGAGAGCTAGAATAGCCAGAACGAAAGAGAATATACTCAGTGAAAATACACCTTTCATTCATTAATGTCACGGTAATATCTCCAATAATAGCTGTCCTGCTCTTTACGCACTGTGCCCTGCTCCGTGCTTCCCTTGTTATCACGCTTTGCTTAGCAGAGATTTTCATTAAACCAGACATGGCAATGTCCAGCCCTTAGTCCAGAGTGTGTATTGTTAATTCAGGGTCCAAAAATACATCCCCATATTTCAAATCTGCTGTAAGAAGCAAGAAATTTGAGACTGATTGAACGACAATAACTCCATCCGTTTAATGCTTTCTGTTAAGGCATTAAATTTGGCTATTTTATGACTCAGGGAGGGTTGCCTATTAGTATGGGTTGACAAGCTGCTTCTGCCAGTTAACAAAGCAGTCTTTTTAATATATTATATATCACAATATGCTGTGAAAACTCCTCCAGGTTGGCTGCTTCGTTTCAAATTCATACAGCAGGGAACAAAGGTCAGCCAGAGCAGAAAGGTAAGCGCTTCGTTTTACTATTGGAACTCATATAATTTGCAGGCAAAACAAGCAGGTTTACACAGCAGACGTCAAGTTCATCAGAGATGCTTTGAGAATGATCTATCTACTGATGCATATCAGCCTTTTTTGTCTGGATAACTAATCGCTTACACGGAAAAAAAAGGGTAAACTGCCTGAAAGGTTGTAGAGATAGTTAGCTGTAAACACAGGGATCAATTCCCGTTCATCATTACTTGCAAAACCTATACAATATTGGCCAGCAGTAATTCAAAAGTAGTACAATTAACAGAGATCAGACAGATATCCTCATGTTCGCTTTTTTGAGACTTGCTAACCTGTAAGACATTAAAGGAATCTAAGAATACAGTTTGCACAGACCTTTAGTAACCTGGTATTTCATAAGGCAATTTCATCTAACCTTTCATTTTTAGTGCAGCATTTTCCATTTTAGGGTATCACTTCAGAAAGGGCTGCCTTTAAGTATTTTTCAAAACTCCATTAATACCACTTAAACTGGAACTTGTAAGCAAAGATCTCACCTTATGGGAGAATTTTCCTACGCAAGTCACCAAGGAGAACCTACAAAATTTTAAGCAATATGAAGTGATTTCCAACAGCAGGATTCCTTGCCATTAGCTTTATATGCCTGTGTACTGCAACTGAGGAAAGCAAAACATCTGACAGTATCTGTGCTCAGAAGGGTAAAAATTACAATATATCTTATTGCTCATGTAAGATGTGGTCAATATTCATACCAGTGCTTTTTCTACTTACATAATTAATACCTTGAGATAAAGTTGAAGTATTTTGTTCTCTTTGAAAGTAAAATACACCATTCTATTGTCCTCACAATTACATGCTGTTCTCTTTGAAAGTAAAATACACCATTCTATTGTCCTCACAATTACATGCTGTTGCTAGGAAGTTACAACTCTGCTATAACCTAATCGTCTGCTATTTAGATATGGACTCATGAATCCCATATTTTTATTCTAAATTTAAGTTCAGTCATCGTAGCTAATGTCCTTGATGCTATCTCAAATTGCTGTCATTACACGGATCACTAGAAACTGGAGGTAATAGTAAAAAAAGAAAAGAAAAAAGAAAGCTACCAAATTAGATGATGGATAAAGGTTTAATCAATTTAATTTTATCACCAAATCCATTCCCTTCCTCTCGAGCTGTCAGGGCACGAGATAAGCGGAACACATCGTGAAGCACAACACAATCCTTTTGTGGGGAAGGAGTTGCGTCCCTGAACCTCGCCAAGATGAAACACGCTCATTTATTACTTTGGCATTGCAGGATGATGAAGAACCAAGCTGGTTTCCTCCCTTCATCTTCAGCACAATCTTTCTATTTCATTAATTTTTCATGGAATTTCATTTCACAGTAATTTTGCCTCTCTCACCCACTTGCTGCCCTTGTTTAGTTTATTTTGTCAACTTTTATTTCATGCCCCATTCTATCAGCAGCGACTCTGGCCACGGCATTCTACCACATCAGGGATACCTGATGCTCTCCTGCTTCCGGTAATTAACTTCACTTAGCAGCCCTATAAATGGCATTGCAAATAAAGTGTCTTAATTGTTGTCTTACACTGGAAAATAACTCAGAAGGTTTATCTATCCAATCCCCTATTTCATACTTACTTTCTCTGTGTTGATTACTAGGAAGTTGCTGGAGGCTGCTGAAGCATGGCCTTTTTAGTATTATCAGTAAATGGCAACTCTGCTTTTGTTTGGTCTACTTGTAATGACTTATCTAGGAAAACAAGCCTTCTTTTCAAAATCTATACCACAGGCTATGAAATGGGTGCAAGCTGTGCCGAGTTCTGCCAGTACTCTGCTATATTCCAGAGGCCTGAGAAAACACAAGAACCTGCAAACACAGTGACCGCCTATAAACCCCTAAAAATTTTAAAAGGATTTCTCTAAATCAATAGGCAAAATTTTCTCTCCTGGTCATTTTATACAAACCATAAAAAAAAAAAAATCAACAACTCAAGCAAACAGAGATACAAAATATCAATTACTGCTGCCACATGAAATTAGTATGCAGATAATCTGTCAAGCGTCCATATTTATTTTTCATTAGATCGCTGGAAAATTAAGATATTTACTTCCCACTGGGAGTTATCATACTGTTTTAAATGACAATGAAAATATTTCTACCTATACTAATTTAACAAATGGGTCTAAGTATCCACATTTGAACTTTTTAACACACATTCTGCACAGAGTGTAAAAGTGAATAAAATCACTCTAAGTCTAGGTTTGCAATGTGATATTCATTGCATAGACATTTATTGTTAAGGCAGGATCTTCTTACTGAAAGGGTTGCTGGATTTCATAAACACAAAAATAAGATGCATGCTAATTAATTACTGGACGATGATATTGTACACTGGAATAATTTTCAGTGTCCTACACTTTTCAGTGCTTGATTTGCATATATGGATATTCTCTCTCACTCTTACTGCATGCGTTTTTTATCTTTTTTCTTTTAGGCCAAATGCACAAGGAAATTCAGCTATTCAGAGAATGCTGCTGGCTTTCCTTGCTTGAACTTCTTTTCTGCCCTCAGGAACTCCTAAAACAGAGCATCCAGGTATAAAAGAAATGAAGTGCTATACCCATACATGCAAATTCATAATTCACACTGACCAGAGCAAAAAGATGACAGAAAACATGGAAAGTAAAACAAGAGATAAGCAACACTTAAGTAGAGAATAGTAATTGTTTCTGCTGCTGTACATTCCTAGATATTCTAATAGGCAATGTCTCAACCTGCTTTTAAGCACTGTTCATATGTAATTTGGAATAAAATATAGTAAGTTGCATAAATAAGTTGAGTCCATTTCCCTAAGGACTGGGGATAAATTCATTTCCTTACACTGTCTAATACTCAATTTAAATTTAAGACTACAGTGAAATTTTTGTCTACTCATGTTCATAGGTATTCATGTGTATGGATGTGTAAACATACATGTGTAGTTACACACTTTAAAGTAGCTACTAACAGCATTCCTGCTATAAATAACATGGTACATGCTGGTGAATAGTTAAAAACAAGTGTCTTTAGTCTAACTCTCTGCAAAGACTTTCTCATAATCTATTAAACAGATCAAACCTGCAAAATAGTGGAGCCCACAATAATTCTCATTTAAAAAATAGTAATTCAATAGCCTAGTAAACATTTTCTTGACTAGTTTCCTGAATAGTCTGTTTGTTAAGCAACACCTCCCTATGAGATACTATAAAAATAAAAGAAAAAAAGATGCTCACTAAAGAAAATACTATAAGTAAAATCCAAACAGGATTTTGGACAGGGCATGCATTAATTACACGACTTTTTTTGGCCAGCACGATTTTTATAGGAATGTGTAATTTTTTGAATGTATACTGTGACTACAAATAAAGGAAAAACAAAATCAAACGGACACCAATCTGTAATTAGTATACCAACCAATTTCATTATTTGAAAAATGGTTACAAATAGCCCATTTAGAAACATAAAAAATAACACTTCAAGTGCACATCCTATTGATGTTGGCCAGTTAAGCACTTTCTAGAATGCGATTCACCTCTAGCTATGCATTCTGCAAATAGCTGTCAGCTACCAAGTTACTGTTGAGCAAGTTTTCATGTTTGTTTATTTTAAGACATTTAACTTCCACCTTGTTCTGGCAAAACAAAGCAAAAAAGGATGCATCAGAAAAGTCTTATTGAAAGACCCTAACTTTTGTCTGCTCTTAAAAACAAAATTAAACCAAGTACATTTTCTCCACTGCATAGATTAATGGTTCACTCTTTTCTCCTGGCCAAGTACCGGTCACTAAAGCTAGGCTAAGTTTGCAATTCTATGGAAAAACAGTTTTTCTAGAATAAATCAGCATAAAAAAGTCTCCAGAGCACAGCTTGATTACAGGGAAATTTAAATGGTACTGAGTATGCAAGCACTCCTTTCACAGAGTTTTAAAATTTATTCTGTAATGGCAAGTAAAAGGCAGCCTTTCTCACCAGGTGTTATAACCTGCTAAAAACCCAGAGTAACAAGTTGAGGTTGCACACCTACTCTAAGTCCTGATATAGCTGCAGGTCTTGTTGTTTCTATTTGTGTGCAGGTCACTATTCGTTATTATTATTTTGAATAGAAAGAGTTAACAGATGAAAGCAAAAATAGTGACAAATGATAATCAAATGACACAGCCTTGCATTTAGCATTTGGCCCGTTTTTACTATCTACTATACAAAAGCTGCTTTGACACCTTTCTAAAAAGTTATTAAATACTGCACTTACTGACTTTAACATAATCAATAATTAAGAGACACTTAGCTAATGGCACCTAAAAATTAGGTTTTCTAGAATCTTAAGGAGAAACAGCATATCCAGAGCATCAAGCTTGAGTGCTAGCTGAGTAAAACTTGTGTGAGTACCACACAGAGATCATAATTACACGTTAGATTATATTTACTGCTTGGATAGACACTCAGACTTCGCATCTCTGCAGCTGAATGCCTTGCAGCTGGGCATCTCTGGCACTCTGCTCCTCGTATCACTTTACTTTACTTTAAAGTGCTCACACCCGGTTAACTTCGTCTTTTTGAGGCAAAATATCAAAACAGGCGGTAGCGTGTCATCCCCTCTACAGGAGAAAGCAAGACAGCCCTGCGAAGAGCTGTTATCTAGGGCATATTCCCTGTTCGCAGCGACATCCTGTAGCTTCACTTTTCCTGCTCACGGCAATTAGCGCCTGCCTTCCAACCAGGGCTCGCTTACGGACGGGGAACAGCACCGAGACGGAAAAACTTGGCGGACCCCGTCTAGCGAAGGAGAGAAGCCGCAGTTTGGAGGGCGCGACAGCCCCGGGGGCTCCGCGCCGCGCCCGGGCCGCGGCGGGCGGCGGAGGGCGCCGCGCCCGGCCGGGGCTGCCGGAGCCCCGCGAC